>CM038215.1:62359883-63064323 GCA_021442155.1 Cymbidium sinense
AATGGCCTCTATTTAATAAAATATTACCCATAAAATCATATTTGAAAATAATTATCATCAAAAATTCTATTCCAATTCATCAAAATATTCTCTTCATTCGAAGCATTGTTTGCTTATTTGCAAATCTGTCACGATGTGTTTAGGGTAGGTGTAAGAGAACCCAAGAGGCATCCTATCCCTCTGTCACAACACAAACATAAATTAAACACAATTTTCCCTATGCTACTAGAGTAGGTGTAAGAGAACTCGAGAGGCATCCTATTTCAACTAGCATAACTAAGTTAGGTGTAAGAAAACCCAGACGACATCCTTTCTTGGTGGGATCACAACAACCATTTGTGGCACCAATTCATCAACTTTTAAGTGTGTTTGTAAGAGAACCCAAGCGGCATTCTATCCTCCTTTAAACATAAACACAAACACAAACACATATCTTTTGTCTCAGGATATTTTGATGTGGGAGCAAGTCCCCTATGACACTCACTCATTAGCTGCTCTAGGTAAGTTTGATATGCTACCTTGCTAGTAAATCACCCCAGTGGTCACTTGTTGGGAGGATGTGAGTCCCCTTGCATTCTTCCTAACTTGACCATTACAAACCAATGCTCGCCTTATTAGTTTGGTAGATCTCACTGCGCAGCCAATAAGCTACCTCATGTTGATTTTGTTTAAGAGTATGTGAGTCCCCAAGCTTTCTTCTTGAACTAACCATCATGCACTAACTAGGTCGAGTATATTTAAGGTTTCAGATAAGTCCCACAGTGTCTCCTTTCATCTTGACTACTTTTCAGTTGATATAAGTCCCCAGCATTCACTTAGTAGCCGAGATAACAACTGCTGAGTCAAGATAGACTATCCAGGAAATTAGTTCAACTGTAGGAGGATGTGAGTTCCTGATGCTTTCTTCCTAGACTGATTATTGCAAACTGATGGGCACCGTAGGTTGGTTGATGTTCGTTATGCTGACAGTGACTCACTCGGTGGATACACCACTCTTGGAAGATGTAAGTCCCTGCGCTTTCTCCTTGAGTTGGCCATCGAATACATAAAGATATTATCTTCTTCAGGGTTTTGGATAAAGCCATTAGTGGCCCCTACCCCTGCAAGCACTCTACTTGGATCACGTCTTTTACGACCCCATTTAAACACTACACAGGTTACTCTTGGATTAGACAATCCCCTTTTCCTATTAGCCAACCCTGTGGTTGGAAAATTTATTCAGTGGATGCACAAATTCTCCCTTAGTTCAGTAAATCTGAGAAAGGTCTAGACTGATATAAGCTCATTCTCAGTATGATCCTTCACAAACTAATAAAGTCTGATAAACAAACAAATAAATAAAATAAATAAATTTATTCACTTATGGATTAGGAATTCAATCCTGCAACCCTTTCCTAAGCAAGCATTCTATCTTTAAGGCAGTGTCAGTAGAACTCCCTATAGGAATTGCCTGACTACGCTTAAGTTGAGATAAGTCCTTGGGTCGGCACTCTCTCTGTAGTCGCCCTTAGGTCGGGTTCAATCTATTTTTCCACAAACAGGTTGCCTCGACAATCAAATCACTTTGGAATATGTAAGTCTACTACCCATTCTTTCTAGCATGATTATCGCAAATCGACGGGCAGCCCTAGGTTGGCGTGTTACCTTGATAATATGTCTCCCCAGTGGCTCTTTATTTTGGAAGTTGTGAGTCCCTATGCATTCTTCCTAACTTGATCATTGCAATCTGAAAGGCACTCCTTTGGTTGGATAGTTCTCCCCTCGACCAGGAAACTTCTCCCTTTGGATCAGTAAATCAAGATAGGTCTAGGATAATATAAACTCCTTCTTAGTGTGATCCCTTGCAAACCAATGAAATCCATCAAATGAAATTAAAAATGAAATCAATCTTGAATATCTTTTAAGCTGATTTAAGTTGCCCAGTGGCATTCACTCAGTAGTCAGCCCTATGTCAGGTTTGATTTATTGCACAACCAACTGATCACCTAGTGGTTCCTTGTTGTGAAAAATGTGAGTCCCCGTGCTTTCTTTCTAAATTGACCATTGTAAACCAAAGGCTCCCCTTTGGTTGGATAGTCTTACTATGTGGTTGGTAGATTACCCATTTGGATTGGTAAATCTGATATAGATCAAGGCCAATATGGCCTTTACTCAGTGCAATACATCACAAACTGATGGGATCCATCAAAAATAATTAAAAAAATTAATTTTGACTATTTTTGAGTTGACTTAAGTCCCCTAGCAGCATTCACTCAATAGTTAGCCTTAGGTCGGGTTGACATGTTACTTTGCTAATGTGTCGCCCCAGTGGTCTTTTATTCAGGAAAGATGTGAGTCATCGTGCTTTCTTCCATAAATTGATTGTTTTAAACTGAAAGGCACCCCTTTGGTTGGATAGTCCTACCATGTGATTGTTAGACTACCCCTTTGGATGGGCAAATCTAATGTAGTCAGGGCCAACATGACCCCTACTCAGTACAGCCCATCACAAACCAATAGGGTCCATCTCAAAATTTAAAAAAAATCTAAAATCTGAAACAAAATCAACCAACCTCCCCAAGCGGAGTCAATTTAAATAAACAAAATCAACCAACCTCTCCTAGTGGAGCCAAATCAAACAAATCAAATCAATCAGCTTCTCCTAAGTGATATGCAAATTAAATCTCCTAAGTGATATGCAAATTAAATCAAATTTCTCCCTAGTGGATCCCAAATTCTAATCCCCAGGATTTCACAACTTCTTATCCCCAATGGATGATTTGAACTTGCTCCCCTAGTGGAGAGTTCACATTTTCATCCCTAATGGAGCACCAAATCATAAATCAACAAATCCTTAGAGGTATTAGAAAAACTTGCCAACTCTATAGCTTGAACCAAATCCTTACTTCCTTCTTTCAACTTGAACTTCAAATTCAAACCAACTTCAAATTCAAACTAACTTCAAATTCAAATCAACTTCAAATTCAAATCAATTCCAAACCAAACCTTGGTGAACATGACCCAATGGGTTTTGGTTAGCCATGACACAACCCAAGGCCAAATTGACCCCTCCAATAGGAATTCTTCACTTGGATCATTCCATACACCTACTTAGCACATGTCCACTTCCTCTCCTCCACTCCTCTACCAAAATGAAGCACATGGAGTCCCTAATAGTCTAAACAACCCAATCAATCTCTACTTGAACAAAAATGACAAGATGGCTCTCGGCTGTCTGATCCAAGGAGGGGGAGATATACTCCCCTCATTCTAACTCAATGCACACACTCTGAATTTGATTAAGCCCTAGGAACCCTTAGCAAGCACCCACAAGCTTCCCAAGGTCATTTCCAAGCTTCCCAAATTTCTCCTTCTCGGTTTTCTTCAAAGCTGAAACAGGGGAGGTGAGAGGAATTTCCAACTTGCTCAATCCTCAATCAAACCTCAACTCACTTTGCAAGCACCATCAAGGAAGCAAGTCGAGCTCACCCAAAGCTTTTCCCAAGTCTCCAAGCCATGGGAAGGGGGATTTCATTCAAAGACGCAAAGCCATTGGAGGGGAGCTTGGTCAACCCACACATCCACTTCAAATCAAGGCTTGAAATTTTTAAAAAAGCTTCGTCTCCACTAGATGAAGCTACCTCCTCCGTTGGAAGCACCGGTGATAGCCTCCAGTGAGGTATGACTCAAAACTTATCCTGCATTGAAAATTGCTTGGTCTTTTATGAAGGAAATTGTAATCCATTAGATCTTAGCCATTGGATGTTCTTCCCCACACCTCTTGATGGTGTGGGATGAATCTTAATCTAATATGAGCTCAAGTGAGCTCAGATCAAGCCATGGAGGATGGACGGCCTCCATCTCCCGTAGCTTAGACAGGGATGAATCATGGGTCATCCATCCCGCATGTTTTGGATGGATGACCCTGATTAAAATGAGTAGATCCATTGATTTAAATCCTTTAAAACCACGAGATTAATCCTGGCCATTCAATCCTTGATCGGACGACCCAGGAGAAAGCACATTACACCGCCAGCTGACGCGATGCACTATGTGACAACTTAAATAATTAATCATCGCCTGCGAAAAGTGCACTGTTAGCAAGACACGCGGAGCAATGAGATTAGTTAATTAATTAGGCCATTTAATTATTCATTAATCATAGAAATTATAAAATCATAATTGAATGTAGAAAAATTAAAATATATAAATGTGGCTCATTTTAAAGATATTTCAAAGGAGAATTAAATAAAATTATTTTCAATTGATTTTGAGTGAATTTTCCTTAATGTTGTTTTCATATGAACTCATGCATCCATATCTTTGAAAAATCAAATAAATGAAATATTTTCTATATGTCAAATTACATGTTTTGGCTAAAGATAAAAAATATGAGTGGTTATTATCACTATTAAATCAAAAATTATTTTCAAAACATATAAATCAAAGATAATGAATGAAGTGATGCTACTTATAATTACTTATAAGTTTGCATGTGATTATAGCATAAGATGTGCTTTATGTTATTTTCCTTCTCTTCTCTTAACATGGGTTTGAATGGGATTTACAAAGTGTATAGTTTTTTTAAAAGAACATTACACTTGCTTAAATCTATTCAATTCATTCATATGTTATGACTTAGGAAAGACCCTCACATTTACACATGTAAATTATACAAAAAAATCAAACAAAAATATTCTATGATTCTTCATCCATTTGTTTCCTTTTGTACATCTACTTGTATTTAAGAAAATTGGTATATTAGTTTGGACATCCCGAGGTTGTGAGGCTTTAAGTAACCCTAAGAAGGTCTTGTACCTTATACCCCTACTGTAGAAAATAATGGAACCATACTCACTTATGTCTTTTATACATATAGATGTGCATTTTACTAATGGATAAAAAACCCCTTTTCTACATAATAAACATATGCATTCATGGATTATCCAAATTTTCTTAAATAATATCTCTTAGCATTCATCATCAAGGTGTGCTAAAATTTCCATTGTATGTATAAATATGCTTAGGATCATTCATATGCATGGTATACATGGTGGAAAGAAATAAATGGTTGTATATTATGATAGTAATTCACTTTAATTAATCCTAAAATGCCTTTCTTATTGAATAGGGTTATTTAGAGCAAATCTAAACTTAGGGTTAATTAAAACACATAATAAAATATTCACTAAAGAAAAATCATTAATGAATTTACCTTACAAATTACTTAAGATAGGGATGAAAGAGAAGTTCTCTTTTCTTTTCTTCTCTTTACAACATTTAGTAATTAAGTGTAGATTCATTCAAACTAAATCAAATCATCAAATAAAATTAACAAATCAACTAAATCACTTAAATGAAACCACCCTCTAAGTTGAATCCTTCACACTTAGAAAATTTTAACCTTAAAGTCTATCTAAGACATGCCACCCAAGCTTTAAATGGCACACACATTAGGCTAAATCACCATTTCTAGCTCTATATTTGGGTGATGCATGGTTTAATGTATGATTTTATTTTGTGATGTGATATTTTTATACTAAATGTTAGGGTGCAAGTGCGTAGATTGGATGATAGGATGATCTTAGTATAATCATGTCTTTTACATGGGATTATGCTTAAGAAGTGATGTAATAAAATATAAATGCTTTTGATGTGTAGGTTGCTTATACCCCTAAGCATGATCCAAATTAGGATAGGTGGACTTCGTTACCCATGTGTGGGGTGTAAGTCTAAATTATTCCTATAATTGCTTGGGATTGTGTGATATGTTTAGCTAATCTCTGTTTTGCAAGTTTAGTTAGATTTACCTTTCCTTTTGATGTAAATTTTGCAATTGAATGTGGAATGAATGTTATGGGGGAATATAGGTGAACATTGGTCATAAGATCAAGTCTTATGTACCATGTGATGCCTGGAGCAACCATTTTCCATCCAAGCCAAAAAGAAGGAAGAAATGAAGAAAAGAAGCAAATCAAAGAAGGAATAAATCAAAATGAAGAATAAAGAAAGAAGACCCCATAACATGAATATTTTTAAATTATAATCATTCATTTATAATCCGAGTTATATAAGGGTAGAGCTCGGCTACCCACATTTCTTTTTGGGTTGTGCGGTGGTACATGATCACATCGGTCTCTTATTCTTTTATGCTAGCTTTGTAAATTATTTGATGTTTTTTTAGCTTGTGCATTAAGATGGCATGATTTCCCTAGTTTCTTCATTATTTGATGAGTGGCCTGGATGCGATTAGGCTCTTAGGGAAAAATAAATTTTCTATCTAATTAATCAACTCAAAATTTAATTAAATAACTCATAACCTCACCAAAGCCTAGGACATAAATCAAGAAAATAAAAGATTTAGCAACCCCTTAGCTGGATGTTGTATGTCTCACATCATGCATAAAAATCATGTTACTTCACTCTTGCTAATGGAGGGCTTCCACCTTGCAGAGAAAATGGCTTGACCTTTAAGAGTCATGGTAGAAACACACTTTCTTCTTGCTGATTTTAGCCCATAATCAATCTTCTCATGCATTATGCATATGAAATCTCATAGTCTGTGTCAAATGAATTATCCAAAAATCAAAATAAAAAGTAAACAAGATTTATATTAGATTTAGGTCATTATTCATATCCAACATGATCTAGTCTCTTAGGAGTATGTTTAAAGATTTAGTCTCCTTTTAAATAAATAACATCATATCTATCTTACAAGCATAAGACTTGCTACATGTATTTAAAATCATAGGAGAAGTTAGTTGGCAGCCACCCCAGTGGTTGTAAGTCAAGGTGATTTATCCTCTTCATGGAGGTAAACCTTATACTTATTTTTGCCTTAGATTTAGGTCATAATTTGGCCCTATCCAATGCTCAAACATATAATTTTCTTCAATTTCAAAAATATAAAGCTCAATCATAGGATAGTTTGGGATGCTCGTTAGCTTTCCTAGCATCGTGAGCATCCCCTACTCATCTCCTTTGGTCTCAAAATAACTCTCTCCTCTTGATCAATCCCACTTGATCTTCCAAAATAACTAATTGATTGCTAGTCCTATGTTTATAATCTTTGAAGATAATGATCATTTACCTCAATCGAGATTATTCTTAAGGAATCTCATTCCTTAGGATGTAATTAATTATGGGGGCTTTCCTCCATAAAGAACTTAATAAATCCAGTTTAAAATAAACCCTGCTTTACTTTTCCATGTAAAGTAGGGGAAAGATCTCTAGTACATTTGAAGACCCATTATCCTTAGGAGTCCTCATTAAGTGATTAGGTCCATTATAGGATGGTGACTTCTATCTCTTGAGATAGTACATCATTCCTCAATGTTGCACTTGATCACCTTAATGAGTACATCTATGGATCTACGTGGTGTTCCAACAAACCCAAACTATATATTTTTCAAACCCCAAAGGTTTGATAAATATAAACACCACAGTGTATGATTTGTAGGTTGGATGTTAGGCCATTATTAGCCTAATCTCACTTTCTATAAGGGATTATGCTTAAGGGGTGGCTCAAAAATAAATATAAATGTTTTACTTGCAGGTTGCTTAAGCCCTTAAGCATATTCCACATTATGACAGGTGGGATTGGTTACCCATGTGCAGGGTGTTAAGTCCAAATTATGAGATATAATTGTTTAAGATTGTATGTATGTTTAGCTAATCTCTATTTTGTAAGTGTAGTTAGATTTACTTTATATAAAAAAATATAATTTTATAATAAAAATTAGGATTAGTGCTATGGGGGATTAGGATGAGCAGTGACCATAAGGCTTAGCCTTGGAGTGCCTGTAATGCCTTTGGAGCAAATACAATCAAAAGAAAGAGAAGGAAGATATGAATACATGAAGAAAGAAGACCCCCTATAGCATGTATTTATTTCTAATTATAATTATTCTTTTATATTCTGGGTTGTATAAAGGTAGAGCTCGACTACCATCTCTTTCTCTGGGTATCTGACGAACATCATCGGCTTTTATTCTTTTGTGGATGTCTATAAAAATGATTGATGTTATGTTTAGATTGTGTAATAGGATTGCATCATTTTTTATAGTTTCTTAATATTTGATGTTTTAATGTGTGGCCTGGATGCGAAAGACCTAGGGTAAAATTAAATTTTCTACCCCAATTAATAACTCATAACAAAATTCTAAAACAATTTTTAATCACTTTAAAGCCTAGGTTGTAATCAAGATAATAAAATATTTAGCAACCCCTTAGTTGAATGTTGAATGTTATGACATTATGCATAACATATTGCTTCACTCTTGAATAGGAATGTCTCTATTCTTGCACGATAGGGGAAATGTTTGACCTTTGAGGGCATCCCTTGTAGTGGAGAACACCTCCTTCTCACTGATTTATCCAATAATCTGATTTCATCATGCATTTAAACATAAATAACTTAAAGCATTTGTCTAAAATATTGTGTCAATCGAAAATAAAATTTGTAAACTTTGCATTTTAGACTAAGTCATGTGCTTATACTACTCATGCTCTAGTCTATTAAGGAGTGTGCTTAGGACTTTAGTTTCTTTTCAAATTAAATAATAAGTCAAGCCATCTTGCAATTTCATAAGACTGGACTACATAATTTTGAATCGTATGAGGTATTAGTCGACGGTCACTCCTGGCAGTTGTAAGTCCAGAAGAGTTAGACAACTTATTCTCTCTTATGAAGGTAGACCCTTATGTCCCCTTCTCACTTAGATTTAGGTCGTGCTCTTGCTTATACTAAAACTCCCTCGATTTAGGATCCGAGGTTGCTAATTTTCTTTAGGCTACGAGCATAAATCTACATCTTTATGCATTATCACAATCTTGTGTTGATGGAAGCCCTAAAAATCTAATAAAATTTCAACTCAAATTAAATAAATTCTCTCACTTTAAAATATATAAAGCCTCACCATATAATAGGTTGGAATGCTCATTAGGCTTTCTACTATCATGAGCATTTCCTACTTATCTTTCTTTGGATTCTAAAATAAGTCTTCCAATTGAACAATCCCTTTTGATTTTCCAAAATAATCAATTATTTGATAGTTTTAACCTTGAAATCTTTGGAGAAAATAATTTCCTACTTTAATCGAGAGTTTTCTTAGAAAATTCCATTTCCTAAGATGTAATTAACTATGAAGGCTTGACTCCATAGAGAACTAAATAACCCGACTTAAAATAAACCCTACTTTATTTTTTCATGTAAAGTAGGGGAAAGATCTTTGGTATATTCAAAGACCCATCATGCCTTAAGAGTCTTTTTTAGGTGATTAGATCCATTGTAGGGTGATGTCTCTATCTTTCGAGATAGTACATCATACCTCAATGTTGTACCCGATGACTTCAATAAGTACCCCCTAAGATCTACGTAGTGTCCACCCCATCCAAATTAAAACACCATAAGCACATCCTTATATGATATAAGATCTTTTCTTCACTTGCTTTGGTTATGCTATAACTTAACATATAGTGTTGAGAATTTTTTTCTTTAATGAGCAAGTTATAGTGCTTAAGGTTGGCTTTTATTTGTTGATGTTTAAGAAATGACCAATTAATTATCCTCGATTTATGAGTTGTCCATGAACAGCTAGTTGGATTATGTGTCATAGATATATTACATTCATCTTGATCATCACTTGCTCATAGCATTAGTTGAACACTGGTCATCAAAACAAGTACATTTCACTTGGCAGTCAATGAGATGATGATTACATTACAAGATGTTGCCATGATTTTAGGTGTTCAAATTGATGGTCCACATATTATTGGTCATGTTGTAGTTAGATATGACAAGCCATGGACTTCATGGCCATATTATTGTGATGAGCTGAATGGAGCACATCTACAGGTAGATGTTGTATACCATGATCCATTACAACCCCATGTCACATCAAAATTCTATATGGGATAGGCTCACACACATACTTGTTTGCCTTTGCGGAGGTTACGCTGGACATACTACAAAGATTCCTATATAGATCTTACTAAGGTTGAGTTTGCTATGCATGTTAGAGCGTATATACTATTTGCTATTGGTTGTTTCTTTTGAGGTTACATCAGGGTCAAAGGTTCATCTACAGTATATACTACTATTGAAGGATATTGATGCATTTAGATAGCTTTCATTGGGGTATGTTGTACTTTTTCATTTATACAGGGAGTTTCATGAGGCGATGAAGCCTAAGCATACCAATATGGTTGGTTGTTTACACATACTATAAGTATGGTCATTCATGTGGGTAGGACATTACAAATACCTTACCCTATAGAGATAGACAGATTAAGCGTAGGGTGTAGGTGGAATGAGTACTTTGTGTGAGAGATGATACCGACCCACATTAGAGTTTACAAAGATGAACTTCGATGGGCTGCTAAAGACTCAGGTATGTTACATTATAAATGTGTTGGTTGAATTCCTTGTAAGATGTTTATTATTCTAAATATTTATTTTAAAATGCTTAGGTGATCTAGGAGCCATATAGACATTCGTGTATGAGTCAAAATATATGCTTAGATGGTGAGAATATATGTCTTGCTAGAGTACAACTAATTAATTAAAAATGAGTTGAGTGGTACCTTCCTGGTCGTGTTTTTAGATACTTTGGTCTACCACCAAAGGTTGATGTAACACCAGTTGATCTTGCCATCAAACGATTGGATGGTCGAGGAAGGTAGATGTTGACTGGATGGATTACCACCAAACATACATTGCTTAGTGAAAAGGAAAATGTGATTTTGTTGCCATAGTGGATGCTTCTCAACAAGATATTGAGCAGTTGATCAATATATAAGGTGGCATCGGTCATGGGCTTCACTTTACATGTTGAAATCACGAACAATTCCTCCAGACACTTATTACCCTTGAGCACCTGGAGAGCAATTAATGATATGTTTACAAAAATTTACAATTTTGTGTTTTTTTATAATGAAACACTACTAAATTACTCTATTTCTACACAATGCATATACTGGATAATAAAGATATATTCTAGCCTTATTTTGGCAGAAATGATGAAATAAAATTTCAGTAATCAATCAACAAGCATGAGTAGTTATGCTGGGAACTATGATGACATGTACATTTTTGATAGTAGGTATAGGGGCACAGATGTTCCAGGAACTTCATCATTATCTCAACCAGATGTTTCTTGGATGGACACTTGTCGATCTTTTACCCCACTTGTCTGTCTCTCTACATATACGCTCATAGATCTGCCGCCATATTCATATCATGAACCATTGTGGAGTCAATTCTAGCCAAGTCATGTGCTAATCCCTTCTAGCTATGGTCCTATGCCATTCTATATGACATCCATCCACAGAGTGTATCATAGTTTTCCCTTCATACATAGGCTTCACCTAAGATACTTGACGTCACACCATTGGGTTACTCACAATATCTTACCAAACAGGTTGAGGAGGAGGAACAGCGGCAAAAACATCATCTATGAGATCAGCCGCTACGACCGCTAGTTCATTACACTTCCGGGAGTGACGTGATTCCTCCACGCAAACCTTGCCGATGATAGTTGTCTCCACTTGTATTATTTGTAGACTGGTTTGTATTAAACTATATTGATTTTGAGTCAGCTCTGTATTTATATTATTTGTTTGTATTTCATACGAGCTTGGTTATAAGTATTGAGTGAACTGATGTGTAGTTAATTTTTATCAGCTGAAAATTTGCATTAAGCTATAAGTACTTCTCAAAGACATCTTCATCATTAACCTTATCCCAAGTGTTTTAAGTTGGTTGGCTTTGTGGATCTCTATTTTTCATTTATTCATGTGATATTTTCTTCTTGTGATATTTGAAAGGTGAGAACATGTTCTCTAGGCACGTAGGATCAAAAATGAAGCATTGGTTTCTGTAAAAATCATCGCTGATTGAGCTAGTATCGTTAAAAGTTGTTAACATGAAAGTTGTAGATAAATTTATAGGCTTTTCAATGATGCTAAATCAAAATTCCAACACCGGATGAGTGTGCTACAGGGAAGAAAGCATGGCTGGGTGCAAAATTCTTGCATCGCGGCATAAAATGCACAAACACTAGCAAAAACTATGGCTAATCGAGTGAGTATTGTGGAAAGTTGTCAACATGAAAATCATAGAAAATTTCATACCTTTCCAATGATACCAAAATTGCCGCACCAGACGAGTGCGCTACCGGGAAAAAACCACGGCTGGGTGCGAAATTCCTGTGTCTCGATATAAAATGCACGAACATTTACAAAAGTGCGACTGATCAAGCCAGTATCGAAAGTTGTCAACATGAAAGTCGTAGAGAATTTTGTAAGCTTTCTATTGATACAAAAATTTCTGAATTCTGGATCTAGATGAGTGCGCTACGGGGAAATGGCAAGATGCAAAATTCTGCTGTGACATAAAATGCACGAACATTTGTAAATCTGCTGATCGAGCGAGCATCGTCAAAAGTTGTTAACATAAAGTCATAGAGAATTTTGTAGCTTTTCAATAATATCAAAATTGCCAAATTCAACACCGGACAAGTGTGCTACCGGGAAAAAAGCACATCTGGGTGCAAAATTCCTGCATCGCAACATAAAATGCACAAACATTTACAAAAACTGTGGCTGATTGAGCAAGCATTGTCAAAAGTTATCAACATGAAAATCGTAGAAAATTTTGTAAGTTTTCCAACGATATTAAAATCTCCGAATTCTGACACCGGACAAGTGCACTACGGGGAAGAAACCACGACTAGCACAATATTCCTGCATCGTGATATAAAATGCAAAAACATTTGCAAAAACTACGGCTGATCGAGTGAGTATTGTTAAAAGTTGTCAACATGAAAGCCGTATAGAATTTCATAAGCTTTCCAACAATATCAAAATCAATTCTGGCACTGGACATGTGCGTTAAGGGGAAAAAAGCATGACTGGGTGAAAAATATTTTTTAAAAAAATTACTAAAAGGTAATCATCTTTAACGGGCGACTGACGCTGATGTGGCATCCACGTTAATCACCCGTCGAACGGGCAACATAGCCTATTTTTATATATTTTTAAAAATTGCTTAATTACCTAAATTAAACTTTAATTAGGTCTCATTTTAAAAATTAGCCTACCTTGAAATAAGTTGATCCTCTCCAACTGTAGTGTGAGGTTCCTCAGTTGATTGTCAGGAATCATGGTAGCTTGTCAAAATTCCAATTGGCTAACAATGCAGTCTGCTAATGCAGACTATTATGGGTTCATCCAAAATAATTGGAACAATTTCACCGAATGCAACCAGAGGCTTATTAGTCGCCAGGTTCAACACAATCCGAAGGACTTCATCATCAAAAATGTGCATTGTAATAATTCTATCATCCAAAGGAAAATGATCAGTTACATTCATTGAAAATTTTATTTGATCGTAGTTTTAAAAAAGTATAAAATTCTATGCTTCAAACCTTAAAATGGCGTTATGAACCTAAATTTACTTAAAAAATGAGGTTGATGAGTGATGACGGCAATCATTAACCAAGTCAAACTTCAATAATTCATACAACCAACTATATTAATTTATGAGACCTAAAATTGAATGAAGGCTAATAATAATGACACTTCTTCAAACAATTGCCACAAGAATGTAACGTCACACTTAACCATTTCATTATTGAGCTCTTTAAGAATATTTGTATTCTTCCCTGGCGAAAAATAAAGAAAAAGTGGTTGAGCTAAGGCGCTCATTTCTCTAGCTTAGGGGCATAAAATTATTGGTGTTTTTGTACGTGAAGCTCTCATCAGTATCGAATTTAATGAGAAGTTGATGTGTACAATCTTCCTCATAATATGAAAAGCATTTTTTTAAACTATATGAACGATATTTACTAAGCACTTCTGTTGCTGCAAAAGCTGGGAAAAAAGTACATGTCGTTAGTTGAAATTTAACTTGCTTCTGGAACCATATATCTTCTACAAAACTCTTCAAGCTTTGACACATAACTAGTAGCCAAAAAAAAAAAAAAATCGAACAAAAACATTTTAATTTCATCTCTGTACAACACTATTTTTTTCCGAGGGAAAAACAAAAAATTTATACCATTTCTTCATAGTATAGTAATGATTGTCATTCTTTAGTTTTTTTTTTTTTGAACAGGTGTCCACTAATCCCACTCACTATGCTAGTGACTTCGAGTAATCCCCGCAACGAGCCCACTACCGGCCCC
Source organism: Cymbidium sinense (assembly GCA_021442155.1). Lineage (NCBI taxonomy): Eukaryota > Viridiplantae > Streptophyta > Magnoliopsida > Asparagales > Orchidaceae > Cymbidium > Cymbidium sinense. Next base: position 62,374,049 of record CM038215.1, read on the forward strand.
CCGCTTTTTTCTTTTCACGTCAAAGGAAGAGGCTCAAGCGGATCAACGGTTGATCAGGCCGCCTCACCAACCGAACTAAGGGCGGTGGGTTTAGTTGCCTTCACCTGCAGCATGGATAGAAAGTATGATAGGCGCTGCAACATAAACCTTGTATAAAGTTACAGGAGTATATATGTGAAATACTGCCATTGAAACCATTTGAACAACAGTGAAGCATAACTATTTGCTGGTTAGGTTACACCTGCAATTCACTACGGATTATATTGTAGAACAATGGAGTTCAGTGGTTAATGAGACCATCAAATTCAAAGCCACTCATGGCCACGAAGTTACTGTAATGGTAATACAATAAGTGACAGGGAAGGAGATGATGATGTGAAATTGTTGGTGCCTATCACTACATCACATTAATGCACGCCCCACACATACTGTCTTTCTTTCTAATTATCAACTTCGAGCAATAAAGACTTATCTTATCAAAATGATACTTCTAAATTCATATTTTGTAAATTTGTACTTAACTAGAAAATATCTCATATAGTTGTGTAAGGGATTTACAAACAAAATTATGTTATAAAGACATTCAAGAAACAATCTAAGAATAATTTGCATAGAGCAAGCAAGTAGTTCCCATTTCCTTTGCCGAAAAGCATAAAAAATATGATTAGTGTAATTGCAAATATTTTATTTTGCTCTAATTTCAACCATTTTTAAATTTATTGATATTTATGCTATTAAATTTTGGAGATTCACAGCTTATTTATTAGCTATGCATATATATATATATATATATATATATATATATATATATATATATATAATATATATATTTATATAAATCATTGACATCACATAAAAAATATTATTTTTTTAGAAGTTGAGCACTGCTGACCGCTATGTTAGAAATTAATTATTAGAGATGTGATTTAAATCTAAATCTCATAATTGGAGAGAAAGCCCTCTACTAACTATTCTAGAGACTAAATGCCATAGTATTAATTTTTATTTTTCTAAGTGAAACACATCTTTTCAAGCATATATTTTAATGTGATTTTGAAATTAAAGTATTATATAAGTAAATATCAAAATTTAGATGTTAAATATATGTAAATACATAATTATGTGATATATATATATATATTATATATATATATATATATATATATATATATATATATATATATATATATATATATATATATATATATATATATATATATATATATATATGTCCTCTTATTTATTTATGTAATATTATCTAAATTAGTTTTCAATTAATTATGATAACGATTATTATAAGAGCTAACATAATGAGGTGGAATTTTAAATACAATTCTTTTTAATATTTTATTAAAGAATTTATACAAAATTTTTAAAAATAAATCAAATTGAATTTGAAGTCGGGGGGTGGGGGGAGATTTTTGTTAAATTATATTATAAATGATTATTTTAAAATTTTATTCAAATAATTACAGCTCAATGGTCATTACGGACAATCTTTTTAATGAATTGAGTAAAGAAGGAAAATAAATAAATATTAATTAAAGTTATCCCAATATTCTTGTAATGTTAGGAGTTTTAATTCGTGGTGTTTGAAAGAGCTAAAGGATATAATCATAAATAAATAAATAAAAATTTATATGTATATATATATATATATATATATATATATATATATATATATATCATATACATATATATATCACATAATTTTTATATATTCATATTTTTAATATCAAAATTTTAATATTTATATAAATAATATTTAGATTTTTAATATGATATAAAAATAAATTATATCTAAATTTTTAACATGAAATAAAAATATTATTAATTTTTTAATATAAAATATATTTTTTTTATGTCTAACAATATTGTATATAAATATTAAAATTATATGGTACCTACTAAAATTTTCGAGAAGATAGATCTGAATGGTGAAACGCAATTTTCATAAAACAAGCGCCAGTTGCTTCTTCAAACTACTCCGGAGCTACCCCGGATTTGCAAGAAGGGAGGGAGGGAGAGCGTCCATGGAGAACCCCCTTCTCGGGCTATCCTCCACCATGGTCGGAGTAGTAGACTATCGCGGCCGACCTATCTCCAGATCATCATCTGGTTGCTGGACCTCCGCCCATTTTATCATAGGTAAGGTCCTGTCTATCCACTGCCTCTTCGATCATCGCCATCGCCTCCATGAATACGTCTCTCAATGAAACCAGGGGTTGAAATCGCCGAGAGAATGGCGTATCATGGGATCTCCTTCAACCTCATAAGCTACCTGACGGGCCCCCTCAACGTGTCGACAGCCGCCGCTGCCGCTTCCGTCAACAGCTGGTCCGGCGCCTCCATGCTTCTTCCCCTCCTCGGTGCATTTGTCGCCGATTCCTTTCTCGGCCGCTACCGTACCATCGTTCTTGCCTCTTTTCTCTACTTCCTGGTTCGTCCTATTCCTATATAACTCTTTTATCTGTGTGTGTGTGTTTTCACTATTCGAATCAATTGGGTTTCATTGATACGCAGGGTCTAGGATTTCTCACGCTCTCTGCTGTGCTTTCAAGCCCCTGCAAGCTTACCTTGAATTCCTCTTCCTGTTCTCCAGCCGTTTTCCAAGTTATTTTGTTCTTCCTATCCCTCTATCTCGTAGCCTTTGCGGAAGGAGGGCACAAACCTTGCCTTCAAGCTTTTGGTGCTGACCAATTCGATGAGAGTGATAACCAAGAGCGCATTGCGAGGAGTTCATTCTTCAATTGGTGGTGCTTTGGGATGAATGGCGGTATGATTGTCTCTTTCATTGCATTGAGCTACATCCAGGATAACAATGGCTGGAGCTTTGGATTTGGAGTCCCTTGCGCTGTTATGGGCGTTGCTTTTCTTGTTTTCCTGTGGGGAAACAGAACTTACCGCTGCTATCCTTTGGAGGATACAAGCCCATTTATTAGGATTGGCAAAGGAATTGCTGCTATGGTCATGGGCAATCAATCCTCTGCTGATCGGTTCAGATCTGAAGTAGAAGTCGGAGACCTAGAACAGCAGTGCGGTCAATACACGGAGTAAGAGTTCTGTTTTTATTTGGATCTTACATTACATAGTTAAACTTATAGATTGGTTCTAATCAATAATTAACATTTTGCAGCGTTTGAAATCTGTTTAGACCTTTTTTCCTGATTCCAGCAGTCTAAATTTAGACAAAATTTGACATTATATAAGTGTTAGAGGCCGCTATCCAGTCCCTTTATCTCCATTAATTTTTCATCATATGATAACTGATATGACACTTAAAATACTACTAGAAGACGAATTGATGTTAAAAGTTGTGCTGATCAATAAAACTGGTCGAGATCTTTAAAATATCCTGGAAACTTTTGGGATATCAGTTAAATCCCTAAATAGCTTAAACATGGAGTGTTTATAGTCAAATCGAGCTCGGGGAGACTGCCCAAAATCTCATAATTCGACATCATTTGAGCATTCAAATGCACAAAATACATCATATGATCAAAGGAATCATCATGAGTCGTCAGGAGAGGGAGTGGTTCGATTTTTATGTATTTACTGAGACGCCACCTCCAATCTATAAATAGCCTCATTCCTCCGTATGGGAGCTCAAAGAGAGAGAAAAGATCCTCCAAGCACCGTCGCTTTGACGGTGCCAACCACCGCCACGCGATCCTCGCCGTCAAATCTCGTTGCCTCATCATGATGACTTACCAGATTGTTCCTGCGTTCGCGTGATTATTCTCGATTGCACGATTGTTGATTTCTACGTGATTGTTCTCGTTCTGGTGATTCCCTCGTGATTTCGCCGATCCCGTGATTTCTACCGGCTGATTGCCCGCATACATCATTCATACTAAGAATCGCATAACCCGATCGTTGTCACATATGTTGTTCTTTCTCATATACACTATGTAATCCCTATCGGATGATCTTGTACTCAAACAGATACATAGTGGAAGCTTTTACGCTGGTGATTTTCTCTCTTTCGAGGTTTTCACGTAAAATTCTAGAGTTTTATTGTTCACTTTTAAATACGTGTGTGGATTTCAAACAGTTTGGCGAAAACTTTTACTATACCGCAATTGGTTTTCTAGCACGCAACAATAACAATTAAACGTAGTGGGATAAAAACTTGTTGTTGTTGATAACAATAGACCTATACTATGTTTCTTCTGACAAACTTTTGTGCTTAGTTAGGACCGCAACGTTTAGGAGTTTTGTTCTAGATTTCAGATTTCACATATTTTTTTGAACTTATTCATTATGTTTGAAACTGAAGTTGATTTGTAGACCTCATTTTGTTGGTTGTCTTCCTTTTTTACATGTTCTTGAACCTTTAATTCTTGTAGTTTCGTTATTTTCAGTGTACCTTCTATTTTCTTTATACTTGTGAGGATATGAAGTTTTGCTTTTTAGTGATAAAAAGATGAGTGATTTTTCCCCACTATAGTTGTTTGAAAAATTGTTTCTTGGTTTCCAGCCTTAGTTTCCTCATTTATTGTCCAAAGAAAGTTAGAATCCAGCATATGTCAGGCTTTTACCAAAACAAAATTGTTGTGCTTACTTAGCTATAAGCTTATGCTTCTATGTTGGATTGTTAACATTGATTACCTTTAAAATTTATTGCAATTAGGCTTGTGGATGGTGGTAAATTTCTTGGTGACGAACGCATTGAAGAAGCTAAGGGGATGCTTCGATTGTTTCCCATATGGGTAACTTGCTTAGCCTTTGCCGTAGTGTTCTCTCAGTACTCGACCTTGTTCAACAAACAAGGTGCCACCATGGATAGGCGTATAGGAGCGAACTTCCAAGTCCCATCAGCCGCTCTGCAAAGCATCATTAGCATCGTCATTGTCATCTTCATTCCCTTCTACGACCGTGTTCTTGTTCCCACAGCCAGAAATCTTTCTGGGCTTTCCACTGGCATTACACAGCTTAGAAGAATTGGCATTGGATTGTTCTTTTCGGTGATTTCAATGGTGGTCGCTGCTCTTGTTGAGATGAAGAGGATCGAAACTGCGCGAGAACATGGCATGATCGATGAGCCAAATGCAATAGTGCCGATGAGCATATTGTGGTTGCTTCCTCAGTACATTCTATTTGGCATCATGGATGTGTTTGGAATAGTTGGCCTACAAGAGTTTTTCTATGATCAGGTGCCTGATGCGTTGAGGAGCTTGGGCATGGCTCTCTATCTTAGTATATTTGGCATAGGAAACTACATCAGTGGTTTGCTTGTTTCAGTGATTGATGAAATTACTAGAAGAGAAGGGGAGAGCTGGTTCTCTGACAATTTGAATCGAGCTCATCTTGATTATTTCTACTGGCTCCTTGCAGGCCTAAGTGCTATTGCGCTGATTCTTTTTGTCCGCTTTGCTCAATCCTATGTATACAAGAAGAAGGAATACCGCAGTCTATAGTGCTAAAGCACTCTAAATTTTATTTATTTAAATTATGTTGTTGTTTTCTTCGACTCTCTATGAAGATTAGATATTATATATGCATTTGTGTGCTATGTATGTAAATCTACGATATATATGTTAATTGTGAGGTGGTGGCTTTTGGTTTTGTTTTCTCCTGATCTAACTTGCATCTCAGAATAAGAAAAAGAGGTTGTGAATGGTGTAGAGAACTTGTTTGATCTTCTTGATTTTGGATGTTTGGGAAAGGGCTTATGGTGAGAAGTCTAGAGTTGGATGGCTCTAGCAAGGAGTTTCATTGTTGATTTAGGTTAAATCGGTATGGATTATCTATTGGTGGATAAACATAGAAATTAGGTTGAGAGATCTGAAATAAAATGTTGAATATAAGCAATCAAAGCATAAAATCATAAAACAAACACATAAGACATCAAATTTAATATGAAAAATTTTGAGACTGAAAATTTTTTTGAGATAGACCATCAAGAAATCTACTATGAAAGAAAAAATTAAGGAGAGTTGTATAAATTACATTTCACTTAAATTACTTCTCACTTCAACCATTCTACGACAATTCACTTTTACTCACAAGAGAATAGAGAAAAAGTACTGAAAAATTGTAGAAATCATTTAAATACGAAGTCTCTCGTCTCGTAGCGTTATGACATTGCGATCTTGGCACCATTATTCTCCAAACTTTTCTGCATAAGTTTAAGCGCTGCGGCAGCACTCTTGTAGTGCTGACCTCTCTATCTTTCCTACACTTGGTACTTGGGTCCTAGCAGTGTGAAGTTACTTATTATAACACCGAGACATTGACTTCTTTGTCTTCCAGGTGCAAATCTATAGATCCTGGTGCCGAGGTGCGACCTCTTATATCTTCAAAGTTAAGTCCTTCAAAACCTAGTGCCTTGGTGCTACACACCAAAAATATTTTCTCGGGGACAACCTGGACTCTAGCGAGCTCATCGTTGTGCTCGACTGACCAGAAGGACAAGATTGAGTCCACAATACATCTCGAGTTCATTGATAGATTGGACTTTATAAAATAACAATATTCCACTTAGAGACTAATTATAATCAATCCTACTCTAGATCCACAACATCTATCATAGTCCAAAGTTGTGGTGTGGTTCACTCGTGCCTTAACCTTCCTAAGTACCAACTGAAACCAAGCATAGCTTCAATTTCTCAATTGTAACTACCTTCGTCAACATGTGATATTAAGCTGTATGTATCTTCTAAAGATAATTGATCATTTTGTAGGAGTGTATGGATGAAATGATATTTCAGCTGGATATCTTTTTATTCTAATATGAAAAGTATCATTCATAGCTAAATGAATGACACTCAAGCTGTCACTTTAAATCCTATTATTTTCTTGCCTCTTGTTTAACTTTGCCAAAAATTTTGTAGCCATATAATCTCCTTGCTAGTCTTAGTCATAACAATATACTTAACTTCTATAGTTGAGTGTGCTACTATCTTCTACAACATAGAAACCCAACTCATCCATGTACTTCCTAACATAAAAATATATCTCTTGACTTAATAATAATAATCAACCTAACACCTTGTATACCCACTGTCTGACATGAACTTGTCAAACCTCTTATATCACTGTCATGGTGCCTGCTTCAAGTCATATAAAATTTTTTTAGTCTGCACACTATGACTTTCTTTCTTGCAACCACATAGCCCTATAGTTACTTCATGTATAACTCCTCTTCCAAGTCCATATACAAGATGGCTATCTTCACATCCATTTGTTCTAAATACATATTCTTCATTGCTACTATGCTCAAGACAACCTTGATTTATGTCATCTTGATTATTTGAGAGAAGATCCCTCTGTAGTTAATTCCTTCATTTTATTGAAACTCTTTCATGACAAGTCTTGCTTTGTAGCACTTACTACTATCTAGTTCTTTCTTTAAACCCACATGTTGTGCAATACTCTTTTGCCATTAAGTAATCTTGCTAAATCTCATGTCTGATTTAATATAAGAGACTGCATTTCATCATCCATAGCACACTCCCACTCCTTTGAGTCTTCTAATTGGATCGCTTCCTCATAGCACTCTTGTTCACCACTATCAGTCAATAATAAATAGAATGATGGAGTACTTCTGTGTTGGTCGAGGGACACTACTAGATCTCCTGATTTCAGTGCCAGGTGTTTGAGGTACATCTTATGCTTCTTTAGCCTGAATGTAGCTCCTTATTCTCATATACATCTTCACCTTATATCTCATTTCAATCCTTATACATTTCCCTCTATATGAATACGAAATCCTTTCTCTAATGAACTAATTTTGATAATCTCAAAATTTGTATATGAATTCATCTGAGTTGTATCCAATGAATGTACATTTTATAGACTTTGGATATAATTTGGTCCTCGATTTTGTATGGATATGAACATATGATGAACAACCAAATACTTTTAAATGAAGTAGAGCTATTTTTTGTCATTCCATGCTTTTTCTAGTAGGCCTCCATACACTTGTATTAAAGGGCTTCTATTAATCAAATATACCAATGTTCATTAATTATGTCCAAAATTGCTTGGGCAATCTCTTCCACTTTGAGCACAATAACATTAGCTTCTTCATTAACTTAAAAAATAATTGAAAAATAGTAATATTTTTGATGTATTAATAAACTTTAAATAGAATAGTTGCAAAAATTTTATTTTATGTATTTTATAAGTAAACAATAATGAATTTAATGGTAAATATGTAAAATCACCTTTTACAAAAATATTATTATGCTTAAAAGCTTAAAAAAATTTAAGAATGTTTCATTTGCTCTGATTTTAATACACATGCATACACATACATATATACATATATACATACATACATAGGACAATTTTTTATATATTTATAAATCTAAGATCTAAATTTTAATATTTATTTATCTAAATATTTAATATTTATATAAAAATGCAATTAATATTAATTTTTCAAAATGAAACAACTCTTTTTTTGTATATTTTTGGATGTGATTTTAGCACTAAAAATATTATATAAGTAAATATAAAAAAATTAGATGTTAAGTATATCAATACATAATCATTATGTGATATGTATGTAAAAATACCTAAATTTTTTTATTTAATATTTAACATCCACAATTGTTAATCTATGAGCATAACAATTAAATCTTTTAATCCTTTCAAACACCATGGATTAGATTCATAACATTGCAAGTATAACTTTCTACTTTTAATCATTATTTATTCCTTCACTTCTATGCCTCTATTAGTTAAAAAGATTGTTCATAATGACCACTAAGTTGTAATTATATGATAAAATTTTGAAAATAAATTTTTTATATGTTTTAAAAAATAATCTAAAAAAATTAAAAACAAACCATGTATCACTAAAAAGTCCAACATGGTGCCAACAATGCAAGTTGCTCCCTAAGATGACACTTTGGGCTAGAGGTGGCATTTGGCCGGTTTGGGTGATAAATTTTTAAAACCAAATGATTTTGGATTCCCAAAAAATTGGACCAAACAGACCAAACAAAATGCAAAATTGAATAGCCAAATAACAATTTAGCTCAGTTATTTCAGTTTGATTTTGGATAAACTGAATTTTATTGTATATATAAATTATTTGTGAAGTTTAAATTCATTATGCTATTTTTTTATAGAATGAATGAGTAATATATATATAATTTAAAAAATAATTAGTTAATAACATGCATTAAAAATATTTAAGATTTTTATGATGACTAAAAAAACTTACCAAGTTAATAAATATATTTAGTTTATTTGGTTCCATTCAATTTTTTTTATTAATAAACCAATCCAAAAATCAAAGTTTTTATTAATTAAATTCAAAATCAAATTACTAAGTTCAAAATTAAATCAAATTGCTCAAAAATTTTAGTTCAATTTGATTTTTTTTGGTTAAAACCAAATAATGCACACCCCTGCTTTGAGCTCAATTTGATTTATTTTTAAATTTTTTTTATAATTTTGAAATAATAGAAAAAATATTTAAAAAATTTTGTTTTGTTATATCAACTCTTCAAATCAATTTATCAACAGAATATTGAGAAATCTTCCAAGACCATCTTCAAATTTATCTTCAAATTCATTATCAAATATTGCATTCAGTGTCAAATTGTATATGATGGGTAAGAAGCAAATTGAAAAAAAAAACTTATATTTTATAATATTTTGTTAGTTTATAATAGTTAAATACTTTAAATATATATATATATATATATATTACATAATTTTTATGTATATTTAAATGTTAAAATTTATGTATTAGATTATACATATATAAGTTTAATGTGGTATCCTTAAATGTCCCCTAAACTCATTCATGTGCACTGCTAAAATTAAAATACTCTTAAATTACTGAAAATAACAGCGGGTGTTTTTTTTAACGGATGTAGACCAATTTAGGTGACATTACATATAAAGATATCTGGACGTTCGTTGGAATGCAATTTCCACAACTCAGTTGCTTCTTCCATTTACTCAGGAGCAACTCCTGATTGACCACACAGAGAGAGAGAGAGAGAGAGAGTCCATGGAGGAGAACCTCCTCGGCCTATCCTCCGCCATGGTCGGAGTAGTGGACTACCGCGGCCGACCTATCTCCCGATCATCTTCTGGTCGCTGGACCTCCGCCCTCTTTATCATAGGTAAGCTCCATTCTTTTCTTGGCTCTTCGCTCATCGCCTACATGAATACCTTTCTTGATGGAACTAGGGGTTGAAATCGCCGAGAGAATGGCGTATTACGGGATCTCCTTCAACCTCATAAGCTTCCTCACCGGCCCCCTCAACGTCTCTACTGCCGCTGCCGCTGCCTCCGTCAACAGTTGGTCCGGCGCCTCCATGCTTCTTCCCCTCCTCGGCGCTTTTGTTGCAGATTCCTTTCTCGGCCGCTACCGCACCATTGTCCTCGCCTCTCTTCTCTACGTCCTGGTTTGCCTTAATCTCTAACGCCCCGCCCCGCCCCGCCCCCCTTTATTATTATTTTTTCTCTGTTCACTATTCGAATCAACTAGGTTTCATCGGTCTGCAGGGTCTAGGATTTCTCACTCTATCTGCTGTGCTTTCAAGCACCTGCTCAAGGGACCTAAAGCTGTCGTTGATTTCCTCTTCCTGTTCTCCAGCCCTTTTACAAGTTGTTCTGTTCTTCTTATCCCTCTATCTCGTAGCCTTTGCGGAAGGAGGGCACAAGCCTTGCCTTCAGGCGTTTGGCGCCGACCAGTTCGACGAGAATCATAACCAAGAGCGCATTGCGAGGAGTTCATTCTTCAATTGGTGGTACTTTGGGATGAATGGCGGTATGATTGCCTCCTTGATTGCATTAAGCTACATCCAGGAAAACATTGGCTGGAGCTTTGGATTTGGAATCCCTTGTGCTGTTATGTGCATTGCTCTTCTTGTTTTCTTGTTGGGAAGCAGGACTTACCGCTGCTATCCGTTGGAGGATACAAGTCCGTTTGTTAGGATTGGGAAAGGGATTGCCACTATGTTTATGGGCAGGCAATCCTCTGCTGATAGTTCCAGATCTGAAGTAGAAGCCGCAGACCTAGAACAGCACAGTAGCTGTCAATCTGATCAATACACAAAGTAAGAGTTTTGTTTCTGGCTTTCAACTTTTCAATATTTGGATTTCACATTACATAATTAAAATTATAGATTGGTTCTAATCTGTGATTAACATTTCGAAGGGTTTGGAATCTCTTTATACATTTTTTTTCTATTTCCAGCAATCTAAATTATGCTTTTTATTAGCGTTAGAGGTCGCTTGATCAAGTCCTATTATCTCCATTTATTTTTTCATCATATGATAACAACTGACCCTATGCTATGTTCGTTCTGACATTAAACTTTTGTGCTTAGTAAGGGACTTAATGTTTAAATGGTTTGTTCTTGATTTCAGGCTTCACATAATTTTGTTGAACTGGTTTATTATGTTTAAAATTAAAGCTGATATATAGGCCTCAATTTGTTTGTTTGAGGTTTTATATTGGTTGTTTTCATATTTTACAAGTTCTTGAAACCTTAATTCTTTTAGTTTCGTTATTATCAGTGTACCTACTATTTTGTTTATACTCGTGAGCATATAAAGTTTTGCAGTCTAGTAATGAAAAGGGGAGTGATTTTTCCCCACTATAGTTGTTTGAATTTTATCTGAGTTAGAATTATTGGTTTCTAGTTTCCCCATTTATTGTCCAAAGCAAGCTAGAATACAGCATATGCCATTCTTTTACCAAAACAAAATTGTTTTGCTTACTTAGGGTGCAACTTATAAGTTTATGCTTCTATGCTGGATTGTTAACATTTGAGTACCAATACGATTTCTTGCAATTAGGCTTGTGGATGGTGCTAAATTTCTTGGTGATGAACACATTGAAGAAGCTAAGGGGATGCTTCGATTGTTTCCCATATGGGTAACTTGCTTAGCCTATGCCGTGGTGTTCTCTCAGTCCTCGACCTTGTTCAACAAACAAGGTGCTACCATGGATAGGCGTATAGGACTGAACTTCCAAGTTCCATCAGCTGCCTTGCAAAGCATCATTTGCATCGTCATTGTCGTCTTCATTCCCTTTTATGATCGTGTTCTTGTTCCCACAGCCAGAAATCTTTCTGGGCTTTCCACTGGCATTACACAGCTTAGAAGAATTGGCATTGGATTGTTCTTTTCGGTGATTTCAATGGTGGTTGCAGCTCTGGTGGAGATGAGGAGGATTGAAATTGCAAGAGAACATGGTTTTATCGATGAGCCAAATGCAATAGTGCCGATGAGCATATTGTGGTTGCTTCCTCAGTACATTCTATTTGGTATCATGGATGTGTTTGGAATGGTTGGTCTGCAAGAGTTTTTTTATGATCAGGTTCCTGAGGCATTGAGGAGCCTGGGCCTTGCTCTCTATCTTAGTATATTTGGCATAGGAAGCTACATCAGTGGTTTGCTTGTTTCAGTGATTGATGAAATTACTAGAAGAGAAGGGGAGAGCTGGTTCTCTGACAATTTGAATCGAGCTCACCTTGATTATTTCTACTGGCTCCTTGCAGGCCTAAGTGCTATCGCTCTGGTCCTTTTTGTATACTTTGCTCAATCCTACGCATACAAGAAGAAGGAATATTGCAGTGTGTAATGCCAAAGCACTCTAAATTTTATCTATTTAAAAATTTCTGTTATTTTCTTCAGCTCTATATGAAGACAAGCCCCTGTTGCTTGTGTAGTTTGAATGGCTGGCTTTATTTTGTTTGTGAACTATGTCATTCTTCCTGTGCTATTTAATTCTTTGATTCATGTTTGGATTTGAATTTACTTTTTTTTTTTACTGCACAATGTATGGCGCAGATATGCACTCATGATTATGTAGTATGAGTTGCTTTTCATATTTTGTGTATATCAATATATTGGCATGACTCAATCCTTAGGATCATTCACTAAGAGGAGGATAAATTTGCCATACTTGAAGGCCCACTCTCCATGTCTTCTAATCTACAATGACATTTCTTCAATTGACTCAAGATGAACTCACTTGGCATACGGTAAACACTCTTGGCTCAAAGCAAAATCTGTCGACTCAAAGTCCTTGCATGGCTCATGGTTCACTCACTTTGTTTGGAGTGAGCTGACTTTATTGATTGTGATTGAGTTGTACTCTTCTTATATATTAAGGTTACATGCCTCTCTAAAAAATTATGTAAATTTATTAATTTCATAATATAATATATATCAATTTTTATAGTGCTAAGATTTTGACTCAAATTTATAAATAGGGGATCACAGGGCAGCCTAATGGGACACCATTTTTTGTACTCAAGTTCAATGAATCTTCATGAGCTTCTTACTCCAAATCTTTTCTTTTTCCATTTTCTTTGCTCTCTTTATGAAGAGTTTGTGAATAAAATTTTGGTATAATTAACATATATTTTTGTATTCAATTATTTTTAAGGTACGATGAATAAGGAGTAAGACCTAGAAGAGAGGTAATTTGTGAAGCAGAGTCAAATAAGGAGACATGCATTAATATGGAGAATCATGAGTTTGTTACTATAAGATAGCTTGTAGATATGGAAGACAAGATGGCATGAATGTTTTAGGCAGTATTGGAGTGCCTATCAAGAGCCACTCCTTGAGTGGAGATGCCTGCTAGATTGTTTGATTCTGCTTTGTGGAGGAGACTACCATAAGAAGCAAGAGCTTTATCATTAACATCTATAATTGATGAGACTTACTACCCATACAATGAATATTCTATTTATTTATATTGCCAGGAAGAAAGGCAACTAGAGAAGAGAAAGTAGCAATTGACTACTGCTTTTTCGTGAGATATTGTTGAGGCCAAACCTTCAACTAAATTCATGATCACTATCTTTATTCTTATAGAGGGAAGATTGATTTGATAGATTACTACCCTTAAATATATGATTTTTTTTGCCTAATATTTTTGACCGTTTGGAGTGCAAATTATTATTTTTACCACTTTTAAGGAAAGCACCTTTCAGGTGGTTCTAGTGCTTTTCTCTGAGTGTGATCACTTATTTTGAGAAATTTAAGATCTTTATCATTCAACTCACTAGTGCATCAAGATCATTGAAGAATTTTCAAGCTTTGCTGCAAATAAAGTAGGAGCCTTATAAAGTTAGCTTCCTCACAAAATTTCATAGGGAATTATGAAGGATCATTTAGGTATGTGCTCAGTTTGCAATAATTAAAGCTTTTATTGACTTATTGGAGCTAGCTAATAATCATACGATCATGAAGAGTAAAATTATGAATCTGACCTTTTAATTTTTAGGCAATCGAAAGATATAAGCTCAATACAAAATTTTTGGCAATTTCCCACATACAAATGAAGTTGCTTGAGAAATTTATAGTCAGAGAAGTTGCACGAAGATGAGAGGAGAAATTTCTTGCATCAGCAACCTCATCATTTGAAGCAATGAGTTCGATAAGTAAGTTGTTTAGTTGAACATCGAAGGAAGAATTTTCCACCTTAATTTGCCATTATTCATCTTACACTCCATTAAGGTTGTTTATGGTTGAACTTGTTGAGGCTATTTAGATCAAAAAATACTTTGAAAGGCCATTGCTTATGAGAGGTAGAGCCAATATAATTGATTAGTCCACATACTACGCCTTCCACAAAGATCACGAGGATGAGATAGAAGATTATCAATATCTTCGAAGTCTTGTGGAGGAGTTGATCAAAGCAGGCTAACTAAATGAGTTTATTCTTATGGATCCTAGTTGAGACTTTGAAAGATAATCATGGAATATAAAAGGAACAAGCTAATCCCAACACAAATGATTCACAATGCTAAGGTAGTTCCAACCATACTAAGCGGAGTGACTCTAGAGGCTTCTAGCCAAACAAACCTCAAACTACTTTTGTCATGAAAGGTGAACTTAGTAAGTAACTTTAAGTGCCATATATTGAATTGGTGTCAGTCACTTTCTCAATATAGACAAAAGCACTAATTACAATCCATATAATGATTCCATAGTCATCACATGTCTCTAATTATAGACTACCAAATCGATAGTATCTTGATTGATATAGGAAGATCAATGAGAATAATTTTTAATAATGTTTGTGATAGAATAGATTTGGGAACTTCTTGTTTAACCCCCATTGTAAGTTCTTTATTTAGCTTCTCTAAAGAAAGATCAGAAATTGAGAGAGTGATTGTGGCTATCACTTGAATAGAAGTAAACAAGCAATTCACTAATGCTGCCAACTTTATTATGATCAATGCCTTTGTGACTTACAATGCCATCTTTGATTGACCTCTCTTGAAAACTTTCATAATAGTCATCTTCACTTATCATGTTGGTGTGAAGTTTTTTATAGGAGGATAAAATTGTGAGGCAACTTCCTATAATCATGAGCTTATTATTGGAATGTTATCAGAAGCATTCAAGATGAATTTTTTCATTTAAAAGTTTAGAATGGATATGTACTTAAAATTTCATAAGTCATAAAAGAATTACTAACATTGAAGATTGAAGTTAAACTTTTTGCATCGATACTTCAAATGATAAAAATTATAAGAACAAGTTCACTAAAACTCTCTAAAACAATATTAAAGTATCCATATGGCCAACTATAGAAATATTAAGCATCAATTTCCATATCGCTTGTCATAGACTCAATGTTTACCATAAAGCAAAGACGATTAAGCAAAAAAATCAAGCTAGTCATAATAATGTTAGTAATTTGCTCTAAGGTCATGAAATGTTTAGAGGAAGCTTCATTATAGAAAAATATAGTACATTGTATAGATTTCAAAGGTTGTGATGATTTAAAAGTTAAATGATAAATGGAGAATATCTGTTAATTTCACCAACATGAACTAGATTTGACTAAAAGATAAATATCCACTATCATAAATTATTACTTTAGTTGACTTTCCTTTGATGAATTTTCTTGACAAGTTCTCGAAGTATCGACAAATCAAAATGCATCCTGTAGATTTAGAGAAGATGACTTTTATACAATAGATGGATGATATTGTAATAATGTGGTGCTTTTTTGGTTTAAATAATACATGTAGAAATTATTAAAGAATGACGAAATATATCTTTTAAGACCAAAATGGCAATACAATATAATTTATGTTGATGATCTACTTATGAAAATAAAACATTTAGTACAACATATCCTTAGCTTAAAGGAGACATTCGCCACCCTTAAGAAATTAAATATGGACTCAATCCTCTTAAGTGTATTTTTGGTGAAAGATTTAGATAGTTTTTGTGTTTTCTCTCATCACTCTTGAAGGTATTATGATGAATTTGAATAAGGTCAAAGCATTCTTGGAGATTGCATCCCTTAAAAATATAAAAAAGTATAAAAATTAATTGGTTGAATTGCTAGACTAAATAGCTTCATATCAAAATTGAGAGACAAGTGTGCACTATTCAAAATTCTTAGAAGTGAAAAGCACTTTGCTTGGAATGGAAATTGCAAGAGTTTTTTCAATTGAAGCTGCTCTTCTTAGTGGCACTGCTACTTTAAAATCCAATGCTTGGGGAAGATTTACCCCTCCATCTTGGAGTTTGTGAGGAGGCCTTTAGCTCAATATTAGTAAAGAAAAAGGCAAGTAATATGATCAATTTACTATATCAATAAAATCCTTCTTAGAGCAGAATTGTGTTATCTAATCATGAAAAAGTTGACGTTAATCCTCATAACCATTGTTTAATGCTTTTGACCATATTTTTAGGTGCATTCAATTAAGTTGTCATTAATCATCCATTAAATTTGGTATTGGAAAATCCAAGCCACTTTGAACTATTTCTCAAATGAGTTGTCAAACTTAACAAATTTTATATTACAAGTGCCAATGATGACCATGAAAGCACCAAGATTTGCTCATACTAGTTGGTATGTATGGTGCTTTAATTAGGAGTCGTTAAGATACCACGCAAATCTTAGGGGGTACTTACTGAAATGATCGGATACAATATTAAGGTATGATGTACTATCTCAAAAGATGAAAATATCACCATATAATGGACCTAATCACCTAATAATGACTCTTAAGGCATGATGGGTCTTCATATATACCAGAGATCTTTCTCCTACTTTATTTGAAAAAATAAATCAGGATTTATTTTATGCCAGGTTATTTAATTCCCTATGGACGTAAGCCTCCATAATTAATTACATCTTAGGGAGTGTATACTTTCTAAGAAAACTCTCGATTGAAGTAATCAATAAATATCTTCAAAGTCTTCAAAGTTAGACTATCAATGAATTGTGTATTTTTGGAAATCAAGTTGGAATGTTCAATTTGGAAGATTTATTTTTAGAGTCCAAAAGAAGATGAGTAGGGACCACTCATGATACTAAGAAGCTTAATGAGTACTCCAACCTATCATATAATGAGACTTTATATATTTGAATGAGAGAGTTTATTTTTATTTGAGTTGAAATTTTATTAGAATGTTATGGCTTATAGTCCATCAATACAAGATTGTGGAAATGCCTAAGAGGTGAAGATTTATGCTCATTGCCTGAAGAAAACAAATAACCTCGGAACCTAAATCTAAAGTGCTTTAGCATAAGATAGAGCTCGACCTAAATCTAAATGAAAGGAAGATATAGTAGTTTACCTCCACAAGAGAGAATAAACTCATCCGACTCTTCTGGACTTACAATCACATGGAGTGGTCGTCAGCAAACACCTCCTACGATTTAAAACCATATAGGTCAGTCTTATAAAATTGCAAGATAGCTAGGCTGCTATTTAATTAAAAAGGGAACTAGAGTCTTAAACTCACTCTAAGAGGCTAGATCATGACTGGTCTGAAATCATGACTTAGATTAAATACAAAATTTATAAATTTTTATCTGATTTTTGACACAATCTTTTGGATAAAGGTTTGGGATAATTATGCCTAAATGCATGATGAAATTTAGTCATTGGATAAATTAATATGAGGAGGTATTTTCCACTACAAGGGATGTCCTCATAGATCAAACATTCTCTTATCGTGCAAGAGTGGAGACCCTCCCTATTCAAGAGTGAATCAATATGCCATGCATGGTGTTCTACATTCAACATTCAGCTAAGGGGTTTCTAAATCTTTTAATTATCTTGATTATATCATAAGCTTTAAAATGAGGTTATGAATTATTTTAAAATTTAGTTATGAGTTATTAGTGGGGGTAGAAAAATTAATTTTATCTTAAAAAATCTAATACATTCAGGCCACACATTCAAGCATCAAGCTTTAAGAAACCTATAAAAATTATATCATTTCTATTGCACAAACATAAACACAACAATCAAGCATTCATAGATTCCATAAAATAATAAGAGGCCGGTGCGACCGAGTACTATTGTAACCCCAAAAAATAAAAGAAATTTGGTAATCAAGCTCCACCCTTATACAACCCGGATTACAAAAAAGAATATTACATTTACAATTAAATTGGATGCTATGAGGGTCTTCATTCTTTACTTCTTTCTTTATTTCTTCTTTTGATTTGATTTGCCCAAGGCTTCACTAGGCCTCCCAGGACTTTGCCTTCTAGCCACTGCTCATCCTAAACCCCATAGCACTAATCCTAATTCTTATTGTAAAATTATACATTTGAAAGAAATAAAATCTAACTACACGTGCAAAATTGATGTTAGCTAAACATACATACCAAACAAGTATTTCTATCTTATAAATTTGGGTTTAGCACCTTGCACATGGCTAACCAAACCCACATGTCCTAACATGGATTATGTTTAGGGGCATAAGCAACCTACAAGCAAAAGCATTTATATTTATTTTTATTTTAGCAGCCCCATTAGCATAATCCCCTATAAAAATATCATTCAACTACGATTGCCCTAATATCCAGTCTACGCATAGGTAATCCTAACATCCAGTCTAAAATATTACACCACAAAATAAAATATAACATCATTACATACACCATCCTAACCTAAAGCTAGAAGTGGTGACTTAGTATTCTAATGTGTGTGTTTAGGGTTAGTGTGGCATGTCTTAACTAGGCGTTAAGATCACAATTATCTAAAGTTTTAAATGTTCAAGTTATAATGAGGAGTAGTTTCACTTCAAACTATTAAAAGGATTTTTAGATTTTAATTTATATTTTGCTTTGTTTCATTTGATATATACTTACCATCTAATTATTATAACGAGAAGAAAGAGGCTTACCCTCTTCATCTCTATCCTAAGTTATTTTCTAAAGACATGTTGTTATAATTTTGGTTTCCTTTAGTGAATGATTTATTAAATATTTTATTAATCCTATATTTGGGTTAATCTTAGAGAGTTCTATTCAACATGAAAGGCATCTTAAGACTAATGAAATTGAATTACTACTATATGGAGCATGTTGTACTATTCATTTTCATCATCAATAGCATGCATATGATTTTAAACTTAACATACCTATACATGTAATATATATTTTGGCACACTTGAATGAATATTAATGCATATATTTTTGTAGAAAAAAGGTGATTTCATTATTTAGTTAAGTACAAAAATGTATTAAAGATTTAAGCAAGTACGTGTGTTAAACTAGGAAAGTGAGGTAATCTAAGACCTCCTTGGGGCTACTTAAAGCCTCATATTCCTGAGATGTCCAAAATATATACTTGTTATTCTTAAATACACCTAAATGTATACACAAGCATAAGATTGAAAATCATGCAAAAGATTTTATTTTAATGAATTATTTACTCATGTAAAGTAAAGTTCTATCCAAATTCTAGTATATGTATATATATGAATGAAATTAAGTAAGTACATGCCTTTGTTAACCAAGGAAGTGAGGTAATTGAAGACCTCCGTGGGGCTACTTAAAATCTCGTATTCCCTGGATGTCCATACTATATACTTGCTATCATTCAAATACATGTAAATATACACATGAATCATAAAGATAAAACAATACTTTAGCATGTTTAAGCTATAAACAAATGTAAATCATGTATAATATTCATAAATAATATCAATTTATCTTTTCATTATTAATTTATAACTTTTGAAAATAATTTTATAATTTATTAGTGATAATAGCCACACATATAATAGGATTAACTCAACACATGCAACATATATATAATTAAATTCCATTGATTCTCTTATTTGAAAAACATGAATGTATGATATCAAATCACAAACAAATTTATAATAATTGAAAAGAAATAATTAAACTTTGCCAAATGATATATTCAATCATATTAATTCTTAAGGACAACCACATTAAATAAAACTATTTGAGATCAACCAAAGTTATTATTAAATTTGATTTTTGGATTTGAATTATTGAACTTAAAGAAGAGAGATGATATTTGCTGTTTTACCCCATCCCATGTTAGTGACTTAAATTAAGGAAACATATTTAAGGAAACATAATTTAGTAGCTTTTAAGGATTAATTAAGTTTGAATCATTAAGCAATTCATTTAATTTCCCTTTCCTAAATCTCTTTAATTCAATTAATCATTTTATTATGAACCTCCAATGATATGCATATGAGAAATTAAAATTACAATGCACTTAAGGATCTAATGCAATGAGGCTCATAATTAAATATTAATTAAATTAAAGAAGAATCTAATTAAATACTTATATGATTTTCCACACCCATGGGTTAATCATAATTTTCTTAATGGTCTTTATGTTATTGAACACATAAAGAGGAACTCATAAATTCAATATAAATTATCTGAAGTAATTATCATTTTAATTTGGTTTAATTTCATCATTTATTATTTAATCATTCTTTAATTAAATTATAAGTTAATTAACCCTCCTATGGAAAAATATTTAAGCAAATGACCAAGGAAGAGGTCTAGGTCATTTACCCTCATCATTTCCACTCTTAACAGTGGTTAATGATCATTAATAATCAAAATTTTACTATTTAATAATTTTCATAATTTAAATCAATTAAAGAGGGTAATTAAGGTTAAAATTCTAAATTCTCTTAATTACTTAGCCAATAAATCTCAAAAAAATTATGGGAGGTAGAGGACATCCCAAGGAATCAACGTATCTAATTTGAGATTAATTGGTCAAGTAATCAAGGCTTAATTAAGATAATTAAAAAAACTTCAAACCCTAATTAAGCACTATTCATTAATTAAAACGTAAGTATTTTTTTATTAAATTCTCCTCTATTTACCCTTTCTAAAATAATTTTACTCATATTTTTAGAATTTTTTTACAATTAGTTATGAATTTTTGAAGTTATGGCCAATTAATCACATTTTTAATGCCTAATTAACCCCTAACCCATCGGTGCAACGCAGATGCTGACGCAACAATGCTTTCCACGTGGCGCAATAGGACAGGTTATTTAAAACATCCCCCATGGTGGTTGAGTCAGCAGCAGAGGATGCGCTTTCGTCCCACTGTCCAATCTTAGATCAAACAGTAGGAATTAATCTCGTGATCTCTAATGGATTAAATAAAAAAATCTAACAGATTAAATCATGGCTGTCCATTCTGAACAGACGGATGATCCTTCATCTCCTGAGTGTTGGAAGATGGACACCGTTCACCCTCCACCACTCGATCTGAGCTAGCCAGAGGACTTGAGACATCGTGATCGACTCCAAATCATTCGAGGAGGGAATCGAAGAGGATCTTATGGTAAAATCACGCAAAATCACAAAATCATTCATAAGAGACCAACTCCTATGGGATTTTCTATGGTTTGCCAGAATTTACTTTATCGAAGCTCAAGATCAGTGGTCCAATGACTGAGGTAGCTTCATCTTGAAGAGACAAAACCCTATTTAGAAGAACTCGTGCTGCCTCCCCATCGAAGTCTCTATGGACCAAATGCTGCTGCAACACTCACAAGAGTTGGACTAGGAGTTGTATCTAGTGAATGAATCGATCGAGAATAGATTCATTTTGGCTTGTCGAAGCTTGGGGAAGGTGTGAGAAATGTTAATTGAAGTTTGGTGAGGTTTGAGTGGGGTTGGATGGACATAGGGCTCGGTTCATTGGTCTCGTCGACGATGGGGAACCCAAGAGGGATCGGGGATGCTTTGAGGATGCTCACCAATACTCAAAGAAGCTCTCTTTGTGGTTTGAATTATATGGGGAGGAGTATACTCTCCTCCCAAAGGGATCGGACAACTAGGGTCAATTCAACTTTTAGTAGTCATCCGGCTGGCGCACGCGGTCGGAGGTGGAGGTCCTTGAGTGGCTAAGGGCATGGCATGGGCTGAGGTGGTGTGTACCTCCTCTCCCAAGTGTGCCAATGGGAAGACATGGATTAGCTCACCCTCTCTTGGCCCATGGCTAAACCCAATTAGCTTTTGGTCAGGTGATTTAGTGGTCCATGTGTCCAAAATGAGCTAAGGGTGGCTGCCAAGGGTTGGAGAGTAGATGAGAGCATCCAAATATAAATTTTGTCCTATTTGGAGGGTTTACCCAATGAGTTTTAGCCTAATTTGGGTCAAACATGGGCTGGGTTCATTTGGGCAGACTCATGCTGACCTAAGGCTGGATCATACTAAGTTTGGTTGGGTTTTGGCTTGGTTTGAATGGGTTTAGCTCAATTTAACCCATATAGGTCAAATTGGGCTCAATTAGTTTAGGTTGAACAATTGATCAAATTGGATCAAATTGATGGTTTGGGTAAGTTCATTTGATCAATTGGATTGTATTGGTGCCATTGATTTGATTTAATTTTAAGTGGATTTAGATTTAGCTCATATGGGTTCATATAGGTCAAATGGGCTAAGTTGACTAATTTGGTTAATTTTGCTAAATTGGCTTGGGTGAGGGTTGATTTAGGTCCAATTGGTCATTTGAGAATGATTATAGTATTAATTTGAATTGATTTGGATTTATGAATGATTTAGTTCAATTTAACCCTTTAGGTCAAATTGGGCTAAATAGTCAATTGGGTTGGTTTGATAAAATTGGGTTCAATTGGATATTGAATCATGTTTAATGATTAATTTATGATTAATTGGGGGTATTATTTTCAATCAATTAGGTTTAGGATTTGATTCAACATAATTTGGCCCTTTAGTCAAATTGGGTCAACTTAAAGAGGCCAAATTTCAATAGTAAATTTGATTTATGATTAGCCAATTAAACTATTAGAATTTTCAATTAGTAATCATTAACTTTAGTTTCAAATTGATTGCAATTGACAATCAAGGATGATCAACAATCATTTTAGAAGAGATTGGATTTTATTTAATCTAAGGTTGGGAGGTTTGGGTCAAATTGGTCCTTTAGATCAAGGTCAAATCAAATGGGTTAGTGGTTGATTGATTGGTTGAATTGTCAGTTGGTTGAAATTAAGTTTGAATAGTTTGGCTATTAGAGTCTTGAAAATTGGTTTAGTTATGGAAGGGCTTTGGGTTTGAGCCATAGGAAGATGGCATAGTTTAGGTTGAGGGTTAAGTTAATTTGGCTTGGAGCTTGAATATAAAACAAAATCTCAATTAAAGTTAATTGTATTGGCTTTGGGTTTGGTTTTGGATAAGTTGATTAGCATGGCCATGGTTCAATCCATAGGGTAGGCCTGACCTATTTATCCTAGGGTATGACCTAAGCTCGGGGTATACATTTTTAAGTCTCTAGGCTTGGGTTTAGTATTCCCTTAATCACTAGAAGGGTCTTATGACTAGAGAAATCTAAGTGTCTAGAAGATTCCTAAGTCTAAGATTGGAAGGATGAATCCTCACTCCAAAAGTGAGGTCAACATATGTAAAAAGAGATGATTATAAAGAATGAATTATTATGGACTTTGTGTAACAATAGAGCTTATGGAGTAGAGAGATTTAAATAGGGATCATTTTAAGAAATTTGATCAGAATTGTACTATATCACTTTAATAAAATTTGTATTTCAAAGATAAATAATCAAACTGAGTATAAAGTACTAATTACTTGCTAGTAAATCGATACTAGAATTGGTGTGAAATACTTGACAATATTCTTTGAGTCATAATTCATTAATAAAGTGAATGAGCAGTGTGAAGGCAGAGGGAAGAATCTTTAAAAGTTTTTTGTTCAAAGTTAAAGATAAAATTAGAAAATCTAATTATTTCAAGATTGAACACATCCTTAGATATTAAAATTAACTTGCATGTCTTGTTTCTAAAATTAGAAATCCCTATGGAGGATTGATTTTACAATTATCTTGACTAAGTATGGAAGAAGTTGCAATCATTGAAGTCAACTAGCAAGAAGAGATGAGTTAGGTTGATTCAATTGTTGAAAAATTGAAATCGAGGATAATTGCAACTACAATCAAAGATCATATGAACTAAAGATCAAAGCCACCTAATCTTGCTTATCAATGGCAAACTATTTAGGTAATTGATGACTATATCCTATCTTAGGTATATCATGGAGAATGAAGTTGCTAATATTTTAAAAGAGGTTCACTTGTAAGAATGTGGAGGTTATTTTGGAGGGATAACTTTGGCTTACCAAATTTTGTGATAAGATTATTTCTAGCTAAATCTCAAAAAAGATGTAGAGGATTTCTTAAAAAAATATCTTTAGTGATAGAAAATCACTTTTATTGAAGTTTAGCGATCTTATAAATTGTTAGGGCTACAAATGAATTGAGCCAAATCGAGTATGTGCTTGTTCGAGTTCAAGCTCATTTATTATTATCGAGCTCAAGCTTGATTCAAGATTTTAGGATGGTGTTCAAGCTTGAGCCTATATAAAAAACCCTTGTTTGAGTTTGTCTCGAGTTTATTAATGAGCTCAGTTTAGATTGAGCTTATGGAGTTTGTTAACAAGCAACTCCTTTAATAAAATAAACTAGCTTTAATTGAGCCTTAATCGAGCTTGTTCACAAGTAGCTTGTTGAGAAATATATACAAGCTATATCAAATAAAGTTTATAAAGCCTACAAATAAAATATTAAATGTTATTGTTTACGAACAAGCCTTAATCGAGCAATAATCGAGCTCCTTAATGAGTTTGTTCACGAGCTTTAAATAATACTATTCATGAACATAATTGAACTAAATGACAAGTTGTTCAAGCTTGCTCATTTAGCAATCGAGCATTTACAAAAGTGTTCAAGCTTGTTCGATTAGTTAAACAAATAATCATGAATGAGTATTAATCAAGCTGAGTCATTAGGAGCTTGTTGAATGCTTGATTCATTTGCAGCCCTATAAATTACATCCAATTTTAAAGTCTATGGCCATTTGTCATTTAGAGCATTAATCTAATTAGCTCTTTCTTCAATCAAAGGGTTAAAAAAGTTTATATTTGTCATGTTTAATAATTTTATAAAATGGATTGAAGTGAAGGCACTAGCAAGGATTACTATGAAAATTGCCCATACTTTCATTTAGACGAACTATATCAACTTGGCATATCAATGGTAATGATTACCAACAACAAACTTCAATTATCAGATAAAAAAATCAATGAGTTTTGTCAAAGCCAAGGAATACTCAAAATTTTCTTTGTTTATAGTTCAAAAATAAATGGCCAAGTGAAAGCTCCTGTTGACCTCACTTTTGGAGTAAGGATTAATCCTCCACATCTTAGATCTAGGAACCTTCTAGACACTTGGATTTCCTTAGCGCTAGGACACGCCTAGTGATTAAGGGGACACTAAAAATTGAGCATAGAAACTTTGAAGGTGACCTTAAGCTCAGAGTCCACCTTAGGACAAGTAGGTTTCATCCATCATATGGCCTAAATCTAGACTCATCCTTATTCACTCATCCAAACTCAACCTCATGTAGATGAAGCTAAAGCAACTCTAACCCTTTCAATTAATCTTACTTGAATTTGGTTTTTAATCCAAGATCCAAACCAAATTAACTTAGGCCTTAACCTAAGTTAACCCCACAACAATCCTATAACTCAACTCAAGTCCATTCAAGCAAACTGAATCCAACTTAATTTTCTCAATCACTTTAATTGTTCAATAGATCATTTCAAACCATTCAAATACTTGCAATCAAGCCAATTGAACTAAAGGAAGATGACCAACTCAAGTTAGCCCATTTGACCAAATGGTTTCAAATAAGCCAAAAAAACTAACTGAACCCAAATCATTTGCAATCAAAGCCATCAGTCAACCTTAAATTTATCATTGAACACACCCTAACCATCCATAGCCCCAGTTGGTCCAAGTTGACTTGACCAAGTCACTTGACCCAAAGTGACTAAAAAAGGGTAATTGAACCAAACTCTAATTAAACTCCCATTGGATGAAATCAAGCCATCTAATCCCTTCATTGATGATTGCAGATTATTATTGAATACTCCACTATAATCAATTAGACCTAATCAAGACAATTGGAACCTTTGACCCATGATGACCCAATTTAGCCTAAAGGGTCAAATTGAACCAAATCAAATCCTAAGCTAAATTGATTAAAACCAATGCTTCCAACTAATCACTAATTCAATATTAAAAATAATATAATCTTCAATTAAATCTAATTTGGCCAACCTAATGCAATTAGCCAACTTAGCCCAATTTGACCTAAAGGTTTAAATTAAACAAAACCACTCCATAATCAAAATCAATTCAAATCAACTCTTCTACTCAATCAAATGATCAACTGAATATATACCTAACCCATGCTCAAGCCAATTTGGATAATTTGGTTAAATTGGTCAACATGACCCATTTGACTCAAATTAAATCACATGAGCCAAATTCAAATCTAACTCAAATTGAATCAAACCAATTACACTAATTCATTCCAAATGATCAGTTGAAGGCCAAACCCTCAGTTTGACCCAATTTGGTCAAATTGGTCAACTTAATCCATTTGACCCATATGAGTTAAATTGAGCCAAACCCAACCAAACTTGGCATGACTCATCCTTGGGTCACCATGGGCCTACCTAAGTGGGCCCAATCCATGGTGAACTTGATTTGGGATAAACCCTTTGAACCAACCCACCCAAATAAGACAAAATCCCCATTTGGATGGGTTCTCCACCTCCTTATCCCATGACAGCCACCTTTGGTTCTTCTTGGACAAGAAGGCCACTAACCCAACCTAACCCAAAGCTATTGGGCTCAGCCTTTGGCCAAAAGAGTGTGAGTTCACCCATGAAAACCCATTGATCCACCTAAGGAAGAGGGTACACCTCATGCCAGCCCACTACACTCCCTTAACCTGTCACCCTCAACCACCTCAATAGTCATTTTTGGCCACCTACCCTAGCTGGACGACTGCCAAAGGCTGAACCAATCCCAACTCTTGGTTTAACTAGGGAGGAGGGTATACTCCTCCCCATGGATTCAAACCGAGCATACACCTTTATGGTGTTTATTTTTTAGAAGTGTATGGGAGACACCACACAAATCTGAGGGGGGACTTATTGAAGTGATCGAGTACGACATTAATGTATGATGTACTATCTCTAAAGATAGAGGCATCACCCTTCAATGCACCTAATCAACTAATAAGGACTTCTAAGGCATGATGGGTCTTTGAATATACCATAGATGTTTCCCCTACTTTACATGAATGAATAAAGTATGGTTTATATTAATTCAGATTTTAAAGTTTTCTATGAGGGCAAGCCCCTAGTTAATTACATCCTTAGGAAGGTGAATTCCTTAAAATACCCTCAATTAAAGTAGGCAA
Organism: Cymbidium sinense; assembly: GCA_021442155.1. NCBI lineage: Eukaryota > Viridiplantae > Streptophyta > Magnoliopsida > Asparagales > Orchidaceae > Cymbidium > Cymbidium sinense. The sequence continues at coordinate 62,401,571 of CM038215.1, forward strand.
TTATTATCTCCAAAGATTTTAAAGTTAAGACTATCAATAAATTGGCTATATTTGAAAAATCAAATGGAAAAGATCAAGGAGAAGACTTATTTTAGAAGCCAAAAGAGATGTGTAGGGAATACTTATAATACTAAGAAACCTAGTGAGCATTCCAATTTATCTTATAGTTGGGCTTTATATGTTTGAAATTGAAGAGAATTATTTATTTGAGTTGAATTTTTATTAGATTGTTGGGTTTATAATCCAACAATACAAGATTATGAGAAATGCCTAAGAGGTAAGGGTTTATGCTTGTAGCCTAGAGGAAACACCTACCTCGGATCCTAAATCTAAGGAGCTTTGGCATAAGCCAAGCATGACCTAAATCTAAGTGAAAGTGGGCATATGGTTTACTTCCACAAAAGAGATTAAACCACCCGACTGCTGAACTTATAACCACCTGGAGTGGCAGCCAGCTAACTCATCCTATGATTTAAAACTATGTAGGTAAGTCATATGATATTGTAAGATAGTTGGGTTATTATTATTTATAAAGAGACTAAGGTGCTTAAACCCACTCCCTAAGAGACTAAAGCATGAGTGATATGAGTAATGACTTAGTATAATGTAAATCTTTTCAATTTTTATTTGATTTTTGACTTTTCATTTTGACAAAGGCCGTATGATTTTATATGCCTAAATGCATGTTGAAATAAGATATAGGATAAATAATAAAAGAAGAGGGTGAAGCTCTATCGATAAGAGTTACTCTCATCGGTCAAGCAGTTCCTATATGTGTAAGGATGGAGGCCCTAATTTTGTAAAAGTGAGATAATATGATATGCATGGTGTGAGATATACAACAATCAGTTAAGGGGTTGCTAAATATTTTATCTATCTTGATTTAATGCCTAGGCTTTATGTGAGGTTATGAGTTATTTAAAACTTTAGTAATGAGTTATAGTTGAGTAAAAGATTTTTTTTTTTTCTAAGAGCCTAATTGGATCCAAGCTACACATTAAAGCACCATTCATAAAGAAACTATGAAAAGGCATGCCATTTTTATTACATAATTTAAATATAATGTCAATCAATTTTATAAATCTAATGCAAAAAAATAAAAGGCCGGTGTGGTCGGGTACTGCTTTACTACTCAAAGAGAAAATGGGTAGCCGAGCTCTACTATTATACAACCCAGAACATGAAAGAATAAATATGATTATGAAAGAATAAATACTATGGGAGTCTTCTTATCTTCATTCTTATTTTATCTTTATATCTTTCTTCATGTCTCCTTTGATTTGATTTGCTTGCTTCAAAGGCATCCACAGGATCTCCCAGGATTCTAGCCAATTCTCATCCTAAATCCCCATAATACTAATCCTAATTCCTAATATAAAATTACATTAAAAATAACAAAAGTGAATCTAATTATACCTGCAAAACAAATGTTAGTTGAACACACCATACAACCCAAGCAGTTATATTTGTAATTTAGGCTTAGCACCTTGCAGATGGGTAGCCAAGCTCACCAGTCATAACTTGGATTATGCTTAGGGCTTAAGCAACCTACAAAGAGAGAATTTATATTTATTTTTTAGGCCCCTTTAAGCATAATCCCTTGCATAAAATATGATTAGGCTAATTACGACTTAACATCCAGTCTACAATATACATCCTAACATCCAATATAAAATAATACATCACAAAATCAAACATACATCATACCATGCACCGCCTTAATATAAAGCTAGAAGTGGTGACTTAGTTCTAATGTGTGTATAAAGGCTTATGTGGTATGTCCTAACTAGGAATTAAGGTTATGATTTTCTAAGTATGAAAGGGTTTAATCATAAGAGGTTCATTTCACTTTAAGTGTAATAAAAAAAAAAAGAGAGAGGATTACTCTCTTTTATGTCTACCTTAAGTCTTTCCTAAAGCATATTAATTAGCTCAATTCTCTTTAATGAATGGTTTATTACATATTTTAAATTAATATTAAGTTTAGATTCACTTTAAATAATCTTATTCAATATGAAAGGCATCTTAAGATTAATTTGATTGAATTACTATCACATGACATATATTCAACCATTCCTTTTCATCACATGTAGCATGCACATGATTAAATCCTAAGAATACCTACACATACAATATGTTTCTTTTAACATGCTTTAAATGAAAGATGCATATGTGTATTTTGTAGAAAATTGGGATCTTCACTCATTAGCTAAATACACATTTAAGTGTATGAAATTTTTAAGCAAGTACTTCACCATTGTTACCCAAGGGAGTGAGGTAAAGACCTCCTTGGGGCTAATTAAAGCCTTGTGTCCATGGAAAGTCCAGACTAGACATACCCACTATCCTTGAATACACATGAATGTACAAGTAACTACAAGAATGGAAAAATCATTCAAAAATTGTATTCCTTTCAATTGAATTATTTATGCATATAGAGTAAAGTCTTAAAAAGGAGATTTTCATTCATTAGTTAAATGCACATACAAGTGTACAAAAGTTTTAAGCAAGTACTTCACCATTATTAACCAAGGGAGTGAGGTAAAGACCTCCTTAGGGCTACTTAAGGCCTTGCATCTTCGAAATGCTCAGACTAGATATACCCACTATCTTTGAATACACATGAATGTACAAGTGACCACAAAATGAAAAAATCATGCAAAAGGCATATTCCTTTCAATTGAATTATTTATGCATATGGAGTAAAGTCTTAAAAAGGAGATTTTCATTCATTAGCTAAATGCACATACAAGTGTATAGAAGTTTTAAGCAAGCACTTCACCATTATTAACCAGGGGAGTGAGGGAAAGATCTCATTGGGGCTACTTAAAGCCTTGTGTCCCTAGAATTTCTAGACTAGATATACCCACTATCCTTGAATACACATGAATGTACAAGTGACTACAAGAATGAAAAAATCATGCAAAAGTTGTATTCCTTTTAATTGAATTATTTATACATGTGAGCTAAAGTTTTCTCTAAATTCTAATATGGAAATACATAAGATTGAATTCAAACAAATGTTGTGTCCTTTTCAAATGGGCTATACACTTGTTAATATTCAAACTTCATGTAAATCCAAATAGATTAAAGAAAGAGAACTCCATATCACATATTCTAAGTCATAGACACATGCAAGCCTATGGGTATTTATAATTATTATCACTCTAAATATCATAGTTGACTTATAAAATTTTGAAATTGATTTTGATTTAAAAGTGATAATCGCCACACATATATCAAATTAAATCAACACATGAAAATTTGGCATAAAGGAAATCATTTGGTTTAATTAATTTTGCAAATGATGAATGCATGAATCAAATGACATACAACATTTAATATGATTGGAGAAGACTAGATAAACATAAGCATGTGATTTTATTCAACTAAACTTATTCCTAAGGACAATCATATCAAATACAATTATCTAAAGCAAACCAAAGCTTTTTAATATCATTTTTAATTTGATGTTTAACTTGATTTAAGGAAAGAGAAAAATAGGTTTGCTAATCCTAATCTCATCCCATGTTTGTAAGTTAGTTTATTTTAATGAGAAGGTAATTAGGTTAATTTTAGGTCTTAATTAAGTTAAGGTATGAATTAACTCAATTAATTAACCCTTATGTTACCTTAAAGTAATTATCCAAATAATTATGAGCCAATATAATATGTAAATGAATTGAAAAGTAAATTGGCAATGGTCCTAAGAAATGAAGGGGCCTAATGCAATTGGCTCACAATTAATGATTAATTAAGCTTAAGGAACTTAATTAATTACATTTATGATTTTCCCATGCATATGGACAAATCATAATTTCATCAAATCTCTTAAGGCTATTAAACACCTAAAGACCTACCCATGAATTAATTAGGTTCATATGTATTTTAAAACTTAATCAAACTAATTAAGTAATTTATTAATCCATTAATCCTTAATTAATTTCTCTTGAAAAAGTGAAGAAATATAAGGAAATAATTAAAATAGAAACCCCAAATCTAATTTCCTAAGCCTCCTCATTGTTGAAGAGTGATAGATGACCCAATTAATTAAGCAAATTATTGTTCATATGGTTAATTATCACTTAATGGAGTTAAGAAGGTAATTAAGGCTTAATCAATCAATTTTCTCAATTAATCAACTAATAAATTTCCAAAAAAAATAGGAGAGGCAGAGGTCATCCCCTTAACAATCTCAGAAAGTTTAAAGTTATTTGGTTAATTAATTGGGAGTAATTAAGATAATTAACTTTTAAATTAAACCTTAATTAAGCCCAAATTACTATTAAAAATCAATTAAGAATAATTTTAATGGATTCCCTCTAAAATACCTTTAAAATGAGTCCTTATTTATATTTTTTGCATATTTTTATAATTAGTTATGAATTATGAAAGTTTCCACCTTAAAAACTATTAAATTAGTCTTAATTAAGCCTTTATCAAATCATGTGGCGTGCTTTACCGCACCGCGGATTGACTACTTAAGTAGTCACATCCGACTTGTTATGGTGGGATGCACTATTGATCTCTGCTATTAATAATGGCTCGAAGCAACATATCTAGTGTGATCTGATAAGAGCTATCCATTCCAACAAAGTAGAATGGACAACCCATGATCTCTCTTCCCATGAGCGACAAATGATGGAGCCTGTCCACCATGGATCACTCTATCCAAGCTCACCCAAGCTCGAATTCACTCCAAAATAACCCCACACCTTTGCGCGAAGGATCCACGAAGACCCAACAGCTAGGATCGGCTCACATGCAACTTTTCTTCATAAAGCTCCAACAAATTTTCTTTGTAGAGCTTGGTTTGAAAAAATTACCTCACTAGAGCTAAGGCCAGTGGTTCACATGCTTGAGGAAGCTTTGTCTAGTAGAGACGAAGCCCTATTAAGTAATAATTGGATTGGTTCCACTCAGATTACTCGGAAGGCCAAGGATCAAGCTTTGGACATTCAACATTGGTCGAAGTCCATCCTTTGGTAGCTTTGGAGCTTGGAAATGACTTGCATGGCTTTAACAATGTGTGTGGAAGGTGTGTGTAAGAGAAATTGAGTTTTGGTTGAGAAATGAGGAAGTTGGAATCAGATGTGAGCTCCCTTATTTCAGTTTCATGGAAGAGGAAAACTGAAGTGGGGAAGGCTTGAAAATGCTCTTGGGAGTGCTAGGGAGTTTTGAAAATGCTTGGGAGGCTCTCATAAAATGAATCATGTGATTTCCCATAAGAATTAAGGGGGTATACCCCTCAATCGGCTGAGATGGACGGACGAGATTGCCTTCTATTTTTTGGCCAACCAGCCACCGTTAGAGTGCTTGAGGGGTCACAATCAAGTCCACGTGGCTCAATTTGAATGGAGAAATGCATAGGAGGTGGCTCAAGACTTGATGTGGGCTGATGGCTTATCCCTTGATCATTTGGTTCTTGGTTTGGGAGGTGAGTTAGCTCAACTCATTTTGGTCCATGACAAGCCTAGCCCACTTAGGGTGGGCTAGTTGGCTTAGATGATACCCTATTTGGGTGCTTGATGGTTGCTAAGGATGATAGGAGAGTGGACTTTTCCAATTTTGGCAAAATCACACATGGGGAGGCATATCCAAGGGGGATTTGGCTTGGGTTTGGCACCAATTGGGTTTGGGTTAGTTTTGAGCTGACCTAGGATGTGTTTGGGTCAAGTTAAGTCAGGTTGCAAAGTCCCATATGTGTGGGAAGGTTATGAAAGTACTTAATTAAACCGTTTAACCTAATTAATCAATGATTGTGAGCCAATTTCATTAAGCCCCTTTCTTTCTTAGGAGCATTGCTGATTTAAATTCAATGTGGTTGCATATCATATGTTGGCTCATAATTGTTGGGTTAATTATGTTAAGGTAGTGTAGGTAAGAAGTAATTAATGGACTTAATTCACAACTTAATCTAAATGAAATATAAAATTAGTCTAATGGTTCTAAAAATTAAACTAAAACAACATACACATTAGGGAAATGGGTTAGGACCATCAAACATCCTTTTCATATTTCCTAAATCAAACTCAAAACAAAAATAAAAATCTCTTTAATAAATGTTAATTCTCTTTAAATGATCTTATTCTATAGGATTGTCTTTAGGAATTAATCAGGGTGAATGAAGTTACATGCTTACATCACTTTATTTCTTTCCAAGCATGCTAAATGGTGTATGGCATATGAAATCATGCATTCACATTCACATCTTTTTTGAAAAAAATGAAATAAATGAAATATTTCTTTTATGTCAAATTGCATGCTTTGGCTAAAGTAAGAATATGAGTGACTATTATCACTACTAAATTAAAAATTATTTTTAAAACACATAAATCAAAGACTATAAATGAATGTATGCTACTTATAAGTATTTATAAGTTTGCATGTGAATATAGCTTAAAAATGTGTTATGTGATTTTCTTCTCTTTTCTTAACATGGTTTGTATAGGATTTGTAAAGTGTATAGTTCATTTGAAAAGAGCATAATACTTGCTTAAATTTATTCCTATGCACTCCCATGTCATGAATTAAGAAGGATCTTCACATTACACATATAAATTAAACAACCAAAATCAAACAAACAAACATAAACCTTTCGCATGATTCTTTTTCCATTTATTTCTTTTTGCACATGCATATGTATTTAAGAAAGTATATTAGTCTACACATCCTAGGGTTGTGAGACTTTAAGTAGCGCTAAGAAAGTCTTGTACGTTATACCCTTGTTGTAGAAAATAATGAATCCGTACTCACTTATGTCTTTCATACATGTAAATGTTCATTTGATTAATGGATAAAAAAGTCTTTCTTTTCTACTTAACAAAATCATGCATCATGAAGCATCCAAACTTTCATAAACAACATCTCTTTGCATTCATCATTAAGGTGTGCTAAGATTTTGCATTTGTATGTATATCTATGCTTAGGATACATTCATATGCATGATACACATGTTGGAAAGAAATAAAGTGTGGTGTGTTTTGTGATAGTAATTCACCTTAACTAATCATAAAATGCCTTTCTTATTTGAATAAGTTTATTTAGAGAAAATATAAACTTAGGATTAATTAAAACACATAATAAATCATTTACTAAAGAAAAATCACTAATGAATCTACCTTAGAAATTACTTAAGGTAGGGAGGAAAGAGAAGTTCTCTTCTCTTTTCGTCTCTTACAGCACTTAGTAATTAAGTGTAGGTCCATTCAAACCAAATCAAATCATCAAATAAAATTAACAAATCAACTAAATCACTTAAATGGAACCACCCTCTAAGTTGAACCCTTCATACTTAGAAAACTCTAACCTTAAAGCCTAGCTAAGACATACCACACAAGCCATAAATGACACACATTAGGCTAAGTCACCACTTCTAGCTCCATGTTAGGGCGGTGCATGGTTTGATGCTTGATTTTATTTTGTAATGTGATATTTTAGTCTGGATATTAGGGTGTATGTGTGTAGACTAGATAATATGATGATCTTAGTCTAATCATTATCTTCTGTAGGGCATTGTGCTTAAGGGGCACTGTAATAAAAATAATAAATACTTATACCCCTAAGTATAATCCAAAATAGGCTAGTTGGACTTGGCTACCCATGTGTGGGGTGCTAAGTCTAATTTATTCATGAACATGCTTGTGAAAGTGTGGTGTATCTAGCTAATATCTATTTTACAGGTTTTAGTTAGATTTACTTTTTCCATTTTCATGTAATTTTATAATTAGGATTTGGAATGAATGTTATGGGAGATTAGGATGAACATTGGTCTTAAGACTATATCTTGTGCACCATGTGAAGCTTTTGGAGAAACCACATTCCAACCAACCAAAAGAAGAAAGAAAAGAAGAAATGAAGAAAGAAGAAATGAAGAAAGAAGAAATGAAGAATGAAGACCCCCATAACATGAATTCCTTTTTGATTGTTATTAATTCATTTGTGATCTAGGTTGTATAAGGGTAGAGCTCAGCTACCCAATTTCTTTTTAGGTTCATGCAGTGGAGTCCGACCACAACAACCTTTTATTCCTTTGCCCTAGCTTTATAAATTGTTTGATGTTTGTTTAACTTGTGCATTAAGATGATATTTTTTCCTAGTTTCTTCCTTGCTTTGATGAATGGCCTGGATGTGATTAGGCTCTTAGGAAAAAATAAATTTTCTATTCAATTAATCAACTCAAAATTAAAAATTAATAACTCATAAGCTCACCTAAAGCCTAGGTTATAAATCAAGATAAAAGATTTAGCAACCTCGCTGGATGTTGTATGTTTTCACATCATGCATAAAAAGCATCTTATTTCATTCTTGCTTATGAAGGGCTTCCAACTTTTCTAGGGAACTTAGCTCGACCTTTGAGAGCCATGGTGGAAACACACCTCCTTTTTGCTGATTTTGGCCCATAACCAAATTTCTCATGCATTAGGCATATGAATCCCATAAGTTGTGTCAAATAAAGTGTCCAAAAATGAAAATAAAATATAACAAAAATTTGCATTAGATTTAAGTCATTAATCATGCCCTACATGATCTAGTCTCTTAGGGAGTGTGTTTAAGGACTTATTTTCTTTCTAAATAAACAATAGCTTAGCTATCTTACAAAAGCATATGACTTGCCTACATGTATTTAAAATCGTAGGATGAGTTAGTTGGCGGCCAGCCCTAGGCGATTGTAAATCCAACAGTTGGGTGATTTATCCTCTCTTGTGGAGGTAAACCATATACCCATTTTCATCTTAGGTTTAAGTCATGCCTTAGCACTCACCAAAGCTCCCTAGATTTAGGTTCAGAGATTGCTACTTCCCTTTGTGAGCTACAAGCATAAATCCTCACCTCTTAGGAATTTCCATGATCTTGTGTTGTGGAATTGTAAGACTTAGATTTCTAATAAAAATTCAACTCAAACAAATAATTCTCTTCAAATCCAAAAATATAAAGCCTAACCATTGGATAGTTTGGGATGCTCGCCAAGTTTCCTAGCATTGTGAGCATCCCATACTTATCTACCTTTGGTTTCAATAATAACTCCCTCATTTTTATCAAGCCCACTTGATCTTCCAAAAACAAATCAATTGATTGATAGTTCTATCATTGAAATCTTTGGAGACAATGATCATTTACCTTAATTAAGCGTATTCTTACGGGATCTCATTCCTTAAGATGTAATTAACTATGGGGGCTTGCCTCCATAAGGAACTTAACGAACCCGATTTGAAATAAACCCTACTTTACTTTTCCATGTAAAGTAGGGAAAGAATCTATGGTACATTCGAAGACCCATCATCTTTAAAAGTCCTTATTAGATGATTAGGTCCATTGTAGGATGATGGCTTTTGTCTCTCGAGATAGTACATCATTCCCCAATGTCATACCAAATCACCTTAATAAGAATATCTGCGGATCTATGTGGTGTCTAATAAAAGATGAGTTTTATTTTTGTCTTCATTTAATTCATTTTTAGATGAAGATAAGAATAAAAAAAGTTCACCACACTACTTAAGCTCGGTTTTGAGGCATACCTCGTGAAGCTATCAGGTGCTTCCAACAGTTGAGGTAGCTTTGTCTAGTAGAGATGAAACCCTATTGAAGGTTCGAAGGTTCAATTTGTAGTGGATCTTCCAATCAACCAAAGCTTGCTTCAATGGCTTGTGGCTTTGGTCTAGGTCCTCCTTCCCTTTGCTTGGATGCTTGGAAAACACCTTGGGTGAGCTAGGCTTACTTCTCTGATGGTGCTTGCAAAGGAAATTGGTCTTAGGTGGAGTGATGAGTGAGTTGGAATCCTCCCCTATTTTTGGCTTATAGAAACCAAGAAGGAGAAGTTTGAATGAGCTTGAGAATGCTTAGGGAAGCTTGTGGAGACTTTCCTTTGATCCTTTGAGCTCAATTGAATGCAAGGTTCGTCAATTGGAATTAAATGAGGGGGAGCATATTTCCCTACTTGAATCGGATGGCCTAGATCCTCCTTTCCATTATGATCAAATTACTCTCATGGAATGGGTTGTTTAGGTCGTTAGGAGTGCTATGTTATTCAATTTTGGCGGGGTGGGAGTGTGGAGATGCACATGAGTTAAAATGAGTGTGGGAGGTGATCCATGTGGAGAAATTTGAGTGAAGTGGTTAGTTTTGGCTTTGGGTTGGGTTTGGTTGACCCAAACCATTGGGTCATGTGCACCACATCCCTTGGTGTCCAAATGGACCACTAAGAGGATGCCAAGTGATCATGAGTTAGAATATGATCAAATTCTAAGTGAATTTGACTATAAGTTACCCTTTGACCTAGGGGTAAAATGATCATTTGGCTTTGATTTTGATTTGGGCATATTTGGAATGATTGAAAAATGGGTTGTTCAATTTTCAATGAATTTGGTGTTGATTTGATATCATTTGGTTCATGTTGACCCATTTAGGTCAAAATGGGTCAACTTGAGTCAAGTTGACCAATTGGTCAAATTGGGTCAAACGAAGGGTTGGGTCAAGTTCATATGACCATTTGGAGTGGTTTGGTTTCATTGGTTTGGTTCAATTTGATTTATATTTGGTTTTGGTTCATTTGAGTTCACTAAGGTTAAATGGGTCAAGTTGACCAATTTGACCCATTTGGCCCGATTGGGTTAGGTCATGGGTTGGTTTAGGCTTGGTTGATCATTTGAAATGTTTTGCAAGCTTTTGTTTCAATCAATTTTGGTTTGATTTGACCTTTTAGGTCAAGTTGGGTTCATGGTCAATTGGGCTAGGTTGGGCCTAGTTGGCCAATTGAGGCTTTGGTCAAGTTCAATAAGTGATTTAGAATGAATTTGACCCATTGGTTGCAATTAATTTGGCTTATATCAAGATTTGACACATTTTGACTTTCTAGGTCAACTTGGGCCAACTTGGGTCAAATGGCCAATTGGGTTAGGTTTGGCTCAAATGATGACTTGGTCAAGTCCAATCATTGATCATGAATTAGTTTTGATTAATGGTTTCAATCAATTTGGCTTATAGTGGATTTTGTCTAGTTTGGGTTTCATTTAGGTTAAGTGTTGACTTAGCCAAATGCTAAGTTTGACTTGGTTTGACCCAACTTGAGTAATTGATCATCTTATGATGATTGTTGCTCACAATGTGAGGATTAGATGGGCTTAGTTCAATCCAATTTGGGTAGGATTAAAATTTGGCTCAAAATGGTGCTTTAGGTCACTTTGGGTCAATTGAGCCTAAGTGAGTCAATTGGCTTGATCAAGGCTTGATTCAAGTTTGGTTGAACTTACATATGGACTTATGATTGAAATATAAATCCAATTGCAAGTGATTTGGAGTCAAATGAGTTTTGATTCATTTGACAATTTCATGTTCAAAGGATGAGCATGGGTTTGAGTTTTGAATTTAGTTTTTGTTTGATGATTGAACTTGGTTTGTGATTGAAGGATTGATTGTTTAGAGAGAAATTCAAAAGGCTTGGATTGATTTGAGGTTGATTTGGCTAAGTTTAAGAATTTTACTTGTAAGAGTTTAGGTTGTATTTTGATTAGATTTGGATTTGAGTTTTAAATTTGGTTTTGGTTATTTGAATTCATATTTCATTTATATTTATGAATATAAATGAGAATATAAATGGGTTATGAAAAAATCTTTTGAATTTGAAATGATTTGGATTTGAATTGAGCTAAGTCCATAAGATGAAATCAAAGTGGCTTAGGAAATATTTTGGATTTAAAATTGATCATGAATTTCAATCATTTGGAATTGATTCATGATTTGAGAAAATCCATTGGAATGGATTTAAATTTAAGAAAAATCAATTAAGTTGGAATTGATTTAAGATTTGATTTGGAATTAAAGTTAATTTGAGTTTTAAGTTGATTTGGATTTGAGAAAATCAATTAAGTTGGAATTGATTTGAGTTTGAAGTTATTTGGATTTGGAGTTTGACTTGAAAGAAAGAAGTAAGGATTTCATGCAAGTTATAGGGTAGGCAAGTTTTCCTAATACCCCTAAGGCATTGTTGACCTCATGTTTAGAATGATTTCTCAACCCCTCCATCTTAGACATATGACTCCTCTTAGACTTTAAGAGATCCTTAGTCCTAAGACACATCTAGTGATTAGGTGGAGTGGGTCATGTCTTAGGGATGTTAAGAAAATCTGCATACCCTATAGCTTGAACCACTTTCCTTACTTCCTTCCTTCAAGTCAAACTCCAAATCAAATCAACATGAAACCTAAATCAATTTTAGCCTAATTGATTTTCTCCAAACTCAAATCAATGTCATAGGATTGAAACCTATGATTGAAATCCATGATTGAAATTCCAAATATTTCCAAAGTCCTTAATTTCCTCTCTTAAGGACTTAGCCAAAATCATCTTCAAATCAATTCAAATTCATGAAATTTTCTCATAACTCACTTATATTCTCATTTATATTCACATATATAAATGAAATATAAATTCAAATCAATCAAATAAAATTCCAAATTGAAATCCCAAATTCTAAATCTTGCCTAAGTCCTTTGATTCCATTCAAGGACCTAGCCTAAATCATCTTCAAATCAACTCAAATTCATGAAATTTTCTCATAACTCATTTATATTATCATTTATATTCACATATATAAATGAAATATAAATTCAAATCAAACAAACCAAATCCAAAATCCAAATCCAAAATTCCAAATATTTCTTAAATCCTTTAATTCCCTCTTAAGGACTTAGCTTAAATCAATTTCAAATCAATTGAAATTCATGAAAATATTTCATAACTCATTTATATTCTCATTTATATTCAAATATATAAATGAAATATAAATTCAAACAACCAAAACCAATTCCAAAAATCAAACTCATTCAAAATCCAACTTAAGCCTTTCAAGTCAAAATCTTGAACTTAGCCAAATCAATTTCAAATCAGGCCAAGCCCTTGATTTTTCTTCATGATTCAATCAATCCTTCAATAATGAATCCAAAAATAAACACAAACTTCAATCACTTAACCAAAACTCAATTCAAAAATCAAGCCAAAATCAAACTTATGTTCACCCATTGAACTTGAAATTGTCAAATGAATCAAAACCCATTTGACTTCAAACCACTTGCAAATGGATTTATATTTCAATCATAAGTCCACATACATGTTCAATCAAACTCAAATCAAGCTTTGACCAAGCCATTTGACCTACTTAGGCTCACTTGACCCAAAGTGACCTAAAGTACCCTTATGAGCCAAATTCTAATCCTAACCAAATTGGATTGAACTAAGCCCATCTATGCTTCTCATCATGATCAACAATCATCATGGGATGACCAATCAATTAAATTAGGTCAAACCTAGTCAAACCTAAGGGTTGAACAAGTCAACACTTAGCCAAATGAAACCTAACAAAGCTAAAATCCACCATAGGCCAAATTGATTGAAACCATCGATCTAAGTTCATTCATGATGAATGTTTGAACTTGACCAAGTCAACATTTGAGCCTAACCTAGCCCAATTGGTCACTTGGCCCAAGTTGACCCAACTTGACCTAAAAAGACAAAATGCGTCAAAACTTGATCTAAGCCAAATTGATTGAAACCAATGGGCCAAGTTCATTCCAAATCACTTGTTGAACTTGACCAAAGCCTCAATTGGCCAACTAGACCTAACCTAGCCCAATTGACCTTGAACCCAACTTGACCTAAAGGGCCATATTGAGCCAAATTCAAACTTAGCCAAAATTGATTGGAAACAAAGATACCAATCCATTTCATATGACCAACCAAACATGAACCAACCCTTGATCTAACTCAAATAGGTAAAATGGGTCAAATTGGTCAACTTGACTCATTTGACTTAAATGAAATCAAATGAGCAAAATTCAATCCTAAACCAAATTGAATCAAACCAAAGCCACCAAAACATTTCAAATGGAGATATGAACTTGACCCAACCCTTTGGTTTTACATAATTTGGCCAATTGGTCAACTTGACCCAAGTTGACCCATTTTGACCTAAATGGGTCAATATGAGCCAAACCATACCAAATGAACTCCAAATCGAATGAAACTTGTCCAAACCTATTTTCTCAACATACCAAACATATCCAAATTCAAAAATTAGCCAAATGACCATTTTACCCTTAGGCCATAGGGTAAAATTTGGACAATTCCATTTGGAAATTGGTCAAATCCTCTCCATACCCACTTGATCAAGTGAACACTAAGGAGGGTGGTGCAGCCAACCCAATGGACAAACCTACCATGTGCATGGAAGTGGCCACATGGTAAACCTCTCTTTCCACTCAATTGAAGCACATGGCCACTTCACCATTCCACACCTTGACCAAAACTGAATTGAAGGATATCTTAAACAGCCTAATGATCCCTTTGAATCAGGGTAATTGATAAAAAATGGCTTCTCCTTGTTCGGCCGTCTGATTGCTAAAGGGGGAGATATACTCCCCCTAATTCACTCTCATTCCAGGGGAGCCATTGTCGATTGAGTGTTAGGAAGCCATAGGAGCCATTGCAAGTGATCCTAAGCTTCCTAGAGGGGGATTGAAAGTTCATCTTCTTAATTTTCATACACTAAAAATAGTGGAGCTCAGCTTGATTGCCAACTTACTCAACACTCAAAATTAGTGCAATCCTTTTTCCAAGCTCCATCAGTGAGCTCAATTGAACTCACCCAAACTCTTTCCCAAGCTCCAAAGGCAGAGGAGAAGTGTTCTGGACCAAAGCTGAGCTCTATTGGAGGAGGAGTTGGTCCATAGAAGAAGTTACTCGACCTCATCCCCTCAAACTTTCAGCTTCATCTGGAAGCTTCTCCAAGGAATCGGCGGTGATCACCTTCGATGAGGTTAGCCATTTTCTGAGCTTAAATTTAATGTGGTTTGGAGCTTTGTGAAAGATATTTTCATGGCATAGGATTTTGACCATTAGATGTGATCTAGGATGCATGATAAAGGTGTGGGCCAAATTCTAGCCCAATCCAAGCTCAATCGAGCTCGGATCATGGTCTAGAAGATGGATGAATCCTCTTTCTCGCACTAAATTGCAAGGACAGATCTCTGGCCATCCATCCGTACATTTTGGATGGTGGAAGAGATTAAAACTCATAATATATTTATTTTTCTCCCTCAGATCTAGGGTTTTAATGTCAACCGTCTGATCCTTGATCGGACGGCTGAGGAGAAAGTGCATAGACTGTCGCCATGCGGCACTATGATGTGATGGGTTAATTGTCCAATGGCGATGCATGTACATGCCATGCACGCATCATCAATGGATTAATAATATGATTAGGGAATTATAATTCTTAATTAATCACCTAAACTTCTAAAATTCATATCTCAACTTAAAAAAAATAAGAAAAATATGAAATAAATTGTATTAGAAAGATAATTCAACATAGAATATTCTTAAATTAATTTTTATTTGAATAGTTCATTTCTCTGAATTTGGGTTTTATTGGGAATGTTAATTTGCTAATTACTCTCTAATTAATCCCAAATTTCTTGGGTGTAATTAGAGGGATGACTTTTGTCTCCCCTAGTTTTCTTGGGATTTATTAGTGGCTTAATTAGAAGAATTGCTAGTTCATTCTTTAATCACTCTTTTAATATAATTAGACTTAATTAAGGGTATAATTAGTGATTTAACACTAATATTAAGCCAATTAAGTTTTGATTTAGTGAATGTGAGGTTTAGGGAATAATTTTGGGATACTTACCTTAAAATATTCCTTAAACTCCCTTTATTCTTTAATCTTACTTGAATTAAAGGTTAATTCACTAATTATCCCCTTAATTAATTTCATAAAATTCTAAAACTTTTCATAACTCAAATAATTCTTCTTGAATAGATTCTTAGGTGTTCAAGAGCCTAAGTACAATTAAGAAATCAAAATTCAACTCATATGTGAGGGTGTTGAAATTACTTAAGTTAAACCCTTTAGCTTAATTAATAATTAATCATGAGCCAAATTGCATTAGGCCCTTTTAATCCTAGGTGCATTGCTGATTTAAATTCATTGTGTGGTTTTATGTCATCTCATTGGCTCATAATTATTTGATTAACTATGCTAAGGTGGTGTAGGTAATGGGTAATTAACATGACTAATTCATACCTTAACCTAATCAAAATATAAAATGAATCTAATCACCTAAAAATTGAACAAAAATATTGAACATATGTGGAAATAGATTAGGAACAGCAAACTCACCTCACATTTTCCAAATTAAATTAAACTCAAAATCAAACAAAATCACATTAACAAACTTTGATTTGCTTTAAACTTTTTTATTTCATAAGATTGTCTTTAGGAATTAATTAAGGTGAATGTGTTTACATGCTTTCATTACTTTAGTTCTTTCCTAACATGCTAAATGTGTGTGTCATATGATTTTATACATTCATGCTTTTCAAAATTCAAATTTAAAATGAAAATGTTTCCTTTATGTCAAATTGTATGTTTTGGCTAAAATAAGAATACGAGTGGCTATTATCACTATTAAATCTAAATTATTTTCAAAAGATATGAATCAATTATAAAAATTGAAAGTGTGTTACTTATATCTTACTTATAAGCTTGCATGTGTGTAAAATATAAGGATGTGCTTAGTGTAGTTTTCCTTCTCCTCTCTTTTGGTATAGTTTTGAATAGGATTTGGCAAAGTGTATAGTTCATTTGAAAAGAACACAATACTTGCCTAATTCCATTTCATATTCATTCCTATGCTATGACTTAAGAAGGACACCTACACTTACATAATTAAATTACATAAACAAACCAAAATAAAGCAAATACAAACTTTTGCATCTTTCTTTTCCATTCATTTCTTTTGTACACATGCTTGTATTTAAGGAAAGTGGTATATTAGTCTGGACAACCATGAGATTGTGAGACTTTGAGTAGCCCTAAGTAGGTCTTATACCTTACACCCCTGGTTAACAATGACATTGTACTCACTTATGCCTTTCATACATTCATGTGTGCATGTGAAAATTGGATAAGAGACCCTTTTTCTACTTAATGAAAATCATGCATCATAAGCATTCAAAATTTCTTAAGTAAACTATTTAGCATGCATCATAAAGGGTGCTAAACATTCATTTGTATGTATAGATATGCTTAGATTCATTCATATGCATGTTATACATGTTGGGAAAGAAATGAAGTGATGTGTGTATGTGAATTTAGTCACTTTTACTTAATCTTAAAATGCCTTTCTTTTGAATAGGTTTGTTTAGAGTTCATCTAAACTTAGGATTAATTAAAACACATAATAAAATATTCACTAAACAAAACTAAAATATGAATCCACTTTAGAAATTACTTAGGTTAGGGAAGGAAAGAGAAGTTCTCTTCTCTTTCCCTCTCTTTACAACTTAGTAATTAATTGTAGGATTCACTTGAACCCAATCAAAATATAAAATAAAATTAACCCAAAAAAACTAAATCACTTAAATGAAACCCTCCTCTAAGTTGAACATTCTTCACATTTAGAAAATTCTAACTTAAAGCCATAACTAAGCATACCACACAAATCTCTAAAGCACGCACATTAGGCTAAGTCACTACTTCTAGCTTTAGGTTAGGGCGGTGCATGCTTTGATGTTTGCTTTTGTTTTATGATATATATTTTAGTCTGGATGTTAGGGTGAATTTGCATAGAATGAATGATAGGATGATTTAGTCTAATCCATTATTTTATGCAGGGATTGTGCTTAAGGGCGTAATAAATAAAAATATAAATGCTTTAGTGCTTATACCCTAAGCATAATCCAATACTCTTAGTCACCCATGTGTGGAGTTATAAGTCCAATACATGCTTGGAATTTGTGTGGTTTGTTTAGCTAATCTCTGTTTTGTAGGTATTAGCTAGATTTACTTTTTCTTTTCATGTAATTTTTGAAATTAGGATTTTGGAATAATTTTTATGGGGATTAGGATGAGCATTGGTCATAAGATCTCATCTTATGTATCATGTGAATATTTTAGAGCAACCACCTTCCAAACATTCAAAAGATGGAACCAAAGAAGGAAGAAGAAAATAAGAAGAAAGAAGAAAAAAAGAATGAAGAAATGAAGCTTGAAGACCCCCATAATAATGAGTTCCTTGCTTAATTGTACTTAATTCATTTGTAATCCCGGTTGTATAAGGGTAGAGCTCGGCTACCCAATTTGTTTTCTTTGGGTTTGTGCTGTGGTGTCCGACCATAAATGGCCTCTTATTCTTTTACGCTAGCTTTATAAATTGATTGATGATTTATTTAGCTTGTGCACTAAGATGACATCTTTTCCTAGTTTCTTCCTTGCTTGATGTATGGCCTGGATGTGGATTAGGTTCTTAGTGAAAAATAAATCTTCTACCAAATCTAATATATTCAAAATTAAAAATAAAGAACTCATAACCTCACCTAAAGCTTAGGGTAAAATCAAGATAAAATAATTAGCAACCCCTTAGTTGGATGAGTACTTTTATAACATCATGCACAAATGCATATTATTTTCACTCTTGATTGGAGGGCTTCCACCTTTGCCAGAGAAACTTGGCTTGACCTTTGAGAGCCATGGTGGAAATACACCTCCTCCTTTCTCACTGATTTTGGCCAATAACCTTATTTCTCATACATTAGGCATATGAATCCTATTATCTTGAGTCAAAATGATTGTCCAAAAAAGAAAATAACATGTAATATGATTTGCATTAGATTTAGGTCATTTGAAGCATACCCTTACATGATCTAGTCTCTTTAGGCAGTGAGTTTAAGGACTTAGTCTCTTTCTAAATAAATAACCTATGCATAAAAAGCATATGACTTTCCTACATGAATTTAAAATAGGAGGAGTTGGCCACCACCCCGTGATTGTAAGTCCAAGAATGGTGATTTGTCTCTCTGTGAGGTAAACCAAATACCCATTTTGCCTTAGACTTTTGGCCCCGCCAAAGCTCCCAAAGCTCCATAGATTTAGGTTCTGAGGTTGCATCTCCCTTCTATTGGACAAAAGCATAGATTCTCACCTCTTAGGCATTTCCATAATCTTGTGTTGTGGAATCATAAACCCTAAATTTCTAATCAAAAATTCAACTCAAATAAATTAAATCAATTTCAAAAATGTAAAGCCCAATCATAGGATAGTTTGAGATGCTCGCTAGGTTTCCTAGTATCATGAGCATTTCCTATTTATCTTCATTTGGCTTCAATAATAACTCTCTCTTTGATCAATCCCATTTGATATTCTAAAATAAACTAATCGATTGATAGTCCTACATATTGAAACCTTTGGAGATAATGATCATTTATCTTAATCGAGAGTATTCCTAAGGGGTCTCATTCCTTAGGATGTAATTAACTATGGGGCTTGCCCTAGAACTTTAAAAATAAATCCTATTTTATTTTTTCATATAAAGTAGGGAAAGAATCTTTGGTACACATGCAAACCCATTATCCTTAGGAGTCCTTGTTGAGGTGATTAGGTCCATTGTAGGGTGGTGGCTTCTATCTTTCGAGATAGTACACCTCTCCTTAATGTCATACCCGATTACCCTCAGTAAGAACATCTGCGAATCTACGTGGTGTCAAAAATGCATAAAAAAGAGATTTATATTTCTATCTTCATTTTATCCCCCACAGAGTGAAGATGGAAGTATAATTTATTCTTTAGAATTTCTTATATAAAATTTCACCACAGACTTTTTTAGCGACTTCACTGGGGATGGTTTCTCTCTCCATCTTTGGTAAATGATCGTTGTCTCGAAGTATCGATAGTGGCTTTGTACTTTGGTATGAATCTAAGACTATGTTTCATTCCATTGGCATTTAACTTATTTTATTCTTATGTTAAGTTAGCCAACATCTTTAGGTTTTAGGACCTCACCCCGTGTTGATCTTAAAACCCCCATTTGGTTCTCCAATGGGTAAAAATAAAAAGATTTAATAAAAAAAATAAAATATTTAAAGACTTCCTCCTTATCATTTCTATGATAAGGAAAGGTTCATTTTAAAATAATAAAGACAAAATAAACCCTTATCAAAAATCATGCTTTTCAAAAAGCACTCTTTCAAAAATGCACATACTAAAATATTTTGTACAAATTTCCTAAATTATCTTTATGATTGTTATATGTGAAGATCATCTTTACAAAAAAATAAAATTCCAACAATCATATTTTCAAAAGCATAAAATTTGAAGATAGGCCTTTCCATTCAATATACCCAAATGTAATGAATGGATATTACCTCTTCAAGCAAAATCATAACTTTGAACTTCCACCTAATACATCCCACATGTGTTAGGTTGGGATTTCCATATTTTCAAAAGCACATATGAACATCTCCATTCAATATACCCAAATTTATTGAATGAAGATTTCATTCCCAAATAAAAATAACATCATTTGGAAATCCCACTTAAACATATTCCATATATGATTAAGTTGGAATTCCCTCTTTTTTAAAAAAAAGCAATAATCACAAACAAAGCAAAATTTTCACATTGTGAAAATAGGTTTAACTTCCATTCCTACATACCCAAATTTGTTAGATGGAAGTCTTTTTTTCGAAAATCAAAACTTAACAATCATATTTTCAAAATCAAAACACATTTGGAACTTTATTTAGCACACTTAAATTTGCTAAGTGAAGTCTCCAAATTTGAAAAAAATAAAATTTTTAAAATACATTTGAAACTTCATTCTAGCATATCCCATTTGCTAAAATGAAGTTTCTCCTCTTTTCCAAAAAGAAAAAAAAATTTGAAACACACTTTTGGAAATTTCATTTAGCATACTCAAATTTGCTTAGTAAAATATCCATCCCACATAAATTTTCAAAACATATTTGGAATTTCAATTTAGCATACCCCATTTGCTAAAATGAACTCTCCCTTTTGCAAAATCGAAAACAAAAATTTGAAACACCTTTGGAATTCCATTTAGCATACTCAAATTTGCTAAATGAAATTTCCACTTCACAAAATTTCCAAAAGCACTTTTGGGACTTCACTCTTTAGCATACCAAATTTGCTAAAGTGTAGCCTCCATTTTCAAAATAAAACCAAAACATAAAAATTTTAAACACATCTTTTAGAATTTCATTTAGCATACTCAAATTTGCTAAGTGAAATTTCCAATTCACAAAATTAAGTGGAACTTCATTTTTAGCATACCATATTTGCTAAAATGAAGTCTCCACTTTCAATCAAAAATAAATCAAAGCCAAAAAGGAAACACATTAGGATTCCCTCAACATACTTAAATTTGCTAAGGATCCTACTTCTCAAAAACAAATCAAAATAAAAAAAAACATTAGGATTTCCTTAGAATACCCAAATTTGCTAAGGATCCCACTTTTGCAAAAATCAAAATATCCAAAATAAATGAAACACTTTAGGATTTCCTTAGCATACTCAAATTTGCTAAGAATCCTATTTTCAAAAAAATCTTTCAAAAACAAAACACACTTGGGTTATTCAATAAATTTGCTAAAGAATTCCAATTTTCAAAATCAATAATAAAATCAAACATAATAAATTTGCTAAGTGAGTGGAAAATACCAAATCAAAAATAAAACCAATTGACCCTTACTTTAACCCAAATTTGTTAAAGGAAAGGGTCCTCAAATCAAAATCTAATTTCAAACATGAACCTATGGAAGATCTTTCTAAAAATGTTTGAATCCATTTTTCAACATATCCAAATTTGTTGAAGTTGGATTCATATTCAAAAATTCCTCTTTCCAATCAAATATTCTCTAAATCCATTTGAACCCTGCTTAACACTTCCAAGATGTTGGATGTGGGTTCAAATTTTAAAAATTCAAATTCAGAAGCCAAAAAATAGAAATTTGATCCAAGCTTGTTTCCAATATTGCATATTCTTAGCATCAGTCTCAGTTACAACTACAGTTTAGTTCTTCAATTTTTAGTTGACTATAAATGGTAAGTTTATAGAAGTTTGTGTTTACTTTTCCCTGCGACATGGACTTGGCCTTGGATCAGGCCAATCTCCCCCGAGTTAATCACACCGATCTCATCCATTTCGGTAGAAATTTTAAGGGGGTGAGGATCACCTATGAGGGCACTCCCTCACAACTATTAGCAGGGGTGGTAGCCATCATTTGATTTATCATCAATTTTGACATCCCTTATTAAAAAAAGGAGTAGTGGTTCATAGTTCTGATGTGTCATGTGGTTTCATGCTTGATGCTAGCACCTTGCACCCTCAAGGATAAGGCTCCTCGATCCTGGATTGCCCTCCCAACCTTCAAGGTTGGGTTTAGTTCTCTCCCTCTTCGGAGGAGAAATAAAAATTGCATGATTAAGTGATATCATGCACGTATTGCCAGGGAGATGGAGACCGCTACACGGTCAGTTATGGAGGAGGTACCCACTCTGATCACCCCATTGGTTACAGTGAACCGTTTCATCCTCTCTGGGTTGATGAGAGGATGCTAGGATCCACTTCACCAGTGGTTGGCACCATCCCAGTTAGCCAAAGCGAGGAGGTGGTATATGCTTTTAGTAGGTTGGCGAGCTGAGTCTAGAGCTTAGTTTGATTTGAGATTTATCATTCCTTGCAGCATGGGAAAACACTTATGATAGGAGAGGGCCATAGAGGCCCTTGCAGTCTAGTTAGGGAGAGGTAGAGATTTGGTCGACGGTGGCCTCGCATCATTGATTTCCTCGATTGGCATGCTACCCGTGTCGATCACATAGATAGTATTTTGCTTTTAGGAATGACCCATCATAGAAGAGTCTATGGTCTTGGTGTGTCATTCAAATCATTGGAAGTGTCTCCAATTGATCTATTCCATCTACAGGCATAGAACTGCATTAGCTCTCCATCTGCTTGTATTCAGGGAGATGGTGGAAGCGAGAAATAGCGTTACCAACATAGTAAAACTCCTAGAGTGTCACCCCTTTTTAGTCTTCAACAATGTAGTAATCTCCGGTGCGAGAATCATTGTTCCTATGAGATTGTCTTGAGACATAGTGCTTATCTTGTAGAAAAAAAGGAAATTCTAGGGTATGATTGGTCTGATGAGGAGAAGATCAGCTTTGATCCTAATGAAGATGATTTATTAAGAGACTTAGCCGAGGTTTGCATGGTAGATACTAGGGGATCCCTCCTCGGAGAGTAGTAGGCCATGGAAGGTGATAGGGTTGACCAAAAAGACACAACCCAATTAGCCCAACACCTCTGATATCAATTAAAGAAAAATGATGAACAAATAGATAGCGGCAAAGGACTTATTAGATCTCAATTAGAAATAAGCTCAGTTTATCCTACTATAGCTGATATTAGTCAGCCAGAGTTAGTGCATTTCTTGGACCCAGCCAAGACCTTATTTCCCATTGAGCAATGTAGCACTAGCATGTATAGGAAGGTAGTGGAAAGTACCTCCATATAGGAGAAATCATATCTATGGTTGGTGAGGTGAAGGCGTGGAAGCAGGAGGATCATCACTTATGAAGGGTAGACCCTACTCGGAGGAATTTGATGAGATCTATTGTCCCAAGGGTTTTGTGCCACCTTCCTTCAAGAGCTTTGATGACAGTGGAAACCCAAGGCAACATATTGCACACTTTAAGGCCAGTTGTTGCAACATTGATGGCAGCGATGATTTAATATTTTGCCTCTTCATTAGTAGCATAGTAGGGATAACTTTTGATTGGTATGCTAAACTTCCCAATGGTTCAATGAAGATATTTGCTGAGCTGGAGCAACTCTTTATCAAGAGGTTTGCTGGAGCTCAGCAAAGGGTTACTGTTGGTGATCTCGTTGTAGCACAACACCCAGGTGAGTCCCTTGTTGACTATATTCTCAGATGGTGTAACTGAGTATGAAATATGAGCCATGCGAGTATGCCATTGAGATTCTTCTAAAGAATATCCATATGGCCTTAAGGGCTTCACTATGAAAATATTTGAGAAGCTAATCAATAAGGAGGCATCTACAAGGAGGCCAAACAGTTGCCTTTTCAAGACCAGTTGCCTAAAGCAAAGCCGCAGATGGTCTATGAGAAGAAGCCCAGGGCAGTGATAGTAGTGGATAAGGGGAAGCAACCAGCTTGAGATCAATTTGAGAGACCATGACCTTAGCAGCCTTCGCTTCCATCTCCTTCACCACCAGGCTGCCTCCATAGCGACCTCACACCTGCCTCCTCGACCATACCATCAAGCTGACACACATACCCATTGGGTAGCTATGGTCCACTCTTTTAGATATGCTTAACAAACCTTATTCATTTAAGAGGTAATCAAGAAGATCTTTAAGAATCTCTTAAAGAAGCTGATTTTTTTACCAGCCTAGGAGAAGGAAGTGGGCAAAAGCCATGAACCTAACTTTTACCCCTACCACTATATGTTAGGTTAAATTTTGGAGGATGGCTTCACATTTAAGGATTAGCTTGAACATAGTTTCAAGATCGGTGCTGTAGTTATCCCGAAGGAAAATCTTATGGAATAATCATCCAGTTCCATTAGGGTAATCCTTGGGGATGCTTGTGATCCTTCTAAAACCAAAGAAGGTTGGGATATCTCTTTATCCAAAACCTCTAAAAAGATCATTCAGAAGATCATAAAACTTTCCTTGCAGGTGCTTGAGTCAGCTCAAACCTCCAACATCAAGGAAGGGTTGCAAGTTGCTGTAACTCAGGGGGAAAGGGGAGCGGCATATGGCCCAGATAGCCCGATGTGTAACCATCGAGTGCCTTTAGTCTACCATTGCGGCTACCACGACAACTTCCTACTTGTAGTTCTTCTTCTACTAGTAGAACTCTTGTATCGATGGATAAGGGCATCAAATCCCTTACCCCACTTACTTTACTTGACTTCTACTTTGTACCTCCTATCAAATCCAAGAAATTGAAGAATAAAGCTAGCTTGAATTACATCTATGTCACTTTTGAGGGGTTGTCTACTTCTATTCTTAATAACTAACCAAGTTAAAATAACTATAAATTGATCTTTCTCTTCTAATTTAGAGTTGGACTTCCTACGAATACTCTACAGTTTACCTCTTGAGATAGACTTGGAATCATCATCGATTTTGAGGGTCCCATAGGAGAAGGTGATGTGTGGGTAGAACCTTCCATTACCACCGAGATCAAGAAGTCAACCTAGTGGCAGGTTACCTCCTAGGGTAGCACTTCAAGATAGAGGGAAATAAGTCATTGGTACAAAGAATCGAGAAGCCCCTAAATAGGATGCTCCACCCTTAGATATGCTTGTGAAAGATCATCCCAAGGTGGACTACAATGTCCTATCTCATCTAAGAAAGTTTCCATCTAAGCTAAGCATATACGATGCCCTTATCTTATCCAAAGAGATGAGAGAATCACTAATCAAGGCTATCCTTGATCCTAAAATATGCTTAGCTCAGCTGACCTATAGGTGAGGAGACACATTACACAAAGAAGTCCAAGGGATCACCTTCACAAATGAAGACCTTCTTTTAGGAGACTTGGAGCACAACCGTCCCCTCTACATCATAATTGACATGGGCAAATTCAGACTTGCCAGAGTTCTCATTGATCCAGGTGCATCGGTGAACATTATGAGTCTAAAGACCATTGCCTATTTGAGGATCAACATCTATACACTCTGAGGAGATTAGATGATGTTGAGAGGATTCAATGAACAAGGTGAGCTGGCTTTAGATTCCATAGTGTTACCTTAGGTGACTTTTAGGTGAAGCCAAGTTTTACATCATTGATTCAATACTTCATTCCTTGCTTTGCTTTCGTAGGCCTTGGATACATCAGAATAAGATAATTCCATCCTCCTCCATCGATTGCATCAAGTTGAAAGGATGGGATTGAATAAAATGGAGATGAAAAGCTATTTTTAGTTAGAGAGATTGAGATTTATGAGGATGCAGCCTACTATCTTCCTCAAAACATCCTTTCTCGTGAACTTGGACAAAAGTCAAAATCAAAAGAAAAAGAAAAGAAAGAAAAAGAAAAGGCAAAAGAAAAAGAAAAGAAAAATGAAAATCCAAGTGAACAAGAAAGGGGAATTGAAGAAGAAATAGATCCGCATATCACATTCCATCCACAGTTCATTCCAACATATGGACATGTGGGTAGGATGACTCAACCGCCACCAGGCAGAGGTAGAGGCAGAAATACAGGCAGTTTGAGGTGGAAGATCCCCTAGTTGGCCATCAGCCAACAGAGGTCATGTTCTAGTTCATAGGAGTACTCTTACTATTCACATAGACTTGGAATCTAGTTCGGAGGATGAGTCTAATGTGATTAGTATACCAACCAGCCCCTCTCAGCGGGTTCCATTAGAGGTGACTTTCAATCCATACGGTGATGAAGATTGGGCCTCCAAACAAAGCAAAGTATTTGAATCAGGTTTATGTGAAACTATTAGGCAGTAGTTAGGAACTTTAGCTCTAACCTCACATTCATCTCAAAAATTTGAAGGTTTAGTAGTTAAGGAAGCCCTTAAGTCTTCCAGTGATATGAAGCCAAAGAGATTCTTTTTGGGATCATCATCCTCAAGT
Source organism: Cymbidium sinense (assembly GCA_021442155.1). NCBI lineage: Eukaryota > Viridiplantae > Streptophyta > Magnoliopsida > Asparagales > Orchidaceae > Cymbidium > Cymbidium sinense. The sequence goes on from CM038215.1 coordinate 62,428,042, forward strand.
CCTGAAGTTGATGTAGAACTTGAGGAGAATAAATTTAAAGAATTAATGGAATTACGATTTAACTCTTTACTCACCTTGTGTTCATAATCTTATACAGAAAGGTTTAGTTCCTCATACATGGTCCAAGCACAGGTCAAAGTATTTTGAAAAGTTATGGAATAATATAGGTAGGGAAGCATAATCGTAGACTATTGATCAATGATACAGTGATGATGACTACTGCCTAGTTGTTATCAATCATTTGGAGTCTGATAGGTTCTTTTCATACAACACCAACTCTTATGAGAATGTGTGTTTATAAACCTTAGATGATCTCCAAATCAAAGAGGCACCACCAGAGTTTGAAGAGCAGATCCATTCAACAATTGATAAGCTTAAAGAAATTAATCGCGGGACAGAAGAAAATTCATACCCGATGTACATTAGTTCATTACTGAATGAAGAAGAAACCAATGACTTAGTTAGGCTATTGATCGAGTTTAAAGACTGCTTTGCATGGAGTTATGAAGAGATGCCCGGATTATCTCCTGACGTAGCATTTCATAAACTAATAATAGATCCTAACGCCACCCCTATCAAGCAAGCTCCTAGATGCATGCGATTAGAAATTGAACAACATGACATTTCTGAAGTCAAGAAACTAATCGATGCTAGTTTCATCAATAAAGAAAATTATCCTACTTGGTTAGCTAGTGTCATACCAGTTAAGAAGAAGAATGACCAAATTCATATATGCATCAATTTTAGGGACTTAAACAAAGCATGTCCTAAGGATGAGTTTCCTCTTCCTATACCAGAACTAATGGTGGACATCGCCTCATCTCATGCAGTCTTCTCTTTCATGGATGGGTCATCTGACTACAAGCAAATCAAGATGTCTCATGAAGATGAAAACGCTTTTTCGAGAATCTTGTGTTATAGGGTCATGCCTTTTCGGCCTTAAAATTGGTGGAACATACCAATGAGCCATGACTTGATCTTCAATGAACTCATCCATCGGGTTGAGTTACATTGATGATCTAGTAGTCAAGAGCGAGAAAAGGAAGACCATCTCTTTGACTTGAGTAGTTTTTCAATGGTTAAGATAATATAACCTCAAAATGAATCCACGAAGTGTGCATTGAGTAGCTTGAAATTCCTTGGAGTTTGTGTCGACATCGGGGAATAGAAATAGTCTAAAAGATCAAAATATCTTAGAAATGCCACCTCCTAAGCATTTAACTCAACTCATATCCTTCCAAGGATGGCTGGCCTATCTAAGATGCTTTATCTTCAACTTATCGGGGAGATGCAAACCATTCTCACCACTTGTCAAAAAGGACACCAAGTTCAAGTGGGATGATAAGTGCCAGCATGCCTTTGAAGACATCAAACAGTATTTGGTGTTATTCAAGCCCTTATCGGCACTCATTCTCTATCTACATTGGATGACTCTCTCGGTCTTTTGTTGGCCAATGACAAAGGAAAAGAGAGCGCTCTCTACTACCTCCATCGTCATCTGATTCCTGCTGAAGTGAACTATCCACCTATTGAGAAATATTGCCTAGCTTTGATCTTTGCATCTCAGAAGCTACAACACTACATGCTTTCTCTTAAGGTGAACTTGATCTCTAGAACCAATCCACTGTAATATCTCATGACATGGCTAACGCTATCCAGATGTTTGACATGATGATCCATGATTCTCTCATAGCTTGATATCACATTCATACCCTCCATGCAGTAAAAGGACAAGCACTAGTAGATTTCTTAAGCACATCCACTTCCTACTGATTCTCCGCTTAGGGACGATCTCCCTGATGAACAAATCATGAACTTAGGGGAGGTTGAGAACCGCTGATGGCAGATGTATTTTGATGGTGCAGCTTCTTTTCATAAAAGGGAAGCACCACGATCTATTCTTCCAGGAATGGTAGGGGTAAGAATAGTTCTCCTAACTCTAGATCGTGATGTGATGAGATTCTCATACTATCTTTCCAACCCCTGCACCAACAATGAAGCCGAGTATGAGGATTTGATTGCCAGTCTAGAGTTAGCCATCACTATTAGTGTCAAGAGCATCAACATCTTTGGGGATTCTCAGTTGGTCATCAACCAGATTGTCGGGTCCTACAAGGTTCTCAAACCCAAGCTTCGTCATTACCACGAGTATACCATGAAGTTGTTGGCCCAAATTCTAGAAGTCACCATCTACAAGGTTCCCTGAGTAGAGAATGCATTAGCAAGTGCTTTGGCCAAACTTGCCAAAGAATTGGCATATTCGGAAGATGATTCCATTTCAATAAGGGTCCAAAATAGACAAGTCCTATCTCTTATTGATGCTGAACTCATCAAGAGACTTTCTCTTGAAGGGGAGGTTGCCATTGCCATAATGGACAAGTAGCTGGATTGGAGGCAACTGTTCATAGATTATTTGAATACCGACAAAGTACCTCAAGAAAAATCACAAGCCCATTAGGTGAAATAGAGAGCTCTCTTAATTGCTGTCGTTGATGGCACCCTGTACCGCTGATCCTTTGACCAAATGTGGTTACATTGTTTAGACAAACACAAAGCTAGTGACATTGTAACTAAGGTACATTCAGGTCTATGTAGAGCGCATCAATCTGGTCCGAAGATGAAGATGAAGATCAAGAGACTAGAATACTATTGGCCTTCTATGATTACAGATTGTGTGGATGTAGCTAGGAGATGCCATCAGTTTCAACTACATTGTGTGGTCCTCCACCAACCACCCAACATTCTACACCCTACATTGGCTTCATGGCCATTCGAGTGTTGGGGTACCGATATTTTGAGTCTGATCGATCCTCCTTTTCCTAAGGGGCATCAGTTCACCTTAGCTACCACCGACTACTTTTCCAAGTGAGCGGAGGCAATCCCACTCAGAGAGGTCATAGCTCACGTGCTTCAATTTTTTAGAACCATATTGTATATAGGTTCGGGGTGCCTCGATGAATTATATCTGAAAGCACCAAGATCAATAGCTTTGCCAAAAGACATGGTATAGGGAGATACTCCACTATCTGCTATCCCATAGTAAATGGCTTAGTGGAAGCATTCAACAAAACTCTCATCCAAATACTAAAGAAGACTCTTGATGACAACAAACAATAGTGGAATGAGTAGTTGGTTGAAGTCTTATGGGACTATCGCACCACATACCGGACTCCAACTCGGTCTACCCCATTTTCCTTAGTGTATGGGTCTGAAGCTGTTCTACCTTTAGAAGATCAACTCCCATCACTAAGGATAGCATTGGGTAACAAGATTACTATAGATCAAAATGCAAAGTTGCGGTTAGAAGAGCTCGAAGGTTTGGAGGAAAGTCACCTACGGAGTGCAGAATCTTTATACAAGGCCAAAATGATTCAAGCTCACAACAATGGTCCTCTAGGTCTTTTCAGTAGGAGAACTATGTTAGTTCTAAGGAGACCAATTGTACCCATCAAGTATGAGGCAAGTTTGAACCCACTTGGGAAGGCCCTATGTCATAGAAGGCTACTTGAAGGATCTTATCAGCTTATTGATTGTAAAGGGGAACACACGATGGTTCCAATTAATGGGCTCAATTTGAAGAAATATTACCCATAAAAATCATGTTTGAAAATAAATCTATCAATCAACAAAAATCTGATTCTATTTCATCAAAATCTTCTCTTCTTTAGAAGCGTTGTTTACTTGTCTTATGAATCTGCCGTGATGTGTTTTTAGGGTAGGTGTAAGAGCCCCCAATGGCATTTTATCCCTCTTTCACAACACAAACATAATCTCCCAGCGATATTAGAATAGGTGTGAGAGAACCCAAGAGGCATCCTATTTCTATTAGCATAACTAAGTTAGGTGTAAGATAACCCAAGCGGCATCCTTTCTTAGTGGGAATTCCTATTTTCCATCCGTGACACCATTTCAACAAAATTCCTTGGCATGTTTAAGGTAGGTGCAAGAGAACCTGAGAGGCATCCTATTCCCTTTTAACACATGCACAAAAATAAGCACAAATCTTTTATCTCGAGCTATTTTTGATGTGGGAGCAAGCCCTCTGTGGCACTCACTCATTAGCTACTCTCAGTCGGGTCTATATGCTACCTCGCTAGTATGTCACCCCGGTGATCACTTGTTTGGAAGATGTGAGTCCCTGCGCTTTCTTCATAACTGGACCGTTGCAAACCAAGGAATGCCTTGTTAGTATGGTAGACTTTACTGCCCATCCAGTAAGCTACCTCGTGTTGATTTTGTTTAAGAAGATGTGAGTCCTCACTCTTTCTTCTTGAACTAATCATCATGATCTAACTAGGTCGAGTATATTTATGGTTTAGGATAAGTGCCCCAGAGGCTCCTTTCCTCTTGACTACATTTGAGTTGATATGAGTTCGGTGGCATTCACTCAGTAATGTCCTAGGTTGGATGGACTTGCGAAGATACTATCCCATCAATTGTTCATGGGAGGATGTGAGTCCCCGAGCTTTCTTCCTAGGTTGATTGTTGCAAACCGAGCACCTTAGGTTGGTTGATGTTCTTTGATGGTGACTCACCCGATGGATACACCACTCTTGGCAGATGTGAGTCCCCGCACTTTCTCCTTGAGTTGGCCACCGAATACTTATTTGATATATGACTAGCCATGTCATCTTCTTTAGGGTTTTGGATTAAGCCCTTAGCGGCCCCATCCCTTGTGGGCACTCTATTTGGATCACATCCTTTGCGACCCCATTTAGACACTACGTGTTACTTTTGGATTGGACAGTCCCCTTTCCTAGTAGCCACCCCTGTGGTTGGAGAATTTGTTCTGGATGCGATTCTCCCAGTAAATCAGATAGGTCTAGGCTAATATAAGCTCATTCTCAGTTTGATCCCTCGCAAACTAACAGGGTCCACAATAAACAAACTAAACAAACAAACAGAATTAATTCACTTGTGGATTAGGAATTCAAGCCCCCAAAGGGCTCCTTTTCCTAAGTAGGCATCCTATCTTTAGGCGGTGTCGTAACTCCCTATGAATTTCCAACTACACGAGTTGAGATAAGTCCCTGTGACACTCACCATAGTCGCCCTTAGGTCGGGTTCAATCTATTTTGATTATAAGCAGGTTACCCTGACAGTCATTCTGGTTTGGAAGATATAAGACTATGATGCATTCTTTCTAGCATGATTATCGCAAATTGATGGGCAGCCTTAGGTCGGGTTTGATTTGTTGCCCAAAGAAATTGATCACCCTAGTGGTCTTTTGTAGTGAAAAATGTGAGTCTCTGAGCTTTCTTCCCTTCAATTGATCATTGCAAACCAAAAGACACTACTTTGGTCGGATAGTTCTCCCATCGGGGAAGCTATTCCCTTTGGTTTAGTAAATCTAAGAATGGTCTAGGCTAATATAAGCTCTTTTTCAGTGCGATCCATCACAAACCAATGGAATCCATCAAAATAAAATCTAAAAATAAAATTAATCTTGACTATCTTTGAGTTGATCTAAGTTCCCCAATAGCATTCACTCAATAGTCAGCCCTAGGTTGGGTTCAATCTGTTGCCTTATCAATAGATTACCCCAACAACGTGTTCCCACTTTGGAGGATGTAAGTCTACTACACTTTCTTCTTAGTACAACTGCTGCATACTGAAAGACATCCCTTTGATTGGCTAGTCCTACTACTTGTTTAGTAGACTACCCCTTTGGATTGATAAATTTGAGTTAGGTCTAGGCCTCTGTGACTCTTACTCAGTGCAATCCATCATAAACCAATAGGGTCCATCTAAAAATCCAAATTTAACAAATTAAAATAAATTCAACCCTCTTCCCTAGTGGAAATTTCTCCCTGAGACTCAAATCAAATCAAACCTCTCATCCCCTTGTGGATGACTTGAACCTGCTTCCCTAGTGGAAGGTTCACCTACTCTATCCCTAATGGATTCCTCCTTCCCTCTCTTACGTCCTTGACATAAGTAGAGCCACATTGCATTAAGCTTTGGATTCCTTCTAAACCTCAGGTTAAGAGTAGATCATCTTTGTTAGAGCTTGTGATCATTCAGTGTTATTGATCGTTGCGGTCAACACTAATACGTGCGGTGTTCCTTGTCAGTCACACAACACCTATTGGATGCCCTTTGTTGACCTCATTTTAGAATGAGTTCTCAACTCCTCCATCTTAGACATAGGACTCCTCTTAGATTTTAAGAGATCCTTAGTCCTAAGACACATCTAGTGATTAGGTGGACACTCAACCTAACCCTAGAGACTTAGAAGGGTTAGCCATAGGAGTAGGTCATGCCTTAGGGGGTGTTAGGAAAATCCGCATACCCTACAGCTTGAACCACTTTCCTTACTTCCTTCCTTCAAGTAAAACTCCAAATCAAATCAACATGAAATCGAAATCAATTTTAGGCTAATTGATTTTCTCCAAACTCAAAATAATGCCATAGGATTGAAACCTATGATTGAAATCCATGGTTGAAACCCATGATTGAAACTCCAAATATTTCCAAAGTCCTTAATTTCCTCTTTTAAGGACTTAGCCAAAATCATCTTCAAATCAATTCAAATTCATGAAATTTTCTCATAACTCACTTATATTCTCATTTATATTCACATATATAAAATATAAATTCAAATCAATCAAATCAAATTCCAAATTGAAATCCCAAATTCCAAATCTTAAGTCCTTTGATTTCCCTTCAAGGACTTAGCCTAAATCATCTTCAAATCAACTCAAATTCATGAAATTTTCTCATAACTCATTTATATTCTCATTTATATTCACATATATAAATGAAATATAAATCAAATCAATCAAACCAAATCCAAAATTCCAAATATTTCCTAAATCCTTTAATTCCTCTTAAGGACTTAGCTCAAATCAATTTCAAATCAATTCAAATTCATGAAATTTTCTCATAACTCATTTATATTCTCATTTATATTCACATATATAAATGAAATATAAATTCAAACAACCAAAACTAATTCTAAAAATCAAACTCAAACTCATTCAAAATCCAACCTAAGCCTTTCAAGTAAAAATCTTGAACTTAGCCAAATCAATTTCAAATCAAGCCAAACCATTGATTTTTCTTCATAATTCAATCAATTCTTTAATCATGAATCCAAATATAGACAAAAATTTTAATCACTTAACCAAAACCCAATTAAAAAATCAAGCCAAAATCAAACTTATGTTCACCCTTTGGACTTGAAATTGTCAAATGAATCAAAACCCATTTAACTTCAAACCACTTGCAAATGGATTTATATTTCAATCATAAGTCCATATACAAGTTCAATCAAACTCAAATCAAGCTTTGACCAAGTTATTTGACCTACATAGGCTCACTTGACCCAAAGTGACCTAAAGTACCCTTATGAGCCAAATTCTAATCCTAACCAAATTGGATTGAACTAAGCCCATCTATGCCTCTCATCATGATCAACAATCATCATGGGATGATCAATCAATTAAATTGGATCAGACCAAGTCAAACCTAAGGGTTGACCAATTCAACACTTAGCCAAAATGAAACCTAACAAAGCCAAAATCCACTGTAGGCTTAATTGATTTAAACCATTGATCTAAGTTTAATCATGACCAACATTTGAACTTGACCAAGTTAACATTTGAGCCTAAGCTAGCCCAATTGGCCAGTTGACCCAACTTGACCTAAAAAGTTAAAATGTGTCAAAACTTGATCTAAGACAAATTGATTGAAACTAATGGGCCAAGTTCATTCCAATTCACTTGTTGAACTTGACCAAAGCCTTGATTGGCCAACTAGACCTAACCTAGCCCAATTGACTCTGAACTCAACTTGACCTAAAGGGTCATATTGAGCCAAATTCAAACTTAACCAAAATTAATTGGAAACAAAGATACCAATCCATTTCATATGACTAACCAAACATGAACCAACCCTTGACCTAACTCAAATAGGTCAAATGGGTTAAATTGGTCAACTTGACCCATTTGACCTTAACAAAATCAAATAAACCAAATTCAAACCTAAACCAAATTTAATCAAACCAAAGCCACCAAAATATGTCAAATGGCCATATGAACTTGACCCAACCCTTGGTTTGGCCCAATTTGACTAATTGGTCAACTTGACCCAAGTTGACCCATTTTGACTTAAATGGGTCAATATGAGCCAAACCATACCAAATGAACTCCAAATCCAGTGAAACTTGTCCAAACCTATTTACTCAACATATCAAATATACCCAAATTCAAAAATCAGCCAAATGACCATTTTACTCCTAGGCCATAGGGTACATTTTGGCCAATTCCACTTGGAAATTGGTCAAATCCTCTCCATGCCCACTTGGTACTCTCCTAATGGATCAAGTGAACTCTAGGGAGGGTGGTGCACCCAACCTAGTGGGTCTGGGTCAGCTAAACCTAACCTAATGGCCAAACTGACCATGTGCATGAAAATGACCACATGGAAAACCTCTTCCCACTCAATTGAAGCACGTGGCCACTTCACCATTCTACTCCTTGTCCAAAACCGAATTCAAGGACATCTTAAATAGCCTTAAAAACCCTTTGAATTAGGTCAATTAATAGAAAATGGCTTCTCCTTGCTCGGTCGTCCGATTGCCAAAGGGGGAGATATACTCCCCATAATTCACTCTCATTCTAGGGGAGCCATTGTCGATTGAGTGTTAGGAAGCCATAGGAGCCATTTGCAAGTGATCCTAAGCTTCCTAGAGGGAGATTAAGCATTCATTTTCTTAGTTTTTACACTGAAAATAGGGGAGCTTAGCTTGATTGCCAACTTACTCCACACTCAAAATCAGTGCAATCCCTTTTGCAAGCTCCATCAGTGAGCTCAATCAAACTCACCCAAACTCTTTTCCATGCTCCAAAGGTAGAGGAGGAGTGTTATAGACCAAAGCTGAGCTCAATTGGAGGAGGATTTGGTCCATAGGAGAAGTTACTCAATCTCAACTCCTCAAACTTTCAACAAATCTTTGTCTCAACCAAACAAAGTTTCTTCAAGGGAATCGAGCACTGGTGATCACCTTCGATGAGGTTAGCCATTTTTTGAGCTTAAATTTAATGTGGTTTGGAGCTTTGTAAAAGAAATTTTCATGGAATATGATTTTGACCATTAGATGTGATCTAGGATGCATGATGAAGGTGTGGGCCAAATTCTAGCCCAATCTGAGCTCAATAGAGCTCGGATCATGGCCTAGAAGATGGACATATCCTCTTTACCATAGGACATTGCACGGACGGATCTCTGGCCATCCATCCAAGAATTTTGGATGGACGGCCAAGATTAAAATGCATAATATATTTATTTTTCTCTCTCAGATCTATGGCTTTAATCTCAGTCGTCCGATCCTTGATCGACGGCGAAAGCGTACCACCGCCATGCGCTATGATATGATGGGTTTTCAATCAACGTTATGCATGTAAAGCGTATGCCGTGTCAGTGGCATGCATGGCACCAATGGATTAGTAATATGATTAGGGAATTATTTAATTCTTAATTAATCCCCTAAACTTCTAAAATTCATACCTCAACTTAGAAAAATCAAAAAAATATAAAATAAATTGCATTAGAAAGATAATTGAACATAGAATATTCTAAAATTGATTTTGATTGATTTTGAATTTTCCTAGAATTTGGGTTTTATTAGAAATGTTAAGTTACTAATTACTCTCTAATTAATCCACTGATTAATCCCAAATTTCTTGGGTGTAATTAGAGGGATGACTTCTACCTCCCCTAATTTTCTTGGGATTTATTGGTTTCTTAATTAGGGGAATTGCTAGTTCATTCCTTAATCACTCCCTTAATGTAATTAGACTTAATTAAGGGTATAATTAGTGATTTAACCCTCATATTGAGCCAATTAAGTTTTGATTAAGTTAATGTGAGGTTTAGAAAATAATTTTGGGATTTTCTCCTTAAGATATTCTTTAAACCCCCTTTATTCCTTAATTTTTTTAATTAAAGGTTAATTCACTAATTATCCCCTTAATTAATTTCATAAAATTCTAAAACTTTCCAAAACTCAATTAATTCTTCTTGGTAGATGCTTAGGTGTTTAAGAGCCTAAGTACAATTAAGGAAATCAAAATTCAACTCATATGTGTGAGGGGTGTTTTGAAATTACTTAAGTTAAACCCCTAAGCTTAATTAATCATTAATCATGAGCCAAATTGCATTAAGCCCTTTTCCTCCTAAGTGCATTGTTGATTTAAATTCCTTATATGGTTATATGTCATATCATTAGTTCATAATTATTTTACTCACATGCAAGCTTATAAGCGAGATATAAGTAACACACTTTCATATATTAACCTAATCAAAAAATGAATCTAATCACCTAAAAATTAAACAAAAATATCAAACACATGTAGGAATAGGTTAGGAATAGTAAACTCACCTCACATTTTCCAAATTAAATCAAACTCAAAATCAAACAAAATTCACATTAAACAAACTTTGATTTGCTTTAAACTTTCCTATTTCATAAGATTGTCTTTAGAAATCAATTAAGGTGAATGTGTTTACATGCTTTCATTACTTTAGTTCTTTCCAAACATGCTAAATGTGTGTGTCATATGATTTCATACATACATGCTTTTCAAAAAGCAAATTTAAAATAAAAAATGTTTCCTTTATGTCAAATTGCATGTTTTGGCTAAATAAGAATATGAGTGGCTATTATCACTATTAAATCAAATTATTTTCAAAATATATGAATCAATTATCAAAATTGAAAGTGTGTTACTTATATCTTACTTATAAGCTTGCATGTGAGTAAAATATAAGGATGTGCTAGTTTTTCCTTCTCCTCTTTTGGTATAATTTTGAATAGATTTGGCAAAGTGTATAGTTTATTTGAAAAGAATACAACACTTGCCTAATTCCATTTCATATTCACTCGTATGCTATGACTTAATAAGGACACCTACACTTATACATATGAATTGCATAAAAAAAATCAAAATAAAATAAGTACAAACGTTTGCATCTTTATTTTCCATTCATTTCTTTTGTACATTTTGTATTTAAGAAAGTGGTATATTACTCTTGAAAACCCTGGGGTTGTGAGGCTTTGAGTATCCCTAAGTAGGTCTTATACCTTACACCCCTGGTTAACAATGGCATCGTACTCTCTTATGCCTTTCATACATTCATGTGTGGACGTGAAAATAGGATAAGAGACCCTTTTTCTACTTAATGAAAATTATGCGTCATAAGCATTCAAATTTTCTTAAGTAAACTATTTAGCATACATCATAAAGTGTGCTAAACATTCATATTTGGTATGTGTAGATTTGCTTAGGATTCATCCATATGCATGTTATACATGTTGGGAAGGAAATGAAGTGATGTGTGTTATGTGAATTTAGTTCACTTTACTTAATCTTAAAATGCCTTTCTCTTTGAATATGTTTGTTTAGAGTCTATCTAAACTTAGGATTAGTTAAAACACATAATAAAACATTCACTAAATAAAACTAAAACATGAATCTACTTTATAAAGTACTTAGGTTAGGGAAAGAGAAGTTCTCTTCTCTTTCCCTCTCTTTACAACTTAGTAATTAATTGTAGGATTCACTTGAAGCCAATCAAAATATAAATAAAATCAACCCAAATCAACTAAACTACTTAAATGAAACCCTCCTCTAGGTTGAACATTCTTCACATTTAGAAAATTCTAACTTAAAGCCATAGCTAAGCATACCACACAAACCTCTAAAGCACACACATTAGGCTAAGTCACCACTTCTAGCTTTAGGTTAGGGCTGTGCATGGTTTGATGTTTGCTTTTGTTTTGTGATATATTTTAGTCCGATGTTAGGGTGAATGTGCAAAGAATGAATGATAGGATGATTTAGTCTAATCATTATTTTAGGATTGTGCTTAGCTGTAATAAAAAAATATAAATGCTTTTGTGCATCCAATAGGCCAGGTGGACTTAGTCACCCATGTGTGGGGTGATAAGTCCAATATACATGCTTGGGATTTGTGTGGTTTGTTTAGCTAATCTCTATTTTGTAGGTGTTAGCTAGATTTTTTTTTTCATGTAATTTTTGTAATTAAGATTTTGGAATGATATTTATGGGGATTAGGATGAGCATTGGTCATAAGATCTCATTTTATGTATCATGTGAAGCCTTTGGAGCAACCACCTTCCAACCATCCAAAAGAAGGAACCAAAAGAAGAAAGAAGAAAAGAAGAAGAGAGAAGAAAAGAAGAATAAAGAAATGAAGCTTGAAGACCCCTATAACAATGAGTTCCTTGCTTAATTGTACTTAATTCATTTGTAATTCTGGTTGTATAAGGGTAGAGCTGCTACCCAATTTGTTTTTTTTGGGTTTGGGTGGTGCCCACCACAATATTCTTATTCTTTTGTTAGCTTTATAAATTGATTGATGATTTGTTTAGCTTGTGCATTAAGATAACATCTTTTCTAGTTTCTTCCTTTTTGATGTATGGCCTGATGTGGATTAAAAAAAATAAATCTTCTACCAAATTTAACAATTCAAATTAATAAAATAACTCATAACCTCACCTAAAGCTTAAAATCAAGATAAAAGAATTAGCAACCCTTAGTGGATGAGTACTTTTTTATAACATCATGCACAAATGCATATTATTTTCACTCTTGATTGAGGGCTTCCACCTTGCTGAGAAACTTGGCTTGACCTTTGAGAGCCATGGTGGAAATACACCTCCTCCCTTCTCGATTTTGGCCAATAATCTATTTCATGCATTAGCATATGAATCCTATTAGCCTGAGTCAAATGATTGTCCAAAATAAAAATAACATGTAATATGATTTGCATTAGATTTAGGTCATTTGAAGCATACCTTACATGATCTAGTCTCTTTAGGAGTGAGTTTAAGGACTTAGTTTCTTTCTAAATAAATAATAGCCTAATCAATTATCTATCTTGCATAAAGCATATGACTTGCCTACATGAATTTAAAATCAGGAGGAGTTAGTTGGCAGCCACCCCAGGTTGTAAGTCCAAGTGGTTTGTCCTCTCTTGGAGGCAAACCAAATACCATTTTCACCTTAGGTTGCCCTCACCAAAGCTCCTAGATGTAGGTTCTGAGGTTGCTTCTCCTTCCATGGGCCATAAGCATAAATCCTCACCTCTTAGGCATTTCCATAATCTTGTGTTATGGAATCATAAGCCCTAAATTTCTAATAAAAATTCAACTCAAATAAATTAAATCAATTTCAAAAATGTAAAGCCCAACCATAGGATAGTTTGAGATGCTCGCTAGGTTTCCTAGCATCATGAGCATCTCTACTTATCTTCCTTTGGCTTGATAATAACTCTCTCTTGATCAATCCCATTTGATCTTCAAAAACTAATCGATTGATAGTCTCTATTGAAATCTTTGGAGACAATGATCATTTACCTTAATCGAGTATTCTAAGGGATCTCATTCCTTAGATGTAATTAACTATGGGGGCTTGCCCCATAGGGAACTTAATGAACCCGATTTAAAATAAACCCTACTTTAATTTTCCATGTAAAGTAAGGGAAGAATCTATGGTACACATGCAGACCCATTATCCTTAGGAGTCCTTATTGAGGTGATTAGGTCCATTGTAGGGTGGTGACTTCTATCTTTTGAGATAGTACACCTCTCAATGTCATACCCGATCACCCTCAATAAGAATATTTATGGATCTACATGGTCAAAATGCATAAAAAAAGAGATGTATATTTATCTTCATTTTATCCCACATAGAGTGAAGATGGAAGTTTTTTTGACTCCATTGGAGATGGTTCCTCTCTCCATCTTTGGTAAATGATCATTGTCTCCAAGTATCAATAGTGGGTTTGTACTTTGGTATGAATCCAAGACTATCTTTCATTCCATTGACACTTAGCTTATTTCATTCTTAAGCTAAGTTAGCCAAGATCTTTAGGTTTTAGGACTTGGAAGAAGGAAGTAAGGATTTCATGCAAGTTATAGGGTAGACAAATTTTCTTAACACCCCTAAGGCATGACCTATTCCTATGGCTAACTCTTCTAAGTCTCGAGGGTTATGTTAAGTGTTCACCTAATCAGTAGAAGTGTCTTAAGACTAAGGAACTCTTAGTGTCTAAGAGGAGTCCTATGTCTAAGATGGAGAGGATGAGAGTTCATTCTAAAAATGAGGTCAACAAAGGGCTCCCAATAGGTGTGGTGTGACTGACAAGGCATACCTCATGTATTGGTGTTGACCGAGATGATCAACAACATCGAATGCTCACAAGTACTAACAGAAATGATCTACCCCCAACCCAAGGTGTAGATTGAATCAATAACTTAATGCAATGTGACTCTACTCATGTCAACAACATAAGAGAGTGAAGGAGGAATCCACTAGGGACTGAGCATGTGAACTTTCTACTAAGGAAAGTGGTTCAAGTCATCCACTGGGAGATGAGAGGTTTGATTTAATTTGAGTCTCATTGGGGAGAAATTGATTTGATTTGTTGATTTAGGATTTGGTGCTCCACCAAGGATGAAAATTTGAGCTCTCCACTAGGAGAGCAAGTTCAAGTCATCCACTAGGGAGAAGAGGTTGTGAAATTTGCTAGGGGATTATAATTTGAGATCCGCTAGCAAATCAGAAAGACTTGCATCTCACTGAGGAGAAGCAGACTGATTTGATTGATTTGATCATTTTGATTATTTATTTATTTAATTTGACTCCACTAGAGGAGGTTGATTGAGTTAGTTTTGTTTATTTTGACTCCACTGAGGGAGGAGTGTTGAATTTGTTTCAGATTTTTAAAATTTTGAATTTTGAGATAGACCCTATTGGTTTGTGATGGATCACACCGAGTAGGGGCCATGTTGGCCTTGATCTAGTTCAAATTTACCCATTTAAAGGGGTAGTCTACCAATCACATGGTGGGACTATCCAACCAAAGGGGTTGCCTTTCGGTGTGCAGCTACTGTACTAAGAAGAAAGTGTAGTAGGCTTACATCCTCCAAAGTAGGGATCAATTGCTGGGGTGATCCATTAGTGAGGCAATTGATTGAACCTAACCTTAGGCTGATTATTGAGTGAACACCAATGGTGGACTTAAATAGGCTCAAAGATAGTCAAAGATTATTTTCATTTTTTAGTTATTTTTGATGGATCCAATAGGTTTATGATGGACTACACTTAGTAGGGGTCGTGTTGGCCTAGTCTAGCTTAGATTTACCAATCCAAAATGCATAGGGGTATAATGGTCTACCAACCACATAGTAGGATTATCCACCAAAGGGATTGCCTTTTGGTTTACAATGGTCAAGTTTAAGAAGAAAGCGTGGGGACTCATATATTCCAAAATAAGGAACCACTGGGGTGATTGGTTGCTTGTGCAATAAAGCGAACCCGACCTAGGGCTAATTATTGAGTGAATGCTACTAGGGGACTTAAATTAGCTCAAAGATAGTCAAAGATTAATTTCATTTTTAAATTTTTTTTGATGGATCCCATCAGTTTGCGATGGACTGTACTGAGTTGGGGCCATGTTGGCCTTGGGCTAGCTCAGATTTACTAATCCAAAAGGGTAGTCTACCAACCACATAGTAGGACTATCCAACCAAAGGGACTACCTTTCAGTTTGCTATGGCCATGTTAAGAAAAAAGTGTGGGGACTCACATCTTCCAAAATAAAAAACCACTAGGGTGATTGGTTACTTGTGCAACAAATTGAACCTGACCTAGGGCTGATTATTGAGTGAATGCCGCTAGCGGACTTAAATCATATCAAAGATAGTCAAGATTAATTTTATTTTCAATTATTTTTGATGGATCCCATCGGTTCATGATGGACAGTACTGAGTAGGGGCCATGTAGGCCTTGCCTAACTTAGATTTACCAATATGAAGGGAGTAGTTTCTCGATCGAGGGGAGAACTATCCAATTAATAGGGTGCCTTTTGGTTTACAATGATTAGTTCAAGGAAGAAAGTGCGAGGACTCACATCTTTCCTGAATAGGAGACCACTAGGGTGACACATTAGCGAGGTAACATGTCAACCTGACCTAGGGTTGCCCGTCAGTTTGTGACAGTCATGCTAGAAAGAATGCATAGTTGACTTACATCTTCCAAAGAGAAATGACTACCGGGGCAACCTGCTTGGGGCAAAATAGATTGAACCTGACCTAAGGGTGACTATGGAGAGAGTGCTGACCTGAGGACTTATCTTAACTCAAGCGTAATTAGGAAATTCCGATAGGGAGTTCTGCTGATACTGCCCTAAAGATAGGATGCCTGCTTGAGAAAGGGGTCACTGGGGGCTTAAATCCTAATCCACAAGCAAATTAATTTTATTTATTTGATTATCGTGAACCCTCTTGGTTTATGAGGGATCATACTAAGAAGGAGCTTATATTAGCCTAAACCTATCTCAAATTTACTGAGCCAAGGGAGAATCTATGCATCCGCTAAATAAACTCTCCAACCACGTGGTGGCCAGAAAGGGGACCGCCCAATCCAAAAGTAACCTGCAAGGTCTAAATCTAAATAAAAGATGTGATCTAAGTAAAGTGCTAACAGGAAAAGGGGCCACTAAAGGCCAACTCAAGGAGAAAGCACGGGGACTCACATCTACCAAGAGTGGTGTATCCACTAGGTGAGTCACTATCAGCATAGCGAACATAACCAACCTAAAGTGCCCGTCGTTTTGCAATAATTAGCTTAAGAAGAAAGCATCGTGGACTCACATCCTCCTTTAGCAGAACTGATTATTGGGATTGTCTATCTTTGGCTCGACAGGTGCTATCCGACATAGGGCGACTACTGAGTGAATGCCACTAGGGGACTTATATCAACTCAAGAGTAGTCAGGAGGAAAGGAGCCTCCAGGGGACTTACCCTAAACCTAAAATATGACCTGACATGATGATTAGTTCAAGAAAGTACAGACTCACATCTTTTAAACAAAATCAACATGAGATAGCATACTGGCTGGGCAGTGAAGTCTACCAAACTAATAAGGTGCTCATTGATTTACAAATGGTCAAGTCAGGAAGGAAGCGCAGAGACTCACATCTATTGAACAAGTGACCACTGGGCTGACATACTAGCAAGGTAGCATGTTGTCCCGACCTAGAGAAGCTAATGAGTGAGTGCCACAGGGGGCTTGCTCCCACATCAAAATAGCCTGAGATAAAATATATGTGTTTATTTTGTTTGTGTTTGTGTTAGGAGTAGGATGCTTTTGGGGTTCTCTCACACCTATCCTAAAACATGCTAGGGAATTGATGAAATGGTGCCATGAATGGAAACTGTGATCCCACTAAGAAAGGATGCCACATGGGTTATCTCACACCTAACTTAATTGTGCTAATCAAAATAGGATGCCTCTTGGGTTCTCTCACACCTATTCTAGTAGCACCGAGAAATTGTGTTTGATTATGTTCATGTCGTGAAAGAGGGATAGGATGCCTCTTGGGTTCTCTTACTCCTATCCTAAACACGTCGTGGCAAATTCGCAAGACAAGCAAACAACACTTTAAATGAAAAGAAGAATTTGATGAATTGGAATGAAATTTTGTTCTTTTGATGATAATTATTTTCAAACATGATTTTATGGGTAATATTTCTTCAAATAGAGCTCATTAATTGGAAGCATTGGGTGTTCCCCTTTACAATCAATGAGCTGATAAGATCCTCCTTGGTAGGCCTTTTCTATGACAAAAGGGCCTTCCCAAGTGGGTTCAAACTTGCCTCCCATCTTTTGATGGGGGAACAATTGGTCTCCTTAAAACTAGGACAAGCTCTCCTACATAAAAAGTTTTAGGGTGGAACAGCTTGTTGTGAGCTTGAATCATTTTGGTCTTGTACAAGTCGAGGTTCTAACACGCCCGTAGGCATCTCTCTTCAAACCTTAGAGCTCTTCTAACCACAACTTGACATTCTGCTATGTAGTGATTTGACTACCCAATGCTATCCTTAGTGATGGGAGTTCAACTTCTAATGGTAGAAAGGTTTTAGACCCATACACTAAGGAGAACGGGGTAGATCTTGTTGGAGTTCTGTATATGATGCGGTATGCCCACAACGCTTCAACTAATTGCTCATGCCACTATCGCTTATTGTCGTCAAGTATCTTTTTTAGTATCTGGATGAGAGTTTTGTTGAATGCTTCGCTAGCCATTCCTGGGTAGTAGATGGTGGAGTATCTCCAATCTATAATGTGTCTTCTCTGCTTGATCTTGGTGCTCTTGAATGATAATATTGGGTATAATTCATCGAGGCACCACGAACCTATATACAATATGGTTCTTGAAAAACTTGAGCACATGCTGAGATGTGACCTCTCTGAGTGGGATTACCTCCACCTACTTAGAAAAGTAATCGATGGCAGCTAAAATGAACTGATGACCCTTGGAAGAAGAAGGATCGATAGGACCGACTATCTCAATACCCCAACACTCAAATGGCCATGCGGCCAATGTAGGATGTAGATAGTTGATGATCACACCGGTACTACATCGATGGCATCTCCGATACATTCATACATGTAATCATCAAGGCGAGTATCCTAGTCTTTTGATCTTTGATTTCATCTTCAAACTGGATTAATGTGCTCTGTATTGACCTGAATGTACCTCAGTGACGATCCTACGGGCTTCATGTTTGTCCAAACAGCATAACCACATTTGATCGAAAGACCATCGGTACAAGGTGCCATCCATGAAAGCATAGGAGAGAGCTCTCTACTTCATTTGATGGGCTTGTAAATTCTCTTGAGGTAGTTTATCGGTGTTCAAGTAATCTATGAATGGTTGCCTTTAATCCAACTCCTCATCTTTGTTGGCAACGGTAACCTCCCCTTCAAGAGAAAGTCTCTTGACGAGTTCAACATCAATAAGGGATATGACTTGTCTATTTTGGATCTTTATTGGAATGGAATCAACTTCCAGACATGCCAATTCCTTAGCAAGTTTGGCCAAAGCATCTGCTACTGTGTTCTCTCCTTGAGTGACCTTGTAGATAGTGACCTTAGGGATTTGGGCCAATAGCTTCATGGTGTACTTGTGGTAATGACGAAGTTTAAGTTTTAGAACCTTGTAGGACCCGACAATCTGGTTGATGACTGACTGAGAATCCCCATAGATATTGATGCTCTTGATACAAATTGTAATGGCTAACTCTAGATTGGCAATCAGCCTCATACCCGGCTTCATTATTTGTGTATGGATTGGAAAGATAGTATGAAAATCTCATTACATCACAGTCTAGAGTTAAGAGAACTATTCCTACCCCTGCCTTTCCTGGAATAGTAGATCATGGTTCTTCTCCTTTATGAAAGGAAGTCGCACCATCAAAATACATCTCCCAATGTGATTGTCAACCTCCTAAGTTCATGATTTGTTCATCGTGGAGATCATCACTAAGTGAGAGTCGAGGAAGTGGGTGTGCTAAGAAATCCACTGCTTGTCCTTTCACCGCATGAGGAGTAAATGATATGAAACTATGAGAGAATCATGGATCAACATGCCAAACATTTGGATAGCATTGATCATGTCATGAGATACTGCTGTGGATTGATTTTAGAAATCAAGTTCACCTTATGAGAAAGTATATAGTGTAACTTTGGGATGCAAAGATTAAAGCTACAATGTTTCTCAATGTGGGGTTTAGAAGGAATGAAGGTAGAGAAGCACTCTCCTTCCTTCATCATTGGCTTGAGCCAACAAAGCACCAGGGAGTCATCCAATGAAGTGTAGGATGAGTGCGCCTAGGGGCTAGGGAACTTTCACCAAATACTTCTTGATATCTTCAAAGGCATGCTGGCATTTGTCATCCCACTTGAACTTGGCATCCTTTTTGACAAGTGCTAAAATGGATTGTATCTTCTGATAATTTGGAGATAAAGCATGTTAGATATGCCAACCGCCCTTTGAAAGATTTAAGTTGAGTTAAATTTTTGGGAGGTGGCATTTCTAAGATAGCTTTGATCTTTTCTGGATCTATTTCTATTCCCTGGTGTCAGACAATAAAACTAAGGAACTTCCCTAAATCTACTAAATGCACACTTCAAGGTGTTCATTTTGAGGTCATATCCTCTTAATCATTCAAAAACTACTCTAAAGTCAAAGAGGTGGTCTTCCTTTTCTTTGCACTTGATTACTAGATTATCAACATAGCATTTAACTTGATGATGAATGAGTTCGTTGAAGATTTGAGTCATGGTATGTAGCACCAGTATTTTTAAGGCCAAAAGGTGTGACCTTATAATAATAGATTATGATCAGGGTTTGAAAAGTAATATTTCTTTCATCCTCGGGGGCCATCTTGATTTGGTTGTAGCTAGATGACCCATCCATGAAGGAGAATACTGCATGAGATGAGGCGATGTCCACCATTAATTCTAGTAGGAAGAGAAAACTCATCCTTAGGACATGCCTTGTTTAAGTCCCTAAATCGATGCATGCAAATTTATTCCATTCTTTTCTTAATTAACATGACAGCTAACTAGTGGGGTATTTTTCTTCCCCGATGAAACGCATTGATCTTGATTTCAAAATGACCTATTGTTGATTTCTAATTGCATGCGTAGAGCTTGCTTGATAGGGTTGGCGTTAGGATCTAGTTTGTGGACTACTGTCAAGATAATCAGGGCATTTCTTCATAACTCCATGCAAAGTAGACCTTAAACTCAATCAATAGCCTAACTAAGTCATTGATTTCTTTTTTGTTCAGCAAAGAATTGATGTATGTTAGGCGTGGATTTTCTTCTGTCCCAAGGTTGATATCTTTAAGCTTGTCAATTGTTGAATGGATTTCCTCATCAAATTCTAGTGGTGCATCTTTGATTTGAAGATTACCTAGATTGTATAAAGTTTCTAAACACACATCCTCATAAGAGCTAGTGTGGTTTGAGAAGAACCTATCAGATTCCAGATGATTGGTGACAACTATGCAGTAATCATCATTGTCAACTAGACCCACTATACCGAATCCTAGTCCTGATCTTGATTGTGCATCCCTACCTCTATTATTCCATAACTTCTTGAAGTACTCTGACCTGTGCTTAGACCATGTATAAGGAATCAAACCTTCTTTGTAAGATTAAGAACACAAGGCAAGTACCAATCAAAAGGTAATTCTATTAATTCTTTATATGAATTACCCTCAAGTCTACATCAATTTTTAAACTTGAGGTTGATGATCCCAATAGGAATCTATTCGGCTTGCATCCCTCGAAGATTGAAGGGCTTCCTTAACTACTAAGCCTTCAAGTTTTTGAGAGGGAAGTGAGGTTAGAGCTAAGGTTCTTAACTGCTGCCTAATAGTTTCACATAAACTTGATTCGAATACATTCGTGCTTTACTTGGAGGCGTGGTCTTCATCGCTGTTGGACTCGAGTTTCACCTTCAATGAAACCCGTTGAGAGGGGTTGGCTAGTATGTTAATCACATTAGTCACATCTTTTGAGCTGGATTCCAAGTCTACGTGAATAGTAGGGTACCCCATGAACTGAACATAACCCCATTGCCAACCAGGGGGTCTTCCACCTCTAGAACTACCTCTACCCTCTGTCTGGAGAAGGTTGAATCATCTTACCCATATGCCCATATGATGGAATGAACTGTGGGTGAAAACATGTGACTCTACTTCTTCGTTGATATCCATTTCTCGTTCACTTGTATTTTCAATTTTCTTTACTTTTTCTTTTTCTTTTTTCTTTTGCTTCTTTTTTTCTTTTCTTTTACATTTGAATTTTGACCAAGTTCATGAGAAAAGGTATTTTGAGGAAGATAATAGGTTGCATCTTCATATATCTCAACCTCTCTGCCTGAAAATGGCTTTTCATCTCCTTTGACACAATATTAAATTCCATCCCTTCTGAACTTGATGCACTAATGAAGGGAGGATGGAATCATTTTGTTCTAATGTATCCAAGGCCTATCGAGCGAAGTGGTGAACAAAGTATTCGAATCAATGATATAGATCATAGCTTTAGTCTTCTAGTCACCTATTTCCAAAGGTAACACTATGGAACCTAAAGCCCTCTCGCCTTGTTCATTGAATCCTCTCAATATCATCCAATCTCCCAGAGTGTGGAGATGTCGATCCTCAAAGGCAAGGGTATTTAGACTCATAATGCACACTATAATAGAGGGGATGGTTGTTCTATGTCCCCCCCAGAAGAAGGTCTTCATATGAAAGTGATTTCGGGCTTCTCTAATAATGTGCCTCTCCAATAGCCACTGAGCTAAGTTTATTTTGGATCAAGAAGAGCCTTGATTAATGATTCCCTCATCTCTTTGGATAAGATAGGCATCATATATGCTTAACTTAGATGGAAACTTTCTTAGGTGAGAGGACATTGTAATTCACCTTGATCCTCCACAAGCATATCCAAGGGTGGAGCATCTTGTGGAGGGCTTCGATCATTTGAACCAATGACTTATTTCTTTATCCCGAGTACCTAGAGGTAGAACCTGCCACTATGGAGGTTGACTTGGTTATCTCTATGGCGTTAGTGGAAGATTCTACTGCCACTCACCCAACTTCTCCTATGGGACTCAATTAGATGATTCCAAGTCTATCTCAAGAGGTGAACCTAGTATTCGTGAGAAGGAAATTCCAACTCATCTAAAAGAGGAAGATCGAGTTATAAGTATTATTTAGACTTGGAGAGTCTTAAGAGAGTAGAATTAGATAACAAGTGACAGATGTAATTCAAACTAGATTTATTCAATTTCTTGATTTTGAAGGAGGTACATAGTAGAAATATAGTAAAGTAAGTGGGGATGAGAGAATTAATGCCCTTGTTTGCTGCTACCATATGTCTACTAGAAGAAGAGCTAAGTAGTGCTAAGTAAGTACTATGGACTAGAGGCGCCTTGATCGATGGTTGCTTTGGCTATCTCGGTGGAGTCAGCCACCTCAAGTTTCCTTCCCAAGTTATCTTTGGCAACTTGCAAACCTTCCTTGATGTGAGGTTCTGTGCACCCTGAAGGAAAGTTTCTTGATTTTGACACAATCTTAGAGGTTTGGGATAAGGAGATATCCCAACCTTCTTTGGATGAGATCAGGTATCCCCAAGGATTACCTAAGAAGATGGTTATTCCATAGGTATTCCTTTGATAACTATGGCATCTTGAAGTATGCTCAAGCCGCCTTTGAATGTAAAGCAATCCTCTAAAACATGGCCTAGCATGTGGTGGTAAGGGCAAAAGTTAGGATCATTGCACTTGCCTACTTCCTCCAACCATCTAGGCTGGGGTAGTTGAAAATTAGGTTTCTTTAAACAATTTCTAAAAATTTTTCTGATTACCTCTCTCTTAAATGAATAAGATTTGTTTAGTTAATCTAAAAGAGTAGGTGGATGCACTAGATATGTGTACCACCGCTAATATGGTCGAGGAGAGGTGACAAAGGTGGAGGTCGCAGGATGGCCTAGTGTATGTAGAGGAGGTGGAAGTGATGGTCAGAGCTGAGGTCTCATACGCTTCCTCGCAGCTCTGTCCAACACTGCTACTACCCCTGGCTTTTTCTCATAAGCTTTGTATGGCTTTGGCTTTATTGATTGATCCAAAAGGCAATTTGGCTTCTCCTTAAGTTAGCCGCCTTATTGATTAGTTTCTCAAATATCTTGATGGTAAAGCCTTTGAGCATGAAGGCTACCGGCCATGAATATTCTTTAGTAGAATTTCAATGGTGCTATTCATACAGCTGCGGTTCACATTTCATACTCAAATTATGCAATCTAAGAATATAATCAACGAGGGACTCACCAAGGTGTTGTTGAGCTACAACGAGATCACCTACAGTCACCCTTTCCTGAGCTCCAGAAAACCTCTTAATGAAGAGCTGATCCAACTCAGCAAAAGTCTTTACTAAATTGTTGAGAAGTTCAGCATACCAATTGAAGGCTATGCCTGCTAAGCTAACAAAAAGACGAAAAAATACCATCACCGCCACTTGCAATAATAGCTCAAGTGCGCTATGTGCCGTGTGTTCGCCATCAAAGCTCTTGAAA
This sequence comes from Cymbidium sinense, assembly GCA_021442155.1. Lineage (NCBI taxonomy): Eukaryota > Viridiplantae > Streptophyta > Magnoliopsida > Asparagales > Orchidaceae > Cymbidium > Cymbidium sinense. The sequence goes on from CM038215.1 coordinate 62,452,002, forward strand.
GAAGGTGACACAAACCCTTAGGATATTGGATGTCATCAAATTCCTCGGGTCTACCCTTTGGAACCGATGATCCTCCTGCTTCTCTCACTTATTGCTCAACCATGATTTTAATGTACTTTTCTTATGGAAGGTACTATCCACTACCTTCCTATATAAGTGGTCCGCCTACTAGAGGTGAAGTCTTGGCTTGATCCAAGACATGCAACAACTCAGGCTAACTTATTTCTATAATAGCAAGATGCACTGCCAGGACTTAGTTCTGAAGTGCCAAAATTACTGCTAGCAAATCTTCAAGCCTCTTCCCCATCCTATCTATTTATTCATCCTTCTGTTTTAATTATTGAAGGAGGTGTTGGGTCAAATGAGCTGTGTCATCCTGCTCAAACACCTTCCAAACCCTACTAATCATGAAGGAGGGAACCCCTGGTGTCTACCATGTGTACTCCTGCTGAATCCTCCAACATATCATCTTCATTAGGATCAAAACTAACCTTCTCATCTTTTAGGTTAGACCAAGCATATCCTAGACTTTTCTTCTTCTCAACTAGATACCGGGTTACAATATCATCGAGAGAATGGTCCAACTGAATAGGTACAGAAGATTGAGGCTAACAGTAGATCACCATGAACGAGAGACTAACCTCTCCTTTGAGAGCTGATCTTGCAAGGACTACACTCACTGGAGGATAGATGTTCTTGAATGTCACTAGATCTGGGTGGAGTGGTACTCCTAGAAGGATCTATGGTCATGGGGGCAATTGAACTATATCCTCCTCCTCTACTGCTACTATCTCCATGCACTGCTGTGGTGGTGGTGATGTCACAACTACAATGCTTTATGGTCGCCATTCCCTCTTCACCATAATCAGAGGTTGGCGAGAGAGCTCACCTTAGTGGTGATGGAATGAGATTTCTTGGCCATAGACAAATCACCAGTGGGGCTCTCTTTTCCTCGGATGTAGCCTTTATGGCTTTTGCTAGAACTATGGATGATGGAACTTATACTGGAGATGGTGGGTGTGGAGTAAAGTGATGTGGCGGAGGCACCACCGACTCTCTCTGCACAGGAGCTCCTCTCCTGTGGTGGGTAGAACCCATCAAAATAAGGCTAAAGCAGATCATCGGGTAGCACACCCATTGGGAAAATTGAAGTGAGGCAGGGCCTACCATTGTACCTTTGCCTCTCTAGTAACTCAGATCACACTGGCCTCGGCCCCTCTCTCCCGATGTCCCATACTCATGAGGGAATAACATAAATCAAATTGAGCCCTAGACTCTGATCATCCGTAAGCTCCACCAACTTGGCATAGAACTGATCTAAGACTGGCATACAACGTCCTCCTATCTCTGATAGGAGCCTCAAACTGTACTGTAGGTGGAGGTGAAACTAAAATTCTCCTTATATCTTCCTCTCTGTCAAATCTAGAGAGGGGGTGAAATTTGTTCTCTGTGATAAGAGGAAACACTATCCTAGGTAACTCTTATACTATAGACTAGGAAACTACCTCTAGTTCCTTGGCTATGATCATGATGTCCCTTGATCTTGTGGCACCGTGGTGCCGAGTCCGCTAGAGGGGACATGAGAACTAGACCCAACCTCAGGTGGGGAGACTATCCTCGAAGTGCAACGAAGGGTGCAAGGGAACCAGAGCACCGGTACAAAAACTACAACCGATGAAAACTACCACAACCTTCCTCTTGAGGGAAACTCGAAGTTAGCGACATCTTAACTGATGACCGACGCCTGTCACCACTCCTACCCAGAGGAGCCCCCTCTGTAATCCTAGCCCCTTAGAAATCTCGCCAAAATGAATGAGGTGAAGTCGTGGGGAGGCTGGGCGATCCAAGGCCAAATCCATCCTAAAAGAAAAATAAACACATACTGGCTTCCATTAGACTAATCAATCAACCGAACTTGATTGAAATAGAAATTGCAATTTGGAAAACAAACCTGAATTAGATTTCTACTTTTATATTTTGAATTTTGATTTTAGAATTTTGAACCCACACTCAATAATTTGAATATGTTAAGTGGGGTTCATTGATTTTGGAGAGATTTTGAATTGATTGGAAAGGAAATTTTTGAATGTAGAATCTATTTTCAACAAATTTGTGTATATTAAAAATGGGTTCAAAAATATGTTTGAAGAGATTGATGCTTCCATTGGTTCATATTTGAATTTGATTTTTGTGTTTGAGGATCCTTTATTTAACAAATTTGAGTATGTTAAAGTAAATTTGGATAGGCTAACTGAGGTGTTTGAAAATAACTTAGCAAATTTGGATAGGCTAACTGAGGTGTTTGAAAATAACTTAGCAAATTTCAATTGATTTTGTTTGGATTTCTGATTTTGGAATTTACTTAGCAAATTTGGATAGGCTAACTGAGGTGTTTGAAAATAACTTTCTTCTTTTGTTTGCTTATTTGTGAATTAGGTGTGAATTTGAGAATGAAATCTTCACTTAGCAATTTTGGGTATGCTAAATGAAGAATCTAAATGTTTTGTTATTTTTGAAAAGAGGATCTTTACTTAGCAAATTTGGGTTTGCCAAATAAATGATCCAAATGTGTTTTGTTTTTGATGATTTTTGAAAAGAGAATTATTTACTTAGCAAATTTAGGTATGCTAAATAAAAGAAATCAAAATTTATTTTGTTTTGATTATTTTGAAAAGATGATTCTTAGCAAATTTAGGTATGCTAAAAAAAAAATCCAAATGTGTTTTGTTTTGATTTTTGAATAGAGGATTCTTTACTTAGCAAATTTAGGTATGCTAAATAAAGGATCCATGTGTGTTTTGATTTTGATGATTTTGAAAAGATTTTCTTAGCAAATTTAGGTATGCTAAAGAAATCCAAATAAGTTTTGTTTTGATTTTTGATTTTGAAATTCTAAAAAAATGAGAACTTTACTTCGCAAATTTGTGCATGCTAAATAAGGTTCAAATATATTTTTTATTTTGATGTTTTGATTTTTTTAAAAATGAGAACTTTAGCTAGCAAATTTGTGTAAGCTAAATAAGGTTCAAATGTGTTTTTGATTTTGATGTTTTGATTTTTGAAAAGAGGATCTTCACTTAGCAAATTTGGGTATGCTAAATGAAGAATTCAAATGTGTTTTGTGTTTGGTGATTTTCAAAAGAGGATCTTTACTCAGTAAGTTTAGGTATGCTAAATAAAGAATCCTAATGTATTTTGTTTTGATTTTATTTTTTGAAAAGAGGATACTCACTTAGCAAATTTGGGTATGCTAAATGAAGAATCCAAATGTGTTTCATGTTTTGATGTTTGAAAAGAGGATCTTCACTTAATAAATTTGGGTATGCTAAATGAAGAATCCAAAAATATGTTTGATTTTATGATTTTGATTTTGAAAAGAAGATCTTCACTTAGCCATTTTGGGTATGGTAAATGAAAGATTTAAAGGTGTTTTATTTTTCGAAAAGATGATTATTGATTTTGTTTTGAAAAGAAGATTGTTGATTTTATTTTTGAAAAGATTATTGTTGATTTAATTTTGAAAAGATGATTATTGATTTTTTTTTTTGAAAAGATGATTATTGACTTTTTTTTTGAAATGATTGTTGATTTTGTTTTGAAAATGAAATCTTTATTCAATAAATTGAATGAGGAATTTCATTTGTGCTTTTGAAAAATATGATTTTAGATTTTTTGTTTTGAAAAAGATAATTATTGATTTTGTTTTTGAAAATGAAATTTTCATTCAATAAATTGAATGAGGATTCATTTGTGCTTTTTGAAAAGAATGATTATTGATTTTATTTTGAAATGAAATCTTCATTCAATAGATTGAATGAGGATATTCATTTGTGCTTTTCAAAAATATGATTTTGGATTTTATTTTTTAAAAAGATTATTGTTGATTTTGTTTTAAAAAAGATGATTATTGATTTATTTTTGAAAAGATGATTGTTGATTTTATTTTGTAAAGATGATTATTGATTTTGTTTTTGAAAATGAAATCTTCATTCAATAAATTAAATGAGGATGTTTATTTGTGCTTTTTTAAAATAGGATTTTGGACTTTATTTTTGGAAAAGATGATTATTGATTTTTTTTTTTTTGAAAATGAAATTTTCATTTAATAAATTGAATGAGGATGCTCATTTATGCTTTTGGAAAATATGATTTTATATTTTATTTTTGAAAAAGATGATTGTTGATTTTATTTTTGAAAATGAAATCTTCATACAATAAATTAAATGATGATGTTCATTTATGTTTTTTTTGAAAAGAATAAATGTTGATTTTATTTTGAAATGAAATCTTCATTCAATAAATTAAATGATATTCATTTGTGCTTTTGGAAAATATGATTTTGGATTTTATTGATGAATGTTGATTTTGATTTAAAAAAGATGATTATTTATTTTATTTTTGAAAAGATGATTGTTGATTTTATTTTGAAAAGATGATTGGTTATTTTATTTTTGAAAATGAAATCTTCATTCAATAATTGAATGAGGATGTTCATTTGTGCTTTTTTTGAAATAGAATTTTGGATTTTATTTTTGGAAAAGATGATTGTTGATTTTGTTTTTAAAAATGAAATCTTCATTCACTAAATTGAATGAGGATGTTCATTTATGCTTTTTGAAACTAGGATTTTGGATTTAATTTTAGAAAAAGATGATTGTTGATTTTATTTTTGAAAATGAGATCTTCATTCAATAAATTAAGTCCTAAAACATAAAGGATGTTGACTAGCTTAGCTTAAGGATGAAATAAATTAAGTGCCAATGAGAAAGAAAGATAGTCTCAAACTTATACAAAGTACAAATCCACTATCAATACTTAAAGACAATGATCATTTACCAAAGATGGAGAGAGGAACCATCCCCAGTGGAGTCGCCAAAAAAATCTGTGGTGAATTTTTTTTATTCTTATCTTCATCTAAAAATGAATTATATGAAGACAAAAATAAAACTTTTCTTTTGTTGGACACCACGTTGATCCACAGATGTTCTTATTAAGGTGATCGAGTATGACATTGAAGAATGATATACAATCTCAAGAGATAGAAGTCATCATCCTACAATGGACCTAATCACCTAATAAGGACTCCTAAGAATGATAGGTCTTCGAACATACCAGAGATTCTTCCCCTACTTTACATGGAGAAGTAAACCAAGGTTTATTTTAAATTGAGTTTGTTAAGTTCTCTATGGAGGCATGTCCCCATAGTTAATTACATCTTAAGGAATGAGATCCCTTAAGAATACTCTCGATTAAAGTAAATGATCGTTGTCTCCAAAGATTTCAAAGATAGGACTATCAATCAATTGGTTTAATTTTGGAAGATCAAGTGAGATTGACCAAAAGGAATGAGTTATTATCGAAACCAAAGGTAGATAAGTAGGGGATGCTCAGGATGCTAGGAAACCTAGCGAGCATCCCAAACTATATGGTTAGGCTTTATATTTTTGAATTTGAAGAGAATTATTTGTTTGAGTTGAATTTTTATTAGAAATCTAGGCTTACAATTCCATAAAACAAGATCATGAGAAATGCCTAAGAGGTGAGGACTTATGCTTGTATCCCACAAAGGGAAGTAGCAACCTCTTAACCTAAATCTATAGAGCTTTGGCGAGAGCCAAAGCATAGCCTAAATCTAAGGCAAAATGGTTATATGGTTTACCTCCATAAGAGAGGAAAAACCACTTGACTTTGAATTTTTGAATTTTTGAACATCTACTTAACAAAATCATGCATCATGAAGTATCCAAATTTTCTTAAACAATATCTCTTTGCATTCATCATTAAGGTGTGCTAAGACTTTGCTTTTGTATGTATAGCTATGCTTAGGATACATTCATATGCATGATACACATGTTGGAAAGAAATAAAGTGTGGTGTGTTTTATGATAATAATTCACCTTAACTAATCCTAAAATGCCTTTCTTATTTGAATAGGTTTATTTAAAGCAAATTTAAACTTAGGATTAATTAAAACACATAATAAAACAGTCACTAAAGAAAAATCACTAATGAATCTACCTTAGAAATTACTTAAGGTAGGAGGAGAGAAGTTCTTTTCTCTTTTCCTCTCTCTTTACAACTTAATTAAGTGTAGATTCATTCAAACCAAATCAAATCATCAAATAAAATTAACAAATCAACTAAATCACTTTAATGAAACCACCCTCTAAGTTGAACTATTCATACTTAGAAAACTCTTAAGCCTAGCGACATACCACATAAGCCATGCACATTAGGCTAAGTCACCACTTATAGCTCTATGTTAGGGCGGTGCATAGTTGGATGTTTGATTTTATTTTGTGATGTGATGTTTTAGTTTGGATGTTATGGTGTATGTGCATATTGGATGATAGGATGATCTTAGTCTAATCATTATCTTCTTAGGATTGTGATTGCACCGTAATAAAATAATAAATGTTTTTACTGTGCAGGTTGTTTATACCCCTAAGCATAATCCAAAATAGGCCAGGTGGACTTGGCTACCCATGTGTGGGGTGCTACGTCCAATTTATTCATGTACAAGCTTGGGAATGTGTGGTGTGTTTAGCTAATCTCTATTTTACAGGTTTTAGTTAGATTTACTTTTCCCATTTTCATGTAATTTTGCAATTAGGATTTGGAATGAATATTATGGGGGATTAGGATGAACATTGGTCATAAGACTATGTCTTATGTACCATGTGAATCCTTTGGAGAAACCACATTCCAACCAACCAAAAGAAGAAAGAAGAAGAAAGAAGAAAGAAGAAAGAAGAAAGAAAAGAAGAAAAGAAGAAATGAAGAAATAATAAATGAAGAATGAAGACCCCCATAACATGAATTCATTTTTGATTGTAATTAATTCATTTGTAATCTGGGTTGTATAAGGGTAGAGCTCGGCTACCCAATTTCTTTTCGGGTTTGTGTAGTGGAGCTCGACCATAATATTCCTTTATGCTAGCTTTATAAATTATTTGATATTTGTTTAGATTGTGCATTAAGATGGCATGTTTTTCCTAGTCTCTTCCTTATTTTGGAGAATGTCTTGGCTTTGGAAAAATCTTAGGCTCTATCAATTAATCAACTCATAAGCTAAACAACTCATACTAAAGGGTTATAGCAAGATAAAGATTTTCAATCCTTTATTTGGATGTTGTATGTTTCACATCATGCATAAAGTATCTTGCTTCACTCTTGCTTATGGAGGGCTTCCACCATGGAAAAAAGAGAAAAAAAATACAAAAAAAAAATTAAAAAAATCAAATGAATTGACCAAAAATAAAAAATAAAACATAAACAAAAATTTGCATTTAAGTCATTATTCATACCCTACATGATCTAGTCTCTTAGAGAGTGTATTTAAGGACTTATTCTCTCTCTAAATAAACAATAACCTAGCTATCTTATAAAAGCATAAGACTTTCTTACATATATTTAAAATCATAGGAGGAGTTGGTTACCCCAGGGAGGTTGTAAGTCCTAGTGGTTTATCTTCTCTTGTTGGAGGTAAACTATATACCCATTTTCACCTTAGATTTAGGGATTGCTCTCACTAAAGCTCCCTAGATTTAGGATCCGAGGTTGATGTTTCCTTGCGGGCTACAAGCATAAATCCTCACCTCTTGATCTTTATCATGGAATTGAATTGTAACTCTAAATTTCTAATAAAAATTCAACTCAACAAATAATTCTCTTCAAATTCAAAATATAAAGCCCAACCATAAGATAGTTTGGGATGTTCTCTAAGTTTTCTAGCATCATGAGCATCCCCTACTTATCGCCTTTTGATTTCAATAATAACTCCCTCCTTTTGATCAATCCCATTTGATCTTCCAAAAATAACCAATTGATTGATAGTCCTATCTTTGAAATCTTTGGAGATCATTTATCTTAATCGAGTATTCTTAAGGAATCTCATTCTTTAAGATATAATTAACTATGGGGCTTGCCTCCATAGGGAACTTAATGAACCCGATTTAAAATAAACCCTGCTTTACTTTTCCATATAAAGTAGGAGAAGAATCTCTGGTACATCCGAAGACCCATTGTCCTTAGGAGTCCTTATTAAGGTGATTAAATCCATTGTAGGATGGTGACTTTTGTCTCGTGAGATAGTACATCATTCCTCAATGTCGTACCCAATCACCCTAATAAGAACATCTGCAAATCTACGTGGTGTCCAACAAAGAAGAGTTTTAATTTTGTCTTCATTTAATTCATTTTTAGATGAAGATAAGAATAAAAAAAATTCATCACAGTCTCCAAATGTATTTCTTTAAGAAAGTTAATTAACATATGTAATAATTAGGGATTAATTGAGAAAATTAATGATAAAATGAAAATCAAATAAAATTAATAATTACTTCGGATAATTTAAACATAATCCATTAGTTATTCTTCATGTTTTTAATAACATAAGGTTAATAAGAAATTATGATTAACTCAATGATATGGAAAAATCATAAGAGTATTTAATTTAGATTCTTTGATTCTTTAATTCAATTAACACTTAAGCATGAGCCTAATTGCATTAGATTCCTTTATGTGCATTGTAAATTTTACTTTCCTGATAATATATCACTAAAGGCTCATGATCAAGTAGTTAATTAAATTAAAGAATCTTAGGGAAGGGTAATTAAATTGATGTACTTAATGGTTTAAACCTAATAGACTCATAAAGTCCATTTGATTGTTTTCATTAAATATATATCAAATCACTAACATGGGATGGTTAATACTAACTTCTCTCCTCTTTAGGTTTTAATAATTCAAACATCAAAATCAAATCTTATAAAAATTTTGGTTAGTCTTAAAGAATATTTATTTTGCTTGATTATCCTTAGGACTTAGTGCAATTGAATATGTTATGTGGCAATGTATAATTTTATTTAAAACCATCATAAATGTGCATGCCATTTGTTTCACATGTTCATGTCTTCGAAAAAAAAAAGAATCAAAAGAACATGGTTGCATTTAAGTTGCATGTGATGGATAAATATTATATTGCGTCTATTATTACTAATAAATCTTAAATTACTTTTAAAACTATAAGCTAATGATGTAAAGTTTTAGCTAATGTTGACTATAAATGTTCAATAAAGTTTATATTTAGTTATAATTTAAAGATGGTAAGATGATTTTATTTTCATTGTTCATATGTTTGGAGAACATAGTCCCAACATAAGTCTTTAAGTAGCCCCAAGGAGGTCTTAGATAATCTCATTTCCCTAGTTTAACAATGACACGTACTTGTTTAATCTCATTCATGTGTATGCATATGCTAGAATTTGAGATTAAACTTTGCTTTACGTGAATAAAAGATTTTCTTTTATATACCTGTTGCATGATTTTCATTTCTAAGTTTGTGTATATGTTTACATATATTTAACTTAGCAAGTATATAGTCTGGACATCTTGGGAACACGATGCTTTAAGTAGTCCCAAGGAGGTCTTAGATAATCTTACTTCCCTGGTTTAATAATAGCACATACTTGCTTAAATCTCTAATACATGCATACATATACTTAACTATGGAATGAAATCTTTCTTTTCTATAAAATTCATGAATTAATTATCATCAAGTGTACAAAATATAAATATGTATTGTGTATATATGTATGTATATTAAATCAAATATCATGAATAAAAAAGATGAAGAAGTATGTATGTTATTGATGATGGAAAGAAGTGGTGGAATGTTGTCCATGTGATAGTGATTCTATTTTATTAATCTTAAAATGTCTTTTTTGTTTAAATAAGATTCTTAAGACTAACCCAAACTTGGGCCTAATAAAAATATTTAATAAATAGTCCACTAAAGAAACCAAAGTCATAATAATATACCATTAGAAAATAACTTAGGATAGGAATGAAGGGGTCAAACCCCTTTCTTCTCTTCATAAAAATTAGATATTAAGTAGGCATCAAATGAAATAAAAAAGTGTAAATTAAAATTAATCAATTCATTCAAATAGTTGAAGCGAACCTCCCCTAATGTTTAACTTAAAAAATTCTAAACTTTAGATAATCACACTTATAAAGCTTAGTTAAGACACACCACACTAAACCTTATCGCACACATAAGAATGCTAAGTCACCAATTCTAGCGTTAGGTTAAGTCGGTGTACTTGTAGTGTTATATTTTATTTTATGATGTAATGTTTTAAACTAAATATTAGGATTGTTAACGCTTAGATTGGATGTTAGGTCACTAATAGTATAATGATATTTGTTGACCTCATTTTTAGAATGTGCTTTCAACCTCTCCATCTTAGACATAGGACTTCTCTTAGACACTAAGAGTTCCTTAGTCATAAGACACTCTAGTGATTAGGTAAACACTCAACCTAACCCTAGAGACTTAGAAGATTTAGCCATAAGAATAGGTCATGCCTTAGGGGTGTTAGGAAAATTTGCCTACCCTATAGCTTGAACCAAATCCTCACTTCCTTCCTTCAAGTCAAATTTCAAAATTCAAATCAACTTCGAACTCAAATCAATTTCAACTTAATTGATTTTCTCAAATTCAAATCAACATCAATTCCAAATCAAATCTAAAATCAATTACAACTTAATTGATTTTTTCAAATCCAAATCAACATCAATTCCAAATCAAATATCAAATCAATTTCAACTTAATTGATTTTCTCAAATCCAAATCAACATCAATTCCAAATCAAAACTCAAATCAATTCCAACTTAATTGATTTTTCTCAAATCCAAATCACTTTTAGACTCCAAATCCAAACCAACTTCAAAACTCAAATCAATTACAACCTAATTGATTTTCTCAAATCCAATTCAAAACTCAAACTACAAATCCAAACCAACTTAAAACTCAAATTAATTCCAAATGATTGAAATCCATGATTGAATTCCAAATCCAAGAATCTTTCCTAAGTCACTTTGATTTCATCTTATGGACTTAGCTCAAATCAAATTCAAATCACTTCAAACTAAAATTTTCTCATAACCCATTTATATTCTCATTTATATTCACAAATATAAATGAAATATAAATCTAAATAACCAAAACCAAATTCAAAACTCAAATCCAAATATAATCAAAATCCAACCCATTTCAAGTCAAATTCTTGAACTTGACCAAATCAACCTCAAATCAAATCAAACCCTTGAATTTTCTTCATGATTCAATCAATCCTTAAATCATGAAACCAAATATAAACACAAACTTCAATCATCAAACCAAAACTAAATTCAAAACTCAAACCCAAATGAAACCCATGTTCATCCTTTGAACTTGAAATTTTCAAATGATTCAAAACTCATTTGACTCCAAATCACTTGCAAATAGATTTATATTTCAATCATAAGTCCATATGTATGATCAAAAATGAATCAAGCGCAAGTCAATTGACCCACTTAGGCTCACTTGACCCAAAGTGACCTAAAGTACCTTTTTGAGCCAAATTCTAATCCTACCCAAATTACATTGAACTAAGCCCATCCAAGCCTCACAGTGTGAGCAACAATCATCACAAGATGATCAATCAATCAAATTGGGTCAAACCAAGTCAAACCTAGCCTTTGACCAAGTAAACATTTGACCCAAATGAAACCTAAACTAGCAAAAATCCACCATAGGCTCAATTGATTGAAACCATTGATCAAAATTTGTTTATGGTCAATGTTTGAACTTGACCAAGTCATCATTTGAGCCTAACCTAGCCCAATTGGCCACTTGACCCAAGTTGACCCAACTTGACCTAAAAAAGTCAAAATGGGTCAAAGCTTGATCTAAGCCAAATTGATTTGATTGCTAATGGGTCAAATTCACTTGAACTTAAAGCCTCAATTACTAGACCCAACATGTTGACTATGAATCCAACTTGACCTAAAAGGTCAAATCAAGCCAAAATCAATCCAAACCAAAATTGATTGAAACCAAAGCTTGTAAAACTTTTCAAATGACCAACCAAACTTAAACCAACCCATGACCTAACCCAATTGGGTCAAATGGGCCAAATTGGTCAACTTGACCCATTTGACCTAAGTGAACTCAAATGAACAAAAATCAAATACAAATCAAATTGAACCAAACCAATGAAACCAAAATATTTCAAATGGTCATATGAACTTGACCCAACCCTTGGTTTGACCCAATTTAACCAATTGGTCAACTTGTCCCAAGTTGACCCATTTTCACCTAAACGGGTCAACATGAGATGAAAGATATCAAATCAACTCCAAATTCTTTGAAATTTGGGCCAACCCAATTTTAAACTATTCCAAATCTGCCTAAATTGAAATCTAAGCCAAATGACCATTTTACCCCTAGGTCAAGGGGTAACCTATGGCCAATTCTAATTGGAATTTGATCAAATTCATTCCATGGCCACTTGACACACTCTTAGTGAACCAAATGGACACTAATGAGTGTGGTGCACATGACCCAATGGGTTTGGGCCAGCCAAACTCAACACAAGGCCAAAATTGACCATCGAATAAAAAATTCTTCACATGGGATTCCTCATATTCTCATTTAACACATGGGCAGCTCCTCCACTACATCCCTCTACCAAAATCGAATCACATGACCCCCCTAATAGCCTAACAAACCCATTCCATGTGATCAATTTGATCAAAATGGCATGTCAACTCACAATCGTCCGATCCTTGTAGGGGAGATATACTCCCCCTAATTCCACTCCAATTCATATGACTTACTGTCGATTGAGCCCTAGGAACTCAGAGGAAGCATTGCCAAGCTCTCCCAAGGTCTCCCAAGCTCAATTGAATTCTCCATTTCTCGGTTTGCCTTAACCAAAAATAAGGGAGGTGAGAGAGAATTCTACTTTGCTCAACAATTCACCAAAGCTCAATTCCTCTTGCAAGCACCATCAGAAGACCCAATCGAGCTCACCCAAATCAAATCCCAAGCAATCAAGCCATGGGAAGGAGGAGCTAGACTAAAGCTGCAAGCCATTGGAGCTCACTTTGGCCAATAGGAAGATCCACTCCACCTCAAGCCTTCAAACCTTCAACAGGACTTCGTCTTCACTAGACGAAGCTACCTCAACATTTGAGAGCATCAGTGATAGCCTCTGGCGAGGTATGCCTCAAAATCGAGCTTAGAGAGAATTTTCTTTTGTCCTTTGTGAAGGGAACTTTCATCCCAAGCTCAGATCAAGACATGGAGGATGGATGACCTCCATCTCCTGCATGCGAGGATAGGGATGAATCATGGACCATCCATCTTGCATGTTTTGGATGGATAGCCTGATTAATATGATGAAATTTGATGATTAATCTCTTTAGAAATCACAGGTTTGATCTTGACCATCCGATCTTTGATTGGACGGTCCAAGGAGAAATCGCGTAGCACCGCTGGCTGATTGTGCAACCAATTTGATAACTTAAATAATGAATCCCGTCACACCACGTGAAAAGTGTGTGCCGCATCAGCAGTCCACGTGGCACCAATGGGATTAGTTATATAATTAGAAAATTTAATTACCTAATAATCACTAAAATTTTAAAAATACATAACTAAATTTAGAAAAATTAGATAAATATAAATGAGGGTCTCATTTTAAAAATAGTTCAGTGAGGAATAATATAAAATTATTTCTAATTGATTTTGAACAGTAAATTTTTTAATTAGGGTTTATTTAAAATCTTAATAACCATAATTACTCCCTAATCATTTCATTAATTAATTCCAAACTTCATAAGTATATTTAGTAAGATGACCTCTACCTCCCCTAATTTTCTTAAAATTTATTAATGGGTTAATTAGAGAAATCAATTAATGAATCCCAAATCACTTTCTTAATGTAATTAAGGGTAATTAAGCATGTGAACAATGGTTTAATCATTTAATCAAGATAACTAAGCATTGTTTAAGTGATTAGGAGGTTTATGGAATAATTTTGGGATATTTTCTTGAAGCTATTCCCTAAACCTTCCTTCCTTAATCAAATTTAATTAAGAGGTTAATCCATAATAATCTTTAGCTTAATCAAATTTCAAAATCAATTTGAACTTAATCAATACTTTGTTGGATAGATCCTTAGGTGTTCAAAACCTAAGGTAAATTTAAGGAAATCATCCAACCCACATGTGTGGAAGGTTATGAAAGTACTTAATTAAACCTTTAGCTTAACTAATCAATAATTGTGAGCCAATTGCATTAGGCCCTTTATTTCTTAGGGTGCATTACTGATTTAAATTTAATGTGGTTGTATATCATTTGTTGGCTCACCATTGTTTGAATAATTATGTTAAGGAGGTGAAGGTAAGGGGTAATTAATGAACTTAATGTACACCTTAACCTAAGTAAAATATAAAATCAATATAATGGCACTAAAAATTAAACTAAAATGACATACACATGTGGGACATGGGTTAGGACCAACATTTTCACATTTCCAAAATCAAATCAAACTAAATTAAACTAAAAATTTCTTAAACAACTTTGATTCACTTTAAATGATCTTACTCCATAGGATTGTCTTTAGGAATTAATTAGAGAGAATGAAATTACATGCTTGCATCACTTTATTTTTTTTTCCTAGCATGCTGAATGTTGTTTGCCATATGAAATCATGCATTCATATCTTTTGAAAAATCAAATTAAAATGAAATGTTTCCTTTATGTCAAATTGCATGTTTTGGCTAAAGTAAGAATATGAATGGCTATTATCACTACTAAATCCAAAATTATTTTCAAAACTTATAAATCAAACATTACAAATGAAAGGTATGCTACTTATAATTACTTATAAGCTTGCATGTGAGTATAATATAAGATGTGCATTATGTGACTTTCCTTCTCTTCTCTTTAACATATTTTTTGAATATTTGCAAAGTGTATAGTTCATTTGAAAAGAACACAACACTTGCTTAAATCCATTCCTATTCATTCATATGTTATCATTTAAGAAGGATCTTCACATTTGCACATGTAAGTTAAACAACCAAAATCAAACAAACACATTAAAATCTTTTGCATGACTCTTTTTCATTTCATTTCTTTTTGTACATGCACATGTATTTAAGAAAAGTGGTATTAGTCCGACATCCCGGTGACTTTAAGTAGCCCTAAGAAGGTCTTGTACCTTATACCCCTGTAGAAATAATGCCACTCATTTATGTCCTTCATACATGTAAATGTGCATTTGATTAATGGATAAAAGAATCTCTCTTTTCCTACTTAACAAAATCATGCATCATAAAAACATCCAAATTTCTTTAAGCAACATCTCTTAGCATACATCATTAAGGTGTGCTAACATTTCCATTTGTTTGTATTGATATGCTTAGGGTTCATCCATATGCATGTTACACATGTTAGAAAGAAATAAAGTGTTGTGTGTTTTGTGATAGTAAATCACTTTAATTAATATTAAAATGCCTTTCTTATTTGAATAGGTTTATTTAGAGCAAATCTAAACTTAGGATTAATTAAAACACATAATAAAATATTAACTAAAGAAAAATTACTAATGAATCTACCTTAGAAATTACTTATAGGAGGAAAGAGAAGTTCTCTCTCTTTTCCTCTCTTTACAACACTTAGTAATTAAGTGTTCATTCAAACCAAATCAAATCATCAAAATAAAATCAACCAAATCAACTAAATCACTTAAATGAAACTACCTTCTAAGTTGAATCTCTCACACTTAGAAAACTCTAACCTTAAAGCCCAGTTAAGACATCCCACACAAGCCTTTAAATGGCACACACATTAGCTAAGTCACCATTCTAGTCCTATGGGTGGTGCATGGTTTGATGGATTTTATTTTATGATGTAATGTTTTAGGATGTTAGGTGTAGACCGAATGGTAGGCGATCTTAGTCTAATCATTATCTTTGTAGAGATTGTGCTTAAGGGATGTAATAAAATATAAATGCTTTTGCTATGCAAGTTGCTTATACCCTAAGCATAATCCAAAATAGGCTGGTGACTTGGTTACCCATGTGGGGGTGCTAAGTCCAATTTATTCATATACATGCTTTGGATTGTGTGGTTTAGCTAATCTCTATTTTGCAAATTTTAGTTAGATTTATTTTTCTCATTTTCATGTAATTTTTACAGTTAGGATTTGAAATGAATGTTATGGGGATTAAGATGAGCATTGGTCATAAGACTATGTCTTATGCACCATGTAAGCCTTTGGAGCAACCACATTCCAACTAACCAAAAGAAGAAAGAAGAAAGAAGAAAGAAGAAAGAAGAAAGAAGAAGAAAGAAATGAAGAATAGAAGAAAAGAAGAAAAGAAGAATGAAGAATGAAGACCCCCATAACATGAATTCCTTTTTGATTATAATTAATTCATTTATAATTCAGGTTGTATAAGGGTAGAGCTAGACTACCCAATTTATTTTCGGGTTTGTGCGGTGGAGCCCGACCACAAAGGCCTTTTATTCTTTTACATTAGCTTTTTAAATTATTTGATGTTTGTTTAGCTTGTGCATTAAGATGACATAATTTTCCTAGTTTCTTCCTTGCTTTGATGAATAGGCTGGATGCAATTAGGCTTAGGAAAATAAATTTTCTATCCAATTAATCAACTAAAAAAAATAAATAACTCATAACCTCATCTAAAGCCTAGGTTATAAAACAAGATAAAAGATTTAGCAACCCCTTAGCTGGATGTTGTATATTTTCACATCATGCATAAAAAGCATCTTATTTTACTCTTGTTATGGAGGGCTTCCACCTTGGGAACTTGCTTGACCTTTGAGAGCCATGGTGAAACACACCTCCTTTCTTGCCGATTTTGGCCCATAATCAATTTCTCATGCATTAGTATATGAATCCCACAATGTCAAATCAATTGTCCAAAATGAAAATAAAATATAAAAATTTGTTAGATTTAAGTCATTAATCATGCCCTACATGATCTAGTCTCTTAGGAGTGTGTTTAAGGACTTAGTCTTTCTAAATAAATAATAAATTATCTTGCAAAAGCATAAGACTTGCCTACATGTATTTAAAATCATAGGAGTTAGTTGGCGCCACCCCAGTGGTTGTAAGTCCAACTCGTCAGGTGGCTTATCCTCTCTTATGGAGGTAAACCAAATACCCATTTTTGCCTTAGATTTAGGTCATGCTTGCCCTGCCAAAGCTCCCTAGATTTAGGTTCGAGGTTACTTTCCTGCATGCAAGCATAAATCCTCACCTCTGTGCATTTCCATGATCTTATGTTATGAAATTATAAGCCCTAGATTTCTAATAAAAATTTAACTCAAATAAATAAATCACTTCAATTTCAAAAATATAAAACCTAACCATAGGATAGTTTGGGATATGCTTAGTAGGCTTCCTAGTATCATAAGAATCCCTTATTCATCTTCCTTTGGTTTTGATAATAACTCCCTCCTCTTGATCAATCCCACTTGATCTTCTAAAAATAAACCAATTGATTGATAGTCTTTTTTTGAAATCTTTGGAGATAACGATCATTTACCTTAATCGAGTGTATTCTTAAGGAATCTCATTCGATGTAATTAACTATGGGGGCTTGCCTCCATAGGGAACTTAACAAACTCAGTTTAAAATAAACCCCACTTTACTTTTCCATGTAAAGGGGGAAGAATCTAGTATCCAAAGACCCATAGTCCTGGGAGTCCTTATTAATGATTAGTCCATAGGATGGTGACTTTATCTCAAGAGATAGTCATCATTTCTCAATGTCATACATCACCCTAATAAGAACATCTATGGATTCATGGTGTCCAACAAGAAAATTATTATTTTTATTCTTCATTTATATTTTTTCTAAAAAAAAGATAGAAAATAATTTTCACCAGATTTTTTTTGTAACTGGGATGGTTCCTCTCCATCTTTGGTAAATGATCATTGTCTCCAAGTATCAATAGTGGATTTGTATTCTATATGAACTGACTATCTTTCTTTATGTTGGCACTTAGTTTATTTCATCCTTAAGCTAAGCTAACATCCTTTAGTTTTAGGACTTCACAAGGTCTTAAAACTGGTTTCCCAATAGGTGAAAATAAAAATTTAATAAAAAAAAATAATTAAAGACTTCCTTCTTACCATTTCCATAGTAAGGTAAGGTTCACACCAAAAATAAAGAAAAATAAATCCTTTATAAAAATAATCAAAAAAAAGCACTTTTCAAAATGCACATAATAAAATGTTTGCAAAAAATTTCATAAATCAACCTCATCTAACAATCTTCATGATTGTTATATGTAGGATCATTTTCAAAAATAAAATTAACAATCATCATTTTCAAAATAAAATCAATAATAACATTTTCAAAACAAAATCAACAATCATTTTTTCAAAAATAAAATCTAAAATCATATTTTCAAAAGCACAAATGAACATCCTCATTCAATTTATTGAATGAAAATTTTATTTTCAAAACAAAATCAACAATCACATTTTCAAAAATAAAATAAAAAATCACCTTTTCAAAAATAAAATCTAAAATCATATTTTCTAAAAGCACAAATGAACATCTCCATCCAATTTATTGAATGAAGATTTCATTTTCAAAATAAAATCAACAATCAACTTTTCAAAAATAAAATCCAAAATCATATCTCCCAAAAGCACAAATGAACAACTTCATTCAATTTATTGAATGAAGATTTCATTTTCAAAATAAAATCAACAATCACATTTTCAAAATAAAATCAACAATCATCTTTTTCAAAAATAAAATCTAAAATCATATTTTTCCAAAAGCACAAATAAACATCTTCATTTGATTTATTGAATGAAGATTTCATTTTTAAAACAAAATCAACAATCACATCTTTTCAAAAATAAAATCAACAATCATCTTTTCAAAATAAACACACATGGATCTTTATTTAGCATACAAATTTGCTAAGAATCCTCTTTTCAAAAATCAAAATCAAAATCAAACAACACATGGATCCTTTATTTAGCATAAAATTTGCTAAAAGAATTCTCTTTCAAAATCAAAATTGAAAACATTTGGATCTTTCATTTAGCATACCCAAATTTGCTAAATGAAGATCCTCTTTCAAAATCAAAATAAAAATCAAAATTCAAAACATTTGATCTTCATTTAGAATACCCAAATTTGCTAAGTGAAGATCTTTTCAAAATCAATAAAAAAATAAAAAATAAAAAATAACATTTGATCTTTCATTTAGCATATCCAAATTTGCTAAGTGAAGATCCTCTTTTCAAAATTCAAAATCAAAAATAAAAAATTAAAAGCACACATGGATTCTTTATTTAACATACCTAAATTTGCTAAGTAAAGAATCCTCTTTTTAAAAAAAAAAATCAAACACATAGGATTCATTTTATTTAGCATACCTAAATTTGCTAAGTAAAGAATCGTCTTTAAAAAAAAAACACATTTGGATTTCTTTAGCATACCTAAATTTGCTAAGAATCCTCTTTTAAAAAAATCATCAAAAACAAAATATATTTGGATTTCTTTAGCATACCTAAATTTGCTAAGAATCCTCTTTTCAAAATCATCAACACAAAACACATTTGATTTCTTTAGCATACCTAAATTTGATAAGAATCTCTTTCAAAATCATCAAAACAAACACATTTGGATCCTTTATTTAGCATACCTAAATTTGCTAAGTAAAGATCCTCTTTTCAAAAAACAAAATATTTGATTCTTCATTTAGCATACCCAAATTTGCTAAGAAAGATTCCATTTTCAAATTCACATGATTCAAACAAAAAAGAAAAAAGAAGAAAATTATTTTCAAACACCTCACTTAGCATACCCAAATTTGTGAGTAAATTCCAAAAATCACAAATCAAAATAAAATCAATTGACCATTTACTTTAACATACTCAAATTTGTTAAATAAAGGGTCCTCAAACTCAAAAAAAATCAAATTCAAATATGAACCTATGGAAGCATCAATCTCTCCAAAAATATTTGAACCCATTTTCAACATACAAAAATTTGTTGAAAATGGATTCTACGATTCCTTTCCAATTCTAAACTCAAAATCTCTCTCAAAATTCAAAGATCCCCACTTAACATATTCAAATTGTTGAATGTGGATTCAAAATTCTAAAAATAAATTAAAGCAAAAATTTGATTTGGGTTTGTTTTCCAACATTGCAGACTTTTAGTTAGTTTTAGTCAATTTCAGCTTAGTTCAGTACAGTTTTAATGGCAGCCTAGAAGTACATGTTCACATTTCCTTTCGGGATAGATTTGGCCTTGGATCGCCAGCCTCCCAGGACCCACACCTCATTCATTTTGGTCAAGGTTTGGGGGCTAGGATCACTTGTGAGGGGACCACCCTCACAACAGCCAGCAGGAGCATGGTGACCGCGTCATCATCCGTTGAGATGCCATATGACTCGAGATTCCCTCACCAAAGAGGAAGGCTATGTTCAGCTAGAAAGCTACAGCCAAAGTGCACTGTTGTTCCCCTTACAAGTATGCTAGCACCCACTCTGGCTTCCTCTCCAAGGGGAAGGCTCTGATTCTGTGGGATTGTCTCCACTACAAAGTAAGGTCTAGTTCCCATACTACTTTCCCACCGTGACTCAAAGTAAATAAGAACACATGATGTATCATACCAGAGAAGGAGGAGGCGCAACCACTCAGAGGAGTTTACTAGGATAGTGTCTCCTCTCATCATAGAGAACAAGTTTCATCCCCTCTCTAGTTTTGATGGAGAGAAAGACATTAGGAGGATTTCAATTTCACCTCCACCAAACATTTTGAGGCTTATGCTGAAAGGAGAAGGTCATGCCGCCTTAGAGTTTACCGGTAGTGGAGCTTATGGACGATCGAGTCTGGGATCGCTTGATTTATGTTCTATCATCCCCGCAAAGGTGGGGCGCATATGACAGAGAGCTGGAGGCCCAAGCATGTAATTACTAGGAGAGAGGTAGAGTACACAAGCCTCAGCCTCATGGATTTTCTCCAATCGTGCTTACCCATCGATCATAATGATAGCTTTTTATTGATGGGTACTACCCACCATACGAGAGGAGCTTCTACTCAAAGAGAGTTGGTGGTGCCTCCACCACACCACTCTACTCCATGCCCACCATCTCCGATAGAGGTTCCATCATCCACTATTCCATCAAAAGCCATGAAGACTGCATCCAGAAGAGAGCCCCATTGGTGATCTACCTATGGCCAAGAGATCCCATTCCATCTACACCCAATGAGGCCGGCTCTCTCTGACCTCATGGTGAAGAGGAATGGTGACTCAAAGTATAGTAGTCATTCCATCACCACCACCACCCAAGCATGGAGATAGTAGAGGGGAGAGGGAGATAGCCGCTATCCCCATTACTAGATCCTCCTGAGTACCACTCCATCCGCATCTAGCAGTGAGCATCTATCCTAGTGAGTGTAGTCCTCACAAGATCAACTCTTCATAGGAGAGGTTAGATGTATCTATTCATGATAGTGATCCTACTACTCACCATCTTTTGTACTATTGCCATCCCTGATAATATCAAAATTATCTAGTGGAGAAGAAGGAGATCTAAGATATGCCCCGAATTTAGAGGATGAAGATCAATTTTGATCTAATGAAGATGATCTGTTGGAGGATTTGGGTACACATGACATAAAGGTTCCCTCCTTCATGATCAGACTTTTGGAAGGTGTGAGCGTGAAGATACAACCTACTCAACCCAACTCCTCCTTCAACAATTAAAGCAAAAAGATGAAAAAATAGATAGGATGGGGAAGAGGCTTGAAGACTTGCTGGTAGCAGTTTTGGCACTTAACCAAGCCCCAACAAGGCATCCTACTATTGAGACTAACTGAAGTTAGCATGTCTTGGATCAAGCCAAAGACTTCACCTTAAGAAAGGGGCACACTTGTATAAGAAGGTAGTGGATAGTACCTCCATACAAGAAAAGACATTAAAACCATGGTTGAGCAAAGTGAGAGAAGCATTGGCGCAAGGAGGATCATCACCCAAAGGGTAGACCCTACCAAAGGAATTTGATGCCATCCAAGATCCTAAGGGTTTGTGCCACCTTCTTTCAAGAGCTTCATGGCAAAAGAACCCAAGACAGACATAGTGCACTTCGTGAGCCAATGCATGGTGTGATGCATCTTTCATCTTTTGTCAAGACTTAGTGCATAGCCTTGATTGGTACACCAACTTCCCAACAATTTAGTGAAGACTTTTGCTGAGTTAGAGCAGCTCTTCATTAAGAGGTTTGTTGGAGCTCAGCAAAGGGTGACTATAGGAGATCTCATGGCTCAACAATACCCTAGTGAGTCTCTCATTGATTATATTCTCAGATTGAATAATTTGAGTATGAAATGTGAACCACAGCTATCTCAACAACATGCCATTGAAATTCTGCTAAAGAATATTCATGGCCTGGTCGCCTTCATGCTCAAAGGTTTTACCATCAAGATATTTGAGAAACTAATCAACAAGGTGACTAGCTTACAAGGAGAAGCCAAACAATTGCCTTTTCTGGATCAATCAATAAAGCCAAAGCCATAAAGCATGAAGAAGCCAGTGATGCATAGACAAGGGAAGCAAGCCAGAGCAAGATGAGACCTCGTGCTCCACAGCTGTCACTTCCACCTCCTCTACCACCACCAAGGCCATCTTATAGACCCATGGCCTTCACCACCTCCTCCTCATATATCCACAAAGTAATGACACATACTACCGCCATTTACCACCTACTCTTTATGGATAAACTAAATAAGCCATATTCATTTAAGAGGGAGGTAATCAAGAAAATCTTTAAGAATCTCTTAAAGAAACTTTATTTTCAGCTACCTGAGCCTAGAATGACAGAGGAAGTGGGCAAAAGTAATGATCCTAACTTTTTCCCTACCACACATGCTGGGTTTTGAGGATTGCTTTACATTCAAGATTGGCTTGAGCATAGCTTCAAGATAGTGCCATAGTTATCCCAAAGGAATACCTTATGGAACAAC
Source organism: Cymbidium sinense (assembly GCA_021442155.1). Classification (NCBI taxonomy): domain Eukaryota; kingdom Viridiplantae; phylum Streptophyta; class Magnoliopsida; order Asparagales; family Orchidaceae; genus Cymbidium; species Cymbidium sinense. The sequence goes on from CM038215.1 coordinate 62,474,871, forward strand.
CATCCAGCCATTGGGTAATCCTTGGGATACCATCCTCTCAAAACCAAAGAAGGTTGGGATATCTCCTTATCCCAACCTCTAAGAAAATTATTTCCAAAATCAAGAAACTTCAGGTCTGAGGCGCTAAACCTCCAACATCAAGGAAGGTTGCAAGTTGCCAAAGATAACTTGGGAAGGTAGGAGCTCAAGCAAAGAAGCACAGCCTTGGGATAGCCAAGTAGATAACCAATCGACCACCCAGCCTCCATTCCACTACTACTTCACACACCTCTACTTCAACTAGCTCTTCTTTTAGTAGACATCTTGTATCGATAGATGAGGGCATCAAATCCCTCACCCCTCTTACTTTACTAGATTTCTACTATGTACCTCCTTCAAAATCCAAGAAATCAAGGAATAAAGCTAGTTTGAATTACATCTGTGTCACTTCTGATGGGTTGTCTAATTCTACTTTAAAAAACTCTTCAAGTCTAAATAATAATTATAACAACTCGATCTTCTCTTTCTGATTGAGTTGACTTTCCTTCTCTAATACTACGGGTTCACCTTGAGATAGACTTGAATCATCTGATGAGGGTCCCATAGGAGAAGTTGTGTGAGCTCAGCAAAAGTGTAATCTTCCACTAACCTGCCACAAGAGATCACCGAAGTAAACCTCCATAGTGGCAAGGTTCTACCTCTTAGGGTAGCACCTCAAGATAAGGGGAAACAAGTCATTGATTCGGATGATCGAGAAGCCCCTCCATAGGATGCTCTGCCCCTAGATAAGCTTGTAGAGGATCAATCCAAAGTGGATTATAATGTCCTCTCTAACATGAGAAAGTTGCCATCTAAGTTAAGCATATATGACTTATCTTATCCAAAGAAATGAGGGAATCATTAATCAAGGCTCTTCTTGATCCAGAGATATTCTTAACTCTACTGATTGATATTGGAGAGGAGGCACATTATTCCAGAGAAACCAAAGGAGTCACTTTCACAGATGAAGACCTTCTACTGGGGGACATGGAGCACAATCGTCTCCTCTACATTACATGGGACATGGATAAATTCAGACTTTCCAGAGTTCTTATTGATCTAGGTGTATCAGTGAACATTATGAGTCTAAAAACTCTTACCTATTTAAGGATCGCATCTCTACACTCTGAGAAGATCAGACGATGTTGAAAAGATTGAATGAATAAGGCGAGAGGGCTTTAAGTTCTATAGTGTTACCTTTGGAAATAGGTGACTGAAAGACTAAAGTCAAGTTCTATATCATTGATTCGAATACTTTGTTCATCGCTTTGCTCGGTAGGCCTTGGATACATTAGAACAAGATGATTCCATCCTCCCTTCACCAGTGCATCAAGTTCAAGGGATGGGATTGAATACTGTGTCAAAGGTGATGAAAAGCCATTTTTCAGTTAGAGAGATTGAGATATATGAAGATTCAACCTACTATCTTCTTCAAAACACCTTTTCTCATGAACTTGGTCAAAATTTAAATGCAAAAGAAAAAGAAAAAGAAGCAAAAGAAAAAGAAAAAGAAAAGAAAAATGAAAGTCCAAGTGAACGAGAAAAAGATATCAAGGAAGAAGTAGAGCCACATGTCACATTCCACCCATAGTTCATTCCATCATATGGACATGTAGGTAGGTTGACTCGACCTCCACCAAGCGGTAGAGACATCAAGGCGGTTCATGGAAGACCCCCGGTTGGCGACCAGGGGGGGATTATGTTCCATTTCACAAGAGTACCCCTATTATTCACATAGACTTGAAATCCAGCTCAAAGGACGAGTTTAATGTGATTAACATACTAGCCAACTCCTCTCAACGGGTTTCATTAGAGGTGACACTTGAGCTAGACAATGATGAAGCCTCCAAAAAGCAATGTATTGAATCAAGTTTATGTAAAACTATCAGGCAACAGTTAGGTACCTTAGCTCTAACCTCACTTTACTCTCAAAAAGTTGAAGGTTTGGTAATTAAAGAAGCCCTCAATCTTTGAGGGATGTTAAAGAGATTCCTATTGGGATCATCATCCTCAAGTCTAGAAACTAATGCAGGACTTGAGGATACTTCATATAAAGAATTAATGGAATTGCCTTTTAATTTGTACTCACCTTATGTTATTAATCTTACAAAGAAGGGTTTGATTCCTTATACTTGGTCCAAGTACAGGTCAGAGTACTTTGAAAAGGTATGGAACAACAGAGGTAGGGATGCACAATCAAGATCGACTAGAGATGCAGTGGGGTTCGATGATGGCATGCTTAGTTGTTACCAATCATCTGGAATCTGATAGGTTCTTCTCCAACCATACCAACTCTTATGAGAAAGTATGTTTAGAAACTTCAGATGATCTCTAAATCAAAGATGCACCGCCAAAATTTGAAGAGGAGATCCATTCAATAATTGACAAGCTTAAAGAAATCAACCTCATGATGGAAGAAAATCCACACCCAACATACATCAGTTCGTTGCTGAATGAAGAAGAAACCAATAACTTAGTTAGGATATTAATTGAGTTTAAGGACTACTTTGCATGGAGCTATGAAGAAATTCCTGGATCATCTCCTGATGTAGCAGTCCATAAATTAGCAATAGACCCTGACGTCAACCCTATCAAGCAAGCTCCTAGACGCATGCAATTAGAAATCGAACAACAGGTCCTTTCTGAAGTCAAGAAATTGATCGATGTTGGTTTCATCAGGGAAGAAAAATATCCTACCTGGTTAGCTAGTGTCATCCTAGTTAAGAAGAAGAATGACCAAATTCACATATGCATCGATTTCAGGGACTTAAATAAGACATGTCCTAAGGATGAGTTTTCTCTTCCTATACTAGAATTAATGGTGGACATCGCCTCATCTCATGTAGTATTATCCTTCATGGATGGATCATCTGGCTACAACCAAATCAAGATGCCCCCTCCCCCCTGACGATGAAAGAAACACTATTTTTTGAACCCCAAATGGAATCTATTGTTATAAGGTCATGCCTTTCAGCCTTAAAATCTTTTACTAGGCCATGACTCAGATCTTCAATGAATTAATTCATCATCAAGTTGAGTGCTATGTTGATGATCTGGTAGTCAAAAGCAAAGAAAAGGAAGACCATCTCTTTGACTTGAGAGTAGTTTTTGAACAGTTAAGACAAAATAACCTCAAAATGAATCCCCTGAAGTATGGATTTAGAGTAGCTTCAAAGAAGTTCCTTGGGTTTGTTGTCGACAGGAGAATAGAAATAGATCTAGAAAAGATCAAAGCTATCTTAGAAATGTCACCTTCTAAAAGCTTAACTCAACTCAGATCTTTCCAAGGGCAGTTAGTGTATTGTGGGTTTAAATTTCTATATGGTGCCTTCAATCTGTGGAGAAAAAGGCAAGAATTTAAAATTTTATCTTTTTAGGATGCCACACAGATCTGCAGATGTGTTTATTCAGGTGATCGGGTATGTCATCAAGTAATAGTGTACTATCTTGGGAGATAGAAGTCACTACCCTTTAATGGACCTAATCACCTCAATAAGGACTCCTAAGGATGATGGGTCTGTATGTGTACCAGAGATTCTTTCCCTACTTTACATGGAAAAGTAAAGCAGGATTTATTTTAAACTAGGTTTGTTAAGTTCCCTACAGGGGCAAGCCTCCATAGTTAATTACATCTTAAGGGACGAGATCCCTTAGGAATACACTTGATTAAGGTAAATGATCATTGTCTTCAAAAATTTCAATAGGAAAGGACTATCAATCAATTGGTTCATTTTTGAAGATCAAATAAGATTGATCAAAGAGAGGGAGTTATTATTGAAGCTAAAAGGAAGATAAGTAGGAGATGCCCATGATGTTAGGAAACCTAATGAGAAATCTCAAACTATCCTATAGTTGGGCTTTATATTTTTGAAATTAATTTAGTTTGTTTGAGTTGCCTTTTTCATTAGAAATTTAGGACTTATGATTCCTTAACACAAGATTAAGGAAATGTAATTTGGCTCATGATTAATGGTTAATTAAGCTAAGGGGTTTAACTTAAGTAGTTTAAAAACACCCCTTCACACATATGAATTGGGTTTTGATTTTCTTAATTGAACTTAGGCTCTTAAACACCTAAGCATCTACCCAAAGTAGATTAATTAGGTTTTGGAAGATTTTTGAATTTTTAAAAATTAATTAAGGGGATAAATAATGAATTAACCCTTACTTAAGAGAGGATTAAGGAAAGAAAAGGGGGTTTAGGGAACAGCTTAAAGGAAATATCCCAAAATTATTCTCTAAGCCTCCTACTCACTGGATCTAACCTTAATCAATCTTAATGATGGATTAAAACACCAATCCAACCTTAATTATCCTTAATTACATAAGGAGGATAACTAAGAAACATATTTTTAATTCTCTAATTAAGCCTTAAATAAATCCCGAGAAAATTAGGGGAGGTAGAGATCATCTCCTAAAACATACCCAAGAAGTTTGGGATTAATCAAAGGATTAATTAAGGAGTAATTAGCAAAATAATATTTCCATTAAAACCTAAAATTAGAGAAAATTATAACTCAAAATTCATTGAAATTATTTTAAAAATATTTTAGGTTAAATTATCTTTCTATAGAATTTTATCTCATATTTTTTTTAATTTTATTGAAAGAGATATGAATTTTTGAAGGTAAGGAGATTAATTAAATTTAATTAAATCCCTAACTAATCCCATCAACTCACGCACGACACGCGACGGTGGCGGTTAGCGCGCTTTACACGCATCACATCATGAGCCAATTACTTAAACATTACGTTAGGGTGTGGCGGGATGCAATTTGATCCCTGTTCGATCAAGGATCAAACAGCTAGGAATCATCCCATAGTTTCTAAAAGGATAAATCATTTCTAAAATGTGGGATTAATCTCTGCCATCCATCCAAAATGCACGGATGGATGGCCAAGATCACCCCAGTTTTTCCCTTGGGCTCAACAGAGATTGTCCATGATCTAAGGAAAGATCTGAGCTCGGATTGCAATGAGATTGTACCCACACCATCTAAAGCTAATGAGAAGCCTATCCAACGGTTGATTTTGATGACATGAAAATTACTTTCATAAAAGACCAACACCTCCTAAGATAAGTAGTTGGAAAATTCAATACCTCGTTGGAGGTGATCACTGGCACTTGAGCTCGTTGAGGTAGCTTCATCTAGTGGAGACGAAGCCTTGTTGAAACTTTCAAGCATTGGGGTTGAGTAGATCTCTCTATGGACCAACACCACTTCACCTTGCATGCGGCTTGATCCAATTCCACCTCTCCTTGCTTTGGGAACTTGAATGAGAGCTTGGGTGCACTCGACTTGATCCCCTGAGGGAGTGTGCAAGAGGAATTGAAGTGGATTTGAGTATAGAAGAACTTGGGAATTGAGATGAGCTCCCCTATTTTCTCTTGAAGAAAAATCGAGAAAGCTAGATTCAAATCCATCTTCATGATGTTTCCTAACACTCACTGGGCTTAATCAAATGTGGAAATGATGAATTCAAATTGAATTGGGGAGTATATCTCCCCTATGGCAACGACCTTTTAATGTTTTAACCAATCAATGTGAGGGGTTGTTTAGGCTGCTAGATGTTTGCATATGGTCGGTTTGAGGTCTTAAGTGGATTGCTAACCTCCCATGTGCATCAAATTGGGTTGGAAGGAGGATTTTGAAATGGCCAATTTGAGCTAGGGGTCTTTCTTGGGTCCATTTGGCTAACCCAAACCCATTGGTTGACGCACCACTCTTCATTGGGTCCACTTGAGCTATTAGGAAGGTATCAAGTTGATATGAAGATGGCATGACCAAATTACCCAGGGATAAGACCAAAATTTATTCTATGGCCTAGGGGTAGAATGGTTATTTGGTTGATTTTTCAATTTGGATATGTTGGGTATGTGGAGAAACTAGGTTTGGCCAAGTTTCATGAGATTTGGAATTCATTTGATAAGGTTTGGCTCTTGTTGACCCATTTAGGTCAAAATGGGTCAACTTGGGTCAAGTTGACCAATTGGTTAAATTGGGTCAAACCAATGGTTAGGTCAAGTTCATATGACCATTTGAAATATTTTGGTGGCTTTGGTTTGATTCAATTTAGTTTAGTTTTGAATTTGGCTCATATGACTTCATTTAGGTCAAATGAGTCAAGTTGACCAAGTTGACCCATTTGACCAATTTGAGTTAGGTCAAGGGTAGTTTTAGGTTTGGTTAGTCATATGGAGTGGATTGGTATCTTTGTTTCCAATCAATTTTGGTTAAGTTTGAATTTGGCTCAACATGCCCCTTTAGGTCAAGTTGGGTTAAAGGTCAATTGGGTCTAGTTGGCCAATTGAGGCTTTGGTCAAGTTCAACAAGTGATTTGGAATGAACTTGACCCATTGGTTTTAATTAATTTGGCTTAGATCAAGTTTTGACACATTTTGACTTTTAGGTCAAGTTCAACTTGGGTCAAGTCCAATTAGCTAGGTTGGCTCAAATGTTGACTTGGTCAAGTTTAAACATTGATCACAAACTGGTTTTGATCAATGGTTTCAATCAATTGGTTATGATGGATTTTGGCTTATTTAGTTTCATTTCAAATGTTGACTTGGTCAAAGGCTAGGTTTGACTTGGTTGACTAATTTGAGTGATTGATCATCTTATGATGATTGTTCACAATGTGTCTTAGATGGACTTAGTTCAATCCAATTTGGAAGGATTATGATTTGGCTCAAAAGCACTTTAGGTCACTTTGGGTCAAGTGAGCTTATAATTGACTTGATCAAGGCTTGATTCAAGTTTAATTGAACTTACATATGGACTTATGAAATATAAATCCATTTGCAAGTGATTTGCAGTCAAATGAGTTTTGAATCATTTAATAATTTCAAGTTCAAAGGATGAACATGTGTTTCATTTGGGTTTGAGTTTTGAATTTAGTTTTGGTCTGATGATTGAAGTTTGTGTTTATATTTGGTTTCATGATTGAAGGATTGATTGAATCATGAAGAAAATCCAAGGATTTGAATTGATTTGAGGTTGATTTGGTAAAGTTCAAGAATTTGACTTGAAAGAATTTAGGTTGGATTTTGATTATATTTGGATGTATATAGAAGATTCCATCAGTGTTAGGTACATGGTGTGGTCCTACATCAACAACTTAACATTATACATCCTACTTTGGCCTCATGGCCATTTGAGTGTTGGGATACCGACATTATGGGTCTTATCGATCATCCTTCTTCCAAGGGTCATCAGTTCATTCTATCTGCCACCGACTACTTTTCCAAGTGGGCAGAGGCAATCCCACTCAGAGAGGTCACACAAGATCTCCTTCAAAAAATATAGTGGGGTGCCTCAATGAATTATATCCAACAATAGTGCGCATTCAAGAGATCACAAATGTAGCAAGACATGGTATAGATTAAAGATACTCCACCATCTACTACCCTATAGTAAATGGCCTAGCAGAAGCATTCAACAAAACTCTCATCCAGATACTAAAGAAGATGCTTGATTACAACAAACAACAGTGGCATGAGTAGTTGGTTGAATCCTTATGGGCATACTGCACCACATACATGAGTCTAACTCAATCTATCCCATTCTCCTTAGTGTATGGGTCCAAAGCATTCTACCTTTAGAAGTTCAACATCCATCACCAAGGATAGCATTGTAGCAAAAATCACTACCAAGAAGAATGCCAAGTTGTAGTTAGAAGAGCTCGAAGGTTTGGTGGAGAGACACCTACAGGCGTGCCAAAATCTCGAGTTGTACAAGGCCAAAATGATTCAAGCTCACAATAAGCTGGTCCACCCTAGAACTTTTCAAGTTGGAGAACTTGTTCAAATTCTAAGGAGACCAATTGTTGCCCATCAAAAGATGGGAGGCAAGTTTGAACTCACTTGGGAAGGCCCTTTTGTCATAGAGAAGGCCTACCAAGGAGGATCCTATCAACTTATCGATTGTAAAGGGGAACACCCGATGCTTCAATTAATGGGTTCTATTTGAAGAAATATTACTTATTAAAAATATGTTTGAAAATAATTATAATCAAAAGAATAAAATTTCATTCCAATTCATCAAAATCTTCTCTTTTTTTGAAGCGTTGTTTGCTTGTCTAGAATTCGCCACGATGTGTTTAGGATAGGTGTAAGAGAACCCAAGAGGTATCCTATCCCTCTTCCATAACACAAACACAATCAAACATAATTCCCTGGTGCTATTCGAATAGGTGAGAGAGAACTTGAGAAGCATCCTATTCCTTCTAAACAAGCATAAACAAAAATATACGCATATCTTTTATCTCAAGCTATTTTGATGTGGGAGCAAGCCCCTGTGGCACTCACTCATTAGTTGCTCTAGGTTGGGCTAATATGCTACCTCGCTAGTCTGTCCCCATGGTCACTTGTTTGGAAGATGTGAGTCCCCATGCTTTCTTTCTGACTTGACTATTGCAAACCAACGAGCACCTTATTAGTTTGGTAGACTTCACTACCAGCCAGTAAACTACCTCATGTTGATTTTGTTTAAGAAAATGTGAGTCCTAGAGCTTTCTTTTAGAACTAATCATCATGAATTGACTAAGTCAAGTATATTTGAGGTTTTGGATAAGTCCCCCAGAGGCACCTTTCTTCTTGACTATTTTTGAGTTGATATAAGTCCCCTAGTGGCATTCAATCAGACCGCCTAGGTCAATAGCACCCGGCCGAACCAGAACTATCGACAATTTTTTATAAGAGGATGTGAGTCCCAGCTTTCTTCTTGATGCAAATTGATGAACCTTAGGTTGGTTGATGTTCGCTATGCTGACAGCGACTCACCTGGTGGATACACTACTCTTAAAAGATGTGAGTCCTCACACTTTCTCCTTGAGTTGACCACCGAATACCTATGCATATTATCTTCTCTAAGGTTTCGAATAAAGCCCTTAGAGACCTCTCTCCCTGTGGGCATTCTACTTGGATCACGTCCTTTGAGACCCCATTTATACACTACCCGGGTTACTCTTGGATTAGACAGTCCCCCTTTTCTAGTAACCACCCCTGTGGTCGGAGAATTTGTTTAGCGGATGTGCAAATTTTCCCTTGGTTTAGTAAATTTGAGATAGGTCTAGGCTGATATAAGCTCCTTCTCAGCATGATCCCTCGCAAACCAACAGGGTCCACGATAAGCAAAAAAAATAAATAAATAAAATATTTGCTTGTGGATTAGAATTCAAGCCCCCAGTGGCCCCTTTCCCAAGCAGACATCCTATCTTTAAGGCAGTGTCAGCAGAACTCCCTATAGGAATTGCCTAACCACCTGAGTTAAAATAAGTCCCTGGGTCAGCACTCTCCCCATAGTTTCCCTTAGGTTGGGTTCAACCTATTTTTCCACAAGTAGGTTGCTTTGGCAGCCATTCCACTTTGAAAGATATAAGTCTACTACGCATTCTTCTAGTATGACTGTCACAAATCGACGGGCAGCCCTAGATCGGGTTAGGTTTATTTCCCAAGCAACCGATCACCCCAGTGGTCTTTTGTAGTGAAAGATGTGAGTCCCTGTACTTTCTTCCCCTAAATTGACCATTGTAAACCAAAAGACACTCCTTTGATTAGATAGTTCTCCCCTAGGCCGGAAAGCTACTCCTTTTGGTTCAGTAAATCTGAGATAGGTCTAGGTTGATATAAGTTCCTTCTCAATATGGTCCATTAAAAACCGATAGGATCCATCAAAAATAACTAAAAAAATGAAATTAATCTTGATTATCTTTGAGCTGATTAAAGTCCCCAGGTATTCACTCTGTCATTGTCAGTTCAATCCATTGCCTGCCAATGAATCACCCCGAATCGATCCCTACTTTTGAGGATGTAAGTCTATTATGCTTTTCTTCTTAGTACAGCTGCTGCACACCAAAGGCAATCCCTTTGGTTGGATGGTCCTGCTTTGTGGTTGGTAGACTACCCCTTTTGATTGGTAAATCTGTGTTAGACCAAGGCCAATGGCCTCTACTCAGTATAGTCTATCGCAATCTGATGGGATCCATAAAAAATAGTTTAAAAAATGAAATTAATTTTGACTATCTTTGAGCTAATTTAAGTCCCCAGTGGCATTCACTCAATAGTCAGCCCTAGGTCGGGTTCAATTTGTTGCACAAGTAACTGATCACCCAGTGGTTCCTTATTTTGGAAGATGTGAGTCCCCACGCTTTCTTCTTAAACATGACCATTGCAAACTAAAAGGCAACCCCCGTGGTTGGATAATCCTCCTGTGTGGTTGGTAGACTACCCATTTGGATTGGTAAATCTGAGCTAGACCAAGGCTGACATGGCCCATACTCAGTGCAGTCCATCGCAAACCAATAGGATCCATCATAAATAACTTTAAAATGAAATTAATCTTGACTATCTTTGAGCTGATTTAAGTCCCCCAATGGCATTCACTTAATAGTCAGCCTGGGTTCAATCCATTGCGTTGCCAACTGATTAACCCAGCAATTGATCTCTATCTACTTTGGAGGATGTAAGCCTACTACGCTTTCTTCCTAGTATAACTATTACACACCGAAAGGCAATCCTTTTGGTTAGATGGTCCTACTATGTGGTTAATAGATTATCCCTTTAGATTGGTAAATCTGAGTTAGACCAAGGCCTACATGGCTTCTACTCAGTGCGATCCATCGCAAACCAATAGGTTCATCTCAAAATTCAAAAAATTTAAAAATTTGAAATAAATTCAACCCTTCTCCCTCAGTGGAGTCAAACAAAATAAACAAAATAAATCCAATCAACCTCCCATAGTGGAGTCAAATCAAAACAATCAAATAATCAAATCAAACAACCAAACAAGCAACCAAAATAATATAATCAATCAAATCAATCTGCTTCTTCTCAGCGAGATGCAAATCTTTCTAGTTCTCCAAGCAGATCTTGAATTTTAATCTTCAGTGGATTTCACAACCTCTTCTCCCTAGTGGATGACTTGAACTTACTCCCTTAATGGAGAGTTCACTTTTTCATCCCTAGTGGAACACCAAATCCTAAATCAACAAATCAAATCAAATTCTTCCTCAACGAGGCTCAAATCAAATCAAACCTCTCATCCCCTAGTGGATGACTTGAACCTATTTCCCTAGTGGAAGGTTCACATAGTCTATCTCTAGTGGATTCCTCCTTCACTCTCTTATGTCTTTGACATGAGTAGAGTCACATTGCATGAAGCTATTGATTCCTTCTACACCTTGTGGAGTAGATCTTCGTTGTGCAGGATCATTGTGTTGTTGATCATCTCGATCAACACCAATATGTGTGGTGTACTTTGTCAGTCACACCACACTTATTGGGCACTCTTTGTTGACCTCATTTTTAGAATGAGCTCTCAACCTTTCCATCTTAGACATAGGACTCCTCTTAAACACTAAGAGTTCCTTAGTCTTAAGACACTACTAGTGATTAGGTGAACAATCAACCTAACCCTAGAGACTTAGAAGATTTAGTCATAGGAATAGGTCATGCCTTAGGGGTGGTACGAAAATTTTCCTACCCTATGGTTGAACCAAATCATCACTTCCTTCCTTCAAGTCAAATTTCAAAATTCAAATCAACTTCAAACTCAAATAAATTTCAACTTAATTGATTTTCTCAAATCCAAATAAACATCAATTCAAAATCAAATCTCAAATCATTTCAAACTTAATTGATTTTCTCAAGTCCAAATCAACATCGATTCCAAATTAAATCTCAAATAAATTCCAACTTAATTGATTTTCTCAAATCCAAATCAACATCAATTCCAAATCAAAACTCAAATCAATTCTAACTTAATTGATTTTTCTCAAATCCAAATCAACTTCAAGCTCCAAATCCAAACCAACTTCAAAACTCAAATGAATTACAACCTAATTGATTTTCTAAAATCCAATTCAAAGCTCAAACTCCAAATCCAAACCAAATTCAAACTCAAATCAATTCTAAATGATTGGAATCCATGATTGAATTCCAAATCCAAGAATCTTTCCTAAGTCACTTTGATTTTATCTTATGGACTTAGCTCAAATAAAATTCAATCACTTCAAACTCAAGAGATTTTCTCATAACCCATTTATATTCTCATTTATATTCACAAATATAAATGAAATATAAATTCAAATAACCAAAACCAAATTCAAAACTCAAATCCAAATATAATCAAAATCCAACCTAAACCCTTTCAAGTCAAATTCTTGAACTTTACCAAATCAACCTCAAATCAATTCAAATCCTTGGATTTTCTTCATGATTCAATCAATCCTTCAATCATGAAACCAAATATAAACACAAACTTCAATCATCAGACCAAAACTAAATTCAAAACTCAAACCCAAATGAAACTCATGTTCATCATTTGAACTTGAAATTGTTAAATGATTCAAAACTCATTTGACTCCAAATCACTTGCAAATGGATTTATATTTCAGTCATAAGTCCATATGTAAGTTCAATTAAACTTGAATCAAGCCTTGATCAAGTCAATTGACCCACTTAGGCTCACTTGACCCAAAGTGACCTAAAGTACTTTTTGAGTCAAATCATAATCCTACCCAAATTGGATTGAACTAAGCCCATCTAAGCCTCACGTTGTGAGCAACAATCATCATAAGATGATCAATCACTCAAATTGGGTCAACCAAGTCAAACCTAGCCTTTGACCAAGTCAACATTTGACCCAAATGAAACCTAAATAAGCCAAAATCCACCATAGGCCAAATTGATTGAAACCATTGATCAAAACTAGTTCGTGATCAATGTTTGAACTTGACCAAGTCATCATTTGAGCCTAACCCAGCAATTGTTATTGACCCAAGTTGACCCAACTTGGCCTAAAAAGTCAAAATGGGTCAAAGCTTGATCTAAGCTAAATTGATTGCAACCAATGGGTCAAATTCATTCTAAATCACTTATTGAACTTGACCAAAATCTCAATTGGCTAACTAGACCCAACCTAGCCTAATTGACTATGAACCCAACTTGACCTAAAAGGTTAAATCAAGCCAAAATCAAATCAAATTGAAATTGATTGAAACCAAAGCTTGCAAAATATTTCAAATGACCAACCAAACCTAAACCAACCCATGACCTAACCCAATTGGGTCAAATGGTCAATGTCAACTTATTTGACCTAAGTGAACTCAAATGAACTAAAATCAAATACAAATCAAATTAAACCAAACCAATGATACCAAAACATTTCAAATGGTCATACGAACTTGACCCAACCCTTGGTTTGACCCAACCCTTGGTTTGACCCAATTTGACCAATTGGTCAACTTGAACCAAGTTGACCCATTTTGACCTAAATGGGTCAACATGAGCCAAATGATATCAAATCAACTCCAAATTCTTTGAAACTTAGACCAACCCAATTTCAAACTATTCCAAATCTGCTTAAATTAAAATCTAAGCCAAATGACCATTTTACCCCCTAGGTCGAGGGGTAACCTATGACCAATTCCACTTGGAATTTGGTAAAATTCTTTACATGGCCACTTAACACCCTTTTAGTGGATGAAATGGACACTAATGAGTATGGTGCACATGACCCAATGGGTTTGGGTCAGCCAAACCCAACACAAGGCAAAAATGGACCACCAATAGAAAATTCTCCACATGGGATCCCTTATATTCTTATTTAACACATGGGCAGCTCCTCCACTACATCCCTCTACTAAGATTGATAAGACACCTTAATGCTAACAAACCCATTCCATGTGATCAATTTGATGGCAAAATGTGAGCTCACGCCATCCGATCTTATGGGGAGATATACTCCCCCTAATTCCACTCCAATTCATATGATTTGTTGTTGATTGAGCCCTAAGAACTTAGAGGAAGCATTGCTAAGCTCTCATAAGGTCTCCCAAGCTCAATTGAATTTTCCATCTCTCGATTTGCCTAAACCAAAAATAGGGGAGGGGAGTGAGAATTCTACTTTGCTCAACACTTCACCAAAGCTCAATTCCTCTTGCAAGCACCACCAGAGGACCCAATCGAGCTCACCCAAATCAAATCTCAAGCAATCAAGCCATGGGAAGGAGGAGCTAGACCAAAGTTGCAAGCCATTGGAGCTCACTTTGGCCAATAGGAAGATCCACTCCACCCACTAGACGAAGCTACCTTAACATTTGGGAGCACCGGTGATAGCCTACGGTGAGGTATCCCTCAAAATTGAGCTTAGGGAGAATTTTCTTTGGTCCTTGTGAAGGAAACTTTCATCCCAAGTGAATTTGACCATTGGATGTCTTCTTTATTGCTTCTTAATGGTGTGGGTTGAATCCCTACTCAATTCGAGCACAAGTAAGCTCAGATCAAGCCATGGAGGATGGATGACCTCCATCTCCCGCAGGTGAGGGTAGAGATGAATCCTGGATTTTCCATCCAGCGTGTTTTGGATGGACGATCCTAATTAATTCAATTAGATCCGATGATTAATCCCTTTAGAAACTATGATTGATTGCGATCTTTAATCATCGACAAGAGAAAATGCATAGCACCACCGGCTGACTATACAATCGATTTGATAACTTAAATAATGAATTTCATTGTGCCACATGACAAGAGTGCGTCGCATTAGCAATCCACATGGCATTGACGAGATTAGTTATATAACTAGGGGATTTAATTACCTAATAATCACTGAAACTTCAAAAATACATACCTAAATGTAGAAAAATCAAAAAAATATAAAATTGTTTTTAATTGATTTTGAATTGTGAAGTTTCTTAATTAGGGTTTATTTAAAATATTAATCACCTTAATTACTCCCTAATCATTTGATTAATTAATTCCAAACTTCTCAAGCATATTTGGTGGGAAGACCTCAGCCTCCCCTAATTTTCATAGAATTTATTAATGTGTTAATTAGAGAAATCAATTAATGAATCCCTAATTACTCTCTTAATGTAATTAAGGGTAATTAAGCATGTGAATAGTGGTTTAATCATTTAATCAAGATAACTAAGCATTATTTAAGTGAATAGGAGTTTTATGAAATAATTTTGGGATATTTTCTTGAAGCTATTCCATATAGCCCCTTCCTTCTTTAATCCAAATCTAATTAGGGGTTAATCCACTAATAATCTTCTTAATTAGCTTAATTAAATTTCCAAAATCAATATGAACTTAATCAATCCTTTGTTGGGTAGATCCTTAGGTGTTCAAAAGCCTAAGGTAAATTTAAAGAAATCATTTCCAACCCACATGTGGGAATGCTATGAAAGTACTTAATTAAACCCTTTAGCTTAATTAATCAATAATTATGAGCCAATTGAATTAGGCCCTTTCTTTCTTAGGTGCATTACTAATTTAAATTCAATGTGGTTTCATATCATATGTTAGCTCACTATTGTTTAAATAATTATGTTAAGGAGGTGTAGGTAAGGGGCAATTAATGAACTTAATGTACACCTTAACCTAAACAAAACATAAAATCAATCTAATGGCTCTAAAAAATAAACTAAAATAACATACACATGTGGGATATGAGTTAGGACCAGCAAACCTTTTCACATTTCTTAAAATAAAATCAAACTCAAAATTAAAATAAAAATTTATCTAAACAACTTTGATTCACTTTAAATGATCTTATTCCATAGGATTGTCTTTAGGAATTAATTTGAGTGAATGAAATTACATGCTTGCATCACTTTATTTCTTTCCTAGCATGCTAAATGTTGTATGTCATATGAAATCATGCATTCATGCCTTTTGAAAAATCAAATTAAAATGAAATGTTTCCTTTATGTCAAATTGCTTATTTTGGCTAAAGTAAGAATATGAATGGCTATTATCACTACTAAATCCAAAATTATTTTCAAAACTTATAAATCAAATATTATAAATGAAAGGTATGCTACTTATAATTACTTATAAACTTGCATGTGAGTATAATATAAGATGTGCATTATGTGACTTTCCTCTCTTCTCTTTTAACATAGTTTTGAAAAGGATTTGCAAAGTGTATAGTTCATTTGAAAAGAACATAACATTTGCTTAAATCCATTCCTATTAATTCCTATGTTATCATTTAAGAAGGATCTTCACATTTGCACATGTAAATTAAACAACCAAAATCAAACAAATACATAAAAATCTTTTGCATGACTCTTTTTCCATTCATTTCTTTTTGTACATGCACATGTATTTAAGAAAAGTGGTATATTAGTATGGACATCCCAAAGTTACGAGGCTTTAAGAAGCCCTGAGAAGGTCTTGTACCTTATACCCTTAGTGTAAAAAATAATGGCGTCGTACTCACTTGTCTTTCATACATGTAAATGTGCATTTGATTAATGGATAAAAGAATCTCTCTTTTTTTACTTAACAAAATCATGCATCATAAAACATCCAAATTTCCTTAAGCAACATCTCTTAGCATCCATCATTAAGGTGTGCTAACATTTCCATTTGCATGTATAGATATGCTTAGGGTTCATTCATATGCATGTTACACATGTTAGAAAGAAATAAAGTATTGTGTGTTTTATGATAGTAATTCTCTTCAATTAATCATAAAATGCCTTTCTTATTTGAATAGGTTTATTTAGAGAAAATTTAAATTTAGGATTAATTAAAACACATAATAAAACATTTACTAAAGAAAAATCACGAATGAATCTATCTTAGAAATTACTTAAGGTAGGGAGGAAAGAGAAGTCCTCTTTTCTTTTCCTCTCTTTACAACACTTAATAATTAAGTGTAGGTTCATTTAAACCAAATCAAATCACCAAATAAAATCAACCAAATCAACTAAATCATTTAAATGAATCTACCTTCTAAGTTGAACCTCTCACACATAGAAAACTTTAACCTTAAAGCCTAGCTAAGACATCCCACACAAACCTTAAATGGCACACACATTAGGCTAAGTCACCATTTCTAGTCCTATGTTAGGTGGTGCATGGTTTGATGCCTGATTTTTTGTGATGTAATATTTAGTCTATGTTAGGTGTATGTGTAAACTAATGGTAGGGCAATCTTAGTCTAATCATTATCTTCAAGGGATTGTGCTTAAGGGTTCTATAATAAAAATATAAATACTTTTCTATGAAATTGCTTATACCCTAAGCATAATCCAAAATAGTGTGGACTTAGTTACCCATGGGTGCTAAGTCCAATTTATTCATATACATGCTTGGGATTGTGTGGTTTGTTTAGCTAATCTCTATTTTACAGGTTTGAGTTAGATTTACTTTATTTTATTTTCATGTAATTTTGCATATTAGGATTTGGAAAGAATGTATGGGGGATTAGGATGAACATTGGTCATAAGACTATGTCTTATGCACCATGTGAATCCTTTGGAGAAACCATATTCCAACCAACCAAAAGAAGAAAGAAGAAAGAAGAAAGAAGAAAGAAAAGAAGAAAAGAAGAATGAAGAATGAAGACCCCCATAACATGAATTCCTTCTTGATTGTAATTAATTCATTTGTAATCGGGTTGTATAAAGGGTGAGCTCAGCTACCTAATTTATTTTTGAGTTTATGCAATGGAGCCCGACCACAAAGGCCTTTATTCTTTTGCTAGCTTTATAAATTGTTTGATGTTTGTTTTGCTTGTGCATTAAGATGTCTTGATTTTCCTAGTTTCTTCCTTGATTTGATGAATGGCCTGGATGTGATTAGGCTCTTAGAAAAAATAAATTTTCTATCCAGTTAATCAACTCAAAACTAAAAATAAATAACTCATAACCTCACCTAAAGCCTAGGTTATAAAAGATAAAAGATTTAGCAACCCCTTAGCTGGATGTTGTATATTTTTACATCATGCATAAAAGCATTTTATTTCACTCTTATGGAGGGCTTCCACCTTTACCAAGGAACTTAGCTTGACCTTTGAGAGCCATGGTGGAAAGACACCTCCTTTCTTGTTGATTTTGGCCCATAATTTAATTTCTCATGCATTAGGCATATGAATCCCATAGCCTGTGTCAAATTAATTATCCAAAAAATGAAAATAAACATAAAAAAATTTGCATTAGATTTAAGTCATTAATCATGCCCTACATGATCTAGTCTCTTAGGGAGTGTGTTTAAGGACTTAGCCTCTTTCTAAATAACTAACATCCTAGCTATCTTGCAAAAGCATAAGACTTGCCTATATGTATTTAAAATCGCTGGAGGAGTTAGTTGGTGGTCACCCCCAGGCGGTTGTAAGTCCAACAGTCTGGTGGTTTATCCTCTCTTATAGAGGTATATCAAATACCCATTTTGTCTTAGATTTAGGTCGTGCTTCCGCCCTCACCAAAGCTCCCTAGATTTAGGTTCGAGGTTGCTACTTCTCATGAGCTACAAGCATAAATCCTCACCTCTATCCATGATCTTGTGTTATGGAATTGTAAGCCCTAGATTTCTAATAAAAATTTAACTCAAATAAATAAATCACTTCAATTTCAAAAATATAAAGCCTAACCATAAGATAGATTGGGATGCTTACTAGGCTTCCTAGTATCATAAGCATCTATACTCATCTTCCTTTAGTTTTGATAATAACTCACTCCTCTTGATCAATCCCACTTAATCTTCTAAAAATAAACTAATTGATTTATAGTCCTATCTTTGAAATCTTTGGAGACAATGATCATTTACCTTAATCAAGAGTATTCTTAAGGAATCTCATTCCTTAGGATGTAATTAACTATGGGGCTTGCCTCCATAGGAAACTTAACGAACCTGGTTTAAAATAAACCCTACATTACTTTTTCATGTAAAGTAGGGGAAGAAAATTTGGTACATCCGAAGACCCATAGTCCTTAGGAGTCCTTATTAAGATGATTAGATCCATTGTAAAATGGTGACTTCTATCTCTCAAGATAGTACATCATTCCTAAATATCATACCCGATGACCCTAATAAGAACATCGAGATCTACATGGTGTCCAACATAAGAAAATTATTATTTTTATTCTTCATTTATATTTTTCTCTAAAAAAAGGATCAATGAGGGATAAAAATTTTCACCACAATATTTTTGTAGAAGATTTTGCTAAAGGGGTTACTATAATAATAAGTAAATATGAATATTCTTACTTGTGGTGCTGCTTATTTCCCTAAGCATAATCCAATTAGGACAGGTAGGCTTGGCTACCCAAGTGTAGGGTTCTAAGTCCAATATGTGAAATATAATTACTTGGCTTGTATGTTTATTTAACTAATGTCTATTTTACAGGTGTAGTTAGATTTCATTTTTCATAAATATGTAATTTTTGTGATAGGATTAGGATTAGTATTGTGGGGTTTAAAATGAGCAGTGATTATAAGGCAAAGACCTAGGAGGCCATGTGAAGCCCTGAGCAAACCAATCCAAAAGAAGGAAAGAAGGACAAGAGATTGAAGACCCCCATAACATTCATTTTAATTATAAAATTCAATTATAATCTGGGTTGTATAAGGGTAGATCTCAGCTACCCAATTTCTTTTCTTTTTTGGGGTGTATGGTGGTACCCGACCGCACCAACCTTATATTCTCTTACAAAATTCACATGTTTGAATATTGTGTTTAGTTTGTGCATTAAAAATGGCATATTTTTCATAGGTTTTTTTTTAAAGTGTGATAGTTTGATGTGTGGCCTAAATGCGGTAGGCTCTTTAGGATAAAATTAAATCTTCTACCCTCACTAAAAATTCATATCTAAATCCTAGTGCAACTCATAACCTCATTTTAAATCCTAAGCTCTTAACCAAGATAAATAAAAGATTTAGAAACCCTTTAGCTGAATGTTGTATGTTATCACACCATGCATGTTATATTATTTTGCTCTTGAATAAGGAGGGTGTATACTCTTACATGATAGGGGAGATGCTTGATCTTTGAGGACATCCCTTGTAGTGGAGAAATCCCTTTTCTTACTGATTTAACCCATAACTCTACTTCATCATGCATGTAAGCATAATTGCCTCCATCCTTGGTCCAAAATGAATGTGTCAAAATGGTTTAAAAAGTTATAATTTTTGTATTAGTCTAAGTCATGTTTACATATCAACCATGATCTAGTTTTTAGGGAGTGAGTTATTATAGAAGACTAGCAAACATGGTTTTAAAATGTAGGAGGTTTAGCTAGTGGCCACTCCAGGCAGTTGTAAGTCCAAAAGAGTCAGGGTGTGTTCATTCTCCCTTATGGAGGTGAACTATCGTATCCCATCTTTTTTGATTAAATTTAAGTTGTGCTTTTAACTAGTGCTAAAGTACTTTAGATATAGGTTATAAGGCTACTTATTACATTAGAGCTACAAGTATAAGTCCTTACCTCTTAGGCATTTTCATAATCTTATGTTGTTGGCATATAAGCCTTAGCATTCAAATAAGATTCCAACTTAAATAAAAGTAAATTCTCTCTCTCAAATATATAAAGTCTCACCATAGGATAAACTGAAGCACTCACTAAGCTTCTTAGTATCATGGGTGCTTCCAACTTATTCTCCTTTGGAATCCATAAATAAGTCTTCATGTTTTAACTCTCCCATTTGATTTCCATAAATACCTAATCTTTTGATAGTCTTGCTTTGAAATCTTTGGAGATACTTATTGACTACTTTAATCGAGAGTGTTTTAGGAGATTCCCATTTTCTAAGAAGTAATTAACTATGGAAGCTTGTTCCATAGGGAGCTAAAGAACCCAGCATAAAATAAACCTTGCTTTACTTTTCCATATGAAGTAGGGGAAATATCTCCGGTATATACGTAGACCCGTTTGCCTTAGGAGTCTTTATTAGGTGATTAGGTCCATTCGAGATGATGTTTCTATCTTTTGGGGTAGTGCATCATACCTTAATGTTGCACCCAATCACTTCAATAAGTACCCCATAAGATCTGTGGTATCCCAATAGTTTCAAATTTAAACACTATAGCCACAAGTAAGCTCATTCTCAATCTTTTGTGAAAGAAAGTTGAAGGTGCTATAGACAAATTGGCGAAAATCATACTTTCAATTCTTTAGCCTCTAAGGATAACTCTATTAATAATGATTTAAAAATATTATTTATATTATCATACATAATAGAAGCATTGCTACATGTCGATTATAATTTACATAGTCATAAGCATGACCATGTCCAATTTGATGAGCATAATTTAATGAATGGAGAAATGTGATTGAAGAAAGATTGAAGATTGTACTAACTTTTTTGAATAACTTAGAATTCAGTCATCAATCAAATAAGAAGCAAAAAGGACAACAAAGTGTTATAATTTTAACATATGATAAAATGTTTTAATGCTAAAGATTTAGTTCTAAGGAAAGTCGACATTGCTTTTGACAATCGATACTTGGTATGCTTAGATCGCTATAAGAAGGGTAATCTACTATCAAAGAATAAGTCAACTTGAGAGCATACTAACTTCAAACATATTCAAGAAGAAGTTCATGGGACATGGAGCAGTGATTACTTAAAAACTTTCTAGTAGTGAAAATTACTTTACTTTCTTGTACAAATTTCTTATATTGATAATAAAAAGAATTTTTTTTGCTATAAAAGCTATTCATCATAATTTATACTTAGGGAACTCATAAGAAAAAAAAGGTATTGCTATAAATTCCTTTAATCAGACTAGTTCAACTTGAACTTTGTCACCTTTAAATATGCTTAGTTGAGCATTTGAGAACATTTCTTTGAATTGTGTACTAGCCAAAATAATATTATTGACCTCACTTTTAGAGTGAGGATTCATCCTTTCCATCCTACACTTAGAACCCTTCTAGAAATTTGGATTTCCTTAGTGATAAGACACTTCTAGTGACTAAGGGGACACTAAACCCAACCTCAGAGACTCAAGAGGCATATCATAAGTTTAGGTTATACCCTAAGCCTATGGCCTAAGGCAATTCATGCCTATTCACTCATCCAAACCCAAACTTATATGAATGAAACACAACCAATCTCATGACAATCAACCTCATGACAATCAAATTTTGCTTTACATCCAAGCTCCAAGCAAAATTAATGTAAACCTCAACCTAAATCAACTCTACCATGATCCTATAGATCCAACCCAAAGCCCATTCAAATAAACCAAATCCAATTTAATTTTTCACAAAAGAACTCTAACCATTTAATAGATTTGTTCAAACCTCTCCAACATTTGCATTCAAACCAATTGAACCAAATGAATCCAATTAACCCAAGTTAGCCCATTTGACCGAAAAAAAGTCCAAATGAGCCAAAATGCAATTAAATCCAAATCAATTACAATCAAGGCCACCAATCAAGCCTAAATTGATTATTAACTCAATTCAAACCAATCCAATCCAATTCAACTCAATCAACCCAATTAGTCCACTTGATCTAAGTGGCCTAAAAGGACCAATTTGATTCACACTCCAATTCAACTCAAATTAGATTGAATCAACCCATCCAATATCTCCCATAATGATTGTTGATCATCTTTGATAGCCCAATTACAATCAATTGGGTCAAAGCAAACCAAATTGATCACTTGATCCAAGTTGATCCCATTAACCATTATAGACTAAAATAAACTAAATCTTATTCCAACCCTAATTGATTACAACCAGTAATTTCAATCAATCATAAATTAAGTGTTAAACATGGCTCAACAACCAATTGAACCTAACCAAGCCATTTGGTTAGTTGACCCAATTTGACCTAAAGGGCCAAATTGAGTCAAATCAAATTCTAAACCAAATTGATTCCAACCAATACCTCTAATAAACTATAATTTGATTATTGAGCATGATCTAACCTTCAATTGAACCTAATTTGACCCATATGGGTGAAATTGAGCCAAACCCAATCAAATTTAGCATGACTCGTCCTTCGGTCACCATGGGGTAGCCCAAGTGGGTGCAACCCATGGTGAACTTGGTTTGGGTTGAAACCCATTGTACTAACCCACTTAGATGACACAAAACTCCCATTTAGATGGGTTCTCCCACTCCCCAAGCCGTGGCAGCCATCTTTGGCTCTTCTTGGACACTAGGACCACTGACCCAACCTAACCCAAGGCTGTTGGGTTCATCTTTTGGCCATGAGAGTGTGAGTTCACCCATGGTTCACTTGGAGGAGGAGGTACACCCTATGTCACCCCATGCAACTCCCTTAGCCACCTCAACAGCCACCTGGCCACCTACCCCACTGATGGCAAAGGCTGATCTATTTTATACACTCCTCTCATCCATTCAAACTTCATATAGAGCTTCCCAGGAGATTCTGAGTAGCCCTAGAGCTTTCCTCAAACCCCTAGTGCACCCCAATACTGGAGAGACCAACAACAAAATGAAATAGAGAGCTTTGTCTGTCCAACCTCACCTAAACTCCACTAAACTCAAAATAACTCTTCACACACCTTCCCCTCACTCCGACAAGTTGAAATAAATCGATCCCTAATCGATTTGATCACCGGAAGGCACTCTTAGATTAACTTTGGCTAGCTTTGTGGTGGCACTAGGTCCACAGAGAAACTGACTGGGAGACAGCTTGAGTTCTTCTCAATAGGGCTTCGTCTCTTCAAGATGATGTTACCTCAATCAATGGACCACCGATCTTTAGCTCTAACGAGGTAAAATTCTAACAAACCATAAATTTTCCTCTATGTGTTAGTTTTTTGTAAAACAAATTATTATTTTATGCAATTTTCACCATAGGATCCTCTTAGATCTCCTCCCCACATGTTTTGGAGTCAATCTCGCCATTCTATAGCTCTGATGAGCTCAAATCAGGTAGTAAAAGGTGGAATGTCCTTTTCCTGGGATGACAGATCATCACGTCCGCTCAATTAGAACATACGACCATGATTTAATCTGTTAAATTTTTTATTTATTCCTTTTGAAACCACAGGATTAATCTCAGCCGTTCGATTTGAGATCGGATGGCAGGGATGAAATAGTGTTTTCCACCGTTGAGTCAGCTATCACATCAGACATTTTAAATAATATATCCCATGGCTCCACATAAAAAGCTCTGCCGCGTCAACTCGCATGGCACTAACGGTTTAGGAGGTTAATTATGTGTTAAAAATGTAATTAAATTACTAAAACTTTGAAAATTCATAACTAATTATAGAAATATCTAAAAAGTATAAGTAAACCAATTTTGAAAGGGCAAATAGAGAATAATTTAATAAAAATAAAATTCATAATATTTGATCAGTGAATAGTGCTTAATTAAGGTCTAAGTTTAGGTTAATTATTCTAATTAAGGCTTAATTACTTAGCCAATTGATCCCAAATTTGGTGGGTTAGTTCCATGGGATGTCCTGTGCCTCCCATAATTTTTTTGAAATTTATTGACCATGTAATTAAAAGAATTTGAAATTCTAATCTTAATTACCCTCCTTAATCAATTTTACATTTATTAAAATTGCTAAACAATAAAAATTAAATGGTTAATGATGATTAATCACTATTTATAGTGGGGAATGATGAGGGAAAATAATTTGGTCCCCTTTCCTTATCATTTTTCTAAGTTTATTTCCATAGGATAGTTGATTAATGCATGTGTTAATTAAAAGCTAATTAAGTAAATTAATGGTAATGTCAAATTAAATAAAAATGATTTTGGCTACAAGATAATTCAAATTAAATTCATAGGTTCTCATATATGTGTTTAATAATATAAAGATCATTAAGTAAGTTATGGTTAAATATATGAAGGTCAATTTGTTTTAGACTTAACTACATGATAATCCTTTGATTTTTTATTTGTCCTAAAGCTAATATAAGGAGATCAATTTATTTTGTGCTTAATCATTGGACAATCCTTTTGTTCTTGTTTGCCTGAAGTCTCTTTTAAAGGTTTTTAATTGTCTAGTGCTTAATCATTTGAATATCCATTATTTATCACTTTGGCTTAAAGTTTCATATAGGTTGGTTAAATTTGATTGTGTTTAACATCTTATTTTATTTCATTTTCTATTTGGTCGACCACTCCACCTCTTGTATAAATTATTTTGTGCTTGTTGATTACTTATCTTCAATTGGTTGATGTATATGTTATGTGATAGCTTTTTTTTTGGGTATCATTCTAACCTTTATTCAAGTGATTGTTTAGTTATTTTGTTTGCACATACATTTATCATTTGAGTAAAAGTTAGCTTGTGTGAGAAAAAATTCGAAGTAAAATTTTTGTTATTGTATTTTAGTTTGCAGTTCAAAGTCATTCAAGAAAATTATTTAAAGCTTTTTAAAGATCATTAAAGAAACATTAAGTTACTTAATTGCATTAAAGATTTTATTTTAATTCCATTTAAAGTTAAAGTGAGCTCTCTTTTTCATTAATATTCAATTGCCTTAATATTATTATAGATTGGGCTTTGAATGCTAAAGTATTTTAAAATTGAGAGTTAGACTTGTATGTTTCTCTTTGCCTTGTTTGATTTCTTGATGGGCTGTGCTTGTCCATTAAGGAAAGTATGTGTTGGGTTGTACTTGCTTGAAGGAAAGTGAGATTTGTTGTAATATCAACTTTGTTTAGTCAATTCTAACCTCTGGTTAAAGTGAACTGATTTTGATTGAACCACGTAAAAATCTTTGTGTTCTCTTTATTTACTTTTTTGCACTTTACTTTTTTGTTATTGCTTTTTCTATTACTTCATTTCATTAAAGCATTATTATAAAAGTATAACTAAGTAACAAGCTCAAGATAAAGCTCAATGTTATCCCTTCCAAACATTATAGGCACTCTTATGATGTGAATTGCCATGATGGGTATAAGTTCATTTTTTTATCCTCTATGGTCTTTTTGTCTTATTACTACACAAACTTCTTTAACTTATCAACCTTAATAAGCTCTTCTACTGAACTCTTCAAGTGTCAATAATTCAGGTCATAGATTTATATGGTACCATAAGAAGATTGTTGGCAAGCCATGCTCATCATTACTAGACACTTGTAATACTTTTTATTTTAAATGATCTCAACTAACTTATCTATTGATACTCATAATAGTGTGAATGAAATGGGATAACAATATTGATGCTTGCTTTGGAATAAGCAAATTAGTTATGGAACTCTTAGTATATAATTAGTGGGGTGTCATTGTAGTTAGGCTGGCCTCCTTTATTGGTAGTGACTAGAGTGCATATAATGAATGTTGATCAAACTTAGTCTCTTTAATATTCTCTACAATTGCACCTCTCTCTTAAATTTTGATTGACTGCGGATCATATTAAAGAAATCTATTTGCAAATTTCTTAGAAATATTGAGAAACTTCATTGTACTATGTTATTTTCATGTAGCCATTAGCAAGTTCTTGCAACTCTACTAGCACCTTTCTTTGTTGAAGGTCATGGGCATATTGGAATTAGGTAAATGCAATTTGTGCTACTATGGGTTGCAGATCTTTTAACTATAATATGTCCCTCTATAAGTGAATGATGAACTTTGCTAGGGATTCTCATAGTTCCTGAAACATTCCTAGTATAGCTTAAAGTTTTTGACAAGCCTTTATACATTGGTAAATTGGGTTATGAATCTTCTCGTGAACTTGGCAAGTGATGTAATAATGTTTGTGGCTAGGTGTGAAAATTATCTTAATGCTAACTTCTTAAAAGTTGTAGAGAATATATAGTGCTTCAGCATGTCATCAAGATAGAGTAATTAAGTGGTCAACTTGAAGTATGCTTTCTTTACAAAACTCCAAATGGGGTATTTTTATCTTAGATGATGGTCAAGCTTTGGCAATCTAATGAAATCAATGGTTTTTTTCAAGGGAACTCTCTTCATTGAAATTCAAGCATAAGAAAATTGAGGATGATCAATCATAGTTAGAATAAATTTTGGGATAAGTGATTCTTTTTAATAGAAATATTAGAATCACACAAAAGGAATTATAAATTTTGGTTATACTCACAACTCTACCAAAGAAGGATAGTTCAATACTTTTAGTAAATACACATTAGAGCATATTAAGAAGAATTTGATTTCTTTATACAAGATATTATTTAATATATTTTAGGAGAATGCATTACAATTTTATGGTGTTAATTTTTGGGATGTGGGACACCACTCAGATCTTAGGGGGTACTTATTGAAGTAATCATGTATGACATTAAGGAGTGATGTACTATCTCAAAAAATAGAAATTACCACCCTATAATGGACCTTATCACCTAATAAGGACTCTGGCATGATGGGTCTTGAATACTAGATCTTTTTTACTTTACATGGAAAAGTAAAGTAGGATTTATTTTAAGCTGGGTTCGCTAAGTTCCCTATGGAGGCAAGCCCCCATAGTTAATTACACCCTAAGGAGAGGGATTCCTTAGGAACACTCTCAATTAAAGTAGACAACCATGATCTCCAAAGATTTCAAGGCAAAACTATCAAAGGGTTGGCTATGTTGGAAAATTAAATGGGATAGATCAAAAAGAGAGACTTATTTTGTGAGCCAAAGGAGATGAGTAGAGAATGCTTATGATACTAGAAAGCCTAGTAAAAAATCCAATCTATCTTATGGTTTGGCTTTATATTTTTGAAATTGAAGAGAGTTAATTGTTTGAGTTGACATTTTATTAGATTGTTAGGGCTTATAATTCCATAACATAAGATTATGGAAATGCCTAAGAGGTGAGGATTTATTATTGTAGCCTGCAAAGGAATACAACAACCTCAGATCCTAAATTTAGGGAGCTTCGGCGAGGGTCAAAGCATGACCTAAATTTAAGGCGAAAATTAGTACTGCCTAGAGTGGCAGCTAGCTAACACTTACTATGCTTTAAATTCATGTAGACAAGTCTTATGCTTTGCAAGATGGCTAGGTTGTTGCTAATTTAGAAAGGAGACTAAGTCCTTAAACTCACTCCCTAAGAGACTACATCATGAGTGGTATGCATTCATGACTTAATCTAATGCAAATTTTATCAAAGTTATTTGATTCTTTTGGATTTTTTTTAGTTTTGACACGGGCTATGGGATTTTATATGTCTAAATGCATGAGAACTTGATTATGAGCCAAATCAAAAGAGAAAGGGGTGTTCTTCCATCAAAGGCTCAGTTAAGTTTTATTCTCTGAAGATGGAATCCCCTCTTAACAAGAGTGGAAGAATATGACATGCATGATATTATACATTCATTCATCCGCTAAGGGTTGCTAAAAATTTTATTATCTTGATTTAATTCTAGGCTTTTATGTGAGGTTATGAGTTATTTTTAAAATTTTAGTTATGATTTGTTAGTAGGATAGAAAATTTAATTTTATCCTAAGAGCCTACCACATCCAGGCTACACATTCAAACATCAAACATGAAGAAACTAGAAAAAAAACATGTAATTCTAGTGCACAATCTAAACACAACATCAAATAATTTTATAGACTACCGTAAAAGAATAAAAGGTCATGTTGTCGGGTTTTGCCGCACACCCCGAAAAGAGAAAAGAAAATGTATAGCTGAGCTCTACCCTTATGCAACCTAGATTTCAAAAATAATACATGTTATGGGTCTTTATTTTCATTTCTTCCTTTTCTTTTGATTTGATTTGCTCCAAGGCATCACAGCACCCCAGGACTAAGCCTTCACCATGCCATCCTAATCTCCATAACATTAATCCTATTTTCTAAAAATTTCATTAAAAAATAGAAAAATAAATCTATCTACACTGCAAAATAAATGTTAGCTAAACACCATACAACCCAAGCAAAGTATATGAATAATTTGGACTTAACACCCACACATGGGTAACCAAGCCCACTCTAACATGGTTATGCTTTTACTAAGTAACCCGCTGAAAAGCATTTATATTTTTATTACGGACCCCTTAAGCACAACCCTGAAAAATAAGATTAGGCTAATCATGACCATCCACCCATGAGGCATACACCCTAACATCCAGTATAAAATATTACATCACAAAATAAAACACAATATCATACATATAATGCCTTAACTTAGCACTATAAGTGGTGACTTAGTATTCTAATGTGTGTGCTTAAGGCTTGTGTGATAAGACTTTACTAGGCTTTTTTTTTTAGTTTAAGTTTCAATTTGGAGTTTGAATTTGTTTAAATTTTACCTTTAGGTGATTTCAATTTAAATGATTTAATGATTTATTTTTCATTTTATTTCACTTTATTTAGTTAAAATGGTTTAGGTTTTCAAGAATGAAGAGTAGAATGAATTCCATTTGTAGAACTCATCTATTCTACATCCTAACTCTAAAGGGTTTAACTAAGGTCCTTAAGTATCTTAATTAGCTCATTTGAATCTGTGTAATTTATTTGATTTGATTTAAATTTTAGAATTTGAGTTTATTTAATTTTCATGTCTTTAATTGATTATTTATGGATTAACTATGTTGATTTAATCAAATCTTAATAATTTGATATCCTTAATATCTAATGAAGTTTAAGTTTGTTTAAATCCATATGTTTTTTTATTTATTAGTTTTAGATTAGATATTCTAGTTTAATTAAATCTTGATAATTCAATATCATTGATCTCTAATGAAGTTTTAAGTTTGTTTAAATTCATGTATTTTTTATTGATTAATTTTATATTAGATGTTTTGATTTAATTAAATCTTGATAATTCAATATCCTTTAAATTAATATCTATTTTCTTTGATTAGTTATGTGACTTAATTTTATGTTTATTTGATTTGATTAGGTTCATTTATTTGTAGTGATTATAAAAGATTTTATTTTAATTTTAATTGAGTTTGATTCTTTGTAATTAGGATTTTAATTTTAATCTCATTCATTTGTCTTATTTATCAAAGTTTGGTTTGTATTTTGATTTCATACATTGAATAGTTAATTAGTTTATCTTATTTAATTAGGTTGAATAAGATTTGATTTGATTACATATAAATTGATGAGAGTTATTCTTAATTTAATTTAATTTGATTTTATTGGATAGTTGCTTAATGTGATGATGTAATTAAAAAAGAAGTATTTATATTAATTATAAAGATTTGTTTAATTTTCAATTTGATTTCATTTGTTTAGATTAATGATGCATAATGACTTAATAATTTAAGTTTAATTTAGGTTTTGATTAGATTTTAATTACATTTATGTTTGATTAAGTTTAAGTTTAATATGATTAATTTGATTGACTTAATTAGCTTATTTAAGATGTGTGATTAAATTAATTAGTAGATTAATTAAGTGTTTGATTTGAATTCAATTTGAAAAGTTAATTTGGTTCATTAAGATGATGGATTAATTCATTAAGTTTGCATTAATTAGGTGTTCATTCAATTAGATTAGCTTAAGGGTAATTAGTTTAATTAAGAAGTGTGTTTAAATTCATTACTAAATTAAATAAAGATTTATTTAATTTTTAATTTGGTTTTATATTTATTTAGATTAATGATGTAATTAATGACTTAATGATTTATGTTTAATTTGGGATTTGATTGGTATTTAATTGCATTTATATTTGATTAAGCTTAGGTTTAATGTGATTACTTTAATTAACTTAATTGGTTTATTTTAAGATGTGTGATTAATTATTAAATTTATTTAGGGTTTGATTTAAGCTTAATTTAAGAGTTAGCTTTAATGTAATTTATTTAAATTAATTTGATTCATCAAGATGATGGATTAATTCATTAAGTTTGCATTAATTATATGTTTGATTAAAAATATTAAATTTTAAATTATTGGATTAATCAAAGATTTATTTAATTAATGACTTAATTTCTCACATGTGAGTGATTTGATTTAGTTAAGTGTTTACCATCATTGTTATTAAGTGAATTACTTGTTTATTTTATTTCAATTAAGTTTGATTATTTATGATTAGAGTTTGATTCATTTATTATGTTTGTTTAATTTCATTAACATGTTTGATTTAGTTATTAGGTTGAAATATTTAATGGTTGATAAACTCTCTTATTCCAAATGGGTTGATTTAGATATTAAATTAATTAAGTTCACTTTAGCTTCATTTGTTTTGGTTTGGTTTGATTAATATTAAGCGATTATGATGTATTGGATTTACAATTAATTTAACTTTTTAGTTTACTTAATGATTAATTAATTTTAGTTTATTTATATTCATTAAGGAGTTTCATATGATTAATATTCCATGCTTAGTGTAGGTTTAGTTATACTAGTTTGACCCATGTTAAAGTTTCCTAGATTTGTTTAATTTTATATTTGATTTAAGGTTTAATCATTTAATTGAGTTTTATTAACTTAAATAGATTTAATCATATTTAATTTAATTTCCTTTGAGGATTATATGTTATTTTTTTTTATTTGAGGTTTGATTAATGATTTTTTAAGTGTTATTTCATTGTTGATTTTAATTTATTATTTAGATTATTATGAATTTCATTTTAATTAATTTCTTAATTTATTAAATTTTAACCCTAAATATTTATTGTAGGTTCATTAAGCTTCAGAATATCATATTATTATTATTATTATTATTATTATTATTATTATTATTATTATTAGGATATTAGATGCTAACTGAAGTGATTTCAGCCATTTTGAAGATTTTGTAAATTTTGAATTTTTATTTGATTTATTTTATTAAAATAAATAACTAAGTTCAAAATTTAATTTCTCCCAATCAAGTCTTTTTACTTGAAATTTTATCATGGTGTGCTTTTAACTTTAGTTCCAATCCTTGATAATTTCAACTCAATAACTTATATTTCTATAGTAATTAATGAAACTTTATTTTCACTACAGCCTAAATTAAGCTCAAAATATTTAGTAGAATTTAGAAATATTTTGTTCTTGATTTCTCTCAGAAAGATGAATCCAACAACCCTTATTTGTGATTTTTCATTTGGTATTTTATTTTTTATGATTTTTCAAAATTTAAGGACACATAAATAATTTTAAAATAAAAATAGGTGATTTTCTCGCTAACCCGCCGGTCGACGAAGCCGATGGAGTACATGCGCCATGGTGCCACTAGATTGCGCGCGTGATGGTATGCGGCGCGATTGGCCGCTGGCGCCAACGGCGGGAGCTGGAAAACACGATTTGGAAAAGGATGGGTTCGATCCCGATATCCGATCATGATGCCCGTCCGATGAGAGCAAAGAGTGGATCGTGTGTTCTAGGGGTCAGAAGGATGTGGGGTTCGATGTGAAAGCCATCCCATCCATAATGGATCGATGCTCACCAACAAAAAATGACAAAAAATGCAAAAAATGCGAAATGAGGTCCGATTGAGCTCATTTTCAAGTCAATTTTCTCCAAAAAAATTCTACTTCATATTGGGATCAAATAAAATGAAAAATTTGGGGTTTATTTAAGAAAAATTCCTAAAATTGTAAGAAAATTAATGCAAAAGTGATAATCCTAAGGCTGGCTAAAGTTTGGAAAAATTTATTGTCGGATGGTTTTAAGTGAAGATCCGAGAGCTCCTAAAGAAAAGCTTTAGAATGAGTGTATCCTTCACCTTCACTTTGGAATGATGTATTTTCTGGTGCTTACCATTTTCTCATCGGAATCCACTTAGTTTTCATATTTTTAGCTCAAGATAGGTGGGGAAGTGGTGGTTGGTTGCTTTGGGGAGCTCTTGAGGGTTGAATAGTGGTAGAAGGAAGAGGAATGAAGCCTCATTTCCCTCTTCTTTAATAGTGGCCAAAAATCCACTTTTTTTATTTTTGGCTCCAAAGTGTTGTCATTTTGCTTGGGGTGGTTGGGATGGATGATAGATTGATTGAGAACTTTAGATTTTTGCTCCAAAGTCCTCTCTTGCTGTCATATGATCAGCTCCGTTGAATACAAATGTTGAGGAGGAATTAAATGCATGCGATGGGGATAATTAAATGAGATTGGGTGGAATCATATGGGTTTGGGATGGGTTTGATCAACCCCTTGGTCATGGCTTGGTTTCAAGAGGCCTCAATTTATTTTGGGTCATATTGGGTCACATCAGGTTAGGTTGATCAATTGGTCAAATTGGGTCAAACCAAGGCTTAGGTTAGGTTCAAATGATAATTTGAAGAGTTTTGGTATGATCAATTTGATTTAATTTGTCTTAAAATTGATTTTGGCTCATTTGGAATCAACTGGGTCAAGTTGACCAATTTGATCAAAATTGGCCAAATTGGCTTGGGTTATAGGTTGATTCATGTTCAATTGACTAATTGAAGATGAATGTGATCTTTGGTTCAAATCAATTTGGATTTAATTTAGATTTAGGCCAATTTTGGATTAATTGCTCAATTGGGCTCGATTGATCAAATCGAGTTTAATTATGATTTTGGACAAGTTCAATAATAAATTTGGAATGAACTTGAGCCATTGGTTACAATCAATTTAAGTTAGATCATGATTTGATCCAATTTGGTCCTTTAGGCCAATTTGGGTAAACTTGGATCAAATGACCAATTGGGTTTTGTCTAGCTCAATTGGTGATCAAGTCATATTTAAATATTGATTTTGGGTTGATTTAAATCATTAGTTTCAATCAATTTGATGTATGATGAATTTTGGCTAGTTTTGGTTCATTTGGGCTAAGGGTTGACTTGGTTTGACCCAATTGATTGCAATTTATCATCCTAGGATGATCAACAATGATGGTGGAAGGTTTTGGTAAGCTTGGTTCAATCCAGTTTGGGTTGGATTGAAAGTTGGCTCAAATGGGTCCTTTATGTCACTTTGGGTCAAGTGGACCTAAGTGGGTCAATTGGTTTGGTTTTGGTTTGATTTGAGTTTAGTTGAACATATATATGAGTCTTGGATTGAAATATAAATTTAACGACAATCAATTTTGAGTATAATAGGTTTTGGTTCAATTGAAAGTTTTACATTAAAAGGGCTAAGTTAGGCTTGGCTTGGGTTGACTTGAATTTGGTTTGATGATTATATGATTTTTAAATCATTAATGATTGATTCAAGAGAAAATTCATTGGTTTTGACTTGATTTGGATAGAATTTGGCTAAGTCCAAAAAATTGGCTTAAAGGGCTTATATTGAGTATGAATTTGATTTTTGATATAGTTTTGGTCATTTGAATTTGGATTTCATTTATATTTGTGAATATAAATGAATGAATGATTTATAAAAATAATTAAGTTTGATTTGATCTAAAGGGAGTTTTGGCTAAGCTTATGAATGTGGTTCATATAGCTTAGGAAGGTCTTAAATTTGATTTTGAGTTTTAATCATTTGGAGTCAAATTTGAAATTAGAATTGGAATTTTAATTTGAATTTGATGTTTGGTTTGAGATTTGAATCTGGGTTTGATTTGAGAAGGTGTATATGGAGTGGGTTTAAGCTATAGGATAGGTGATTTCCTAAAGCCCTAAGACATAGCATAACCTTATGGTTAACCTTTCTATGTATCTAGGTTAGGTTAAGTGTTCACCTAATCACCAGAAGTGACTTATGACTAAGGAGTTCTTAGTGTCTAGAAGAGTCCTAAGTCAAAGAAGAGGAGGTTAAGATCTCACTCTGTAAAAGCAAGGTCAAAAGTTTATGAAGAGTAATTGGGAAGTATCATCTCACTAATTGAGGGTGTTTATAAAAAGAGGATGAGAAGTAATATAATTTTTTATAAATTTATCATAAATATATATATAATTTGTACAAAAATATATTGTGTTATTATAGTGTTGTTGACCTCACTTTTGGAGTGAGTTCTCAACCTCTTCTTCTTATACCTAGGAACCTTCTAGACACTAAGGTTTTTTTAGTCATAAGATACTTCTAGAGATAAGGTGAACACTTAACCTAAACCTGGAGACTTAGAAGGGTTTAATCATAGGATTAGGTCATGCCTTGGGGAGTTTGGAAAATCACTTACCCTATAGCCTAAACCCAATCCATGTACATCTTCTTAAATTCAATTAAGATCCAAATTTCAAACCTATAATCAAACTCAATTTCAAATCCATATCCAAATCCAAATCAAATGATTGAAGCCCATGATTGAATCCAAACTTGAAATCCAAATTTGAACCCTTTGAGCCAATTCCTTGGACTCAACCAAATTCCATCTAAATCAAACCAAATTAAGTTAATTTTCTCACAAATCAATCATTCCATCAATCACCATTCCAAATATAAATGAAATCTACAATCATCAATCCAAATCAAAATCAACCTAAGTCAACCCCAACTTAGCCCATTTAACTTGAAATATTTAAATGAACCAAAACTAATTTGAACCCAAACCAATTGCAATTGGATTTATATATCAATCCTAAATCCATATATAAACTTAACTAAATCAAACTCAACCCAAAATCAAGCCAACTAAATCCAATTGGTTCACTTGACCCAAAGTGGCCAATTTGACCTACATGAACTAAAATCTAATTCAATCCAAATCAAAGTGAATTAAGCCAATCCAAACTTCATACCATGATCATCAACCACCCTTGAATGATCAATTGCCTTCAATTGGGTCAAACCAAGTCAACTTAGCCCTTTGACCAAGTCAACCCTTTAACCCATATGAATCCAAACTAGCCAAATTACAACCTAAGTCAAATCTATTGAAACCCATGGTTCATATCAACCCAAAATCATTACTTGAACATGACTTGACCTTCAATTGAGCCAAATCAAACCCAATTAGCCATCTTGACCCAAGTTGACCCAAATTGATATGAATGGTCAAAATGGGTCAAATCAAAATCTAAACCAAATTGATTGAAACCAATGGCTCACGTTCATTTCAAATTGATTGTTGAACATGACCAAAGCCTCAATTGGACACAATTGACTCACTAGACCCAACTTGGTCAAATGTGTTTTTGATTTGACATATTGATCCCAACTTGGTCAAACAACCTAAAAACTCAATCAAATCTAAATTGAACTCAACCAAAGCTCATAACACATTCCAAATGATCAGCCAAACTCAAACCAAGTCATGACTTAAGCCAATTTGGTCAATTGGGTCAAATTGGTCAATTTGACCCATTTGACCCAAATGAACTCAAATGAGTCAAACCTAAATATAAACTAAATTGAACCAAACCAATGACACCAATACACTCCAAATGATCATATGAACTTGACCCAACCCTTGGTTTGACGTAATTTGACTAAATTGGCCAACCTAACCCAATTCGACCCAATTTGACCCAAATGGGTCAAATTGAGCCAGGTTGAACCAAATGAACTCCAAATGACATGAAATTTGGTTCAACCCACTTTTGACTCATCCCAAATCTACCCAAAATAAATTTAATGTCAAATGATCCCTTTGTTCTTAGATCAAGAGCATCACAAAGACAAAACACTAATGTAATCATTTATCTTCCTTAACCACTTGACACTCATCCATTAGCCCATCTAGGCTCCAAGGACACTGACTAACCTGACCCAAGAGGTGGTTGGGTCAGCCATGACTCATGGGGAGGTGAATTCACCTCACCTCCCCCATTAGAACACTTGGCTTCAAGGACCTCAACTTCCCCCTTGCTATGACACCCACTTAATCCCTTTTGGCCAACCAAATTAAGCCACCTAGGATGATTTCTTGTCATTCCTAATCACCCCAAGCCATGGGACATTCACTAAGCCAAAAAAATCACCATTAGAGGGGATTTTAGGCCAAAACCAAAAATAAGAGCAGAGAGGCTTCCAAGAACTGATTCTTCTCTCATTTCACTCTCCAAGAGCTCCCCAAGCAACCAACATTCATCCCCCTACTTCCTCTGAGCTAAACCCACCAAAAATCAAGTAGATTTTAGTGAGAAAGAGATGACTCTTGGTGGATACATCATTCCAAAGAGAAGAAAAAGCCTAAGTCCATCCCAAAGCTTCTTCTTGCATCTAGGAGCTTGCTCAGATCAACACCACCACCGAAAACCATCCCTGAGGTAATTTTTTAAAAACTTTAGTTGGCCATAGGATCTCTCATTTTCTTCAATGTGTGCTCAGTTTTAGGAATTTCTCATAAATTTCTCTAGCATTCTTCATTTTATACAATCCAAATGTGAAATAAAGTTTTCCAACGAGATTCGATGTGAAATCAAGCCCAATCGGACCCCATTCCATTAGATTTCATGATTTTTGCCAATTTTTGCTCAATTCATTCGGTCGCTATAGTGATATGGCAGTCACTTTCATCCGTTGGGGCAGACAAAGCGGTAGTCCATTTTCCATTGAGGGCGGCTCCATTTCTGATTTGCACGATTCAAGCCCTCAGATCACTGAATTTGATCTAGACCATCGATCTACGATTAGATGGTCCAATCAAAACCACACCATCCCATGCAATTTCCCACTCAAGGCCAGCATGCTCCAATCTGTAGACTGGACCGTAAAACCCAATCCATGCCACATGGAAGCGTGGTCCATCGGCCATGGCGACTCAATTAAGTTAGAAATTAGGGTTTTTTTATTTTAAAAATTAATTAAATATCCTAAAATTTTAAAAATTCACAGAAAATAAAATACTAAATGAAAATTTGCAAGTAAGGGCTCATTGGATTTGTATTTTAGAGAATCCAATAAACCCCAAATCCATAATTTCTACAAAATATTATGTGCTTAATTTAGGCTTTAGTGAAAATAAAATTTAATTAATTAAACCAAAAATACACATCATATTGATTTTGAAATTTTCATGGATAGAAATTTAAGTTAGAATACACCTACCATAAAAATTTCAAGTCAAAATGATTTTAGATTAAGAGATATTGCATTTTGAAGCTCAAATAGTCTTGTTTTAGTAGAATAAATTAATAGACTCTATAAAAAATCATCTAAATCATCTCAAAGTGAAACTTTGGAAAATCAGAATAAATCAAAGAAAAATCAAAAAATATAAATAAATATTCATTTTGAAGGTATTTAAGAGAGGAATTTATTAAAAATATCATTAATTGATTTTGAATAGTAATTAAAACTTGATTAAGATTTAATTAAAAAATTAATTACCTTAATTACTCCCTAACTAATTAATTAATTAATCCTAAATTTTTTGAGATTGTTTAGGGGATGACCTATGCCTCCCCTAATTTTCTTGGGATTTATTAGTTAATTAATTAGGTGAATTAGCTAATTAGGCCTTAATTACTCTCCTTGATTAAGGGTTAATTAATCACATGAACAATAAATTAATTAATTGGGCTCATTTGTCACTATTTAATAGTGAGGAGACTTAGGGATTAAATTGGGGATTCTTTTCTAATCATTTTCCCAAGTCCACTTCATTTGGAGGATAGTTAACCCATGTCATAACTTAATTAACCCATAAATTCAACTTAATTATTTTTCATTAAACCAAATTAATTTACAAGCATGGGAATGGGTTAAGATCAGTAAACTTTCCCTCATTTCATTAAATCAAATCAAAATATAAACTTAAAATAATGATTAAAAAGCCTTGGCTTTCTTTAAATTCTTCTATTTGAGATGATTGTCCTTAGGAATTAGTTTGATTGAATGAAACATGTGTTTTATGTCTTATTATTCTTTTCCAATCATATTAAATGATGTGTGTCATGTGCATCCATATTTTCAAAATATTTAATTTAAATAAATTTTTTTTATGTTAAGCTTGCATGTGTTGAATTAAATTTATAATATGTGTGACTATTATCACTATTAAATCAAAGTTATTTTCAAAAGTTTATAAGTCAATTATAATATTTGGAGTGATAATATTTATAAATATTTATAACCTTGCATGTGTCTATGGCTTAGAACATATGATATGGAGTTCTCTTTCTTTAGTCTATTATGAATTTACATAAAGTTTGAATGTTAATAAGGGTATAGTCCATTTGAAAAGGAAATAACATTTGTTTGAATTCATTCTTATGTATTTCTATGTTAGAATTTAGATTAAACTTTAGCTCACATGTATAAATAAATACAACTTTTGCATGATTTCTTTATTCTTGTAGTCATTTGTACATTCATGTGTATTCAAGAAAAGTAGGTATATCTAGTTTGGACATTCCGGGGATGCAAGGCTTTAAGTAGCCCCAAGGAGATCTTTACCTCACTCCCCTAGTTTAACAATGATGAAGTATCCACTTAAAACTTTTATACAGTTGCATGTGTATTTAGCTAATGAATGAAAAATCTCCTTTTCAACTTTAGCTCACATGTATAGATAATTCAAATGAAAGAAATACAACTTTTGCATGATTTTCTATTCTTGTAGTCATTTGTACATTCATGTATGTTCAAGAATAGAGGGTATATCTAGTATGGACATTCCAAGGATGCAAGGCTTTAAATAGCCCTAAGGAGGTCTTTACCTTACCCCTCTAGCTTAATAAAGGCAAAGTATCCACTTAAAACTTTTATACACTTGTATGTGCATTTAGCTAATGAATGAAAATCTCCTTTTTCTACAAAATACACATATACATCTTTCATTTAAAGTGTGATAAAAGAAATATATTACATGTGTAGGTATACTTAAGATTTAATATCATATGCATGTTGCATGGTAGAAATGAATGGTTTAGCATGTGTCATGTGACAGTATTTCAATTAAATTAATCTTAAGAAGTCTTTCACATTGAATATAATTATTTAAAGTGAACCTAAACTTAGGATTAATTAAATCATTTAATAAGCCATTCACTAAAGAGAACTAAATCATATTGAACATGCTTTAGAAAGTGGCTTAAGGTATGGATGAAAGAGAGTAATTCTCTTTTCTCTCTTTATAATATTTAGTTGCTAAGTGTAATCAAATGAAACAAAAAAATGCAAATTAAAATTCTCAAATCAATTAAACAACTTGAAGTGAAATCATCTTTTATGATAAAGTTAAATTCCCTTCACACTTAGAGAACTACAACTTAATGTTTAGCAAGACATACCACACAAGCCTAAACACACACATTATAATTAAGTCATCACTTCTAGCTTTATGTTAGGACGCATGGTGTGATATTTGTTTTTTTTGTGATGTATTATTTTAGACTGGATGTTAGTATGCTTCGTAGACTGGATGATAGGTCATGATTAGCCTAACCATATTTTTTACAGGAGATTATGCTTAAGGAGCCGGTTAAAGATGAATATAAATGCTCTCTTTACAGGTTGCTTAAGTCCCTAAGCATAATCCAAGTTAGGATAGTTGGGCTTGGTTACCCATGTGTAAGGTGCTACGTCTAAATTATAAATATAGCTTAGAATATGTATGTTTAGCTAACACTTATTTTGGGTATAGTTAAACTTTTCTATTTTTAATATAATTTTACATTAGAATTAAGATTAAGATTATGGGGTTTAGGATGAGCATTGGTAGAATCAGTCACAATGCAATGTGATGCCTTGAAGCCTACTAAATCAAAGGAGAAAAAATATGAAGAAATGGAGAAGACATGAAGCATGAAGAATGAAGACCACCCATAACATTCATTCATTATAATTGTAATTATTATTTTTATTCCAGGATGTATAAGGGTAGAGCTCGGCTACCCATTTCTCTTTAGGTTGTACGGCGGTACCCGAAGGCATTAACCTTTTATTCTTTTGTGTAAGATCTATGAAATTGATTGATATTTTGTTTAAATTGTGCAATAAATAGCATGCCTTTTCATAGTTTCTTTATGAATGATGATTTAATGTGTGGACTGGATCCGATTAGGCTCTTAAGAAAAAATAAATTTTCTACTCAACTACAACTCATAACTAAAATATTCTACAACTCATAACCTCATCATAAATCTTAGACATTAAATAAGATAATTAAAATATTTAGCAACCCCTTAGTTGAATACTTGAATGTCTCACAACATGCATGCATATTCTTTCTCTGTTGAACATGAAGGATCTCCAACCTTGCACGATAGGGGAATTCTTGACCTGTGAGGGCATCCCTTATGGTGGAGAACACCTTCTTCTAGCTGATTTAGCCCATAATCCATTTTCATCATGCATTTAGGCATAAGAGATCCCAAAGTCTTTGTCCAAATGAAGTGTTAAAAATTGAATAAAATTTGGAAATATTTTGCATTAGACTAAGTCATTGTTCATACCACTCATGCTCTAGTCTTATAGGGAGTGAGTTTAAGGATCTTAGTCTCTTTCTAATTAATTACTGTCTTGCAAATTCATATGACTAGACTACATTATTTTGAATCATAGGAGGAGTTAGCTGGCCACTCTAGGCGGTTGTAAGCCCAGCAGTTGGGTGGTTTACTCTCTCCTATGGAGATAAACCTTATACCCATGTTTGCTTAGATTTATGTTGTGCTTTAGCTCTTGATAAAGCCTCTTAGACTTAGGATCCGAGGTAGCTATTTCTTTTAGGCTATAAGCATAAATCCTCACCTCTTAGGTATTTCCACAACCTTGTGTTGTTGGATTATAAGCCCTACTAATTTAATAAAATTTCAACTCAAAACATATAAATCTCTTCAACTTCAAATATATAAAGCCCAATTATATGATAGATTGGAATGTTCACTAGGCCTTCTAGTATCATGAGCATTTCCTAATTCTTCCTTTGGATTCTAAAAATAAGTCTTCTCTTTGAACAATCCCATTTGATTTTCCAAACATAACCAATTTATTGATAGTTTAGCCTTGAAATCTTTGGAGACTTTAATTTCTACTTTAATCGAGTATTCTTAAGGGAGTTCATCTCGGATATAATTAACTATGGGGGCTTGCCTTCATAGAACTTAATGAACCCAACTTAAATTAAACCCTGCTTTTCTTTTCCATATAAAGTTGGAAAAAAATCTCTGGTACATTTGAAGACCCATCATGCCTTAGGAGTCCTTATTAGGTGATTAGGTCCATTATATGATGGTGATTTCTATCTTTCAAGATAGTGCATCATTCTTTAATGTCATACATGATCACTTCAATAAGTACCCTTTAAGATCTGTGTGGTGTCTCATACTCAAAATAAACACCATAAATTTTTCTAGCGATTTCACTAGGGATGATTCCTCTCTCCATCTTTAGTAGACATTATTATCTCCAAGCATCGATAGTGGACTTATATATAAGCCCAAGACTATCTTTCTTTTCATTGGCACTTAACTTATTGCATCCTTAAGCAAAGCATCCTTTAAGTTTTAGGATCTCACTCCATGTAGGTCTTAAATCCCCTATTGGGTCTCCCAATAGGTAAAAATAAATTAACTAAACTAAAGAAGATGACTACAAAAATTTTTAGAACCTCTTTACCATCCTCTTGGTGAGGTCTTGTTCATCCAATAATAAATCCTTTACAAAAATATTATTTTCAAAAGAACTTTTCAAATTAATTAAAAGTCACATGACAAAAGATTTACATAAAATTTTCAAAAAGATTTAAAGATAACCAAAGCCCATTTAACAATGTCTACAATTGTTACATGGAGGTTCTTTCAAAATCAAAACCAAATAATTTTAAAATCCTTTTTTAAAGCACATTTTGAAAATAGCTATCTCCATTTCAACATAACTAGGTTTGTTGGATGAAGATCCTATTTTCAAATGAAATCATGTCATAAAATTGAAATTCCCTTTAGCAATATTCCACATGTGCTAAGTTGGAGTTTCCCTTTTCAAAAGCAACATCACACACAAAAAACCCCATTTTTCAAAATCAATAAATATAATTGAATTCTATTTAACATACTTAAATTTTTAAGTGGAACCCCCTTCCAAAAAATCACCAAAAAAAATCAAAACACATTTGAATTCCATTTAACATACCCAAATTTGTCAAATGTGAATTCCTTTTCAAAACAAATTGGACTTTACTTAACATACCCACATTTGCTAAGTAGAGTTCCCTTTTTCAAAACAAAATCAAAACACATTTGAATTCCATTTGACATACCCAAATTTGTCAAATGAGAATTCCCTCTTTCAAAAATCAAAATAAATTGGACTCTACTTAACATACCCAC
Organism: Cymbidium sinense; assembly: GCA_021442155.1. Lineage (NCBI taxonomy): Eukaryota > Viridiplantae > Streptophyta > Magnoliopsida > Asparagales > Orchidaceae > Cymbidium > Cymbidium sinense. Next base: position 62,517,574 of record CM038215.1, read on the forward strand.
ATTTTCTAAGTAGAGTTCCCTTTTCAAAAAAAATCAAAACACATTTGAATTCCATTTGACATACCCAAATTTGTCAAATGAGAATTCCCTCTTTCAAAAATAAAAATAAATTGGACTCTACTTAACATACCCACATTTGCTAAGTATAATTCCCTTTTCAAAGTCACGAATAAATCAAATACAATTGAACTCCATTTGACATACCAAAATTGTCAAATGAGAGTTTCATTTTTCAAAATTGAAAACAAATTAAACTTTGTTTAACATACCACATTTGTTAAATAAAATTTTCCCTCTTTTAAGACAAAACAAAACAAACTCATCAAACATACTTGAGCCTTACTTAGCGTACCTAAATTTGTTAAGTAAAGGTTTCATTTTTCAAAATCAAATCAAAATACTTCAAACACATTTGGGCCTTACTTAGCATACCTAAATTTGCTAAGTAAGGAACCCATTTTCAAAATAAATTAAATACATGACACACATCATCGCAAACAAACAAAAAATGCTTTCAAATATTTTTAAACATACACTTGAATCTCACTTAGCATACCCAAATTTGCTAAGTGGAGATTCCAATATCAAATTTTCAAAACAAAGGATAAATAAAAAAAATACATCTCCAAAGTCTCTTATGGAATGAACCTCATTCAACATACTTAAATTTGTTGAATGTGGGTTTCAAATCAAAATCAAATCTTATGGTAAACACTATCCTCAAATCTCTCCAATTCAATGAACCCCACTTAGCATACTTAAATTTGTTAAGTGTGGGTTCAAAATTCAGTTAATATCATAAATCAATTTTTGAAGACAAATATCAAAGCAAAGTTTACTCAGTTATATTTCAACAAATGTAGAGGCATCAGCATAGTCTATTCTTTCTCAATCTTCAATTAGTTCAACTAGTATGGCTCTTAAATTTATTTTCTCCTTCCCCTTTGTAGATCGGCCTTGGGTGAATCTCTCACCTCAAACCCATTTACTTTGTCCACTATTTTGGTGGAGTCCAAATCACCTGTGAGGGGTCATCCCTCATGACTGTTAGTAGGGAGGAGGTGGCTGGCCACTTCTTCATTTTGACATTCTATCGGACTTAGAGTTCCCCTCACTGAAGAGGAAGGTTATTGAAGTTCTGTAGCATTAGTTTAATTTCTTACGTTGGAGTTGAGTGTTTGTGCCGGTGGTTTTCCCAATTCATTACAGTTGTTGTCCCTACTACAACCTCGGTGCAAGCTAGCACCTCCTCTTTGGTCCCTCAAAGGGAAAGCTATCTTGGCATCTGAGATAGTTTCCCCAACCTTTGAGGTAGGTTCCAGTTCTTACACTTCCCTGCTCTCCCGCACCTAACATCACAATAAAAATAGGAAGATCAAGCGGCATCATGAGTGGGCAGCCAAGGAGATCGATGCTACCTTCCACATTACTAAGGAGGGCTCTCCATTGAGGTTTCCCACCTTGGGTAGTAGCGATTCCACCCCTCTCGGTTTGGATGGAGAGGAAGATGTTAAGAGGATGTCCACTAGCTCATTATAAGTGGAGAGGAGAGGCCCATGTTGGTCTCTATGGTGTTTATTTTTGTGTTGGGTGTGTTTGTGTGAGGAGACACCACATAGATCCATAGATGTGCTTTTAGATGATCGGGTATGATAGTAAGGAATAATATACTATCTCAAGAGATAAAAGTCACTACCCTATAATGGACCTAATCACCTAATAAGGACTCCTATGGCTTGATGGGTCTTCGAATATACTAGAGATTTTTCCTACTTTACATGAAAAAGAAAAGTAGAGTTTAATTTAAGTCGGGTTCATTAAGTTCCCTACAAAAGCAAGCCCCCATAATTAATTACATCCTAAGAGATGAACTCCCTTAAGAATACTCTTGATTAGAGTAGGTGATTGTTGTCTCCAAAGAATTCAAAGATATGACTATTAAAGGATTAGTTGTATTTTAGAAAATCAAGTGGGAGAGATCAAAGGGAAGAGTTCTTATCGAAACCAAAAGAGATAAGTAGGGAGTGCTCATGATACTAGGAAGCCTAGTGAGCACTCCAATCTATCGTATGGTTGGGCTTTATACATTCAAATTTGAGAAGATTTATTTATTTGAGTTGAAATTTTATTAGAAATTTAGGGCTTATAATTCCATAATACAAGATTATGGAAATGCCTAAGAGGTGAGGATTTATGCTTGTAGTCGGCAAAGGGAAACAACAATATCAGATCCTAAATCTAGTGAGCTTTGGTGAGGGCCAAAGCAATTCTAAATCTAAGGCAAAATGGGTATATGGTTTACCTCCATAAGAGAGAATAAACCACTTGACTACTGGACTTATTAGCGTCTAGAGTGGCAACCAGCTAACTCCTCCTACGCTTTAAATCATGTAGGCAAGTTATATGCTTTGCAAGATGGTTAGGCTATTATCTACTTAGAAAAGAATCTAAGTTCTTAAACTCACTCCCTAAGAGACTATATCATGGAGGGTATGAATAATGACTTAAATCTAATGCAAATTTTGACAAATTTTATTTGATTTTTGGACTTTTATTTTGACACAGGCTATAAGATTTTGTATGCCTAAATGCATGAGAAATTGATTGTGGACTAAATCATGAGAGAAAGAGATGTCTTTCCATCAAAGTCTCTTACAGGTTAAGCCTTTATTCTTTAGCATAGATGGAATTCCTCTCTTAGCAAGAGTAGAAGAATCTGATATGCATGATATTATACATTTAATCATCCATAAGGGTTGCTAAAAATTTATTATCTTGATTTAATTCTTAGGCTTTTATGTGAGGTTATGAGTTATTTTAAAATTTTAATTATGAGTTGTTAATGGGATAGAAAATTTATTTTTATCCTAAGAACCTAATCGTATCTAGGCCTATGAAGAGGCATGCTATTTCTAATGCATAAGCTAAACAAAACTACAAAAAATTTTATAAAGCTATCGCAAAAGAATAAAAGGCCAGTGCGATCGGATACCGTTGTACAACCAGAAAGAAATGTTGGTAGCCAAGCTCTACCCTTATACATCCTTGTGGTGAAAATTATTTTATATGCTTATCTCTACTCCTATATTATATATATATATATATATATATATATATATATATATATATATATATATATATATATATATATATATATATATGATGCCTCCATAGATCTATATGTTCTTATTGGGTGATGGGTGATCGGGTATGACATTGAGAAGAGGTGTACTATCTCGAAAGGCAAAAGTCACCACACTATAATGGACCTAATCACCTCAATAAGGACTCTAAGGACTATGGGTCTTCAGAATATACCAGAGATTCTTCCCTACTTTACATTGAAAAGTAAAGCGGGATTTATTTTAAATTTGATTTGTTAAGTTCCCTGAGGGCAAGCCCCTATAGTTAATTACATCATAAGGAACAAGATTCCTTAGGAATACTCTCGATTAAGGTGAATGATCATTGTCTCCAAAGATTTTGAAAGGTAGGACTATTAATCGATTGGTTTATTTTTTGAAAGTCAAGTGGGATATATCAAGAGGAGGGAGTTCTTATCGAAGCCAAATGAAAATAAGTAGGGGATGCTTAAGATACTAGGAAGCCTAGTAAGCATCCTAAACCATCCTATGGTTGGGCTTTATATTTTTGAAATTGAATTAATTTGTTTGAGTTGAATTTTTATTAGAATGCTAGATTATAATTCCATCATACAATGTCACGAAAATGCCTAAGATGTAAGGATTTATGCTCATAGTTCGAAAATGAAAGTAGCAACCTCTAAACCTAATCTAGGGAGATTTTCCAAGGGCCAAAAAGCATGTCTTAAATCTATGGTGAAAAATAGTTATTTGGTTTACCTGTTGGACTTACAACCTGTTGGCCGCCAACTCCTATGATTTTAAAATATGTAGGCAAGTCATATGTTTATGCAAGATAACAAAGTTGTTATTTATTTAGAAAGAGACTAAGTCCTTAAACACACTCCCTAAAGAGACTAGATCATGTAAGGACATGCTTCAAATGGCTTAAATCTAATGCAAAATTTTCACATGTTTTATTTTTATTTTTGGATAATCATTTGACTCAGGCTATAGGATTATTTATGCTAATGTTTGAGAAATTAGATTATGGATCAAAATCAACAAGATAGGGAGGTGTATTTCCACTATGGTTCCCACAGGTCAAGCCAACTTCTCTAGCAAAGGTGGAAGCCCTCCAATCAAGAGTGAAATAATATGCTTTTATGCATAATGTTAGAAAAGAAAGTACACATCCAGCTAAAGGGTTGCTAATTCTTTTATCTTGATTTTAACTTCGGCTTTAGATGAGGTTATGAGTTGTTTATTTTTAATTTTGAGTTAATTAATTTGGTAGAAGATTTATTTTTTCTTAAGAGCCTAATTATCATCCAGGTCAGACATAAAGTAAGGAAGAAACTAGAAAAAGGATGTCATTTCTAACGTACAAGGTAAACAAAATATCAAATATTTTATAAAGCTAACACAAAAGAATAAAAGATCATTTGTGGTTCCCACACAAACTAATTGGGTAGCCAAGCTCTACCCTTATACAACCCGGATTACAAATGAATTAATTACAATTAAGCAAGGAATTCATGTTATGGGGTCATCATTTCTTCTTTTCTTCTTTCTTCTTTTGATTCCATCTTTTAGATGGTCAGAATATGGTTGCTCCAAAGGCTTAACATGGTACATAAGCTGAAATCTTATTACCAATGCTCATCCTAATCCCCCATAACAATCATTCTAAAATACTAATTACAAAAGTACATGAAAAGGAAAAGTAAATCTAACTAACACCTGTAAAATAGCGATTAGCTAAACAAACCATATAATTCCTAAGCATATCTATTGGACTTAGTACCCCACACATAGGTAACCAAGTCCACTTGGCCTATTGGATTACGCTTAGGGGTATAAGCACCTACATAGCAAAAGTATTTATACTTTTATTTATTATAGCGCCCCTTAAGCACAATCCTCTGCAGAAGATAATGATTAAACTAAATTGTCCTGCCATTCAATCTATGCACATACACCTTAACATCTAGATTAAAACAAAACATCACAAAATAAAAGCAAGCATCAAACCATGCACCGCCCTAACCTAAATCCAGTAGAGGTGACTTAGCCTAATGTGTGCTCTTTAAAAGGTTTGTTTGGTATGTTTAGCTATGGCTTTAAGGTTTAAATTTTTAAGTAGAATGTTCAACTTAGAGGATGATTTCAATTTAAGTTGTTTAGTTTTTTGGGATTGATTTTTATTTAGTGATTTATTTAAGTTTGAATGAACCTTCAATTAATTACTAAGTTGTAAAGAAAAGGTAAAGAGAGGAGAACTTCTCTTTCCTTCCCAACCCTAAGTAATTTTAAGGTAGATTCATATTTGATTTTTATTTAGTGAATATTTTATTATGTGCTTTAATTAATCCTAAGTTTAGAATAACTCTAAACAAACCTATTAAAAAGAAAGCCATTTTAAGATTAAGTAAAGTGAATTAACATCACAAAACACACATCACTTCATTTCTTTCTTAGCATGTATAACATGCATATGAATGAATCCTAAGCATATCTATACATATAAATGGAAATGTTTAACACACTTAATGATGAATGCTAGGTAGTGTTACTTAAGAAAATTTAGATGCCTTATGATGCATGAGTTTCATTAACTAGAAAAGGGGATATTCTTTTATCCTTTATTCATATGCACATGAGTATGTATGAAAGGCATAATCGAGTACAGCGCCATTGTTAGCACCAGTGGTGTAAGGTATAAGACCTACTTAGGGCTACTTAAAGCCTCGCAATCCTGGAGTTTTTCAGACTAATATACCACTTTCTTTAAATACATATGCATGTATAAAAGAGATAAATGAAAAAAAAAAAAGATGCAAAGTTTATGTTTATTTAATTTTTAGTTTGTTTATGTAATTTATGTCTGTAAATGTAAAGATCCTTCTTAAGTTATAATATGGAAGAGGATAAGAGTAGATTTTAAGCAAGTTTTATATTCTTTTAAAAGAACAATACACTTTGCAAATCTTATTCAAATCCATGTTAAGAGGGAAGAAAGGGAGCAAACATAAGACATATTTTTATATTCACAACAACTTATAAATAAAGTATAAGTAACCTTTGATATTGATATTTTTATAACTTTTGAAAATAATTTTGAATTTAATAGTGATAATAGCCATTCATATTTTTACTTTAGCCAAAACATGCAATTTGACATAAAGGAAACATTTCATTTTAATTTGATTTTTAAAAGAGATGGATGCATGATTTTCACATAACATACACATTTAGCATGCTAAGAAAGAAATAAAGTGATGAAAGCAATGTAAACTCATTCACCTAATTAATTCCTAAAGACAATCCTATGAAATAAGAAAGTTCGAAGTGAATCAAAGTTTGTTTAATGTGATTTTTGTTTTGAATTTGCTTTATGTTTGATTTAGAAAATGTGAAGGAATGTTTGCTGGTCCTAACCCATTTCCCCATAGGTGAGTTAATTTAGTTTGTTCTCAAGATCATTAGGTAATTTTTATATTTTATTTAGGTTAAGGTGTGAATTAAGTGTGTTAATTATCCCTTACCCACACCACCTTAGCACACTTAACCAAATAATTATGAGCCAATGGATGACATAAATCCATAGAAGGAATTTAAATCAGTAATGCACCTAAGAAAGAAAGGGGCCTAATGTAATTGGCTCATGATTAATGATTAATTAAGCTAAAGGGTTTAATTTAAGTACTTTCATAACACCTCTCACACATGTGAGTTTGATTTTGATTTCCTCAATGTACTTAGGTTATTGGGCACCTAAGCACCTACCCAAGTTGAATTAGTTAAGTTCTGGAAAGTTTTAGAATTTTATCAAATTAATTAGGTAGGTAATTAGTGGATTACTCCTTAATTAGATTTAGATTAAAGAAGAAAGAGGAGGTTTAAGGAATAGCTTAAGGAAAATATCCCAAAATTATTTCCTAACCCTCCTATTCATTTAAAAAAACCTTAATTAACTCAATCAAGGGATTAAACTAATTACACACTTAATTAGGCTTAATTATATTAAGAGAGTAATTAGGAATGAATCTAATAATTATCCTAATTAAACTATTAATAAATCCCAAGAAAATTAGGGGAGTTATAAATCATCCCACTAAATACACATAAGAAGTTTGAGATAAATTAATGGAATAATCAGAGAGTAATCAGCTTAATTAAATTCCTAATAAAACCCAAATTCAGAAAATAACATTGTTCAAAATCCATCAAAATTAATTTTATAATATTCTACATTCAATTATCTTTCATATGCAATTTATTTCAAATTTTTTTTGATTTTTCTACATTTAGATGTGAATATTTGAATATTTCATGATTAATTAGGTAATTAATCCCTTAATTAAATAGCTAATCTCATCGGCGCCATGAGGAGGCTGATGCGGTGCACGCTTTCCACATGGCGTGATGGGAGAGGCTATTAAAGTTATCACATCGTAGCATGCACCCGTGCCGGTGCTTTCTCCGTCGTCGATCAAGGATCGAGATAGATCAATCCACAATTCCTATGGGTTAAAATAATGGATCTACATGTCTTGATCATGGCCGTCCATACAAAATGCATGGATGGAAGGCCCATGATCTATCCCTGATCTTCCCTGCGGGAGATGGCCACGTCCATCTTCTAGGAGAAGATCCAAGCTCGATTGAGCTTAGATTGAATCCAAATTCAATCCCACACCATCACCTTGCAAGGGGGATCACATCTAATGGCTAACTTCTCATGGGATGAGACTTCACTTCACAAAGGACCAAATAAAATTGAAATTATGCTCATTTAATGGCATACCTCACCAGAGGCAATCACCAGTGCTCGATTCCCTTTAAGTAGCTTTGTCAAGTGGAGATAAAGCCTTGTTGAAGGTTTGAGGCCTTGAGATTGAATGGATCTTCCTAAAGGCCAAGTCATCCTTCAATGAGTTCGGCTTTGATCAAGCACTCTTCCCTTGCTTGGAGAACTTGTATGAAGCTTGGGGTGAGTTCGATTTGATCCTCTCAGGGTGCTCGAAGTAAGAATTAGATTGGTTTTGAGTATTGGATGAGATGGAATTCAAGTGGAGCTCCCCTATTTTCAATCTAAGAAAATCAAGAAATGGAAAATTCCAACTCACTCTAGGAAGCTTGGGGAGACTTGGAAATGGTTCCTGGCTTCCCTCAGCTCAATCAATTTGGAGAGTGTTGAAATCAAGTAGAATTAGGGGGAGTATATCTCCCCCTAGGTGAATCGAATGACCATGAAGAGCCTTACCATTTTGATCCAATACAGCCTATTCAATGGGTTGTTTAGGCCATTTAGAGGGGAATGGCCTAGGGGTAAAATGGTCATTTGACCTTGATTTTAGTTTGAATATGTTTGGTATGATTGAAAAATGGGTTAGGCCAAGTTTCATTGATTTGGCTCATGTTGACCCATTTAGGTCAAAATGGGTCAACTTGGGTTATGTTGACCAATTGGTCAAATTGGGTCAAATTGGGTCAAATTAAGGGTTGGGTCATGTTCATATGACCATTTGAAATATGTTGGCATCATTGGTTTGGTTCAATTTTATTTATATTTGAATTTGTTTCATTTGATTTCATTTAGGTCAAATGGGTCAAGTTGACCAATTTGACTCATTTGACCTATTTGGGATAGATCATGGGTTGGTTTATATTTGGTTGGTCATTTGAAATGGATCGGTATCTTTGTTTCCAATCAATTTGGTTTATATTTGGATTTAGCTCAATTTGACCCTTTAGGTAAAGTTGGGTTCAAGGTCAATTGGGCTAAGTTGGCAATTGGGGCTTTGGTCGTGTTCAACAAGTGATTTGGAATGAACTTGACCCATTGGTTTCAATCAATTTAGCTTTGATCAAGTTTTGACACATTTTGACTTTTTAGGTCAAGTTGGGTCAACTTGGGTCAAGTGCCAATTGGGCTAGGTTAGGCTCAAATGATGACTTGGTCAAGTTCAAACAATGGTCATGAATGAGTTTTGATCAATGGTTTCAATCAATTTGACCTATGGTGGATTTTGGCTAAGTTGGGTTTCATTTTGACTAAGTGTTGACTTGGTCAACCCTTAGGTTTTACTTGGTTTGATCCAATTTGAGTGATTGATCATCTCATGATGATTATTGATCATGATGAGAGGCTTAGGTGGGATTAGTTCAATCCAATTTGGGTAGGATTAGAATTTGGCTCAAAAGGCATACTTTAGGTCACTTTGGGTCAAGTGAGCCTAAATGGGTCAATGGACTTGATGAAGGCTTGAATCAAGTTTGGTTGAACTCACATATGGACTTATGATTGAAATATAAATCCATTTGCAAGTGATTTGAAGTCAAATGGATTTTGATTCATTTGATAATTTCAAGTTCAAAGGGTGAACATGAGTTTGACTTGGGTTTGATTTTTGAATTTAGTTTTGGATAGAAGATTGAAGTTTGTGTTTATATTTGGATTCATGATTGAAGGATTGATTGAATCATGATGAAAAATCAATAGTTTGGCTTGATTTGAATTTGATTTGGCTAAGTTCAAGAATTTGACTTGAAAGGCTTAGGTGGGATTTTGATTGAATTTAAGTTTAATTTTTGGAGTTGGTTTTGGTTGTTTGAATTTATATTTCATTTATATATGTGAATATAAATAAGAATATAAATGGGTTCTGAGAAAATTTCATGAGTTTTAATTGATTTGAACATGATCTAGGCTAAATCCTTAAGAGAAATCAAAGTGACTTAGGAAAGATTTTGAGCTAGGAATTGAATTTTAAATCTAGTTTGATTGATTTAAATTTATATTTCATTTATATATCTGAATATAAATGAGTTGTAGAAAATTTTATGAGTTTGAGTTGATTTGAAGATGATTTAGGCTAAGTCCTTAAGAGGGAATTAAGGATTTAGGAAATATTTGAAATTTGGGATTTCAACTTAGAATTTGATTTGATTAATTTGAATTTATATTTCATTTATATATGTGAATATAAATGAGAATATCAATGGGTTATGGGAAAAATTCATGAATTTGAATTAATTTGAAGATGATTTAGACTTAGTCCATGAAGAGAAATCAAAGGACTTAGGCAAGATTTGGAATTTGGAATTTGAATTTTGGATTTCAATCATGGGTTTCAATCATGTGGCATTGATTTGAGTTTGAAGAAAATCAATTAGGCTAGAATTAATTTAGGTTTGATGTTGATTTGATTTGGAGTTTGACTTGAAGGAAGGAAGTGAGGAATGTGGTTCAAGCTATAGAGTAGGCAAATTTTCCTAACACCTATGAGGCATGACCTATTCCTATAGCTAACTCTTCTAAGTCTCTAGGGCTAGGTTGAGTGTCTACCTAATCACTAGATGTGTCATAAGACTAAGAATCTCTTAAAGTCTAAGAGGAGTCCTATGTCTAAGATAAAGGGGTTGAGAACTCATTCTAAAAATGAGGTCAACACCCACCTACTCTTTTGGACAAACTAAATAAGCCCTATTCATTTAAGGGAGGGAGTCAGAAGATCTTTAAGAACCTCTTAAAGAAGCCAGATTTTTAGCTACTAGAGCCTAAGAGGTCGGAGGAAGTGGACAAGAGTGATGATCCTATTTTGCCTCTACCACTACATGTTAGGCCTTATCTTAGAAGATTTCATCACTTTCAAGGACTTGCTTGAGCATAGCTACAAGTCAGGTTCCATAATTATCCCTAAGGATTACTTGTTAGAACAACCATTTAGTTTTATTAGGGTAATCCTTAGGGATACATGTGATCCTCTCAAGACAAAAGAAGGTTACATGTGACCCTCTCAAGATAAAAGAAGGTTGTGATATTTCCTTATCCCGAACCTCTAAGAAAATTATTTCTAAGAACAAGAAACTCTCCTTACAGGTGCCTGAGGCAGCTCAAACCTCCAACGTCAAGGAAGGTTTGCAAGTTGCCAAAGAAAACTTGAGAAAAGTGGGAGCTCAGTAGTAGCATCCCTCACTTGCCAGGGATAGGCCAGTAGTGCAACCACCGATCGAGTAGAGCATGCCCTACATCGTTGCAGCTACTACCACTTTATCCTTCTCTTCTTCTACTAGCAGAAACATTATATCTACGGACGAGGGCACTAAATCCCTCACTCAGCTTACTTTACTTGATTTCTATCATGTACCTCCATTTAGAAAGAAACTAATGAAGAATGTAGATTCCACTTATATCTTCTCTACTTTTGATACTCTTGATGATCTCATTTCAATTGAAATCTCTCCAAATCTAAATAACAATAATAGCATAAATAATTATGATCCTTTCTCTTATAATTCAGAATCAGACTTTCCTTTTCTGAATCAATTGGGTTCACCCATTGAGATTGACTTGGAGTCATCCGACTCTGAGGATCCCGTAGGGAGTAGGTGCCCATGAGCGATAGAACTTTCCACTAACCCGCTACATTAAGTCACTAAAGTTAACCTCCACAATGGCAAACTTCTACCACCTATGCGAAGGGAAACCAAAAGAAGCTCACCTTAGAAAGTTTTCATCTAAGCTAAGCATATATGACGCCCTCATCTTATCTAAGGAGATGAGGGAATCTCTAATCAATGCTCTACTTGATCTTGAGATCTGTTTAGCTCAACTGATCGCTACTGAAGAGGAGGCTCATTACTCAAAATACATCTCAGGAGTTACATTCAGTGATGAAGACCTACTTTTAGGGATGATCACCCCCCCTACATCACAAAGGAACATGGGTATTCAGTTATCAAGAGTGTTGTTGCATCGGGGTCAACATTATGAGTCTAAAACCCCTTGTTATTTGAGGATCGACATCTCCAAACTCAGTTCAGAAAGGATGATGTTGAGAGGATTCAATGAGCAAGGAGAGAGGGCTTTAGGCTCCATAGTGTTGCCATTGGAGATAGATAATTGGAAGATTGAAGCTAGGTTTCACATTATAGACTTAGATACATCCTTCAATGCTTGCTAGGAGACCATGGATACATGAGAATAACACTATTCCATTCTCTCTACATCAATGCCTCAAGTTCATGAGAGGTGGGATCGAGTATTGCATCAAAGGAGATCTCAAACTATTTTTAGTTCATGAGGTCGATATATGAGGATGCAGCATATTACCTCCCTCAAAATCAAAAGGTCTATTCTCACGAGCTTAGTAAAAATCCCCACATCATAAAAGAAGAAAAAGAAAGAAAAGAAAAAGAAAAAGAAATAGAAAAAAGAAATGAAAAAGAAAAAGATGTAGAGATTGAGAAAAAGAGGGAGACATAAGAAAAAGAGCTCGACATACCACCATTCATTTCAAAGATGACCCAACCTCAAGTGAGAGGAAGAGGTAGATCCAGAGGTAGCCCTAGGGACGGAAGACCTCCTTATTGGCCACCCAATAGGAGATATGTCTGCCACCAAGAGTACACCTATTGTCCATATAGACTTGGAATCTAGTTCAGAGGATGAGTCTTATATGGTTAGTATGCCAGCTAGCACTTCTAAACAGTAGATCCCCATGCAGGTGATAATTGATCCCGACAGCGATGAAAATCGGGTCCTCAAGCAAAGCATAAGTGTATCCAAGTCTATATGTGAAACAATTATGCATCAGTTGGGAATCTTAGCTCTAACCTCATTTTCCTCATAGAAAGTTGAGGGTTTTGTAGTTAAGGAAGCCCCTAAGTCATCCACAGATGTGAAGGTGCAGAGGTTCTTTTTGGGAGCATCATTCTCAAGTTAGGAAGCTGATGTAGAACTTGAGGATGATTCATATAAAGATTTATTTTGTACTCTTGTGTCCTTTAGCAAAGAATGGATTGATTCCATATGCTTTCTAAATGCTAAACAGATTAATTAAGAGGTTATGGGATCAAATGGATTCTCAATCAAGACCGTGACTAGAGTGTACAAGGGTATACGATGATGAAGATTATTACTTAGCCATCACCAATCATTTGGAATCTAATAAGTTTTTTTCAAATCACATTAACTCATATAAGGAGTTATGCTTTGAAACTTCAGATGCTCCAAATGATTTTGAAGTCAAAGATGCACTACCTGAGTTCAAAGAGGAGATCAGGTTAACTATCGATGATCTTAAAGAAATCAACTTAGGAACTAAAGATAATCCACGTCTACATACATCAATTCTTTATTGAATGATACTGAAATCAATGACTTAGTTAGGCTATTGACTAAGTTTAAGGATTGCTTTGTATGGAGTTATGAAAAGATGCTTAGTTTATCTCCTGACATAACAATCCACAAACTAGTAATAGAGCTAGTGCTAACTCTATCAAGCAAGCACCTAGGCATGTGTTTAGAAAATGAACAACATGTCATTTATGAAGTCAAGAAATTGATTAGTGATGGCTTCATCAGAGAAGAAGAATACCCTACTTGGTTGGCCAATGCCATATAGTTAAGAAGAAGAATGGCCAAATTCACATATGTGTCAATTTTAGGGACTTAAACAAGGCATGTCCAAAAGATGAATTTCTACTAGCAATCCTAGAGCTGATGGTGGACATTGCCTCATCTCATACAACCTTCTCCTTTATGGATGGCTCATCTGAATATAACCAAATAAAGATGGCCCCTGAAGATGAGAAATACTACTTTTTGAACCTCGATCAAAATATTTTGTTATAAGGTCATGCCTTTCGACCTTAAAAATGTTGGTGCTACATACCAGCGGGCTATGACTCAATCTTTGATGAACTCATTCATCATCAATTCGTATGTTTCGTCGATGATCTCATAGTCAAAAGTAAAGAAAAGGAAGACCACCTCTTTGACTTGAGAGTTATTTTCGAGCGGTTAAGATAATTTAACCTCAAAATGAACCCCTTGAAGGGTGTATTCGGAGTAGCTTCAAATAAGCTCCTTGGGTTTGTTGTCTAACATCAGGGAATCGAGACCGATCTAGAGAAGATCAAAGTAATCTTAAAAATGTCACCTTCTAAAAGTCTAACTTAACTCAAATCATTTCAAAGGCAGTTGACATATCTAAGATGCTTCATATCCAACTTATCAGGGAGATGTTAGTCTTTTCAGCACTTATCAAAAAGGATGTCAAGTTCAAGTGGGATGACAAGTTTCAGCGTGCCTTTGAAGATGTCAAGCAATACTAATGAAGTCACCAGTTCTAACAGCCCCTATCCCGGGCAAGCCGCTCATCCTCTACACTACTGCATTAGATGACTCTCTTGGTGCTTTGTTAGCCCAAGCCAATGACGAAAGAATGGAGAACACTCTCTACTACCTCAGCCTTCATCTAATCCCTGCTAAAGCAAATTATCCATCCATTGTGAAGCACTGCTTAGATTTGATCTTTGTATCCCAAAAGTTACATTACATGCTTTCTCATAAGGTGAACTTAACCTCTATAATCAATCAACCATAATATCTCATGACATGGCTGACACTATCTGGACGGTTTGCACATTGGTCCATGATTTTGTCATAGTTTAATATTACTTTCGTACCCTTCCATGCGATAAAAAGATAAACACTAGCAGATTTCTTAGCATCACACCCACTTCCTACTAACTCGATGATGACCTCTTCGGTGAACAAATCATGAACTTAGGGGACACTAACATTCACCGCTGGGAGATGTACTTTGATGGTGCGGCTTCCTCTCAAAGAGGAGAAGAACCACAATCTACTATCCTAGGAAAGGCAGGGTAGGAATAGTTCTCTTAACTATAGACTATGACATGATGAGATTCTCATATCACCTTTCTAATCCATGCACCAACAACAAAGCCGAATATGAGGCTTTGATTGTCAGTTTGGAGTTAGCCATCACTCTAAGCAATGATAACATTAACATCTTCAAAGTTTCTCAGTTAGTCATCAACCAAATCACTAGGTCTTACAAGGTTCTTAAGCTAAGCTCCATCACTACCACAAGTACAGTATGAAGTTGTTGGCCCAAATCCCAGAGGTTACCATTTACTTGATTCCTTGAAGGAAAAATGTGTCAAATGCTTTAGCCAAACTCACTAAGGAGTTTGCATGTCTGGAAGATGAGTCCATACAATAAGGGTCTAAAATAGACAAGTCTTATCCCTTATTAATACTGGACTCATTGAAAAATACTCAATTGAAAGGGAAGTTGCCATTGCTAAAAAGGATGATGAGTCATATTGGAGGCAATCATTGATGGATTATCTAAATATAGGCAAACTACCTCAAGAGAAATCACTAGCACATCAAGTGAAGTAGAGAGCACTTTCCTGCACTCTCATGGATGACACTTTATACCGATGGTCTTTCGATCATATGTGGTTACATTGTTTGGACAAACATGAAGCCTGAAAGATCATGACCAGTACTCTCAGATTATGTGGAGCACAACAATCCGTCCAAAGATGAAGCCAAGATTAAGAGATTAGGATAATACTGACTGTTAATGATCACCGATTGCATGGACGTAGCTAGGCGATGCCACTAACATCAACCACCCAACATTCTACATCTACATTGGCCTAATGGCCATTCGAGTGTTGGGGTACCAACATAGTGGGTCTGATTGGTCCTCCTTCTTTCAAGGGTAATCGATACATCCTAACTACCACGGAATACTTTTCCAAGTGGGCAGAGGTAATCTCGCTCAGAGAGGACATAGCTCAACATGTGCTCCAATTTTTCAAGAACCATATCGTGTATAGGTTCAGGGTGCCTCGACAAATTATATCCAATAATGGTACTGCATTCAAGAGCACTAAAAGTAGTAGTTTTGCCTAGAGAAAAGCATATATTGGAGATATTCTAACATATACTACCCAAGGGAAAATGGCTTGGCAGAAGCCTTCAATAAAACTCTCATCCAAATATTAAAGAAGATTCTCGATGACAACAAGCGACAGTGGCATTAGCAGTTAGTTGACGCTTTGTCAGCATACCGCACCACATATAGAACTCCAACTCAATATATCCCTTTCTTCTTAGTGTATGGGTCCGAAGCTGTCTTACCATTAGAAGTCCAACTCCCATCACTAAGGATAGCTGTGACTAGCAAAATCACAACAGAGCAGAACAGTAAGCTGCGGTTAAAAGAGCTCAAATGTTTGGAGGAGAGACGTCTGAGGGCATGCGAGAACCTCGAGTTATACAAAGCCAAAATGATTCAAGCTCATAATAAGTTGGTCTGCTATAGAGCTTTTCAAGTAAGAGAGCTTAATTTAGTTCTGAGGAGACCAATTATTGCTCATCGCAAGATGAAAGGCAAGTTTGAACCCACTTGGGAAGACCTTTTTGTTATAGAAAAGGCCTACAAAGGAGGATCATATCAGTTGATCAACCATAAAAGAGAGTACACGATGCTTCCAATCAACGGGCTTTATTTAAGGAAATATTATCCTTGAATTCATGTTTGAAAGTAATTATCGTCAATAAAAATTTTATCTTTCCATTCATCAAATCTTCTCTTCATTTTAAGCATTCTTTGCTTGTTTGTGAATACGCCATGATGTATTTAAGGTAGGTGTAAGAGAACCTAAGCAGCATCATATCCTTCATCAACACAACACAAACACAAATATCACATAAACACATATCAAACAAATACACAACTTTTGTCTCTGCTACTTTGATGTGAGATAACGCCCCCTACAACACTCACTCATTAGCTGCTCTAGGTTGGGCTAATATATTATCCTGCTAGTGTGTAGCCCTAGTGGTCCCTCATTCAGGAAGATGTAAGTCTGCTATGCTTTCTTTTCTGATTTGACTGCTGCACACCAACGAGCACCTTATTAGCATGGTAGGCCTTACTGTTGGTAAAGCTACCCTCATGTTGGCTTTGTTCAAGAGGATGTAAGTCTGCTATGCCTTCTTCTTAAACTAGCCATCGTGAACTAACTTGGTTGAGTAGAGGATTAAGGTAAGCCCCCTAGCGGCTTCTTTCCTCCTGACTACTTCAAGTATCCAATCCTTCTTTGTGACTCCCTACTTAATTGTCACCCTTATTATGCCATCAATGGGTCGCCATAGCGATTGATCTCTACTTGGAAGATGTAAGTCTCTGCACACTGCATACAACGACAGGTCGAGCACATCGAGCATGATGACTATCGACAATCGCCATTATGCTTTAGGGAGATGTAAGTCTATATTCCTTCTTTCTAGACTAATTGTTGCACACTAACCAGCACCTTAGGTTGGTTTGTCTTCGCTATGTCTGCACCCACCCAAAGGTGGATACACCACTTTTGTGATATACTACACGCCTTCTCCTTGAGTTGGCCATCAATACCTATGTGCTTTCTTTGTGGTCCAAGATAACGCCCCTAATGGCACCTCCCCTCTAAGAACTCCATTTGGATCACGTCCTTTGCAACCCCATTTAGACACTACCCAGGTTACTTTTGGATTGGATAGTCCCCCTTTCCTAATAACCACCCCTGTGGTTGGAGATTCTATTCTGCGGATGCGCAGATTCTCCCTTGGTCTAGTAAATCTAAGATAGGTCAAGGTCGACATAACCCCTTTTCAGTGTGGTTCCTCACACACCAACAGAGTCCATGATGATAAACAATAATATATATATATATATATATATATATATATATATATATATATATATATATATATATATATATATATATATATATATATATATATATATATATATATATATATATTCGCTATGGATTAGGAATTAACGCCTAGTGATACCTTTCCCAAGAAAGTTTTCTTTAGGACAGTGTCAACAAAATTCCTTATAAGAATCACCTAACTACTCTTAAGTTGAGGTAAGTCCCCAAGACACTCTTTCAATAGTCACCCTTAGTTCGGGTTCAACTTGTTTTGCCCACTGTCAGTTACCGTCATCTCTACTTTTGATGTAAATCACTGCATTCTTTCCGGCCAGATTGCACACTAACGGATAGCCCTAAGTAAGGTTCAATATGTTGTACATTAATGGGTCACCCAAGTGGCTCTTCTTTGCTTTGGGAAATTTAAGTCTGTTATGCTCTCTCCAACACAGCCATTGCACATAGAAAGGTACCCCTTAGGTCGGATAGTCCTATCCTTCGGCCAATAGTCTACCCCTTTGGATCAATAAATTTGAGATAGGTCTAGGCCCACATAGCCCATTCTTAGTGTTGTCCATTGCACACTAATGGGATTCATTACATAAAACTAAAAGAAATTAATCTTGACTGCTTTTGAGCTGACATAAATCCCAGCAGTTTTCACTAGGTCAGGTTTGATTTGTTGTTCCATCTAGATCACCCATGGTGATCCTACTTTGGAAGATGTAAGTCTACTCTTTCTTCCTTAGTATTGCACATCAAAGGCAACCCCTTAGGTCAAATAGTCCTACTTTGTGACTGGTAGACTATCCTTTGGATTTGTAAATTTGAGATAGGCTAAGGCCGACATAGCCCTTCTCAGTGGGTCCATCGCACACCGACAGGGTTTATAACAAACCAAATTCAAAATTAACCTCCCTAGTGGAGTGAAATTAAACATATCGAATAAACTAAATTTCTCCCCCATGAGGTGTAAATCAAATTAGCCTCCCTAGTGGAGCCTAGATCTAAATCAAATAAATCTAACTGAGTGTACATCCCCAGCGGATATGCCCTCAATCTAAAACCATCCTCCCTAATGGAGTCAAAGAAAATATAATCAAACTTGTATCCACAGTAGATACACCCCCTAGACAAATCATATTTGAAATCAAATTATTATTCTCAACGGATAACCCGAACCTGCTTCCCTAGTGGAAGGTTCACATACCTAATCCCTAGCGAATTGGAGCCCACATCCCTAGAGGATATGCCTCCACATCAATTAAAATAAAATAAATTAAAATCAGTTCAATCTTGATCTGTGGTGGATTATAGATTCTTATCCCCAGTGGATCTCCTTTCAATAAATCATATTCATAACCGAACTCAAATCCATATCCCCAGTGGATAGCTTGAACTTGTTTCCCTAGTGGAAGGTTCATGTACTCAATCCCCCGTGGATTCCTTTCGGCTCTCTTATGCCCTTGGAATAAGTGGAGTTGCATTGCACTAAAACTACAATTTTATCTACCCCTCTCCCCGAGTTTAGTTATAGATCATTTCTTTAGTGTTTGCAATCCTTTGGACATTGTTGATCGTCTTGATCTACGCAAATACGTGAGGTGTGCCTTGTCAGTTACACCACACCTATTGGCGTCCTTTTGTTGACCTCACTTTTGGAGTGAGTTCTCAACCTCCTCTTCTTGCTTAAGAACCTTCTAGACACTAAGGTTTCCTTGGTCAAAAGATACTTCTAGAGATTAGGTGAACACTTAACCTAAACCTAGAGACTTAGAATGGTTTAATCATAGGATTATTAGAGACTTAAGAAAATCACCTACCCTATAACGTAAATCCAATCCATGTACACTTCTTAAATTCAATTCAAATCCAAATTCAAACCTACAATCAAACTCAATTTCAAATCCAAATCCAAATCAAATGATTGAATCCCATGATTGAATCAAACTTGAAATCCGAATTTGAACCCTTTGAGCCATTTCCTTGGACTCAACTAAATCCCATCTAAATCAAACCAAATTCAATTGATTTTCTCTCAAATCAATCATTCAATCAATCACCATTCCAAGCATAAATGAAATATACAATCATCAAGCCAAATCAAAATCAACCCAAGTCAAACCCAACTTAGCCCATTTGACTTGAAATATTCAAATGAACCAAAACTCATTTGAACCCAAACTAATTGCTTTTAGATTTATATATCAATCTCAATTCCATATATAAACTCAACTAAATAAAACTCAACCCAAAATCAAGCCAACTAAATCCAATTTGTTCACTTAATCCAAAGTAGCCAATTTGACCTACATGAACCAAAATCCAATTCAAACCAAATCAAAGTGAATTAATCCAATCTAAACTTCATATCATGATCATCAATCACCCTAGGATGAATAATTTCCTTGAATTGGGTTAAAGACTAAGTTAACCCTTTAACTCATATGAACCTAAACTAGTTAAATTGCAACATAAGTCAAATCTATTGAAACTCGTGATTCATATCAACCCAAAATCAATACTTGAACATGACTTGACCTTCAATTGAGGCAAACCAAACCCAATTGGCCCTCTTGACCCAAATTGACCTAAATGGTCAAAATGAATCAAATCAAAATCTAAACCAAATTGATTGCAATCAATGGTTCAAATTCATTCCAAATTGATTATGAACTTGGCCAAAGCCTCAATTGGCCCAATTAACTCACTAGACCTAAATGACCTATTGAACACAACTTGACCTAAAGGGTCAAACCAACCCAAAAATACAAATTGAAATCAACCAAAACTCACAACACATTCTAAATGATCAACCAAACCTAAATCAAGTTCTGACCCAAGCCAATTTGGTCAATTATGTCAAATTGGTCAACTTGACCCATTTGACCCAAATGAACTCAAATGAGTCAAAACTAAACCAATTTGAACCAAACCAATGACACCATCACACTCCAAATGATGATATGAACTTGACCTATCCCTTGGTTTGACTTAATTTGACCAATTAGCCAACCTAACCCAATTCGACCTAATTTGACCCAAATGGGTCAAATTGAGCTAGGTTGAACTAAATGAACTCCAAATGACATGAAATTTGGTCCAACCCACTTTTGACTCATCCCAAATCTATGAAAACAAATTTGCTAAATGATCACTTTTCCCTTGGATCAAGGCATCACATAAGACAAAATACCAATGTAAATTATCATTTCTCTTCCTTGGCCACTTGATACTCATCCATTAGTCTACCTAGGCTCCAAAGACACTGACCAACCTGACTTAAGAGGTGGTTTGGTTAGCCATGACTCATGGGGAGATGAATTCATCTCACCTCCTCTATTGGAACACTTGGCATCAAGGACCTCCACTTCCCCTTGCTATGACACCCACTAATCCTTACTAGCCAATCAAATTAAACCACTTAGAATGATTCCCTATCATTCCCAACCACCCCAACCCATAGGACATCCACAACGAGCCAAAAAATCACCATTAGAGGGAAATTTCATCCAAAATAAAAAAATAAGAGAAGTATATGCTTCCAAGAACTGATTCTACTCTCATTTCACTCTACAAGAGCTCCCCAAGCAACCAGCATTCATCCTCTACTTCCTTTGAGCTAAAGCAACAAAAAATCAAGCAGATTCCAATGAGGAAGCAACGACTCTTGGTGGATACATCATTCTAAAGGGAAGCAAGAGCCTAGGTCCATCCCAAAGCTTCTTATTGCATCTAGGAGCTTGCTTGGATCAACACCACTGCCAGGAACCATCCCCGATGAGATAATTTTTAAAAAACTTTAGTTGGCCATAAGATCTCTCATTTGCTTTAATGTGTGCTCAATTTTAGGAAATTTCCATAGATTTCCTTACATTCTTCATTTGATACAATCCTATTATGAAATAAAGTTTTTGATGATGATACAAATGGTATTTTGTCATTCTTGGATTTCATGTTTCATCATTTTGCTTGGTTTGTTCACTCATACAATGTTCTATCTTTCATCCACTAGGGGCATAAAGACCATCTATTTTCTCATTCAAAATACGCCAAATTTCACACAGATCTAGCTAATTCAAGCCCTTAGATCACTAGATTTTATCTAGACCGTCGGATCTACGATCAATGGTGCGATCCATGCCATCTTGCATAGTTTCTGTTCGAACAACCCGCTCAATGGTTGCCATACACTTTCCACGGATCCACGACCCAATCCACTATTGTAATGTGGAAGCGAGTGGTCTAGTTAGCGTCGTGCGGCACTGACTTGGTTCAATAAGAAATTAGGGTTTTTCAATTTTTAAAATTAATTAGATCTTCTAAAACTTTGAAAATTCAATGAAAATAAAATACTTCATGAAAAATTGTAAGTAAGGGCTTGTTGAATTCATCTTTTTGATAGGAATCCAATAAACCAAAAATCCCTAATTTTTACTAAATATTATGGGCCTAATTTAAGCTTTAATAAAATTAAATTTTATTAATTAAACCAAACAGACACATCAGATTAATTTGAATTTTTTAGAGATTAAAATTGAAGTTAAAATATACCTATCATAAAAATTTCAAGTCAAAAAGATTTCTAGATTGGAAGATAATGCATTCTGAAGCTCAATGTGGTGAAAAATTTCCATAAGGGAGTTGCCTTCAAATCTGTGAGGAGAAAGAAAAGGCAATACACTATAAAAATTCATCTTGGAAAGATGCCATAGATCCATAGATATAATTATTTAAGTGATCGAGGTACGTCATCAAGGTATAGTGTACTATCTCAAAAGATAGAAATCACTACCCTTTAATGGAACCAATCACCTCAATAAGGACTCTTAAGGACGATGGGTCTGCATATGTACCAGAGATTCTTCCCCTACTTTACATGAAAAATTAAAGCAAGGTTTATTTTAAACTGGGTTCATTAAGTTCCCTGCAGGGGCAAGCCCCCATAGTTAATTATGTCCTAAGGGATGTGATCCCTTAGGAAAACTCTCGATAAAGGTAAATGATCATTGTCTTTGAAGATTTCAATAGGAAGGACTATCAATCGATTGCTTTCATTTTGAGGATCAAATGAGATTGATCAGAAGAGGGAGTTATGATCGAAGCCAAAATGGGAAATAAGTAGGAGATGCTCACGATGCTAGGAAACCTAGCGAGCATCTCAAACTAACCTATAGTTGGGCTTTAACTTTAGAAATTGATTTTGTATTTGTTTGAGTTGTATTTTTCATTATAATTTTAGAACTTAAGATTCCTTAACACAAGATTAAGAAAATGCCTAAGAGGTGAAGAATTATGCTTATGGCCCACAAAGGGGAGAAGCAACCTCAGAAACTAAATATAGGGAACTTGGCGAGGGCCGGAAGCACAACCTAAATCTAAGGCGAAAAATGGGTAATTGGTTTGCCTCCACAAGAGAGTACAAACCACTCAACTGCTTGGACTTACAACCACCTCAGAGTGGCTGCTAACTAACTCCTCCTATGATTTTAAATACATGTAGGCAAGTCTTTATGCTTATACAACATAGGTAGGTTGTTATTATTTAGAAAGAGACTAAGTCCTTAAACTCACTCCTTAAAGAGACTAGATCATGTAAAGGGACATGCTTCAAATGACCTAAATCTAATGTAATTCAAATTTAATTTTATTTTCATTTTTGGACAATAATTTTTGACTCAGGCTAATATGATTTTTATGACTAATGCATGAGAAATCAGATTATCGACCAAAATTCGCGAGAAGGGAGGAGGTGAGTTTCCACCACAACTCTCAAAGGTCAAGCCAGGTTCTCTGGCAAAGGAGGAAGCACTCCAATCAAGAGTGAAATAAGATGCATTTGTGTATCAAATTATAAAATAATGCTCATCCAGCTAAGGGGTTGTTAATTCTTTTATCTTGATTTCAAACCTAAACTTTAGATGAGGCTATGAGTTGTTTAATTTGTATTTGAATTGTTAAGTTGGGTAAAAGATTATTTTTTCTAAAGAGCCTAATCCACTTCCAGACCATACATAAAGCAAGGAAGAAACTAGGAAAAGCATGCCACTTAATGCAAAAGCTAAATAAATCATCAATCAATTTATAAAGCTAATCGCAAAAAGACTAAATGGCCATTTGTGGTCGACCACCACCACACAAACTAGAAAATATCAAATATGGGTAGCCGAGCTCTAACCTTATACAACAGATTACAAATGAATTAAATTACAATTTAAGCAAAGAAATTCATTGTTATGGGGGTCTTCAAGCTTTATTCTTCTTTCTTCTTTTTCTTGTTCTTCTTTTGGCTTTCCTTTGGAAGGTTGGAAGGTGGATGCTCTAATGCTTCACATGGTGCATAAGAGAGGATCTTATGACCAATGCTTAACCTAATCCCCATAACAAATCATTCCAAAATCTTAGTTATACAAATTTTTACATGAAAAGGAAAAGTAGAAACTTAACTAGCACTTGCAAAATAAAGGTTAGTTAAATCACACCACACACATCCCAAACATGTATATTGGACTCATCACCCCACACATGGGTAACAAGTCCACCTGGACTATGGATTATGCTTAGAGGAATAAAGCACCTACAAGCAAAAGCATTTATATTTTTATTTTTGATAGCGCCCCTTAAGCACAATCCCCTGCAGAAAAGAATAGTTAGACTAAGTACATCCTACCATTCATTCTATGAGCATACACCTTAACATTAAGTCTAAAATATATAACACAAAATAAAACATAACATCAAACCATGCACCGACCTAACCTAAGGCTAGAAGTGGTGACTTAGGCTAATGTGTGTGCTTTGAAGGCTTGTGTGGTATGCTTAGCTATGGATTTAGGTTCAAATTTTCTAAGTGTGAAGAACATGTTCAACTTAGAGGAGGGTTTCATTTAAGTTATTTAAGTGTTTTGGGTTGATTTTATTTCATGTTTTGATTTGGTTTAAGTGAAACCTACAATTAATTACTAAGTTATGAAGAGAGGGAAAGAGAAGAGACTTCTCTTTCCTTCCCTAACTTTAAATAATTTTCTAAACTAGATTCACATTTTAGTTTCATTTAAGTGAATGTTTTGATTACATCTTTTAATCAATCCTAAGTTTAGACAAACTCTAAACAAACCTATCCAAAAGGAAAGGCATTTTAAGATTAAATAAAATGAATCAAAATTCACATAACACACATTACTTCATTTCTTTCCCAATATATATAAAATGCATATGGATGGACCCTAAGCATATCTATACATGAAAATGAGAGTAGTTAATACACTTTATGATGCATGCTAAGTAATCCAGTTTAGAAAATTTAGAAGTTGAATATGCATGATTTTTTCTTAAGTAGAAAAGGTTTTCCTTATCCAAAATTTCACATACATACATGAAAGTAGAAAAGGCATAAGTGAGTACAGCACCATTGTTAACCAGAGGTGTAAGGCACAATACCTACTTAGGGCTACTTAAAGCCTCGCAACCTCGGGGTTGTCCAGACTAATATACCACTTTCCTTAAATACAAAACATATATATAAAAGAAATGAAATAGAAAAGGAAGATGCAAAAGTTGTTTAATAGATTTGTTTTGTTTATGCAATTTATGTATGTAAGTGTAGGTAACCATTCTTAGATGGTAGCATAGGGATGAATAGGATATGGAATTAGGTGAGCATTAGGTCCTTTTCAAATGAACCTTATATCTCACCAAATTCCTATTCAAAACTATACCAACATAAGAGATAAAGGAAACCTATACTAAGCAAACCTTTATAATCCATCACATGCAAGCTTATAATTAAGATATGAATATCACGCTTTTAGATTTGATATTTTATTTATGTGCTTTGAAAATAATTTAAATTTAGTAGTGATAATAGCTATTCATATTTTATTTTAGCCAACACATGCACATTTGACATAAAGTAAACAATTTCATTTTAAAATTTGAAACATCAAATTTTGAATGCATGAAATCACATGACATACAACTTAACATGTTGGGAAAGATCCAAAGCAATGAAAGCATGTAAACAAACTCACTTCACTTAAATCCTAAAGACAGTCTTATAGAATAAAAAAATTTAGAATAAATCAAAGTGAACTTCAAAGTAATTTTTGTTTAGTTTGAAGTTTGATTTAATTTTGAAAAAATGAGATGAGTTTGATGTTCGTAACCCATTCCCATATGTGTTTTGTATTTTTATTTAATTTTTAGATAATTAGATCCATTTTTATGTGTTGATTAGGTTAAGGTATGAATTAAGTGGCTTAATTAACCCTTTCCTACACCATCTTAGAAGAATTAACTAAGTAATTATGAGCCAATGAGATGACATTAAACCCACAAGGAATTTAAATTTGCAATGCACCTAATAATAATGAAAAGGCTGCATTTGGCTCATAATTAAAAGTTAATTAAGCTAAGGGGTTTAGCTTAAGTACTTTTAAAACACCCTTTCACACATGTGAATTGGGTTTTAATTTCCTTAATTGAACTTAGGCTATTAAACACCTAAGCATCTACCCAAGGTAGATTAATTAAGTTCTAAAACTTTTTTTGAATTGATTAAGGAGAGAAAGGATTTAGGGAATAGCATGGGAAATGCCCCAAAATTATTCCATAAATCTCCTACTTACTGGATCGACCTTAATCACCTAATCAGGATAAAAAAAACTAATCACACCTTAATTACCCTTAATTACATGAAAGAGATAATTAGGGAATGAAATAGCAATTTCCCTAATTGAGGCCTCAATAAATCTCAAGAAAATTAGGAGAGGCAGAGGTCATCCCCTAAAATGGACCCTAAAATTTGAGATTAATTGATTACCTAATTAAAGGATAATTAGATAATTAAGATTCTCAAAGAAACTCAAATTCATAGAAAAGAGTAATTCAAAATCCATTGAAATCATTTTTAAAATATTCTAGATGAAATTATCTTTCCATAGCATTTTTCCTTTTACTTTTCTAATTTTCTAGAGGGAATTATGAATTTTAGAATATCCATAGATTAATTAGGAATTAATTAGGCATTTTAATTAACCCCAACTAATCCCTAGCTCACGGTGTGATGCGTGGCGGTGGCGGTCAGCACACTTTACACGTGTCATGCCTTGAGGGGGTGACTTAAACATCACATCCCAAATGGTGGCGACGGCGCACACACCTATATTCCCTACCGTCCGATCAAAGATCAGATGGTTAAGAATCCACTCATGGTTTTAAAAGGATAATTAGATTTCTAAACATTCCAAATAATCTCAGTCGTCCATCTAAAATGCGCGAATGGATGGCTAAGATGATCCAAGTTCTTCCCTGAGGATTAATGGAGACTTTTCATGATCTAAGGGGAGATCCGAGCTCGATTGAGCTCGGATTGGAATGAAATTGTACCGACACCATCTAAGCACAATTACAAACCTATCCAACGGTGGATTTCACATGCCATGAACATTTAATTTACAAGGACTAACACCTCCTATGCTAAGTGGTCAAAAAATTCCATACCTCATGAGGTGATCACCGACACTCAAATTCGATGAGGTAGCTTTGTCTATTGGAGATGAAGCCCTGTTGAAAGTCCTAGGCCTTGGGATTAAGTGGATCAATGGATGGACCAACACCACTTCACTTGGGCTTTGGCTTTGATTGAATTGAGATCTTCCTTGCTTCTAAATTCAGAGAAAGCTTAGGCCAATTCGATTTGACTCTCTGATGGAGTGTGCAAGAGTAATTGGATTCAAATGGAGTGTAGAAGAAATTGGCAATTCACTCTACCTCCCCTATTTTTGCACTATGCAAAAACCAAGAAAGAAGAATTCTAATCCTCTATAAGCTTGGGAATGCTCTGAGATGGTTGCTCTGGGTTGCTAGGCTTCAATCAACAGAGAGTGAATTAAAATTTCATTGAATTAAGGGGAGTATATCTCCCCCTATGGCAATCAGACGGTCGACACCTCCTTTACTATTTTGATCCAATTGATGAGATTGGGAGGGTTGTTTAGTCTATTTTGATTGTACACATGGTCAGTTTGATCCCAGGAATGGATTGCCAACTTCCCATGTGTTCAATTTAAGCTTAAGAGGGAATTTGAAATTTCAACTTTGCTCTAAGTGGTTGGGTTTGGTCTATGGGCCAAAGGGGCTAACCCAAACACATTGGGTTGGGTGCACCACTGATCACTAATTTCCCTTGAGCTTTTAGGAAAGCCTCAAGTGATTGTGAAGAGGGTATGACCAAAATACCCATGTGCTAGGCCAAAATTTGTTCTATGGCCTAGGGGTAAGATGGTCATTTTTCTATTTTTTCCACTTTGGATATGTTGGGTATGTGGCAAAACTAGGTTTGGCCAAGTTTCATTAGATTTGGAATCCATTTGATAGGGTTTGGCTCATGTTGGCCCATTTAGGTCAAAATGGGTCAACTTGTGGGTGATTTGGCCAAATTGGGTCAAACCAAGGGTTGAGTCAAGTTCATATGACCATTTGAAATGTTTTGGTGGCTTTTCTTTGGTTCAATTTGGATATATTTGGTTTGGCTCATATGACATTTAGGTCAAATGGGTCAAGTTGACCTATTTGACCCATTTGACCTATTTGGGGTAGGTCAAGGGTAGGTTTAGGTTAGGTTAGTCATATGGAGTGGATTGGTATCTTTGTTTCCAATCAATTTGGGTTAAGTTCAATTTTGGCTCAACATAACCCCTTTAGGTCATGTTGGGTCTAAGGTCAATTAGGCTAGGTTGGGTCTAGTTGGCCAATTGAGGCTTTGGTCAAGTTCAACAAGTGATTTGGAATGAACTTGACCCATTGGTTTGGATCAATTTGGCTTAGATCAAGTTTTGACACATTTTGACCCTTTAGGTCAAAATGGGTCAACTTGGGTCAAGTGGACCACTTGGGCAATGTTAGGCTCAAATGTTGGCTTGGTCAAGTTCAAACATAGGTATGAGTAAACTTAGATTAATGGTTTCAATCAATTTTTCATATGGTGGAATTTGGCTATGTAAGGTTTCATTTTAGGTTAAGTGTTGGCTTGGTCAACCTTAGGTTTGACTTGGTTTGACCCAATTTGATTGATTGATCATCCCATGATGATTATTGATCATGACGAGAGGTAAATTTGACCTTGGTTCAATCCAATTTGTTTAGGATCAAAAGTTGGCTCATAATGGTACTTTATGTCACTTTGGGTCAAGTGAGCTTAAGTGGGTCAAATGGCTTGGTCAAAGCTTGGTTTAATGTTGGTTGATCTTGTATATGGACTTATGATTGAAATATAAATCCATTTATAAGTGATTTGAGGTCAAATGGGTTTTGATCCATTTAAAATTTCATATTCAAAGGAAAAATATGAAGGGGTCTTGGGTTTGATTATTGATTTGGGTTTTGATTGAGTGATTGAAGTTTGGATTTATATATGAGTTCATGATTGTAGGATTGATTGAACCATGAGAGAAAATCAAGTGTTTGGCTTGGTTTGAAAGTGAATTGGCTAAGTTCAAGATTTTGACTTGAAAGGCTTAAATTTGATTTTGAATGGATTTGAGTTTGATTTTTGGAATTGGTTTTGATTGTTTGAATTTATATTTCATTTATATATGTGAATATAAATGAGAATATAAATTGATCATGAGAATTTTAAGAATTTGAAAGAGTTTCATCATGGTTTATGTTAAATCCATTAAAAGAAATTTAAAGGATTTAAAGCAATTTGTAATTTGAAATTTAATTTTTGAATTGGATTTGATTGATTTATATTTATATTTCATTTATATATGAGAATATAAATGAAAATACAAATAAGTTTTGAGAAAATCCCATGAGTTTGAATAGGTTTGATCAAAGTTTAGGTTAAATCCATTAATGGAAAATTAAGGGATTTAAGGGAGTTTCAAGGATTTTAAATTTGGAATTTAATTTGAGGGTTTGATTTGATTGATTTATATTTATATTTCATTTATATATGAGAATATAAATAAGTTTTGAGAAAATACCATGAATTTGAATAGGTTTGATCAAGGTTTAGGATTGATTTTGGTTAAGTCCTTTAATGGAAAATTAAAAGGACTTAAGAAAATTTTCATGAATTGATTTTAAATTTTGAATTTGATTTGATGGGTTTGAACTTATATTTCATTTATATGAGAATATAAATTGATCATGAGAAAATCTCAAAGATTTGAATAGGTTTTAAATCATGATTTTGGTTAAGTCCTTAAGGAAAATTAAGGACTTATGCAAAATTTGGACTTAGGAATTTTTTGTGGATTTTGATCATGGGTTTCAATCATGGATTTCAATCATGGATTTTAATCATGGAATTGATTTGAGTTTGCAGAAAATCAAATGGAATTGATTTGGAGTTTGGTCTTGAAGGAAGGAAGGTGACGAATGGTATAAGCTAAGGGTAGGAAATTTTTCTAACACCCCTTAGGCATGACCTATTCCTATGGCTAACTCTCCTAAGTATTTTAAGGCTAGGTTGAGTGTCCACCTAATCACTAGATGTGTCTTAAGTTTAAGGAACTCTTAAAGTCTAAGAGAAGTCTTATGCCTAAGATGGAGGGGTTGAGAGCTCATTCTAAAAATGAGGTCAACAAAGGTACCTAATAGGTGTGGTGTGGAGACAAGGAACACACATGCATATGTTGGCAAATGATCAACAACCAAGAGATCACAAGCACTTACAGAAATAATCTATCCTTAACCCAAAGAAAAGAAATAATCTAAAGCTTAGTGCAATGTGGCTCTACTTATGTCCAAGACATAAAAGAGAGGAAAAAATCCCCTAAGGGATAGAGTGTGAACCTTCCACTAGGGAAACAGGTTCAAGTCATCTACACGGAGATGAAAAGTTTGATTTGATTTGCGGTCTCACTGAGGAGAAAATCTCCACTTGGGGAGAGGGTTGAATTTATTTTAATTTTTGTTAGGTTTGAATTTTTAGGATGAACCTTATTGGTTTGCAATGGGTTGTACTAAATAGGAGCCATGGAGGCTAAGACCTAACTTAGATTTACCAATCCAAAAGGTCTCATAACAAACTAAGGGATGCCTAGGTGTACTAGAAAGCATAGTAGACTTACATCCTCAAAAGACCAGGGGTAATCTGTAAAGGCAGATTGAACCCA
Organism: Cymbidium sinense; assembly: GCA_021442155.1. Lineage (NCBI taxonomy): Eukaryota > Viridiplantae > Streptophyta > Magnoliopsida > Asparagales > Orchidaceae > Cymbidium > Cymbidium sinense. Next base: position 62,548,325 of record CM038215.1, read on the forward strand.
ACTAGGACTACTTAGATCAACTCAAGATAGTTAAGATTGATTTCATTTTTTAGTTATTTTGATTATGATGGATGTTGAGGTACTGGTGTCAAGATTGTCTACCCAAGGTAGACTAACCAATGCCTTCAATGGTCAAGTCTTAAGGACTCACATATTGGTGATGCTGCTTGGCAAATCATGCCACTGAAACGACTCAGAATAGTCAAGATTAATTTCATTTTAATTTTATTTTGATGGATTCATTGGTTTTGATGGATCATATTGAGAAGGAGCTTATAGAAGCCTAGACCTATCTTAGATTCACTGAACCAAAGGGAGTAGCTTCCCGGCTGATGGGAGAACTATCCAACCAAAGGAGTGCCTTTCGGTTTGCAATGATCAATTTAAGGGAAGAAAGCTTGGGGACTCACATCTTCCACTAGAAAAGATCACTAGGGTGATTGGTTGCTTTGGGCAACAAATCAACTGACCGTCGATTTGACAATCATGCTAGAAAGAATGTCATAGTCTTATATCTTTCAAAGGAATGATTGGGTAACAAAAAGATTGAACCGACCTAAGGGTGACATGAGTACCACGAGGATTTATCTCTCGGTAGTCAGCAATTCCATAGGGAGTTCTACGACGCCTAAAGATGCGCTTGGGAGAAGGGGCCCTTTGGGGCTTGAATCCTAATCCAAAATTTTTGTTTTTTGTTTAGTTTTAGTTTGTTTATCATGGACCTTAGTTTGTGAGGGATCAAGAGAGAGCTTATATCGGCTAGACCTATCTCAAATTTGAACCAAGGAGAATTTGTGCATCCATGAACAAATTTTCCAACCCACAGTGGCTACTAGGAAAGGGAATTGTCCAATCCAAAGTAACAGGTAGTGTCTAAATGGGCAAAGGACTTGATCCAAATAGAGTGCCCACATAGGGATGGGGCTAAGGCTTAATCCAACACCTAGAGAAAATGGCTAGTCATATATCCAATAGGTATTTGGTGTCCAACTCAAGGAGAAAGCAGGACTCATATCTAAGAGTGGTGTACTCAGGGTGAGTCCAGCAGCGAACATCAACCAACCTAAGGTGCCCATCGGTTTGCAATAATCCTAGGAAGAAAGCTTTGGGACTCACATCCTCCTATGGAAATTCTTTGGGATAGTCTTTGACTCGACATGTATTTATTGACCTAGGGTGACTGAGTGAATGCCATTGGGGACTTATATCAGCTCAAAAGTAGTCAAGAGGAAAGGAGCCTCTGGGGGACTTATCCTAAATCTCAAATATACTTGACCTAGTTAGAACATGATGGCTAGTTCAAGAAAAAGCATGGGGACTCACATCTTCTTAAGCAAAGTCAATCATGAGGCAGCTTACTGGCTGGGCAGTGAAGCATACCATACTAACAAGGTGCTTGTTGATTTGCAATGATCAATACTAGGAAGAAAGCACAGGGACTCACATCTTCCAACCGATGACCACTAGGGTGACATACTAGTGAGGTAGTATGTAGACCCGACCTAGAGCAGTTAATAAGTGAGTGCCACAGGGGGCTTGCTCCCACATCAAAATAGCTTGAGATAAAAGATTTGTGTTTTGTTTTTGTGCATGTGTCAAAAGGAATAAAATGCCACTGGGACTCTTACACCTACCTTAAAACACGTTGAGGAATTTGAAATGATGCCACAGATGGCAAACAAGAATTCCCACTAAGAAAGGATGCTTGGGTTCTCTCACACCTAACTTAGTTATGCTAATGAAATAGGATGCCTCTCGGGTTCTCTTTTATTCTACAAGAGATTGTGTTTGTGTTGTGAAAGAGGGATAGGATGCCACTGGGGACTCTTACACCTACCTAAACAATTCATGGATTCACAAGACAAGAAAACAACACTTCAAAGAAGAGAAGATTTGATGAATGGAATTGTTCTTTTTATTAATGATTATTTTCAAACAAGTTTTTTCATGGGTAATATTTCTTTAGATAGAGCCCATTAATTGGAAGCATCGGGTGTTCCCCTTTACAATCAATAAGGCGATAAGATCCTTGGTAGGCCTTCTCTATGACATGGGGCCTTCCCAAGTGGGTTCAAACTTGCCTCCCATCTTTGGGCAACAATTGGTCTCCTTGGGGTAACAGAGACCAACTTATGAGCTTGAATCATTTTGGCCTTGTACAACTCGAGGTTAGCACGCATGGTGACTCTCCCAAACCTTTGAGCTCTTCTAACAACTTTGCATTCTATAGTGATCTTGTTACCCAATGCTATCCTTAGTGATGGAGTTGAACTTCTAAAGGAAGAATGGCTTGGACCCATACACTAAGAAAATGGGTAGAGTTGGAGTTGTGTGGTGCGGTAGGCCCACAACCTTCAAACTCTGGTTCCACTATCGTTTATTATCATCAAGAGTCTTCTTAAGTATGTGGATGAGAGTTTTATTGATGCTTTTGCTAAACCATTAGCTCTGGGGTAGTAAATGGTGGAGCATCTCTAATCTATATTGTGTCTTCTGGCAAAGCTGGTGATCTTCATGCTTTTGAATGTAATACCATTATCGAATATAATTTGTCGAGGCACCCTGAACCTATATATGATATGGTTTCTGAAAAATGGAAGCACATGGTGAGTTGTGACCTCTGAGTGGGATGGCTTCCACTTGGAAAAAGTCGGTGCGACTAAGATGAATCGATGCCCTTGGAAGAAGGAGGATCGATGACTACAATATCGGTACCCCAACACTCAAATGGCCATGAAGCCAAAGTAGGGTATAGAATGTTAGGTGGTTGGTGGAGAGCACACCGTGCACCTGACACTAATGGCATCTCCTAGTTACATCCATGCAATTTGTGATCATAGAAGGCCAGTAGTATCCAAGTATTTTGATCTTCATCTTCATCTTCGGACAGGACTGATGCGCTCCACATAGAATGTACCTCGATTATAATGCCATGGCTTCATGTTTGTCTAAACAATGTAACCACATTTGGTCAAAGGACCGCGGTATAGGTGCCATCAACAAGAGCATAGGAGAGCTCTCTATTTCACATGGGCTTGATTTCTCTTGAGGTAGTTTTTGGTGTTCAAGTAATCTATGAATGGTTGCCTCCAATCCGCTCCTTGTCCATTTTGGCAATAACCTCCCCTTCAAGAAAAGTCTCGATGAGTTCAGAATCAATAAGGGATAAGACTTGTCTATTTTGGACCCTTATTGAAATGGACTCATCTTCTGGACATGCCAACTCTTTGGCAAGTTTGGCCAAGGCATCTCTCTACTTGTTCTCTCGGGAACCTTGTAGATGGTGACTTGAGAATCAGGGCTTCATGGTATACTCATAGTAATGATGAAGCTTGGGTTTGAGAACTGGTAGGACAACAATCGTTGATGACCAACGAGAATCCCAAAGATGTTGATGCTCTTGACATTGATAGTGATGGCTAACTCAAACCTAATCAAAACATACTGCTTTATTGTTGTGGGTTGGAAAGATAGTATGAGAATCTCATCACATCACAGTGTTGGAGTTAGAAGAACTATTTCCTTTCACGGGAGAATAGATCATGGTGCTTCACCTTTAAGAAAAAAGCGCCATCAAAAATACATCTCCCATCGGTGGTTTGGCCTCCCTAAGTTCATGATTTGTTCATCGGAGATCATCACTAAGCAATCAAGGAAGTGGGTGTCTTTAAGAAATCTGCTAGTGCACCTTTTACGCGAGGGGTACAAATGTGATATCAAACAGAGTATCATGGACCAATGAGCCAAACATCCGAAAGCAGTGTTGGCGTGTGTCAGATGCAGTGGATTGGTTCGAGATCAAGTTCACCTTATGAGAAAGCATGTAGTGTAGTAGAGATGCAAAGATCAAAGCTAGGCAATGTTTCTCAATAGGTGGATAGTTTGCTTGGGAGGCGATGGATGAGGTAGAGAGCGCTTTCCTTCCTCATCATTGGCTTGGGCCAAGCATCAGAGAGTCATCCAATGCAAAGTGTAAAGGATCAATGGCTGCCCGATAGGCACTGCGGACTTCCAAGTACTCTTTGATATCTTGAATGCATGCGCACTTATCATCCCACTTGAACTTGGCATCCTTTTGACAAGTGTGAGAATGGTTTGCATCTCCCTATAAGTTTGAGATAAAGCATCTTAGATATGCCACCATCCTTGAAAGGATCGAGTTGAGTTAAACTCTTAGAGGTGGCATTTCTAAGATAGCTTTAATCTTTTTAGGATCTATTTCTATTCCCGGTGTCAAACAACCAAAAAAATTTCCCAGAAGACTCAATGCACACACTTGGGGATTCATTTTGAGGTTATATTATCTTAACCATTTGAAAACTACTCTCAAGTCAAAGAGATGGTCTTCCTTTTCTTTTAACTCTTGACTACTAGATCATCAACGTAACTCAACGATGATGGATGAGTTCATTGAAGATCTAGTCATGGCCCATTGGTATGTAGCACCTTTTTAAGGCGAAAGGCATGACCCTATAATAGAAGATTGATGGGGTTTGAAAAGCGGTGTTTCTTTCATCTTGAGACATCTTGATTTGGTTATAGCGAGATGACCCATCCATGAAAGAAAGGCATGAGATGAGGCAATGTCCACCATTAATTCTAGTATAGGAAGAGAAACTCATCCTTAGGACATGCCTTAGTCTAAAATCAATGCAAATGTGAATTTGGCCATTCTTCTTCTTAATGGGATGACACTAGCTAACCGGGTAGGATATTTTTCTTCTCGATGAAATCATCAATTTCTTGACTTGAAATGACATTGTTCAATTTCTAATGCATGCTAGGAGCTTGCTTAATAGGTTAGGATCTATTGCTAGCTTGTGGACTACGAGAGATAATCATTTCTTCATAACTCCATGAAGTAGTCTTTAAACTTATCAATAGCCTAACTAAGTCATTGGTTTCTTCTTCATTCAATATGCGATGTATTTTTTATATCCCAGGTTGATTTCTTTTTGCTTGATTGTTGAATGAATCTCCTCTTCAAATTAGTGCCTCTTTGACTTGGAGATCATCTGGATCATGAAGTTTCTAAACACACATTCTCATAGAGTTGGGGATGTGTGAAGAACCTATCAGATCCAAATGGTTGGTAACAACTAGGCAATAATCTTCATCATCGATTACCCATCAGAATCCCAGTCGCTCTTGATTGTGCTTCCACTGTATTGTTCCATAGCTTTTGAAAATATGTGCTTGGACCAAGTGTGAGGAACTAAACCTTTCTATAAGATTTTGAACACAAGGTAATTCCATTCTTTAAAGTATCTTCCTCAAGTCTACATCGAGCTCACGGACTTGATGATGACAAAGAACCTCTTACTTCATGTCAGAAGACTTAGGGACTTCCTTAACTACTAAACCTTCAACTTTCTAAGATGTAAGTGAGGTAAGCTAAGGTTCCCAAGTTCATAGTTTCATAAACCAAATACTTTTTGCTTTGCTTGGAGGCTGGTCTTTCTTTGTTTGGATCAAAAGTCACCTCCAATGGAACCAGAGGGGTTGGGCTACTAATCACATTAGACTCATCCTCAGCTGGATTCCAAGTCTATGTGAATAGTAGGGTACTATGAACCATGACCTCTATTGGTGAAGGCCAACTAGGGGTCTCCCACCTCTAGAACCTCTTTGTTTACACCTCCTCTGGAGGTTGAGCCATCTACCCACATGTCCATATGATGGAATGAACTATGGGTGGAATGTGATATCGATCTATTTCTTCTTCAATTCCCCTTTCTTGCTCACTTGGACTTTCTTTTCTTTTCATTTTCTTTTATCTTTTCTTTTGCTTCATTTTCTTTTGCTTTTGCTTGCATTTGAATTTTGTCCAAGTTCATTGTTTGAGAAGATAGTGCATCCTCATAGATCTCAACCTCTCTGAAAATGGCTTTTCATCCCATTGGTGATACTCAATTCCATCTTTTTTGATGCACGATGAAGGGAGGATGGAATGATCTTGTTCGATGTATCCAAGGCCTACCAAGCAAAGCGGTGAAGTATTTGAATCAATGATGTAGAACTTGGCTTCAGTCTTCCAATCACCGATCTCCAACGGTAACACTATAGAACCTAAAGCCCGCTCACCTTGATCATTGAATCCTCTCAACATCATTTTATCTCCTTGGAGTGTAGAGATGTCGATCTTCAAATAGGCAAGGGTCTTTAGACTCATAATGTTTAATGATGCACCTGAATCCATGAGAACCTTGGCAGTCAACCTTCCATGTTCTGTAATGTATAGGGGATGGTTGTGCTCCAAGTCCCCAGTAGAAGGTCTTCATCAGAAGGTGATCCCTTGGGCTTCTTTGCATATGTGCTTCCTCACTATAGTTGAGCTAAGCATATTTCAAGATCAAGGAGAGCCTTGATTAGTGATTCTCTCATCTCTTTGGATAAGACAAGGGCATCATATATGCTTAGCTTAGATGGCAACTTTCTTAGATGAGAAAGGATGTTGTAGTCCACCTTGGTCTTCCACAAGCATATCCAAGGGTGGAGCATCTTGTGGAAGGGCTTCTTGATCTTCAGTACCAATGACTTGTTTTCCTCTATCTTGAGGTGCTGCCCTAGGAGGTAGAACCTTGCCACTATGGAGGTTGACTTTGGTAATCTCTTGAGGCAAGGTGGTGGCAAGTTCTACACGCTTGCTCACCTAGCTTCTCTATGGGACTCGATGGATGATTCCAAGTCTATCTCAAGAGGTGAACCCATAGTATTTTGAGTTGGAAAGTCAACTCATCGAGAAAGAGAAGATCGAATTATTATAGTTAATTAGACTTGAAGAGTTATCGTTAGGAATAGAAGAGTATAACTCATCAGAAGAGACACACATGTAATTCAAATTAGCTTTATTCTTTAATTTCGTGGAAGTAATTTGGGGTACAAAGTAGAAATGAAGTAGAGTGAGTGGAGTAAGGGATTTGATGCCCTTATCTACTGATACAAGAGTTCTAGTAGAAGAAAATAGAAGAGCTAGCTGAAATGGTAGAAGTCATCGGTGTGGAAGCTGCAACTGAAGGCTGGAGTTTGGACACGGTCGGTGGCTATGCTAAGGGGCTATCGGGCGACACATGCTCTGCTGAGCTCCCACTTTCCTAGAGTTGGCACTAGCAACTTGCAAACCTTCCTTGGTGTTGGAGGTTTGAGGCGGCAGCTTCTTGATCTTGAATTATTTTCTTAAAGGTTTTTGATAAAGAAATGTCCCAACCTTCTTTGGTTTTGGTAGGATCACTTGTATCCCCAAGAATTACCCTAATGAATGGAGGGTTGTTCCACAAGGTATTCCTTTGGGATAACTACATCCGTCTTGAAATGTTCAAGCAATCCTTGAATGTGAAGCAATCCTCCAAAATGTGGGCATGTGGTAAGGGCAAAAGTTTGGATCATGACTTTTTGCCTACTTCCTCTCTCTAGGTAGCTAAAATCAGGTTTCTTTAAGAGATTCTTAAAGATTTTCTTGATTACCTCCCTCTTATCTAAAAGAGTAGGTGGACCATAGCCTAGCGTGATATGCATTACTGGTGGTATGGTTGAGGTGCTGTGCCATGGAGGCTATGGTGGAGGCAGTGGTACCTCGTGGTGGCAAAGGGTGGGCTGGAGGTCGGGGTCTCTGGACTAATCTCTAACTTTTCAATACCTTCGCTCAGGTTTCTTCTCATAAACCTTTTGGGATTTTGCTTGGCATGAAAAGGCAATTTGGCCTCTCCTTGTAGACTAGCCTTTGATTAGCTTCTCAAATGTCTTTATGGTGAAGCCCTTAAGCATGAAGGCAGGCCATGGATATTCTTCAAGAGAATCTCAATGGCATGTTGATTAGATATGGTTCACACTTCATACTCATGTTACACCATGAATATAATCAAGTGACTCACCAGGAGTATTGTTGAGATCACTACATAACCCTTCTTTGAGCTCCACAAATCTCTTGATGAAGAGTTGCTCTAACTCACAAATATCTTTCATTGGGGTTCAATATACCAATCAAAAGTGATACCCATACTACTAACAAAAGTCTAAAAAGTAAAGCTTTCTTTTGCGGTCGAAGTGAGCTATATCTTGCCTTGGTTCCCTTCAAGCTGAAGGAAGGAGGCATGAAACCCTTGGGATACTAGATAGCATCAATTCCTCCTAGGGTCTACCCTTTGGGCGATGATCCTCCCGCTTGAGCCAAAGCTTCCTTCACTTCTTGCTCAACCATGGATTTTAGATCTTTTCATGTATGGAGGTACTATCCACTACCTTCTATCTCTAGTGCTACCTTGCTCAATGGGAGGTAGAGTCTTGGGTCTAAGACATGCACTAGCTCAGGTTGGACATCACTATTACTAGGATGAATTAGAGGGCTTATTTGAAGCACGACACCACTAACAAGTCATGTATGCCATTATCCATCATCTCTTTCTGCCTTAACTATTATCGGAGGTGATGGGCTGATTTAGCAGTGTCTTTTTGATTAACCTCATCTCCTTCCATGGTTTGCTCCAGAAGAGAACCTCTATTGTCCATGCATACTATGAATCCCCATCAAGTCATCTTCAGGATCGAACTCTCTCTTCATCGAACCATGCATACCTAAGATCTCTCTTCTCCATAAAATAGTGCAATCTCATCTAAGGATGATCTAAGGTACAAATAGTTTGGGTGACCATTTATCATGCACGAGAGGCAGACCTCTTGTCGCCGGGAGTCAATCCAGTGTGTACTAGAAGAATGATACTCTATTGTAATGGAAAATCAATCCTGGATGATCCTATTGGCTATCATGTAGAATATCATGATAACTTTCACCATCTTGCATCAATGGGTGGAGTTGGTGAAGGAAGCGACCATGATGCTGGGTGCCACTCCTTTCACCACTGCGGGTAGAAGGTCGGCAGAGCTCTACCATAATGGGTGGTGTAGAGTAGGATCCCCAGCGGATCACCAACATTTTTTTTCCGATGCCTTAGATGGAATGGGAGATCAAAACACATTGCGATGGCGATGAGAGCGGTGGGGTGGAGACACCGACTCTATACAAAGGCGCCTCTTGTGGTGGTCCCATGAGGAGAATACTATCAATTATGGTGGGTGTAGTAGTAGAAAATCAACCAAAAGCGAAGTGGGTAACCTCCTCTCTGCAGTAATGATGTATGGGCCTCACAGCCCTCTCACGATGGATGCCTCCTCCTTGGGGATAATAGATCAAAGATCAGCGGGTACTAAACTCACATGTCATATGCTTACTACGGAGTGAGGCAGGCATGACCTCACTCTAGAAACTCTGTAAGTGCACCGGAGGTGATGAATGGATCCCATCCTCTCTCTGATCAGAGAGGATGAAACTAGTTTTGTAACTAGTGGTGAAGTGATCATGGAGACTCATCCATGGCATCTGCCTCACAGCTCTCAGCTATCAAGTGTGGAACCATTTGACCATATGTTCTTTGTTCCATTGGGTGAGTAGGATGAGAGGAGGAGCTAGACCCATACTCAAATGTGGGGGAGCACCAAAACCAGGGAGCCTTACCCTTGGAGAGATGGTAGGGTGCTAGCAGGAAACATGTAACCTAGGACAAGCAACTGGCCATGCATGCTTTGAGAACTATAGCAGTGCGTGGTACTACCATAATTTCCTCTTTAGCGAGGAGATATCAGATTAGATCTATCACTGATGCTTTTGTGAACCTTCTTCCTTGGTGGTGAGGGGAATGCCCTCAAGTGATCGGCCCCTCAAATCCTTAAAAGTGGATCAAGTGGGTATGTGAGGAAGTCTGATCTAAGGCTAGATCCATACCATGAGGAAAGTAAAGACAAATTTTGAACTGCCATTGCTTAAAGCGAAATAAAGCTACTTACCTTGAAAAGAATCACAATGAGAAATGAACTTGTCGGTTTTGTCTCCATAGATTTTGAATTTTTAATTTTGAAAATTTGAACCCACATCCAACAACTTGGAAGTGTTAAGTGGGGTTCAAATGAATTTGAAGAGATTGATTGAAAGAGGAATTTGAATATGAATCCAAACTTCAACAAATTTAGGTATGTTGAAATATGGATTCAAAATTTTTGATAGGATGCTTCCATAGGTTCATTTATGTTTTGAATTTGAATTTTGATTTGAGGACCCTTTAACAAATTTGGGTATGTTAAAGTAAGGGTCAAATTGATTTTGTTTTGTTTGATTGTTTTAGAATTCTTACATACTTAGCAAATTTAAGTATGCTAAGTGAAGTAAAAGTGATTATTTCTTTTTTTGTGAATTTTGTTTTATTTTGATTTTTTTAAAATTTTTTTTTTGGAATTCTTACTTAGCAAATTTAGGTATGCTAAGTGAATCCAAGTATTTTTTTTTGAAAATAGGATTCTTAGCAAATTTAGGTATGCTAAGAAAATCTAAGTGTTTCATTTGTTTGGAATGTTTTTTTTTCAAAAGGGTAGGATCCTTAACAAATTTGGTATGCTAAAGGAATCATAAGTGTTTCATTTTTCATGTGTTTGGAAAGTGGGGATTCAACTTTAGCAAATTTGGTATGCTAAAGATGAAGTCCCACTTGGTTTTATGAAATGGAAATTTTGCTTAGCAAATTTGAGTATGCTAAATGAAATTCCAAATGGTGTGTTTAAAATTTTGATTTCATTTTGGTTTTGAAAATGGAAACTTCTCTTAAATTTGGTATGCTAAGAAGTTCCAAAAGGTGTTTGAAAATTTTTTTTTGATTTGGAACTTTACTTGCTTAGTATGTTAAATAAAGTTCCAAATATGTTTGAAAATTTTGATATTTGTTGATTTTGATTTTTGGAAACAAATTTTGATTATGCTAAATGAATTCAAATGTGTTTTGAATTTTGATTTGGAGACTTCACTTAACAAATTTGGGTATGTTAAATGAGTTCCAAATGTGTTTGAAAATTTTGATTTTGATTTTGGACTTCACTTAACAAATTTGGGTATGTTAAATGAAGTTCAAATATGTTTTGAAAATTTTTTGAATTTTGGATTTGGAGACTTCACTTAACAAATTTGGTATGTTAAATGAAGTTCCAAATGTGTTTAGAAAATTTTTTATTATTGTTGATTTTTTATTTTGGATTTGGAAACTTCATAGCAAATTTGATTATGTAAAATTCCAAATGTGTTTGAAATTTTTGAAATATGATTGTTTATTTTGATTTTAAATTTGGAAACTTCACTTAGCAAATTTGATTATACTAAATAAGGTTCCAAATGTATATTTGAAAATTTTTTGGAATATGATTGTTGATTTTAATGTTTTGAGAAGAGGACCTCCATTCAACAAATTCAAGTATGTAGAATGGAGATCATTTTTTTTATTTTTTTATGAAATTTTGTGTGATTGTTGCTTTTTTTAAGAGAGGAATTCAACTTAAAACATATGGGATATGTTTAAGTGGATTTCTAAATGATATTTTATTTTTTTAGTTGGAATGAAATCTTCATTTAATAAATTTAAGTATATTAAATGAGGTGTTTTATGTGTGCTTTTGAAAATTTTAATTTTGTTTACAAATGAACTTTCCATTCAATAAGTGTGAGTGTATTGAATAGAAAAATTCATGTGTTTTTTTTAATTTATGATTATGATTGTGATTTTTTGGAAAACAATTGTTCATTTTATTTTGAAAATGAAATCTTCATCAAAATTGAAAGAAGATGTTCATTTGTGCTTTTGGAAAATTTTATTATTTTTATTTTTGAAAATCCCTACATGTAACAATTATGAGAATTGTTAAATGAGGGTGACAAAAATTTATGAAAAATATTTTATTAAGTGCATTTTTGAAAAGGTGCTTTTGAAAAAGTAAAGTTCTTTATGGAAGATTTATTATTTTAGGATGAACCTTTCCTTATCATGAAAATGATAAGGAGGAAGTCTTAAAGATGTTTCTTTTTTTTAGATCTTTTTTTTACCCATTGGGAAATGGGGTTTTAAGACCAAGAATGTCCTAAAACCTAAAGATGTTGGCTAACTCAACTCAAGAATGAAATGAGCTAAGTGCCAATGGAAAGAAGGATAGTCTTGGATTCATACCAAAGTACAAACCCACTATCGATACTCAAGACGATCATTTACCAAAGATGGAGAGGAACCATCCCAAGGTCAAAAAATTTGTGAGAAAAATTTCTATAAGAGTCACCTTCAAATCATGGGAAAAGAAAGAAGACATATAAATTCATCTTGGTAAGAGCCATAGATCCATGATGTACTTATTGGTGATCATCAGGAATAGTGTACTATCTCGAAGATAGAAATTACCCTTTAATGGAACCAATCACCTCAATAAGGACTCCTAAGGATGATGGGTCATATATGTACCAGATTCTTCCCCACTTTACATGGAAAAGTAAAGCAGGTTTATTTTAAATGGGTTCATTAAGTTCCCCTAAGGGCAAGCCCCATAGTTAATTACATCTAAGGGATGGGATCCCTTAGGAAAACTCTCGATTAAGGTAAATGATCATTTGTCTTTGAAGATTTCAATAGGAAGGACTATCAATCAATTGGTTTTATGTTTGAAGATCAAATGGGATTGATCAAAAAGGAGTTATTATCAAGCCAAAATGGAAATAAGTAGGAGATGCTCACTAGGAAACTAGTGAGCATCTCAAACTATCATATAATTGGGCTTTACATTTTAGAAATGGATTTAGTTTATTTGAGTTGCATTTTCATTAGAATTTTAGGACTTAAGATTCCTTAACACAAGATTAAGAAGGAAATGCCAGAGGTGAGGAATTATGCTTATGGCCCACAAAAGCGACCTCAAAACCTAAATCTAGGGAGCTTGTGAGGGTAAGCACAACCTAAATCTAAGGAAAAAAATGGGTGGTTTGCCTCCAGAGAGGACAAACCACCGACTTGGACTTACAACCACACTGGGGTGGCAACTAACTCCTCCATGATTTTAAATACATGTAGGCAAGTCTTTATGCTTATGCAAGATAGTATTTATTTAGAAAGAGACTAAGTCCTTAAACTCACTCCCTAAAGAGACTAGATCATGTAAAGGGACATGCTTCAAATGACCTAAATCTAATGCAATTCAAATTTCATTTTATTTTATTTTTGGACAATATTTTGACTTTGGCTAATAGGATTTTATGACTAATGAGAAATCAGATTATTGGCCAAAATCTGAGAAGGAGGAGGTGAGTTTCCACCACCTCAAAGGTCAAGTGGGTTCTCGCAAGGTGGAAGCCCTCAATCAAGAGTGAAATAAGATGCATTTGTGCATGATATTATAAAGAAATGCTCATCAAGCTAAGGGGTTGCTAATTCTTTTATCTTGATTTTAAACCTAAGCTTTAGGTGAGGTTATGAGTTGTTTAATTTTAGTTTGAGTTGTTAAGTTGGGTAAAAGATTTATTTTTTTCTTAAAGAGTCTAATCCACATCAGGCCATACATAAAGCAAGGAAGAAACTAGGAAAAATCATGCCATTTAATACAAAAGCTAAATAAATCATCAATCAATTTATGAAGCTAATCGTAAAAAGAATAAATGGTCATTTGTGGTGCACACCGCACAAACAAAATATCAAATGTGGGTAGCTTCTACCCTTATACAACCCTACAAATGAATTAAATATAATTTAAGCAAAGGAATTCATTGTTATGGGGTCTTCAAGCTTTATTCTTTCTTCTTTACTTCTTTCTTCTTTCTTCTTTCCTTTGGATGGTTGGATGGTAGATGTTCCAAGGCTTCACATGGTGCATAAGATAGGATCTTATGACCAATACTCATCCTAATCCACATAACAATCATTCCAAAATCCTAAATATACAAATTTTTACATGAAAAGGAAAAGTAGAAATAACTAACACGCAAAATAAAGGTTAAATCACACCACACAAAAATCACAACACCATATTATTATATATTACTAAGTCCAGTATTTATGGATTATGCTATATAACGCAAGAAAAATATTTATATTTTTATTTATGATAGCACTTAAGCACAATCCCTAAAAAAGAATAGTTAGACTAAAAGCTCATTCATTCATTGAGCATACACCCTAACATCTAAAACATATCACAAAAAAATAAAACATAACATCAAACCATGCAACCAACCTAAGGCTAGAAGTGGTGACTTAGGCTAATGTGTGTGCTTTGAAGGTTTATGTGGTATGTAGCTTAGCTTTAGGTTTCAAATTTTCTAAGTGTGAAGAACATGTTCAGCTTAGAGGAGGGTTTCATTTAAGTTGTTTAATTATTTTAGGTTGATTTTATTTCATTTTTTGATTTGGTTTAAGTGAAATACAATTAATTACTAAGTTATGAGAGGGAAAGAGAAGAGAACTTCTCTTTCCTTCCCTAACTAAGTAATTTCTAAAGTAGGTTCATTTTAGTTTCATTTAGGTGAATATTTTGATTACATCTTTTAATCAATCCTAAGTTTAGATAAACTCTAAACAAACCTATTCAAAAAAGAAGGCATTTTAAGATTAAATAAAATGAATCAAAATTGTCATAACACACATTACTTCATTTCTTTCCCAACATATATAACATGCATATGGATGGACCCTAAGCATATCTATACATGAAAATGAGTAGTTAACACACTTTATGATGCATGCTAAGTAATCCATTTAAGAAAATTTAGAAGTTGAATATGCATGATTTTCTTAAGTAGAAAAGGTTTTCCTTATCAAAATTTCACATACATACATGAAAGTAAGAAAGGCATAAGTGAGTAGTGCCATTGTTAAGAGGTGTAAGGTACAAGACCTACTTAAAACTTAAAACTCAACCTTGGTTGTCAGACTAATATACCACTTTCCTTAAATACAAACATGTATATAAAAGAAATGAAATAGAAAAGGAAGATGCAAAAGTTGTTTAATAGATTTGTTTTGTTTATGCAATTTATGTAAAGGTAACCCTTCTTAGATGGTAGCATAGGGATGAATAGGATATGAAATTAGGTGAGCATTAGGTTCTTTTCAAATGAACCACCTCTCACCAATTCTATTCTATACCAACATAAGAAAGAAAACTATACTAATCCATCTTTTACAAAACTTATAATTAAGATATGAACACACTTTCAGATTTTATATTTTATTTATGTGTTTTGAAAATAATTTGGATTTAGTAGTCATAATAGCCACTAATATTTTCCTTTAGCCAACACATGCACATTTGACATAGAGTAAACAATTTCATTTTAAAATTTGAAAACATTATGAATGCATGAAATCACATGGCATACAACTTAACATGTTGGGAAAGATCCAAATGAAAGCATGTAAACAAACTCACTTCACTTAAATCCTAAGACATTCTTATAGAATAAGAAAATTTAGAATAAATCAAAGTGAATTTCAAAGTAATTTTTTTTAGTTTGAAGTTTGATTTAATTTTGAAAAGGTGAGATGAGTTTGTTGTTCTAACCCATTCCACATGTGTTTGTATTTTTTGTTTAATTTTAGATAATTAGATCCATTTTATGTATTGATTAGGTTAAGGTATGAATTAAGTAATTAACCACCCTTAGAAGAATTAACTAAATAATTATGAGCCAATGAGATGACATAAAACCCAGAATTTAAATTTGCAATGCACCTAATAATGAAAAGGCCTAATGCAATTTGGCTCATTAAAAGTTAATTAAAGGGTTTAGCTTAAGTAATTTAAAACACCCTTTCACATGTGAAGGGTTTTAATTTCTTAATTGAACTTAGGCTATTAAACACCTAAGCATCTACCCAAGGTAGATTAATTAAGTTTAAACTTTTAGAATTTTTGAAAATTGATTAAGGGGATAATTAATGAATTAACCCTTAATTAAGGAGATTAAGGAGAGAAGGGGTTTAGAGAGAATAGCTTGGGAAATGCCCCAAAATTATTCCATAAACCTCCTACTTTGGATCTAACTCTTTAATCAGGGTATAAAACTAATCACACCTTAGTACCCTTAATTACATGAAAGGGTAATTAGAATGAAATGCAATTTCAATTAAACCTCAATAAATCTCAAGAAAATTAGGAGAGTCATCCCTAAAATGAACCCTAAAATTTGATTAATTGATGACTAATTAAATAATTCTAATTAAGATTCAAGAAATCAAATAATGAAAGTAATTCAAAATCCATTGAAATCATTTTTAAAATATTCTAGGTTTAATTATCTTTCCTGTATTTTTCTTTTTTTTTTTTCTATTTTTTAGAGGAATTTAATTTTAGAAGATCCTAGATTAATAGGAATTAGTGGTATTTTTAATTAACTCAACTCACTGCGACACATGTATGTGGCGCTTTACATCACGCCATGAGGGTGACTTAAATGTCACATCCCAAATGGTGGCGCACGCTATATATCGAATCAAAGATCGATCTAAGGATTCACCGTAATTTTAAAAGGATAAATGATTTAAATGTAAATAATCTCATCCATCTAAAATATGATGGATGGTCGAGATGAGCAAGTTCTTCCCTTGATCAATGAGACCGTCCATGATCAAGGGAAGATCCAAGCTCGATTGAGCATGGAAAAACCACCCACACCATCTAATTACCAAAAATCCAATGATTTCATGATGAAAATTTCTTTCACAAAGGACCAACACCAAGCTAAGTGGTCTGAAAATTCCATACCTCACGGAGGTGATCACCGACGCTCGAGATCGATGAGGTAGCTTCGTAGGAGATGAAGCCCTGTTGAAATTCCTAGGCCTTGGGATTGAGTGGATCAATATGGACCAACACCACTTCACTTGCTTGCTTGAATAAGCTCTTCCTTGCGAACCCCAAAGAAGCTTGCTTTGACTTGACCCTGATGGAGTGCAAGAGTAATTGGATCAAATGGAGTGGAAGAAATTGGCAATTGATTACCTCTATTTTGCACTGCAAAAATGAAAAAAGATAATCCCCTAAGCTTGGGAATGCTCAGATGGTTCCTTTCCTAGGCTTCAATCAAGAGTGAATTAAAATTTCATTGAATTTGGGGAGTATATCTCCCCATGGAATCGATGACACCTTGCCATTTTGATCCAATTAGAGATTGGGAGGGTTTTTTTAGATGTTGACACATGGTCGGTTTGATCCAAGGAATGGATTGCAACCTTCCCATGTGCTCAATTTGAGCTTAAGAGGAATTTGAAATTTCAATTTCACTAAGTGGTGTGGTCTATGGGCCAAATGACCCAAACCCATTGGGTTGGGTGCACCACTCATCACTAAGTCCCCTTGAGCTTTTAGAAAGCCTCAAGTGATTGAAGAGGGTATGACCAAATACCCATGGTTAGCCAAAATTTGTTCTATGGCCTAGGTAGGGTATGGTCATTTTGCTATTTTTCCACTTTGGATATGTTGGGTATGTGGAGAAACTAGTTTGGCCAAGTTTCATTAGATTTGGAATATATTTGAGGTTTGGCTCATGTTGACCATTTAGGTCAAAATGGGTCAACTTGGGTCAAGTTGACCAATTGGTCAAATTGGGTCAAAAAAGTTCATATGACCATTTGATGTTTGGTGGCTTTGGTTTGCTTCAATTTGGTATATATTTGGTTTTGGCTCATATGACTTCATTTAGGTCAAATGGGTCAAGTTGACCTATTTGACCTATTTGACCTATTTATGTTAGGTCAAGGGTAGGTTTAGGTTAGGTTAGTCATATGGAGTGGATTGGTATCTTTGTTTCCAATCAATTTGGGTTAAGTTCAATTTTGGCTCAACATGACCCCTTTAGTCATTGTCTAAGGTCAATTGGGCTAGGTCTAGTTGGCCGATTGATTTTGTCCACAAGTGATTTTGAATAAACTTGACCCATTGGTTTGGATCAATTTGACTTAGATCAAGTTTTGACATATTTTGACCCTTTAGGTCAAAATGGGTCAACTTGGGTCAAGTGAGCCAATTGGACTAGGTTAGGCTCAAATGTTGGCTTGGTCAAGTTCAAACATAGGTCATGAGTGAACTTAGATCAATGGTTTCAATCAATTTGTCCTATGGTGGAATTTGGATATGTTTCATTTTATGTTAAGTGTTGACGGTCAACCCTTAGGTTTGACTTGGTTTGACCCAATTTGATTGATTGATCATCCATGATGATTGTTGAGAGGCAAATATGAGTTTGGTTCAATTTGGGGATCAAAAGTTGACTCAAGGGTACTTTTAGGTCACTTTGGGTCAAGTGAGCCTAAGTGGGTCAAATGGCTTGGTCAAAGCTTGGTTTGAGGTTGGTTGATCTTGTATATGGACATATGATTGAAATATAAATCCATTTACAAGTGATTTGAGGTCAAATGGGTTTTGATCCATTTGAAAATTTCATATTCAAAGGAAAATATGAAGGGGTCTTGGGTTTGATTTTTGATTTGAGTTTTCATTGAGTGATTGAAGTTTGGATTTATATATGAGCTCATAATTGTAGAATTGATTGAGCCATAGAGAAAATCAAGGGTTTGGCTTGATTTGAAAGTGAATTGGATAAGTTCAAGATTTTGACTTGAAAAACTTAGATTTGATTTTGAATGGATTTGAGTTTGATTTTTGGAATTGGTTTTGATTGTTTGAATTTATATTTCATTTATATATGTTAATATAAATGAGAATATAAATTGATCATGAGAAAATTTCAAGAATTTGAAAGAGTTTGATCGTGATTTAGGTTAAATCCATTAAAGGGAATTTAAAGGATTTAAAGCATTTTTTAATTTGAAATTTAATTTTGAATTGGATTTGATTGATTTATATTTATATTTCATTTATATTTGAGAATATAAATGAGAATATATAAGTTTTGAGAAAATCCCATGAGTTTGAAAATTTGATCAAAGCAAGTTAAATTAATTAATGGAAAATTAAGGGATTTAAGGATTTAAGGATTTTAAATTTGGAATTTAATTTGAGAGTTTGATTTGATTGATTTATATTTATATTTCATTTATATATGAGAATATAAATGAGAATATAATAAGTTTTGAGAAAATCCCATGAATTTGAATGATTTGATCAAGAATGATTTTGGTTAAGTCCTTTAATGGAAAATTAAAGGGACTTAAGAAAACTTTCATTAATTGATTTTGAATTTTGAATTTGATTTGATGGGTTTGAACTTATATTTCATTTTATGAGAATATAAATTGATCATGAGAAAATCTCAAAGATTTGAATAGTTTTGAATCATGATTTTGGTTAAGTCCTTAAGGAAATATTAAGGACTTAGGCAAAATTTGGACATAGGAATTTTTGGTGGATTTTGATCATGGGTTTCAATCATGGATTTTATTCATGGAATTGATTTGAGTTTGGAGAAAATCAAATTGAATTGATTTGGAGTTTGACTTGAAGGAAGGAAGGTGAGAAATGGTTTAAGCTGAGTGTAGGAAATTTTCCTAACACCCCTAAAGCATGATCTATTCCTATGGCTAACTCTCCTAAGTCTTCTAGGGCTAGGTTGAGTATCCACCTAATCACTAGATGTGTCTTAAGACTAAAGAACTCTTAAAGTCTAAGAGGAGTCCTATGCCTAATATGGAGGGGTTGAGAGTTCATTCTAAAAATAAGGTCGACACTCAAATAGTCTATTTTGGTAGAATAAATTAATAAACTCTATAAAAATCATGAAAAATTATTTAAATTAGTTGAAACTTTGGAAAATCATAAAAAAGCATAGAAAAATTATAAAAATGCAAATAAATATTTATTTTGAAGGTATTTCAGAGAGAAATTTATTAAAAATATTCTTAATTGATTTTGAATATTGATTAGAGCTTAATTTTTAATTAAAAAATCTATTGCCTTAGTTACTTCCTAATTTATTAATTAATTAACCCCAAATTTTTTGAGATTATTTAGGGGGATGAGCTCTGCCTCCCCAAATTTTCTTAGTATTTATTAATTAATTAGAGAATAAGCTAATCAGGCCTTAATTACTCTCTTAACTTGATTAAGGGTTAAGTGATCACATGAATAGTAAATTAATTAATTAATTGGCCTCATTTGTCACTATTTAACAATGAGGAGAAATTAGTTTAATCTTGGTATAATAACCAACAATTAAGTGAGATTTAAAGTGATTAATGATTTCATAATCTAAAAATATATTAGAACCTAATTAATCAATTATGGGTAGATCTTTAGGTGTTTAATAACCTAAAGATATTTAAGAAAATTATAGTTAACTCACTCGTGTGGCAAAACTATAAAAGTACTTAATTAAGTTCCTTAACCTAATAAATTATTAATCATGAGCTAATTGTAATAGGCCCTTTCATTTCGTAGGATCATTGCAAGTTATTTTCTATGCATATTATGTTGGCTCATACTTATTAATTAATTACTTTAAGGTAACATAGGCAAGAGTTAATCAATGGATTTAATCCATATCATAACTTAATTAACCCATAAAATCAACTTAATTGCTTTTCATTTAACCAAATTAATTTACAAACATTAAGATCAACAAACTTTCCCTCATTTCTTTAAATCAAATTGAAATATAAACTTAAAATGACGATTAAAAAGCCTTGACTTTCTTTAAATGCTTCTATTTGAGATGATTGTCCTTATGAATTAGTTTAATTGAATAAAATATGTGTTTAATGTCTTATTATTCCTTTCTAATCATATTAAATGATGTGTGTCATGTATTTCATGCTTTCATGTTTTCAAAATATTTAGATTTAAATAAATTTTCCTCATGTTAAGCTTGCATGTGTTGAATTAAATTTGTAATATGTGTGGATATTATCACTATTAAATCAAAGTTATTTTGAAAAGTTTATAAGTCAACTATAATATTTGAAGTGATAATAGTTATAAATATTTATAAGCTTGCATGTGTCTCTTTTAGAACATGTGATATGGAGTTCTTTCTTTAGTCTATTTGGATTTACATAAAGTTTGAATGTTAACAAGTGTATAGTTCATTTGAAAAAGGACATAACATTTGTTTAAATTCATTCCTATGCATTTCTATGTTAGAATTTGGATAAAACTTTAGCTCACATGTATAAATAATTCAATTGAAAGAAATATAACTTTTACATGATTTTTCATTATTATAATCATTTGTATATTCATCTGTATTCAAGAATGGTGGGTATATCTAGTCTGGACATTCTGGGGACTTAAAGCTTTAAGTAGCCCCAATGAGGTCTTTACCTCACTCCCCTGGTTTAATAATGTCGAAGTATCCCCTTAAAACTTTTATACAATTGTATGTGCATTTAGCTAATGAATGAAAATCTCCTTTTCAATTTTATGTCATATGTATAAATAATTCAATTAAAAGAAATACAACTTTTGCATGATTTTCCATTCTTGTAGTCATTTGTATATTCATGTGTATTCAAGAATAGTATATGTCATATTCGGGATGCATTTTAAGTAGCCCCAAGGAGGTCTTTACCTCACTCTCCTAGTTTAACAATGGTGAAGTGTCCGCTTAAAACTTGTATACACTTGTATGTGCATTTATCTAATGAATGAAAATCTCCTTTTTCTATACATCTTTCATTTAAAGTATGCTAAAAGAAATATATTGCATGTGTAGGTATACTTAGGATTTAATATCATATGCATGTTACATGTGATAGAAAAGAATGATTTAGCATGTGTCATGTGATAGTATTTTACTTAGATTAATCTTAAGAAGACTTTCACATTGAATAGAATTATTTAAAATGAATCTAAACTTAGGATTAATTAAATCATTTAATAAGCCATTCATTAAAGAGAACTAAATCAAATTAACATGCTTTAGAAAGTGGCTTAAGGTAGGGATGAAAGAACAAATGTCTTTCCTCTTTTTATAATTCTTAGTTGCTAAGTGTAATCAAATGAAATAAAAGAAAATACAAATTAAAATCTCAAATCAATTAAACAACTTGAAGTGAAATCATCTTTTGGTTAAGTTAAATTCCCTTCACACTTAGAAAACTATAACTCTAATGTTTAGCAAGACATACTGCACAAGCCTTAACACACACATTAGAATTAAGTCACCATTTCTAGCTTTATGTTAGGACGATGCATGATGTGATATATATTTTGTTTTGTGATGTATTAGTTTAGACTAGATGTAGGTGTATGCTTAGATGATGGTAGGTATCTAATCATATTTTCAGGGATTAGCTTAAGCATAAAGATAAATATAAATGTGCTCTTTGTAGGCTGCTTAAGCCCCTAAGTATAATCCACGTTAGGATAGGTGGGCTTGGTTACCCATGTGTAGGGTGCTAAGTCCAAATTATAAATATAACAGCTTAGGAATGTATGTATGTTTAGCTAATACATATTTTGCATGTGTAGTTAGATTTATTTTTTCTATTTTTAATGTAATTTTGTATGAGAAATTAGGATTAGTGCTATGGGAGTTTAGGATAAGCATTGGCTATAAGGCTTAGTCCTGGGGCACCATGTGATGCCTAGAAGCCTACTAAATCAAAGGAGAAAAGAAATGAAGAAATGAAGGAGACATGAAGCATGAAGAATGAAGACCCCTATAACATTTATTCATTATAATTATAATTATTATTTTAATTATGAGTTATATAAGGGTAGAGCTCGGCTACCCATTTCTCTTTTATATTGGTACAAGCATCCCTTTTATTCTTTTGCGTTAGAGCTATGAAATTGATTGATATTTTGATTGAATTGCATAATAGAAATGGCATATCTTTTCATAGTTTCTTTATGAATGATGATTTAATGTGTGGCTTGGATTCGATTAGGCTCTTAGGGAAAAATAAATTTTCTATCCAACTACAACTCATAACTAAAACTTTCTACAACTCATAACCTCACCATAAAGCTTAGCATTAAACAAGATAATTAAAAGATTTAGCAACCCCTTAGTTGAATGGTTGAATGTCTCACATGCATGCATATTCTTTCTCCCTTGAACATGAAGGATCCCCATCCTTGAATGATATAGGAATGCTTGATCTATGAGGGCATATCTTGTGGTGGAGAACACCTTCTTCTAGCGATTTAGCCCATAATCCATTTTCATCATGCATTTAGGTATAAGAAATCCCAAAGCCTTTATCCAAATGAAGTGTCAAAATTTGAATAAAATTTAAAAATATTTTGCATTAGACTAAGTCATTGTTCATACCACTCATGCTCTAGTCTCTTAGGGAGTGGATTTAAAGATCTTAGTCTCTTTCTAATTAATAACAGCCCAACTATCTTGCAAATTCATATGATCGGGCTATATGATTTTGAATCGTATGAGGAGTTAGTCACACCACTTGTAAGTCGAATGTGGTTTATCTCTTGTGGAGATAAACCTTATACCCATCTTCACTTAGATTTAGTTGCTTTAGCCACTAAAGCTAGACTTAAGATCCAGAATTTTCCTAAAGCATAAATCCTCACCACTTAGGTATTTCTACAACCTTGTGTTGTTGGATTATAAGCCCTAGTAATCTAATAAAATTTCAGTTCAAAATATATAAATCTCTTCAACTTCAAATATATAAAGCCCAATTATATGATAGATTGGAATGCTCACTGAGCCTCCTAGTATCAAGAGCATTGCCTACTTCCTCCTTTTGGATTCTAAAAATAAGTCTTCTCCTTGAACAATCCCATTTGATTTTCCAAACATAACCAATTTATTGATAGTTTAGCCTTAAAATCTTTGGAGACCTTAATTTCTACTTTAATGAGAGTATTCTTAAGGGAGTTCATCTCTTAGAATGTAATTAACTATGGGGGCTTGCCTCCATAGGGAACTTAACGAACCCGGCTTAAAATAAACCATGCTTTACTTTTCCATGTAAAGTAGGAAAAAATCTCTAGTATATTTGAAGACCCATCATGCCTTAGGAGTCCTTATTGGTGATTAGGTCATTATAGGGTGGTGATGTCTATCTTTTCGAGATAGTGCATCATTCTTTAATGTCATACCTTATCACTTCAATAAGTACCTCCTAAGATCTGTGTGGCGTCCCACACTCAAAAATAAACACCACAAGTGCACATAATTATGAGTGCACACAACAACCATGAGTGAGTCTACACTCCAACGATAATGATAGTGGCTAATTTTGAGGCTAAACTTATCCATTATAATTAGATTATTGTTTAACATTATGAACTCAATTCTAACACTTATGAGAAATGAAGCCTTTATTATCAAATTTGAGCAAATTTGGGGAGTTTTCAGTCAATATTTGCTTTAGTCAATCTATCGACTTCAGGAAAGGGTGAAATTATGATTTATAAAACTTAATTCACAACCTCAATGAGGAGATTCATATTGACATTCAAAGAGTGCTCGTGTTTCATGATTCTTTCAAAATTATAATTCAACATCACAAATTTTTACAAATACTTGATAAATATTTTGGACAATGCAAGCTTTGATATCCAAAAATAGGACGCCAATGATATGTCATTAAAAAGTTCATTCAGTTAAACACAAATCTTGATGTAATGTTTAAATAAAAAACATTCAATATTAAATTTAAGACCATCTCAAATGATTTTAGCAAATTTATAATCAAATTGAATGGCTTGACAAGGAAAACCCAAAAGTAATTTGATCCAAGTCTAATTGAGGACAAGGAAAACACATAAAGTATCTTTAAAACTATGGGATATTGATTAAAAAAAATCAAATGATTTATATTTTTGTGTGCTTATAGTTAAAATGAGTATCTTGATAAGAGAAATTCAAGAGGCTTGAGATCACTTAACTGTAAAATTATAAGGCACTTATATGTGAAAGAATAGCTTATAATCAAACAAATTAATATAGTGTTTCGATATTTATTCAAAACTATCAAAATACTACTTCTAAAAACTATATAAATCTCTATTTATTATATGAGGGGATCTTTAGCTGAATTTGGTGCTTAATGCTGGTGATGATCATCGCTCACAAATGTTGTTGCAAGACTCTTATCATCTATCAATCCTTACTATACTATCATCACGTCTCTTTCATTGCTTAACCATCATTAACTAACCTTCAATGTTTGGTTGTGACTATCTGACCATCTTTACTAAATAATTGTCACTACTTTGTGTTCAATTGCATCATTTGACCTCAACGTCCATTTACCATTGACTGGTTGTATTATCCTTCAATTTTTCTCTAGTATTTTCAATTATATCCACGTAAAATTAAGCTTGAAATATGTACTTAGTAAGGGGCTTTGTAATCTCTAGTATTATAGTAGATCATTTTATTTGAGTTAAGACCCCTACTTTTTACCCATTTAAGTTTATTCATGTAAAACTTAGTATCTTCTATATTTATTATTCTATTTTTGTGTGAATGAGATCTTTTTGCGAAGTTAGATTGTAAAATTATCTCTTTATCATTTTAAATTTTCTAGCATATGATGATAATGCATTGAAATTTTCTATAAGTTTTATATAAGATCCTCTTAAATAGGAAATACTTTTTTTTTCAACTGCTATGATAATTATAGCATATTTAAACCAAATAATGTTGAAGGCATAATTAAAGGCTTGCTTATTTCTTAAGAAGATGATAAATTTATTGTTATTTATGAAATTTAACTTTATATCTCTCTTCATGCAATCATTTAAAAAAAAATGTAATTTTATTTTTATTTGGGTAAATATCTCCTAAAATGCTTTTTAGATCAAATTGTTGTAATGATGAATAATCTCTTCTATTTGATGATTGTTTATAAGCTCATCAAAAGTGCCTGAAATTAATTTCAACCTAAGTTGTAGGTTCAAACATAGTTTGAGGTGGGTGAATTGTGAGAGGAGTCGACATTATGAAAGCCTACAATGAGTTTAGGGTTTGACATTACGAAGATATTAAAACAATCATGATTTTTTGCTTACATTAATTTTCTTCTACTTTGAAATGGAATGAATTCAAGCTTTTACTTGATTTGATGTTTTTCAATTGCTTAGATCATCAAGAGAGTAAATTATGTACCACATATAATGCGTGAGAGTGACTACAAAATATCACTGTTTAGTGGTTCATGGTCAAAGGTGGTATTTGGGTCTATCAACTGTCTCATAGAGCCTGATTTAAATTAGTCATGAGGTAAGGACGTAAGGAATTGACTTTCATGATTAATACATGAAAAGAAGAACACTTTAGAGACCAAGTAGCTTGCTAGGAATAGAGATTCAATAATTCAAAGACTGGATCTAATGAAAAATGGAGGTTTGAGGGATAAACTGTGCAAGAATTACAGTAAGTGATATGCACATGGCAGGAAGTAGATGACAAAACAATGATGTATGAAATATTGCACATTCTATTAGCACATGCATATTCCTCCTCCCCCACTTCCATTCTCATTTAAATCAGTTTGAATTTTGATTTGAATCTAGTTTGATTCAAAATTCAAATCATATTCAAATTAAATTTAAATTTAGACTCAAATCAATTTGAATAATTTTTTAAGGATTTAAAGACTTTAATGGGAATGCAAGATGATGTGTATTTCAATTAAAAAATATTTTAAAACGTGTCTGCGACCTAATATAAGAAAAACAAGGTCAAATTCCACTTTTCTTTCTCTTCCCCCGCCCACCACATGTAATAACAATCACTAATTGGACAACGATGTGGACCTGATAACCAAATTTGCATAGCAATACGTAATCCGTCGCCGGAAGCAGTGAGCCAGCTCGGCTTTCCTCCTTAAGTCATTGGCAGAGCTCATCATTCGAGATGGACTCATCGCCCCTTCTCCCCTTTCCATCTTCCCCTTCCTCTTCCGCCGCCGCTGACGCCATGGAGGATGTAGTCGACCACCGCGGCCGCCCCGCCTCCCGAGCATCTTCCGGCCGGTGGACCGCTGCTCTCTTCATCATCGGTAAGAGAGATCTTCACTCTTCTCGTCCTTTCCTCTCCCCATCCTCATCGCGACTGTCCATTCAGTTTCTGATCTCTGATCTTGTGATCTCATCGCAGGGGTGGAGATTGCGGAGAGGTTTGCGTACTATGGGATTTCTTCGAATCTCATTACATATCTCACGGGGCCGCTCCATGAGTCGATGGCGGCGGCGGCGGCCGCAGTTAATACCTGGTCGGGAGTGTCGTCGATGCTGCCGCTCGCTGGCGCGTTCGTGGCCGATTCGTATTTCGGACGTTACAAGACGATTCTTTTTGCTTCTGTGCTCTACATTTTGGTCTGATTCTTCTTGCTCTCCTCCCTTTTTTTTTCTGTTAAACACTTAAACTATCAGTATGATTTTCTATAATAATAATAATAATAATAATAATAATAATAATAATAATACAATTTTATGCACTTTGAAAAAAAATTAGTTAAGAATTGAGCTGCATGGTTGACTTTGTTGCAAGTGGTTTTATTTGAAATAAACAAAATGAAATCTAATCAATTCGTTGGTTGATAATGGATATATGACCATTCAATTGAGCTTTTAAACCTTATCTATTTAATTTACCCTCGCTCAAATTCCTAGCATCCAGATACTGTTAAAGTTAGCAAATCTTTTTCTTTGGAAAATGATTATTATTTAGATTGCTCAACATTATCACAAAAGAATAAACATAATTTCATGCAATTGAGGAGTATTCTTATAATGAAACTGACTGGGACGGTTTCAGATTCACATAATTTAACAATCTAATGTTATTCTTATTATTTTGAATGCATAATTGTAAATGCATTGCTATTATAAGTAGGTATTATTCTCATCATTATAATGTTGAAATGAGTGTTGTTTTCTCTGTTCTCCAAGCTTAGAATATTTTAGGAAGCTAAATATCAAGGGCCACCTGAATACAAGGAGAACCACCTAAGAACTTCCTTGCAAAGCTTATCAAGGAGGCCACCTAATTAATACCTTGTTGACTACCACCAACTTGCAAAGTGCTTGTAGAAGGGGTCATTTTCTGACTCTTGGGGTGAATTGAAGATTTTTGGTTCTTATAACCTCTCTTAAGAGAATTATCATCTTGGAAGTAGCATGGGGGAATAATTATGCTTTTGAGATTAGGAAAGTCGGCATACTTAATGTTAATTCTATTCTTACTTATAATTACAACTTTGGTTGAGCCATCCTGAACTCTTTCAAATTAATTGTGTTAACTTGACACTTGACTATCAAATTTTCTATTTTTGGAGAAATCATCATAGTCAGAGGGCTAGTCCAATCTCATAAAAGCTACCCCAGTGCCATCAAAGGTGATCCTATTTAAAAGCCAAGATGGGAGGATAAGAGAATCATTAATATTCCTATTGGTGAAAGGGACTTCAACAAGAAGTAATGCCATTATAATTCTCTCTACTAAGGTATATACTTAATCATCTTAACATCTTTTTTGCACAACAGTGTACATATCTTTGCTTGGCAACCCTTTAACATGATTAGCATTGATATAACTATCATTGGTTATTGCCTTAATAGATCCATTGATAAACTATTCATTGAGCAATATAAACAAGTTCTTGGATGAAATTTAAAACACATTTCATGAAGAAGTCGATAAGCCTCTCAAAGTTGGCTTCATTTGAGGAATGTAATAACCTGATTGGTTGTCTAATATCATCATGGCCAAAAAAGCTAGTTACAAATAAAGGGTACATATTGATTTCATGATGGTCAATGATGCTTGCCCTGACTTCTCGTATCCTCTTCTTGATATGGATTCAACAATGGATTTTGTTGTTGGGTTTTTCACTTAGAACTTTTTTGACCTCTTTCTTCGCTATCTCCGAATCAAAATGTATCCTGGGAATGAAGAGAAGATTAGTTTTATAGTTGATGAGAGGAGATTCTATTATAGTCTCATGTCTTTCATGCTAAATAATATCTTTCATACTAAATAATACTATTATAAAAAAGTTGGCCAAATGATGATGGATGAAAAGTTCATGTTTTAGAAGGGGATAAGCCTAGTGATATACGTTGATGGTACTAGTTAATGATAGAAGTGATCCCAAACAACTTTTTGATGGAAGTACAATGTGAAGTTGCACCTTGTTAAATGTTTTTTTAGAGCCTATTTATGTAAATTTTTTTAGGTACATAGTTTCGGCTTAAGGGATTCAGGTCAACCTTGGCAAGGTTAAAGCAATGTTAGAAACCACATCACCAACATACATCGATGATGTTGGGAAGCTGATTGGCTAGGCAGCCAATCTTAATCATTTTATCTTTTAGTTAGGAGAAAGAAATGACCATTATTATGTTCTTCTGAAGTTAGGCTGCTTGTGTGGAACAATGATTATTAGGTAAATTTTTAATAGTTGAAAGCTTGTCTTACCTCCCTTCGATTCTTAATAGCCCAAAGGAGGGGTAGATTTGTTTCTTACCTCAGGATAGATTGAACGCATCATGAGTTTAGTCCTTGTACATGAAGAAGCAAGAAGGCAACATCATATCCATTATTTCAACAAAGTTCTCAACAGCGCTGAACCTAGCTATCCCACACTCAATAAGCTTGTGTTTGTTCACATTTTTATATCAGGAAGGTTTGGAACTCTACT
This sequence comes from Cymbidium sinense, assembly GCA_021442155.1. Lineage (NCBI taxonomy): Eukaryota > Viridiplantae > Streptophyta > Magnoliopsida > Asparagales > Orchidaceae > Cymbidium > Cymbidium sinense. The sequence continues at coordinate 62,577,751 of CM038215.1, forward strand.
TTCAGTCTTGACACACCTCTTAGACATGTCCGTCAGAAGTCCAGAGATTCTTGAAGTGGTTGATTTAGCTTAGCAAATTTAAATGCAAATATGGTTGTAATCAAAGACACAAGCCTCATCAAGCTAAGGTGAGGCATACATGTTATGTTTTTTTCCTAGTTATGCTAAGACTCGCCTCTTAATGTGCAATTTTATATGATGATATAATAATAGATAAATAAGTTTCTAGAAGAAAAATGCTAATGCCATGGAATGAGTTTTCTAACTAAATTGCAACTAAGCACCCAGAGATCATATGAGAATGATTTTTAGGTTCCATATTATAAATCTTTCTATAAATTCGCTCTATAATTCCTCTATTTCTTAGATTATCCCTTGATTAAATTCTTCCAAACTAGCCATCTAATAGCAAAAGAGTGTTTAATGGAGCAACCTTTGATCCAAGCATATTTCATCCAATACACCTTAGGTAAATGTTGAAAAATAGCTTTTTTGGCTTTGAAAGTTGGGGATGAATCCTTCATATTCCAAAAAATTTTAGCAGTACCACCAGTTATAGGTAAGCTTCAACTTAATTTAGAATAGATGTCAACAAGCAGATTGGGAATAACTCAATTCCCATTTTGTATGGAATTAAGAGTAGCATCTACAGTCCTGTTAACTTTTGATAAGTTCATCAGGAAGAGATTTAGTGTCATCAATGTTACTATTTTGAATGAAAGCAACTTGGGTGAGGTGAATAATGAATGGAAGAACCTTCTTAAACCTATTAGCTCTGGGCAAGGACTTTGTACAAAGTATTATTTAGAGATGTAGATATACTTAGATAAATTATTGGCGTGCATTTGTTCAGGATTAGAGTAATGAATAATGATATTGTGCTTAACCAAATTAGGCAACTTGTAATTATAGAAAAAGTGCTTAACAAATAGACAAAATCGATTCCCCATAATGTCCAAAAAAAATTTAGGTAAAAGGATCAGGGGTTCTGTTAATGTTAATATTAAAAGGATCCATCAGACCTAATTTAAATATGCAGTTATTTAAATATTTAAGATTTTTTAGCAGAGGCAATCCACTCTCACCTTATTTTTAGTTCTCTTGATATGCACCATGTCTGTTTCAATACAACATTTTATGGGGAAATGAAAATACTTTGCCGATTTGTTTTAACTGTTTGAGGTTAACAGAAATTCTGATGAGCTTTACTTATTATCTCAATATACTGCATTCAACCAACTAAAATGAATGGCGTTTCAGGGCTTAGGTTTGCTGACCCTATCCTCTGTCCTGCCAAGCCTTCATCCACCCAAGTGTTCCATCAGTGATGGTAAGGCATGTAGTCCAAATCATTTCCAAACGGGCTTCTTCTACTTTGCTTTGTACCTTGTTGCACTAGCTCAAGGTGGCCACAAGCCTTGCACACAAGCATTTGGCGCTGATCAGTTTGATGAGAAGGATCCTAAAGAAAGCATCTCAAGGAGCTCATTTTTTAATTGGTGGTATTGTGGCTTATGCCTGGGCACGGCGGTTACAATTATAATCTTGAATTACGTGCAAGATAATATTAGCTGGGCCCTTGGCTTTGGTATACCGTTTATTTCCATGGGAATTGCTCTGATCCTGTTCTTGCTCGGAACTAAGACATATCGCTTCTACAAATTGGAAAGTGAAAATCCATTCTATAGAATTGGGAAATCAGTTGTTAGTCTTGTAAAAAGTCGCATGGCGACTGGGATCAAGACCTCCACGTCTGATGGACTTGATCATACCAAGTAAGTCATATTCTGTCGAATAGTTTCTATAGACTACATTCATTTAATAGCTTTTGTCATTCATTTCTAAGCAGTTTAGCAGCTGTTTCATTATGCTTGTTTAGTCTGTGGAATGACTTGACCACCCCAATTCAGCTCAATTTGATCTCTTCCAATTACATATGTTGAACCATCTGAGATCCATCTTACCTGCATCCGTTTCTAATCTTTGGTTGTTAACAGATACTTCTCCGAGCTTCTACATCATGATTTAATGTAATATTGCTCATTTGCATCTTTGTAGCCTATAGTTTACAAATAAAAAGCTCATTAAAAGCTATTATTTTATAGGTTTGAGAAAGATGAAATATCAGATACCATCGAAATAGAAGAAGCCAAAGGAGTGCTTCGATTGGTACCAATATGGGCCACATGTTTAATATATGCTGTGGTCTTTGCGCAATCATCAACCTTTTTCACCAAGCAAGGGAGCACCCTTGACCGGAGCATTGGTTCAAGCTTCCAAGTTCCACCTGCTGCCTTGCAGAGCTTCATCAGCATCTCCATTGTTGCTTTCATTCCAATCTATGACCGAATCCTAGTTCCTATGTCCAGAAAATTTTCCAGGATTCCTACAGGAATTACACAACTCCAAAGGATTGGGGTTGGAATGGTCCTTTCACTAGTAGCCATGTTAATTGCAGCTCTAGTTGAGGTCAAGAGATTGAAAACCGCCAAAGACTATGGGCTGATAGATCAACCAAAGATGCCGATTCCAATGAGTCTGTGGTGGTTAGTTCCTCAATACGTTATCTATGGCATTGCTGATGTGTTCACGATGGTGGGCTTGCAGGAATTCTTTTACGATCAGGTTCCTGATGCATTGAGAAGCCTTGGGCTTGCCCTCTACCTTAGCATCTTTGGCATTGGAAGCTTCATCAGTAGCTTCCTCATAACTGTCATTGACAAGACAACTACTAAGATTGGAGAGAGCTGGTTCTCTAATAATCTGAATCGTGCTCATCTTGATTACTTCTACTGGCTTCTTGCTGGTCTCAGTGCTGCAGAGCTGATCATCTACCTCTACTTCGCTCGATCATATATATACAAGAAGAAACAAAATAGTGCAGTTTAGCATTAAAGTGGATCTTTACAAGAATTTTGTTGTCATCCAGTGATATTATATAAGATGCTAAGCATCTAAGAAATTAATGAGGTATGAACGTCTATATTCTTATTGAATTTAATTGGAGCTGTTGTGAGACAATCAGGTTTCATCGTTGATTGGTTCTGAATGCATAGTTAGTCAGGAGTAATGAACAGTTGCATTTATTCAATTTCTATAAATGCCAAAAAAGTTTGTTTCATTGGTATAGAGAATTTTCCATGAAGTTTTTTGTGATGTGAAATAGTGAAAATTCTGAGAGAAAGCTAATTGTTGGTTTATGGGGATTTCTTGGATTGAGCGATTGATCTGTTTTTCTAGAATCTAAGAGTGCTGATTGTTGTGTTTTTTGTTTTTTCTTCTCCTGATTTTTTTGATGGTTGATTTTCTTTCGAGTAAAAATAGATCAAAATGGAAGACAAAAAGTGTAGTAGGTGTAAATCAACGGGTTATTTGACAAGAAATTGTCCAGAATTGAAGAAATTGAATGCTAAGGAGAAAAACTCAGATACAGATGATATAGCAGTTGCTTTAGATTGATTTGAAAGTTCTGAAGTCTTTGTTTAACCAAAGGGAATATTTATTTTGAGTGGGTGCTTGACTTTTACTGTTCCATCTATATGTGCCCAACAAAGAAATGGTCTGCTACTTTCCAAAATATAGATGGTGGAAAAATTTTGATTGTAATGATCATTCTTATTGAGTGGAGGAAATTAGTTCTGTTAAGATCAAAATGGTTGGAGTGGAAGTAGTATTGACCAAAGTTAGGTATGTGTTGGAAGAATAGGGGTATACTATGGTTGAAAAATGGGAAGCTTAAAGCATAAAAAATGCTTATTTGTTGGCATAAGGGAAATAAAAAAAAGGGATCTATATTCTATTAGGAGCAACAATGTCAGGTGAGGCAGTCATGTCAACGTTTTTAATGGGACATGTTAGTGAAAAGGATCTACTTGAACTCAGTAGGAAAAATCTTCTTTCTGAAATGAGAATCGATAATTTTGAGTTCTGTCAACATTGTATATATGAAAAAGAATGTAGAGTTAACTTCAACACAATGATTCATAGATCAAAAGGTGTGCTGGACTATATATGTAGGGGGTCATCTTCAATTATGTCATAGTAGAAATAGGTATTTTCCATTACCTTCATACATCATTTTAGCAGAAAAATATCTGTTTACTTTTTGAAGACTAAGAATGATGCCTTTCAAACTTTCAAGGAGTGGAATGCCATGATTGAAAGTAGGTGTGATAAGGGGGTGTTTGTAAGATACCTTGTTTATGATTAGGGTATAGGGTCTACACAAGGCTAAGAGTTGAACACTTGGGTTGAGCTTAATTCAAACAAGATTCAAAACTGATATTAAAAGTTTTTTACTTGTATGAACTTTCTTTGAATCTAGTTTCCCATCTAACTATCCAACCCTAAGTTTGAAATAGATTCTCAATTCTTATGCAAACAAAGATCGAATATTACATATGGGGTTTGAATTTCAACTATTTTTGAACTTAGGGTTCTCCTTCCATCTTCATTCTTTTATAACATAGGCCCCTCAATGTTAAAATAAACTATAAATGCATTATAATTTGATAACAAAAATACATCAACAACAACCTTGGAACAATAATTTAGTGGAGGGATGATAGTAAATAGGCCTTAGAAGAGATTATAACGCTTTAAATTATGACAAAGGTCCTTGGAAGAGAGAAGATGATGTAACAATCATATTGTTCAAGAAAATCAAGTTATAATTTCAATTATAAAAGTCGGGCTAAATTTTGAGAAAGAGATTAAAAAATTATTCAAATAAAAACACCTTATAAAAGTCTAAATTTTAGAATAATTTAATATAATTTATATCTTATTATTTTTACATATTTATTTTTCACATATGAACATGAATAGTCGGCCATGTTATTAATGGGTATCATCATTTTCCCATTTTTTCTCTAAATTTGTTAGCTCATGAGCCCTATTGTGTTTATAAATATAACATAAAATACTTCATAAATTTTATTAATGCATGTAAAATTTTGTTAGATAGTTATTTTTATTTGCTTGGTTTTCATATGTTTTAAGTTCTCTCTCTCTCTCTCTCTCTAAAATTATGGAAGGTTGAGACCTAGCTAGTTTTGTTGCATACTTCTCAACACCATTTTAAACTCCATCGAATATTAATATCTACTTTAGATCATTAATTAATATTTTAAGTTTGTCATCCTCCATAAATTTAAGCTTTTTATATCATTTAAAATGATTTTTTTAAAAAGTGATCTTCTAAATCATCTCAAAATTAGCCTAAGTTGGACTAGTTTTGTCATTCCTTCTATTATACCCTTCTAAAACATTCACCATCCCACCATCAATGTTAGAATATATCATCACATCGTAAATCAAATATCCATAGCTAAATTTAGAACTTAATACATTAGGTTACCTATCACTATCATATTTGGCATAAGAGAAAATCTAGAATAGAGCAAATATAATCAGAATTATTTTATGAGGGAAATTTTCTCGTGAACTATATCAGAAGCTTGTGAGTCATTCTAACAAAAAATTAGGGTTAGTAAATTCTATTTTAGGATAGCTTAATTTTATATTAATAGTGAGGATATTAAGTATTTTTCTTTCAAGTCTATGATGATGATAAAGTATAAAAATTCAATTACTCAGCTCCACCATAAAAGTCAACTGATATCTCTTCTATGAATTTATCTTTAAACTTTATCTTTGGTGAACATCTTGATAAGAGAGTGCTTCACTTTCTATGAGAAGACAAACTTAATAGGAGATATTCCAACATTAGGAATTAAGACAGAGGAGACAAACGTTATAATGATGCTAATGATTTTAATAATTTTCTAAAGTTAAAGTTAAAGCTCCAACCTATTGTGACACATATAACCAAATAAATTATAAATTGATTAGTTTAGTAGATGATTTTCTTAATCAACATGGGATGGATAACTACTATAGAGTTACATTTGATAAAATAAAATTGATTGTACATACTAAAATTTATTGGATATATCTGTTAGCTAGAAAGCAAAGGTTATGAAGAACCACCCTTACTTAGACTGAGATGAATGAAATTTTAAGAATCAAAAACTATCTAAATATCATAACAAAAAAATCTATGGATAATTACTAATCTAAAGGTAAAAAAAAATCTTTATGCAATTGAATATTTTAAAAACTTTAAAGACTTAATTGTTAACATTAATTGTACTAATAATGATTAGAGATTGGCTAACAAGTTTGTCATTGTTGACTCACACATACTCTATCGTCAAGAGGCGAGCTCCTGGCGAGTTCAATGACTTGGATGCGGCGATCGAATCGAAGATGAAGTACACTCACGTCGCAAAAATGATCTCCGATCTAGCGGATAATCGCGTTGAGCGTCGAAATTAATCGAATATACATATTACCTGGTCGACGGTCGGCCGTCGAAGAAAATCGGTCAATCGTCTCGAGGTCGGGAAATTTCGATGCCGGCGATCTCGTTTGCAAAATTGATTGCGTTGTTAGCGTTGAAGCGCCTATCGATGAGGCTATCAATTGGGCGAATCTGCATGAATGTTGGTAAGCGTGGCGTCTTTGGGCCAAAATTGACTCGATTCGAAACCAAAGCGGTCTCCGTCGCAAAACGGTCACGTCGTTGAATGAAATGAATTTACCAAATGACAGCGTATATATGAGTTTGATTTTGGCGAAATTCATAGGAATTTTGACGTGATATTTTGAAAATTAGACATCTAATTTAATTAAATGTAATTCGATTTAATTTTAATAATTAAATCATAATATGATTAAATCAGAATTTTCATGTGAATAGAAATTATTAATCGGATTATAGACTTTCCCTAAATACTTTATAATGACGTTCTAAATTACACTCCAAATTTAAAAATCCTGCCTATTCATAGATGGAACTTCATGAATATGCAATTAGGGAATTTAATCCTCCTTTTCTAAGCGGTCGAGGGCACAGGTCTTTGGGCTATTGGAATTGCGTGCCTTTTCATCCGTCTCTCGACCGTCGTAGGTATTGGGGCTCTCTCTTTCTCTCACTCTCTCTCTCTCTCCCTCACGTTCTGATTGTTCTCACATGCTTACCACCGGCCAGCAAAACCCGCTTCCTCCCGCCGACACCAGCGGCCATCCTGATATATTCTCTCTTTTCTCCTGTTCTCTCTCTCTCTCTCTCTCTCTCTCTCTGCACCCCATTTTCGCTCAAGCAAGATCGATCTCCGCCATATCCCAAGACATCACGAAGGTAACCTTCGTCTGTTCTCTCACCTACTTGGCATGAGCTTCAGCCTGTCTAAATCTTATGAATCAGCTTATCAACTGAATTCTGCAAATCTGGGTTTAACCATGCTAAATAGGCTTTGTAGGAATAGTTTTTGGCTTAAGTTGACACTGGCCTAAATCCTGCTCTCCACGTGGATGAAAACAACCTCATCTACTTAAATTCTTATATGCAAACTTTTTTTTTCTTTTCTAGAGTTCAACTGTGATCTTCTTATTCTAATCCTTTCTATCCGATCATACTTTGTCTAAACTTTATTCATCTTACTGGATGGTCATTATCCCCAAAATATTATCGGCCAAGGTAAAACAACTTTGTGGGATGAATGATTATTATCTTCTCTTGTTTAGAAAATGTAAATCTTGCTTTATGTCTTGGTGATAAATAGTCATCTTGCTATTACACTAAGAATATATGAGGGTTAATTCTTTTAAAAATTTTTGTAGAATTTTTATGTCATTTTCTTTGCTGCTTTGTCAGGTTTTTGAGATAAATTTAATCTAAACTCTACTTTGAATCACCAACCCTTGAAGCAAAAAATCATAGGATTTAAAGCCATTAATCCCCTTGCTTGTTTTGTTTAGGTTCAATTCTGTTGACCCTCATCCCATCCTCCCTAAAAGCCAAAAAAAAAAAAAAAAACCTCATAGAGCTCCCGTCGCCCAGCACCACTGCAAGCCCCAAAACGTGTTTATCCCCTTTGCCGCCGCCGAGAAAGAACTCTGTCAATAGGCGGGTTCCTCTCGATTTCCGGCATCTTCGTCCTCGTTTCCCTTCCTCTCAATCTCCGACACTTTCCCATTTCTTGCTTTCCTGATTCCTCCACTCTCATATCGAGCATACTCATTCCCTTTATGACCTGAGTATAGAGAGGCGACTCGCCATCAGGCGTTCCTCTCGCAATTACTCAGTAGTAAACTCATCATCGATGGGTTCTTCTGACTATCTCTTGCATTATTCCATATCCCTCTTTGATTGGAGTCCAATTCCTTTGCCCTTCTTAGAAGCACCATTATTAGGTGGGTTCTCCTCTAAGTTTTCGACATTTCCATCATTCCTTCCACGTTACCCGTGCTCATTGATCGCCGCTTATTTGTTATAAATGTGAACAAAATGAGTTTGAATATGTAGGAATGTATGAATATGTGGAAACTGTATATGTCTATTTGCTTATTTATGTAAGTTTGAAGGTCACCATTATGCTTCGTGATGATGAGATCGAGGTGCTTCAAAGATCGATCCATCGTGAGCGTGATGAATAAACTAAAAGCTAGATGTATGTTGAAATGTTGCCAAAATTTTGATTAAATTTTAAGTGGGGGGGGAATCAAGATTCATTTAAAAAAAAAAATCAAGTACATCAAAAATAAGTAATCTAAAATGAAATTTGAATGTGTAGAAGTTACATATATATATTCACTTTTATGCAGGTGTTTGAAGCCCCCGTTATGCTCATCAGGGCATAACGAGAGATTCTAAGTTCTTTAAAACCAATCATCACTCATCGTGCCACGTAGGCCAAAATAGTTCCAATGTAGCCCGCGTGGGGATGACGTTGGAATCGTCATAAATACAAATTTTATCCAAAATTCATGCTAAACAAAATTCAAGTTTAAACAAATGCTACTAAGCTAAAATAAAATTGATATCGAATTGAATTTTAAATTATAAATAAGAATGAATTTGAAATGAATTCGAAGATTATATTTCAAATAAAGAAATATGGATTGAACTCAAACAGATTTATGAACTTAAAGTGATTGAATATTTTGATATTAAATATAAATTTGATACTTTAATATATGTTATTCCAAGAGATCTAATAAGATATTAAAGTCAAGGTTCATTTAAAAAGAAATCAAACACCTCAAAAATAAATAATTTAAAATAAAATTTGAATGTGTAGAAGTTGCATATATATTCGCTTTTATATAGGTGATTGAAGACCTCGTTACCTCATCCGAATGACATTTGCTTGCCGTTACCGCATCGTGGCATGGGGTGGCCAAAATAGTTACGATGTAGCCCCCTATGTGGGGATGACGTTGGAATACCGTCGAAATGTTGCCAAAATTTTATCTAAAATTCATGCTTGCAAATAAAAGTCAAGCTAAACAAATAGTGCTTCCTAAGCTTGCTAAAATAAAATTGATATCGAATTGAATTTTGAATTATAAATAAAAATGAATTTGAAATGAATTCGAAATTATATTTCAAATAAATAAAGATGGATTGAACTCGAATAGATTTATGAACTTAAAGTGAATTAAATATTTTGACAGTAAATATAAATTTGGCACTTTAATATATGTTATTCTAAGGGATTTAATAAGATATTAGAGCAATTTAAAATGTCTTTCACGCCATTCATTTTTTTACGATGAAGGCGATACTAAATTTGATGATATGCAAATTATGGAACCTCATTCAATCCAAAAATAAAAGAAATTTTATTCTAATTATTTTTTTTTTCAATAAAATCAATGATTCCATTAATTAGATGAAATTATTTAAGTTAAAAAAAAAATGCATGTGCTCGGACATAGAGATTTAAAATATAAATTTTAATATCTGAAAAGGCTGAGCAAGCTAAGTTGAGATTAAATAAATATGAAATTAATCTCATAATTAAGAAATAAAATTACCTAAATTACGAAATACCGCATGACCCCCAACACTTATACTAAGTACCTAAACTTGGTGTCTGAGGATGCTGCGCGGGTTTAAAAATAAATGAGAAAAATGTTGAAATCAATTCAATCATTTATGACTATATGCATGCAAGCTAAAGGATGTCTCCATATACTAATTCAAATCAATAAAAGAGATAAATATTCAACTCCATAGAATATGATCATAGTAGGCTTAATCCTCTATGTTTGAAATAGAGTTGACAAGGTCTACTAAATAATCAATTTCTAAATGAATTTAAATTACATTAGATCATAAGACCCGATCCTCTATATTTGCAATAGAATTAACAAATTTTGTTATAATATTAATTTTCTAAAGAATTTAAATTACATATAAGTCATAGACTCGATCTTCTACAAACAAATAAGTAGAGTTGATAAGGTCTACTCTAATGATGACCACGTTGATTGAAAATGTCTACCGGAGGGGATATTATCATCAAAAGATACTTGAGCTCTAAACTAATTCATTATAAAACTAAATTTCAACTAAGTAAATATCTAAACTAAATGAAATTTATTATTTAAATACTTAAAGCAAATAATTCATTCACTCATCCACCATTGTTTGTTGTGATTAAGAAAATTACTCATGAAAGGATGTCAAGTCAAATAAATCACTATATTCAAACTCGGATAATCTCCAATAAAGGCGATTGATCTTACGTCCGTGGTTTTTGATACTTTATGATCTACGATTCGAGTAGCTGGTTGTGGTTCCAAATGACATCATTATATTCTTGTCATGATTTGTATGTTATCCGATAAATACTTTGAGTTATGAATCATAGGGTATATTTTGATAAAACCTTTTGTCACCTAAGATAGACTTAAGATTGTCTCCTGGACAAACACCATCCAGTCTACAAGGATTACTTGGGCGATGCAACCCATGGCTAAGAAGGATCCTTGGTCGATTAATATCTCTCCTAAGTAGATTAGGGCATAGGATAAAATGGGATCTAGATCGGACACATCATCATTCCACCAACCATATGCTTTAAATTAAATAATGGTGAATTTCATAAATTCTAAATCCCAAATTTTAAATTGCACTTTATATCTTCGCATTTAGCGATCTAACAGCCTTAATGAAAGTTCTCTCGGATTGAGAGGAAGTGCTTATAAAACTTGCCTATAGAACCAGATCTAAAGTCCTCACAAAATGAGGGTGAAATCTCTGGGTAGTGTCTTATTTATTATTTCATTTGCCTTTTGAAAATTACACCGACACATAAATCAACACTCTCTTCAATATCGAGGTCGATTTTGAGCCCACAATTGGCGACCGTTGGGGTGGTTTCTCTTTCTCTTTGGTAGTCAAATTTGAAGTATAGTAGAAGTATAAGTACTTAAAATTGAATTTAATCATAAAATAAAATCTTTAATGATCATTATAGTTTGTTGAGTATGATTTTATTTGCTTGAAATTTTCTTTTGAATATGTTTTTTGTTTTATTTACTTAGTATCTGTATTTTGAAAATATGGGGTAGAATATTTATTTCGATTATTGACCCCATCTTTCATTTTCTGCATGGTCTGAGAATACTCCGTTGTTGTGAAGGCGAATTCAGGTCTAACATCCGTCTAGCTAATGCTATCATTAACACTAGAGACGCTGGAGCTACCATTCAATTTGGTAGTGTGGACTTTCCAGCAATGCAACCAAAGATAATGTCACATCAATCCAGGATACATTTGCACGTCGTGCACATCAGCCCGTGCAATAGAGAAAATTTACTGAAGTAGTTATTGTTGAAGCTCCCTAAAAGAGAGCTTCTGTGTTTCAAAGAATGGGATATTTTGACACTCAAACTATGAAGAGAATTATTGTTGGACAGAAAGTCTCAGTCATGCCTGTAAACACCACTCTACTAATTGAACCTTTCGTAGAAAGCATGATTATGAAGCTTCCTCGTTTGGAGGAAAACTAATAAGAAGGTAGAGAAGAAGGATGAATAGCGAACTACGAGCTCAACAACTATTGTCTGAACAACCTACTATGCGTTAGCCTCAGAACCATAAGTGAGTATTCCCACCCAGAATAAATTGAGAACTTGAAATGGGTAAAGAGGAATAACTCTATTGGTGAGCTAAAACAATCTTTTGGGACCGACCATTGCATCAAGCTCCAGTTCCCTAAAAGAAAATTCCTGAATTCTTATTTGCTAGAGTGCATCGAGTGTTGTAGGTTGCTAAAGAAACATGCCTAATGAAAAGAAGAATCCAAAGGCCTATGATAATCGAAGCTGATAATATTTCATCTGGTAGACTATCACCCGTTGTGAAAGCTCGTGATCGATTCAAGCAAATCCATAGTGAGAGCAGAGCGTGACACCCGGGACTATGTCGTGAATCACTTTGAAAGGTCCAGACGAAGGACAAACAAGTTTGGAGGCCGAGGCCCTGAAGAAAAACTGTTAAAAATGAAGGAAAAGGTGTGACATCTAGTTTGCACTCCCGGAAATCCGCCAATGATAAGAACCGACAAAAATGGGTTCAAAAGAAGAAATCTTCTGATGATGAATTCTGAGAATGCACTGGGTGAACATGGGGAATCCCATCGTCATCACCAATCTCCAAAAGAAACTTGACTTTGATCGTACCCTTGAAGAGAGGTTTGTCTTGAATCAGCCAAAATTCACTAGAAGAGACATTATTCAAGTCGACACAAGAAGATGAAGAATATGATGATACTATGGAAGTGGAAGGTATGTGGTACAAGACGTTGGAGAACCATCTATGCAATAAACACAAACATAGATGGTGTGGAGCCGCACCTCCTATTCATATTGAAGAACAAGCTCTTGAGCAAACAGAAGGGGGAGCTTCAAGCCCATCCTCAGGTGATGAAGAGAAATAAAAACTAGAAAGAGAAGAGGATAACTCTTTCTTTGCCGACACTACCACATTAGCCTAAATGCAGAAACAAATGCAATGGCAAATGAAGGAAAAGATAGGGAGATTATCCAATTAAATGCAAAGATGAATTAAATGATGGCATAAATGAATGTGATACTACAGATGATGTGGAGAAATGTAGCAATAATGCGATCTATTCCACCGTCAACTATTCGCTTAATTACACCCGTGATCCACAGACTTGCCTCAAGCTTGGAGCACAAAATGCACGGGAGAGATGAAGTCAACCAACTAGCTTCTCAACCCATCCCTCAAGATGTGCCTAACATATTTTTGAATAAATGGCTGAACACAATTATAAATGAAAAGATCAAAGATGTTGTCATGAATGAGAAAAATTAAAGCAAGAGCCCATACCAGAGTATGATCAAGTGTCATACCCAGGTTATTTTGCCTAAATTCAATACATTCAATAAAATGCATAACACCACGCATAAAAGTAACATGTAGCAATACAGGTAATGATGCACTACTATTCAGTTCATTAGTAGTTTAACCAACTTTTTTGAATAGTTGAAGAAATAATGACTCCAAGACTTTTGTTGAATTAGAGATGATATTTGTCAAGAGATTCGTCAGTACAACTGAAAAGATTACTATTGCTAACCTCTCCTTAGAACGAAGAAGAAAAAATGAGTCATGGACTAAATATATTTTACGTTGGTGAAATATGAGCATGAAATGTGAACAACAACTAGAAGAGGAACATGCAATCCAATTATTGATCGGTAACATCGACGATAAGATGACACCATATTTATGCATGGCCTCTATCTCAACATTTCAAGAGTTATTGGATCGAGTGGTGAAGTTTGAAGAGTGAATCAAAACCCGAGGGTTACTCGAAAATAAGAATAAATTCACTCAAGGAGCAATGAGTCTCACACAATCTTCACAAAGAAAAGTGGAAAGCGTAACTTATAATGTTGATAAAGGAAAATAGCCCGCTTATGCATCTAAGGCAAAGCAATCAACTAATTAAATTAAAGAGAGATGATAGGAAAGTGCACTCATCTTTAAAAGACAAGATGAGCAAGAATACTCTTTTAAGTGTGGCTAAGTTATTCACAAGCAAAGCTGATTAGAATTTAAATCCAAAAAGACCTAAAGAGTCAGACAAAACTAATAATCCAAAATATTGTCCATATCATCGGGTAATTAGCCACTCGGTTGAAGATTGCTATGTTTTTAAGGATTGGTTGGAGAGAAAATATAGAAAGGGTGAATTCACATTGTCTGATAGTGTTCTCGTTCATCTTGAAAGAGAATTTGTTAGGTTGGTTACATCCACTTCAATGTCATTGATGAAAGGAAAGGAAAAAGGAAAAGCAATACAAGATGAGCAATGGGAGAGCAGTCAAGAAGACTGAAAATCATCTATTGCCTAGTGTTAAGTGAAAATCACCAATTGAACCTATATTGGACTTAAAAGAAATGCATAAACCAAGTATTTTAGCTTCTTAGCGGTATTTTGATAAGGCTACTTCATCATAATATGAGGAGCAGTTAACTAAACATAGACCTCATAAATCAAAGAAGTCGGCTAAGAAAAAGAAGATAAAAAAGAGAACTATAATTCAAAAGATCATTAATATTTGAGGAGTATCATCAAGATGAGACTATTCATCGAATTTGTCGACATGTCGACTGATCATCGAGTCAAATGAAGAAGGAAGATGAATACTTGCTTCTTAAAGAAATGTGTCGAAGTTATTTATGTGGTGTCGAACAGCCCCCAATGTGATCCATGCCTGGATAATTGGAATCAAGCAGCTTCGAAAAATGCAATATGCAAAAATGAATTCAAGAAGTTTGTCCCGCAAAATAGGAGAACTCCTAAGCCTATAACTTCAAAGTCGTGCTTGATGGTGCGACAAACAAAAGACAGTTTAGAAGAAGACTTATGTTTTCCTAACGAGGATGAGTTTGAGCCTTTAAAGACATCCCAAATGAGCCACCTGAAGCTTGGCAATGACTTTGAGGCATCCGCACAGTCCTCCGGGATAGATGGTGACTTTGAAAGAGCTACCGCATCTGAAGAGTCCGAGCCGAATAAAGCAGTCCAAGTGCAACTAAGGAGTGGCAAGATACTATCACCTCCATTAAAGAAAGGGCTGTCAAATAAGCACAAAACCAGAAGTAAAGATAAAAATATTGAAGTCAATGAAGATATCATCCCTGAAGACCTTAAGAAGTAAGCCTTAACAATCTATAGCTCCACCTTCAAAAACTACAAAGCAACCCAAAGAAGAGAATGAGCGAAAAGGAAGAAAAAATGTTGCATTAAATCTCTCTAGAACCTATAACACATCACCAAAGCTGAAGAGGCATGTTCCTCATTTGGGTAGTGATACAGAAGGAGAAGAAGATATTCCAGTTGAACTCAAGAAAAATGCGAGCCTTCAACAAAAGTAAATGAGTTAAATTACTCTGATATTATGATTTCGAGTCCATCTATGCAAGTGAAGTTCAATGTGTCTCTTCTAGAAGGGCTACTAACCTATTAGTATCAAATGATTCATTCGTAGTTACACTCCTCGATATTTCAAAGAAGTCACGTCATACGATGTTCACAATGTTGAGGAACTAAAAAACTTTTTATGTACCTCCACTACCTGGGAGCAACAAATTGGGAACTTCATTCTATAGATCTGAGGAATGTCAACACTATGATTCTGAATGACTTATTCAGTACTCAGAGTCTAAAGAGATGGTACCCACTAGAATGTTGAGATTCTATCCTCCAAAAATCCGAAGGATGATACACAAACTTGGAATCAATGTTGGGATTGATAGATGGCGAGCTCTATTCTTTGATGACTTATGGAGTTCAAAGAGTTAACAAACCTCTCGAAGAAGCGATAATTATACTACTAAGGGTCTTGGGTACATCCAACGAAGGCGTCATCGAAAGAACACTTGTTATACAATAATTGAAAGTGAGATTGAAACTGAAATTGAAAATGAAGATGACTTTTATGATGTCGTTCTCACAATTGATGGACAAGTTGAAGTCAAACCAGCACCTGAAAAACTTGAAGATGGTGGACAAACATCTACCATGGACGAGTTGAAAGAAATCAATTTAGGGACTGAAGAAGAACCTTGTCCAACCTTTGTTAGTTCCTCTGACGATAAGGTTGAAGAAATAAAAATATTACTTTGTGAATTCAGAGACTGCTTTGCTTGGACATACTCTGAGATGCCTGGCTTATCCTATGATGTGGTAGTTCACAAGCTAGCCATCAATTCTAATTCAATACCAGTCAAACAAGCTCCTAGAAGAATGAGGCTAGACGTTGAAGAACAAGTGGTGGCAGAAACAAAAAATGCTAATTGAACCAAGTTTCATTCGCGAGGAGAAGTATGCAGATTGGATAGCCAACATTGTTCCCGTAAAGAAGAAGAATGGTCAGATTCAAGTCTGCATCGACTTTCGAGATTTAAACAAGGCATGCTCAAAAGATGATTTTCTGCTCTCTGTGTTAGAATTGCTAGTGGATAAGACCTCCAACTATGACATGTTCTCCTTTATGGATGGATCATCGAGGTATAATCAGATCAAGATGGCTCTTGAAGATGAGAAATACACATATTTAGAACACCAATTGGTATTTATTGTTACATAGTTATACCGTTCAGATTGAAGAATGCCGGAGCTACATATCAGAGGGCCATGACACGCATCTTCGATGAGTTGATTCATTAGAAAGTAGAATACTACGTTGATGATCTCGTAGTTAAAAGTATTGATCGAAAAGATCACCCGGGGGATTTAAGAATTATCTTTGAAAGGATCAGGAAGTACAATCTCAAGATCAATCCTTTTAAGTGTGCTTTTGGAATTTCCTCAAGATAATTTCTTGGATATGTTGTAAGACATAGAGAAATTGAGATTTACCCCAACAAAATCAAGGAGATCGTGGAGATGCCTCCATTGAAGAACCTTCGCCAGCTTTGCTCTTTACAAGGACAACTCACATTCATTCGGCATTTTATATCAAATCTGTCAGGAAGATGCCAACCTTTTGCGAAGCTGATGAAAAAGAATGCTCCAATCAAATGGTATAAGTAATGCCAAGAAGCATTTGAGAGAATTAAAAGGTATCTACTCAATCCGCCAATTCTAGCGGCTCCTATCTCAGGGACACCTCTTATCTTATACACTGCAACCTTAGAGGAGTCCTCGGGGCTTTACTTGCGCAACATAATGAAGAAAATAAAGAAAATGTGCTATATTACATCAGTCGAAGATTAGTAGAGCCGAAGTATGCTACTCTCCAATAGAGAGGCATTGTTTAGCACTAATATTTGCAGTTCAGAAGTTTCTCCATTACATGCTTTCTCATAGAATCACATTAATCTCAAAGGTCGATTCGTTGAAATTTTTGATGACGAGACCAACATTGACTGATCATTTAGCTCGATGAGCAGTACTCTTATTACAATTCGATATTACGTACGCACCACATAAAGTAGTGAAGGGACAGATCTTGGCAGACTTCCTTGCTACGCATCCTATCTCAGCTGACTCACAGCTTAATGATGACTTGCTTGATGAGCAGATTCTATCTATTAATAAAAGAAAAAACCTGCAAATCTAAGAGATGTGTTTTGATGGAGCAACATCAATCAAGCCAGCACAACCTCTGAACCTACCCAAGGCTCAAACGGTATTGGCCTCGTATTCATAACACTGGAAATATGGATCATAAGACATTCATATGGCTTGACTGAACATTGAACCAATAATGAAGCCAAGTATGAGGCTTTGATAGCGGGTCTTGAAGAAGTTATTGCCATAGGTATCCAAAATTTGCAAGTTTTTGGAGACACTCAGCTGATCATCAATCAAGTTTTGGGAATCTATAAGATCACCAAGCTTGAGTTAGCTTATTATCATAAGTGAGTTCTCGCTATGACATAAATTTTGAATGTTACATTGACTCGAGTCTCTCGATCCAAAAATAGTAAAGCAGACTGCTTAGCTAAATTAGTCAAAGAGATGACAAGCATGAACTACGAGCACGTGTTGATAGAAGTTTTCGCCTGTCGAGTTCTACAGCCAGTAAATCTATATTCCCATGCAGGTAGAGGGGACATCAAACCCAAGCCAGCATGAAGCAATTTAAATTGCTCCTCATTCTCCCAAAGAACAAGTACATGAGATAGAAAAATTCAAAAGTACTACAAAGAAATCATGTGAAGCTTTCATAGTGGAAGAGTCTGATGATTGGAGACAACCCTTCATCGATTATTTCAAGGAAAGCAAATTGTCGAGCAATAAATTACTAGCCACGCAAATTACGAAAAGGATCCTACAATATGCCTATGTTAATGATACATTATACCATAGATCCTTTGAACAAATGTGACTTTACGATGCTTAGGGACGGATGAAGCCAACAAAGTTATGTCTAAACTTCATGAAGGACTTTGTGGGGAACATCAATCAAGTCTAAAATGGTAGCAAAAATCAAGAGAATGAGATATTATTGGCCATCGATGGTGAAGATTGTATTAATCATGCCAAAAGGTGTCTTGAGTGCCAAGTCTACGGAAATCTCATTCATCAACCTCCGAATCCACTGCATCCAACGGTCCCATCTTGGTCATTTGAGTGTTGGGGAACATATATAATCAGACTTATTGATCCACCATCGTCAGCAGGTCATCATTTTATCTTAGCAACAACCGATTATTTTTCCAAGTTGGCTGAAGTAGCTCCATTTAAAGAGGTTCTGGCTTGAGTCGACACTCATAATGTTAATAATAGATTTGGTATACCACGATGAGTCATCTCAGACAATGGCCCAGCATTCAAGAGTTCAAAGATCTATAGATTCGTTGATCGATACAAAATCGATTAGCAATATTCATCAATTTACAATCCGAGAGCCAATGGTTTGACAAAAGCTTTTAATAAAACATTGATCAAGCTACTCAAAAAGATCCTCACGAGGTACAAAAGAGAGTGGCATATCAAAATACTCGAGGCGTTATGGGCATATAGAACTAGTTCAAGACGCCAACTAAAGCCACTCATTATGCTTTAACTTTTGGGGTCGAAACAATTTTGCCACTAGAAGTTGAACTACCATATCTTCGAGTAGCCATCCAGTATAATCTCACTTAAGAGGAGAACACATATTTACAGATGGAAGAGCTTGACATGCTCGACAAAATTAGACTTCAAGCCCAATAAAGCTTAGAAATCTATCGAGCAAGAATGTCTAAAGCCTTCGATGAAATAGTGCGTCCTCGAACTTTTCAAAGAGGAGAGTTGGTTGTTAGTGCTGAGAAGACTGATAATCCCTCACAAAAGAATCAGTGGCAAATTTGAAGCTAATTAGGAAGACTCTTAGATTATAGAGAAGGTATACGAAGGAGGAGCCTACCAGTTTGTTGATTCGAGTGGTCTATGCCACCCATCAATGGTCATTATCTCAAGAAGTACCATGTCTGAGTGCATATGATTGTATGATTGGATAAACATTATATTTATGATTCCTCATATTATATATATATGAAATAGCACTCATTTTGAGTTGCGATGAAATCCCCTTTGCAAGATAGGGGACATTTTTTATTTTTATTTAGGATGATGTCATGCTTTCTATCGATATCCCAAGATATATATATATGATCGACAATAAGTCTCATCTAATCTTAGCTTGAAAATCCCCCTATCAAACAGGGGGCATTTTAAAATTTTATATTAGAAAAGAACTTATGCCTATTTTGGGTTGACATCACGACCTATGCTGAGAACCCCAAATAACCTTTAAAGTTATATTTGTTTAAGTCGCAGGTGACTATGCGAATAATAGGCAAGATTACATCAACTCAGGATATATAGAGGATGACTTCAAAGGCTAGAAGTTCGCCTCCCGAACTCATCAATCTCAAATATCAAGAGAAAAAGTTTCCAAGTTCTGTTAGACTCACTAAGCCCAAATGTGATCGAGTCGCCAACAAACCGTAAAAGAAAGGCTGCAAGGAAGGAGTCCCTCTATTGTTTGTCTAATGATTACGGTTGTCTATTCTCCAAAGATGATCCAACTCAACGAATTTAAGCGACCTAGATCTGAAGAATCTTTTCAATTGATCGACGAATCATGAGAGGATTTGAGGAGAAGTGCAGTAACCACAATGCATACTACCTTCACATAAACAAAGCAGCAAGCACAGAGCTGAAGAAGCTATCTTGAAGTTTGTAAAAGCTCATAGTTAAACTAAGAGAATTTTGTAGTCAACCATTCCATTAAAACACCAAGTGTTGGATTGACGACTTCTTGCCATAGACCTAACACTCGTCTTGAAGACTAGGTTATTGGCTTGCACTCTTCAACAAGTCAGCCAAAAGCAACAAGCAAAGGACAGGTATGCACATTCTCCGACAATTCGCAGACAAATCAAGTTAATTGTCAAGTCCAAAAGTGCGCAAAGGACCAAATGTATGCCCATTCTCCTGATAAGTCAATTTGGACAAGTCAGGTTAATCTTTCAACAAGTCGCAAAAAAGCAAAAGTAAAGGACCGAATGTATGCACATTCTCCTAACAAGTCATTTCAGACAAATCAAGTTAATCCATCAACAAGTGCGCTAAAGCAACAAGCAAAGGATCGAAGGTATGCACATTCTCCTAGCAAAGGACCAAATGTATGCCCATTCTCCTGATAAGTCAATTTGGACAAGTCAGGTTAATCTTTCAACAAGTCTGCAAAAAGCAAAAGTAAAGGGAATATGCATTCTCCTAACAAGTCATTTCAGACAAATCAAGTTAATCCGTCAACAAGTGCGCTAAAGCAACAAGCAAAGGATCGAAGGTATGCACATTTTCCTGACAAGTCAAGTTAAACAAATCAGGTCAATTCTTCATCAAGTCCGTCAAGCTGGAAGCTAGGACAGAAGGAACTTAAATCACAAAATAAATAAAACCCTTCCTTTACCAAGCCTACTAAGCACGAAGCTAAGGCAAAAGGATGATTAAATATACAAACCACTAAAATGAGATCTTAGACAAGCCCATCAAAACATTAAGCTTATGGTCGAACATATCTCTCTTCCCAACTGATGAGTCAGTAAAGACAAATAAGGTCAAATCTTACATTGTCAACTAGTTTGCAACAAATATGGTCCACTTCATACGCGCATCATATTTGTTGGGGAGCATTTGTTGACCCACAAATATGCTCCATCAAGTAGCTCACGAGCGAATTCACGGACTTGGATGCAGCGACGTGTCAAGAAGTATACTCACGTCGTCAAAAGTCGAAATGATCTCCACAATGACGACTTATTGCGTGTTGAAATGTTAATAATCGAAATATATTACAATTTGATGGTCGATCGATTAATGAAATTTGTCGATGAACCTACGCGTATATTGAGGTCCAGAAGCTGCGGCGATGCCCAAACGATTCCAAAATTGATAGCGTTGTTGGCTCGAAAGCGTCGGCTATCAAATGAGGCTGACCGCTCAATTGGACGGCGTACAAATGTCGGGTGGTCGAAAGCAACAACGCAACTTTGGACCAAAATTGACTCGATTTGATGCCGACTTGAATCAAGCGATTTCCGATCGTGAAATGGACTGTGTCTTTGAATCGCATTTTACTGAAATACATATATATGGGTTTGATTTTGGCGAAATTCACAGGAATTTTGGCGTGATATTTTGAAAATTAGATATTCAATTTAATTAAATGCAGTTCGATTTAATTTTATTAATTAAATCATAATATGATTAAATCAGAATTTTCATATGAATAGAGATTATTAATCAGATTATACACTTTCTCTAAATACTCTATAATGACGTTCAAAATTACACTCTAATTTTAAAAATCCCACCCATCCATAGATGGAAGTTCATTAATCTACAATTAGGGAATTTAATCCTCCTTTTCTAAGCGGTCGAGGGCACCGGTCTTTGGGCTATTGGAATCGTGTACCTATTCATCTCTCTCGTCCGCCACAGGTATTGGGGCTCTCTCTTTCTCTCTCTCCCTCACGTTCTAATTGTTCTCACATCCTTACCACCGACCAGCAAATCCTGCTTCCTCCTGCCGACACCAGCGACCATCTTGATATATTCTCTTTTTTCTCCTGTTCTCTCTCTCTCTCTCTCTCTCTCTCTCCCCACCTCGTTTTTGCTCAAGCAAGATCGATCTCCGCCATATCCCAAGACATCACGAAGGTAACCTTCGCCTGTTCTCTCACCTACTTGGCATGGGCTTCAACCTATCTAAATCCTGTGAATCTGCCTATGAACTAAATTCTGCAAATCTGGGTTTAACCATGCTAAATAGGCTTTAGAGGAATGTTGTTTGGCTTAAGTTGACACCGGCCTAAACCCTACTCTCCACGTGGATGAAAACAACCTCATCTACTTTAAATTCTTATATGCAGACTTTTTTTATTTCTTTTTCTAGAGTTCAACCACGATCTTCTTATTCTAATCTTTCCTATCTGATCATACTTTGTTTAAACTTTATTCATCTTACTGGATGGTCATTATCCCCAAATATTAACAGCCAAGGTAAAACAACTTTGTAGGATGGAAGATTATTATCTTCTCTTGTTTAGAAAATGTAAATCTTGCTTTGTGTCTTGGTGATAAGTAGTCATCTTGCTATCACTCTAAGAATAGATGAGGGTTAATTCTTTTAAAAAGATTTTGTAGAATTTTATGTCATTTTCTTTGCTGCTTGGTCAGGTTTTTGAGATAAATTTAATCCAAACTCTGCTTTGAATCACCAACCTTTCAAGCAAAAAAATCATAGGATTTAAAGCCATTAACCCCTTGCTTGTTTTGTTTAGGTTCAATTATGTTGACCCTCAGTCCATCCTCCCTAAAAGCCAAAAAAAAAAAAAACTCACATAGCTCCCATCACCCAATACCATCGCAAGCCCCAAAATGTGTTTATCCCCTTTGCTGCAGCCAAGAAAGAACTCCTTCATCAAGCGGGTTCCTCTGGTTTTCGACATCTTCCTCCTCGTTTCCCTTCCTCTCGATCTCCACTTTCCCATTTCTTCCTTTCTTGATTCCTCTCTCACATCCAAAACACACTCGCCTTCTTTTTCTGCGACCTAGAGTATGGAGAATGACTCGCCATCGACAGTTCCTCGACAACCACTCTTTTTCAGAACTCATCATCTGTTCCCTCGACTATCTCTGCGGTATTCCATATCCCCTCTTTGATTGAGTCAAATTCCCTTTATCGTTGTCAAGAGGCAACACCGACATCAAGCGGGTTCTCCTCTAGATTTCCGGCATTTCCATCATTCCTTCCACTTTACCCGTGCTCGTTGATTGCTTTGTGTTATTTGTTATAAATGTGAAAAAAAATGAGTTTGAATATGTAGGAATGTATGAATATGTGAAAATTGTATATGTATATTTACTTCTTTATGTAGGTTTGAAGGTAATGTCATCGAGCGTGTGAGATGAAAATTGAGTCTTTACACGTAGTCCTCATCGTGATGGATGGGCCTAAAAGCTATTAGATGTATTAGGACTTAAAAGGAGGGACAATCAAGATTCATTTAAAAAAAAATTAAGCACATCAAAAATAAATAATCTAAAATAAAATTTGAATGTGTAGAAATTGCATATATATTCGCTTTTATGTAGATGATTGAAGGCCCATGCTTACTTGAGGGCATAACGGATTGAAATTGAGTCAAAACAACGTCATCGAGAGACTAAGCCAAAATAGTTCTGATTTATGCCTTTACGTGGGAATGATGTTGGAATACTATCGAAATATTGCTGAAATTTTATCCAAAATTCATACTTGCAAACAAAACTCAAGCTAAACAAATAGCGCTGCCTAACTCGCTAAAATAAAATTGATATCGAATTGAATTTTGAATTATAAATGAGAATGAATTTGAAGATTATATTTCAAATAAAGAAAGATAGATTGAACTCAAATAGATTTATGAACTTGAAGTTAATTGAATATTTTGATAGTAAATTTAAATTTGGCACTTCAATATATGTTATTCTAAAGAATCTAATAAGATATTAGAACAATTTAAAATGCCTTCCATGATCTAATTCTTGTCTGGCAGTGAGAAGCGATACTAAATTTGATGCTGCATAAATTATAGAGGTTCCTTCAATCCAAAAAATAAATGAAATTTTATTCTAATTATGATTTTTTTAAAAAAAATCAATGATTTCATTAATTAGATGAAATTATCTAAGTTTAAAAAAAAATATCTGCATGTGCTCGGACATAGAGATTTAAAGTATAAATTTTAATGTCTGAAAAGGCTGCGCAGGTTAAGTTGAGATTAAATAAATATGAAATTAATCTCATAATTTAAAAATAAAATTATCTAAATTACTAAATATTGCATGGGCTCCGACACTTATACTAAGTACCTAAACTTGGTGTATGAGGATGCTGCGCGGGTTTAAAAATAAAGGAGAAGAATGTTGAAATCAATTCAATCATTTATGACTATATGCATGCAAGCTAAAGGATGTCTCCATATACTAATTCAAATCAATAAAAGAGATAAATATTCAACTCCATAGAATATTATCATAGTAAGCCTAATCCTCTATGTTTGAAATAGAGTTGACATGGTCAACTGAATAATCAACTTCTAAATGAATTTAAAAAAATCATTGATTTCATTAATTATTAGTCCCGATCCTCTATATTTGCAATAGAGTTGACGAGGTCTGTTATAATATTAATTTTCTAAAGAATTTAAATAACATATAAGTCATAGACCCGATCCTCTATTAGCAAATACCTACAGTTGATAAGGTTTATCCTGATGATGATCATGTTTATTGAAAATCTCATATGGAGGGGATATTATGATCAAAAGTTCTAAACTAATTCATCATAAAACTAAATTTTAATTAAGTAAATATCTGAACTAAATGAAATTTATTATTTAAATATTTAAAGCAAACAATTCATCCACTCATTCACCATCGTTTGTTGGGAATGACAGATTAAAAAAATTCAAGCTCACAAAGGAGCTAATGTCAAGTTAAATAAATCACTATATTCAAACTCAAATAATCTCATGCTAGTAAGGCGTGACCGTGTGTCCATGTGTGATTTGGCCACTCCATATGATGCGGTTACGACCAGAGCCCTCTAATCGGGTGGTTGCCGTCAAATGACGCTATTATATTACGGTCATGATTGTAGCCTGTATGTTCCCCAATGGCTCTCTACTTTGAGTTATATAGGGTATATTTGATAGGCACAAAGCCTTTTTGTCACCTAAGGTAGATTTAAGATTGTCTCCTTGGACAAACATTGTCCCAAGTCTACAAGGATTACTTGGACGACACAACCCATGGCTGCTGAGAAGGATCCTTGATTGGGTTGGGTACCTCCTCTCACGATTAAATGCAGGGATCACGACGGCGGGATGACCGGGAATCTAGATCCATGAACGCATCATTCCACCAATATGTTTTAAGTTAAATAATGGTGAATTTCATAAATTCTAAATCTCAAATTTTAAACTCCACATGCTACTACTATACACTACACATTTAGCAATCTAAAGATTAGCCTTAATCGAAAGTTCTCTCTCAACATTGAAATGGGTAAACTATAGCACTTCTTTATAGGAAACCGGAACCAGATCTAAAATCCTCACAAAATGAGAACGAAATCTCTGGGTAGTGTCTTATCTACTATTCCATCTGCCTTCTGAAAATTTTACCCACTCATAAATCAACACTCTTTAATATCGAGATCGGTGGCGAATTTTTGGAGCCCACAATCATTAGACTTATGATGGACATCAAGAATTAAATTGAAATTTTTTTGTTTCCTAAACTTTAAAAAACTAATATTTATGCTTTATTGGTAAAGCAATAAAATATCTACTTCACTCTCTAGAAAAGAAGGCTCAAGCTAGTTCCACTTTATCTCCTAATTAAGTCTACTACTAGACCCACTCCTCCTATTATCCTAACTCATGAACAAATTTTTTACTGAAGGAAGTTTTTAAAATATGTAAGAAATAATATTTTTTAAGTTTCATAAAAAAATTTCATATGCATAAATAATACGAAGGCCCAATCCTTTCTATAAAAGAAATAAAGGACCTCATTGATAAACTCGAGGATATATTTAATGACACTTCATTATTTAATAAAGATTAAGAGTTTTTGGATGATCATCTTAACATCATGAGATGCCTAATGGTAGCTAATAATGAAAAAAGATGATTGGGGAGGAAAAAAATCATTTTAGTAGGTACATTATATGCAATGAGAAAGGATGCATGTTAGTTATAGTTTTTCATGATTTAGCTATTTTTATAGCTATTTAATTAAAAAATTTAATATTGTTATAGCTGTTATCATTGACCTATTGAAATAGGACAAATTTTATAGGACCTTAGTTGGATAAAAAACTTTAGATTTAATTAAGATTTTAATGGCTTCTAACTTAATCCTTAAGCTTTCTAATTTGTTTAAACCCTTTGGGTTGACATGATACATATAGGATTGAAATTAGAATAATATTAAGTCAAAAAATTATCCTATAATTTTATTTAGCAAAGTTTTGCATGAAGTAGAACATCAATATACAACATATATTAAAGAATGCATTTGCATAATACCACACAATTATTATACATTTATTTTTCTAACACTTAAACTTTAATATTTATATTAATACCATCTAAATCTTTAGTATTACATTAAAAATATCACAATCATTAATTTTTAAAGTACATTTTTGTATATAAAAAAATTATTATATTTATAAATATCAAATTTTATGTTTTATATATGTAATGCATAAAAATTATGTGATATATGTAAATCTTCCTTCAAGAATTTAATGATGTCATTCAAATTTCTAAACATTGCCAACATTACCTTTTATATTTGGATTTTATTATCAACTTAGACTATCATGTCTTTAAGTTTATTAAATTAAAAATCAAGTCATAGATATATCGAGTGAGTAGAACTTCTGTAAGGTTGCCCTTTTAGTCTCGAACATAATCCTAGAGTTAAAATAAATCCCATGATGCCACATCGAGAATAACCTTTACGATGTTTTCTTTAAAACTCAAATTTTAGGGGGCCATTTGTGGTCATTTTTATTTTTATTTTATTTATATTTTGATTCAAAATTAAATATATTTCGTGGTAATAATTATTTTTAAAAATACAAAAAAATTTAAAAGTTGTTTGAGTTGTTTAAGTGTTTTTAAAATTAATGATATTTGATTTTAAAAACAAAAAATAAAGTAAATGTATTCAAAAATATACTAAATAAATATATTTCTAAAAATAATAAACTAACAAAAATAAAAAACGTAAAATAAACTGACCCCAAATAGGCCTTTGTATTTGAATGAATTTGAGATGACTAATATTATATCTTGAATTTATTTTGATTTACTTCAAGCACTTGGATAATCCTTTAATGTTAGAAGAGATATTTTAAGTCATTATTAAATAAAGGCAACAAGAAAAATAACTTTGCATCTTTAGATTCTCTTTAAGAGAATTTTAATGTTTTAATATATTTCAAATGAATTATTTACTTTTTAAAGAAAGTTAAAACTATTTATTTGATTAAAAAGAACTATTTTTAGTATTTCCTTAAAAGTGATGTTAAAAATTATTAATTTAGGGATTATTTGATTGCCTGAAAAATAGCTATAATATGATCATATGTATGATCTATGATCGTATGTATGGTCTTCCAAGAAGTATTTTGCGTAAATAACGCTATGAAATGACCGTAGGAGCATTGCATTAATTAATCAATTGCAAGTACAAAATCATTTTTATTATAAAATGTATGTATGCACTCAATATGCATTTTATATTAGGTGTGGATTTTTGTCATTGTGTAGGTGTATCAAGTCATTATGATAATGAATATTATATGTTACAAACTCTAATGGACACTTTAGGTTAAATAAACATCCAACCTGTTTTACAATGGTATATTAAGGATTAACCCTCTCTTGGCAAATAAATGAAAATATATTATTTTTTAAGGGCTGACTTCGATGAAATTAAGTTTTATTTAAAGAGTGAAAATTTAAAATTTTTTATTTATTTATAAGAAAAGCTAAAACGCATACTATAAGAGTTCCTAAGGAGAATTTTTTAAATAAATAAATATAAGGGTTAGGTTCCTCCGCAAGATTTCTTTGTAAACATTTTAACTTGATCAAACAACATTAATAAAATTAAATGAGACAATAAATTTAACTATTTTTTGGTTATATCTTATAATGAGAATATAAATAAATAAAAGTGAGGCACTTTAATAAATGCTATAATATAATTAAATGTATCACATATGTTCAAAATTTTAAGGTATGGCATTTTGGATTGCTTTTACTTAAATCACCAAATTTGAAGTTTTGCATCATCAATAGCATGGTTGGAGTAATCTTAAATAGATTTTCTTGAATATCATAATTGATAATAACATAGGATTGCTTGTAATTATCTATAGCATACAATCATGAAGGCTTAATTACAAAAAGGCATTACAAAAGTCTTAAACATAAAAAAAAAACTAGGTTACTTGTGAAGGCTAATTTAAACTAGGTTTAACCATAAGTTAATCTATATAAAATAGCTTAAGTTGGTTTCAGCCACATTAAATTGAGTTTCAAATTAAATTGATGATGGTTGATCAAAACTAGAATGCACTCCCATAAGGTTGATTGGACTTAATTAATCATATAATGCATCATGTAGTCCTAGTTATAAACTAAATTCAACCCAAATTCAGTGCACAAAGAATTCAATTGACTCATTCAATGATTTTCTTAGGTTGGCCAAGCTCAAGCCTAACCTTTAGATGATTAACCAACCTAAATGAACAATTATTAAAAGGCTATGTCCAACCTATTCAAATTGTAACTCAACCAATCCAAGTTCATAATTTATGAAATCAAGTGCAATCAAACTCCAATTAGGCTCCAACCTCACTAGCTTAGTGATACTCCATTGTTCTCATCAATAAATGAATCTTAGCTAGATTAAGCATAAGGACTACTGATTTAGTCAAATTAAGCCATATAAAACCATTTAAGCTCAAACTAATGCGATTAGCATGAAGATATTTCTAAATTATATTGAGGCTTTTGTGAATCTCATTAGATCTTACCCAAGTCCAAAATCCCCCAATTGGGTTGGATTAAGCTGATCAAGTTCATATGAGCGTGCATATGGACATATGAATTTCATTGGTTGGTTGACCTCTTAATCATCTAAATAACATATTCATTCCCTAGATCTCCTTCTAATAAATTTTAATAAACTCTAGTCATTCTTTTAACAACTTATTAGCCTATATAGATGTCTCTTGAACACCTTAAAATTTTATAAATGTTCATTATTCCCAATTATTTTAATGTGATTAGAAATAGTGAGGAGATTCTTTAAGTTGATAAAGTGCATGGTGAAGCTCATTTTTTAGTCTTATATGTCATAAAGAAACTTTTTTCTAGTACATTCATGCTTAAGGGTGCAAAATCCTTAGTCCATTATATTTAAATTCATTTTCAACCATTTTATTTGATGTATATTTTATCTAGAGCTTCCTAAACTTATTTTTTGACTAACGAAAGAGGGTCTTGAGATCTTTATATGCATAGAGGACTCCTCGCCATTACTTACTATACCATTTTGAAACTTTCTGCTATAGAACACTTCTAATAACTTCAAGCATTCACCCACCCCAACCCACCCCTCCATCAAGGCCTTAATATATGGAGAAGTAGTTCATACTCAACATACATCAACCTCTTCTATCTTGCTTTGAGCTTAAACATTTTTCACATCCTTAAATAATGTTGCTAAGATACTAAATTCATAATAAGCAATTAAAGATTTTAAATGATTCTTTTATAACCATGGAAAGAAACCATGATTAATAGTTAAATTAGAAATTCATAGGGATATATAATGTTTAATAGTCTTCTTTCTTATTTCTAACTCTCCCTATGTTTTGCACCTAAATTTGAAGTGCATTTTGCATGTTTTAAACTCAAGTCCAATACTTTAAACATAGATCTAGATAAAATATCATTAATATAATGTGAGTTTGTTTATCATTATTTGTCAGTACATTCTTCCATCATGTCATAATCCTAATTTAATAGTTATCATTCTTATCATTAAGTCATGAAGGTTGGTGGTTTAATGTAGAATGGATTACCATGAAGAACTCAAATAAGATTTATAAATAAATATCTTAACAAGTGGTAAGTCATAATTTTATTATTATTTTATTTCAACAAACGGATATGATTTATCCAAACAATGAAAGAGTATACATGGGTTTTTATGTACATATTCAATACAAACCATATGACCTAATTTTGGAGAGGTTATTACATATTGATAGTGAAGAAGGAAGCTTTAAATGTTGATGGCAATGGATATATATATATATATATATATATATATATATATATATATATATATATATATATATATATATATATATATATATATATATATATATATATATATATATATATATATATATATATATATATATATATATATATATTTGTGTGTGCATACATAAGAAATTTTTTTTTAAACAATATGATACTTTTATTTGGCTTAAGTTTGAAAGCATGGTTAAATAAAGCCTATAAGAATTTTATTTTGGTCATCTTTCCTAAAGCCTATTGTGAGCTCTGAAAATTTGCCACCGACATCGATTAAGAGAGTATGATTTGATGTCTTGGTGAATTTTCAGAAGGCAGATGAGATAGTAGATAAGACATTACCGAGAGATTTCATCCTCATTTTGTGAGGACTTTAGATTTGGTTCCAGGTTTCCTATTGGTGCAAGCACCTATAGTTAATTACCTCCCCCAATGCTGAGAGAGAACTTTCAATTAAGGCTAGTCGTTAGATTGCTTAATGCGTAGTGTATAGTAACAGCATGTGGAGTTTAAAATTTGGGATTTAGAATTTATCAAATTCACCATTATTTAACTTAAAGCATATGGTTGGTGGAATGATGACGTGCGTGATCAAGATCCCATAGTTTTGTCATCTTGGGCTGTCGTGGTCCCTAGTCTACTTAGTCAGAGGAGGTAGTCAACCCAACCTGTAGGCAGGGGTTGCATCGTCCAAGTAATCCTTGTAGATCTAGGGTGGTGTTTTCTAAAGAAATAAGCTTAAGTCCACCTTTGCTAATAGAGGGTTTGATCTTCTTTGCTCTATTGCATGTGTAATGCGGTTGAGTAAAGGCGTGTGAGTTAGATCTTATCTTAAGGTAGGAGACTATCTCACGAAGTCAGATAGCCTTCCCTTAGAGGGGACCAATGAGGAGGTGCTTATGCGCCTGCATGGGAACAAGCGATTGAGTGGAAGCTGACTTGACCGCCTTCCTCTTCAAGGAAGGATACTCCGTGTCAAAAGGCAGGTCAATGCATATGACTGGCTTTTGCCCTGCCACCTCATCCCGGCTAATAGTGGTGAGAGTAACCCCCTCGCAAGTAATTCGTTCTCCCTCAAATCCTCGGCCAAATAACACTAGATGGGTGGAGTCAATCTCAGGGAGGTTGGCCCGATCCAAGGCCAAATCCATCTCGAACAGAAAGGTGAAAACAAACTTCTAAGAACCTATGTCTGTAAAGACTACACTGACTGATCTGAGTTGTATGCATATGTTGAAATATAACTTATATCAAATTTCTACCTTGATATTTTCTCCAAGAAAGTAACAGAGGCTTGGAGTTTTGAACCCACACTCAACAATTCAAATATGTTAAGTGGGGTTCATTGGAGAGATTTGGATGTTTAGAGGAGAGTCTTTTGCCATTGATTTTTTATTTTAGAACCCATACTCAACCAATTTAGGTAGGTTGGATGGGGTTCAAAATTTTGAGGAGGGATTTCTTTTTCGGAGATTGTTTGCATTTTATGTTTTGTATGAAAATATGTATTTTTTGAAAGAACCTCTACTTAGCAAATTTGGGTATGCTAAGAAGGGGTTGTGATTGTGTGTTTGAGATATTTTTTTCTTGTGAAGATTTGATTCTGTGATATTTTGATTTGAAAAAAGGGGCTTCTTACTTAAACAAATTTGGAATATTAAGTAGAGGCCACATGTATTTGATTTATGCTTGAAGATGAGACTTTCACTTAACAAATTTGGTATGTTAAGTGAAAGCAAAGTGTGATTATGAGGTAGATTTACTTTTCTTTGAATATGAGAGTCTCACTTAGCAAATTTGGTATGTTAAGTGAAAGTTCCAAATGTGTTTGAGATATTTTTGTTTTCCTTCGAAAATGAGACTCTCACTTAACACATTTGGTATGTTAAGTGAAAGTTTAAGTGTGGTTGATATGAAAAATTGGATCCTTACTTAACAAATTTGGTATATTAAATAGGGATCAAAATGTGTTTTGAAAAGAAACCCTCACTTAACAAATTTTGTGTGTTAAGTGAAAGCCTAAATGTGCTTGATATGTGTTTGAAAATGGGACTCCCACTTAATAATTTGGTGCATTAAGTGGGAATCAAAGTATGATATAACTTGAGAATGGGATTCTCACTTAATAAATTTGATATGTTAAGTAGGAATCCAATATTGTATGAAAATGTGATTCTTACTTAACAAATTTGATATGTTAAGTAGAACCAAATATATGCTTTCAAAGTGAGACTCTTACTTAGCAAATTGGATATGCTAAGTGAAAGTCTAAATATGTATGTTTTTTTTTAAAAATGAGACCCTCACTTAATAAATTGAATATGTTAAGCGAAAGTCAAATTTTATGTTTTAGAAATGAGACCCCCCCACTTAACAAATTGAAATTGTTAAGTGAAAATCAAATTTATGTTCTTGAAAATGAGACCCCTACTTAACAAATTGAATATGTTAAGTGAGGGTCAAATTTATGTTTTGAAAATGAGACCCCCACTTAACAAATTGAAATTATTAAGTGAAAGTCAAATTTATATTTTGAAAATGAGACCCCTCACTTAACAAATTAAAATTGTTAAGTGAAAGTCAAATTCATGTTTTGGAAATGAGACCCTCACTTAATAAATTGTTAAGTGGAAGTCAAATTCATGTTTTTGAAAATGAGACCCCTACTTAACAAATTGAATATGTTAAGTGTGGGTCAAATTTATGTTCTTGAAAATGAGACCCCTACTTAATAAATTGAATATGTTAAGTGAGGGTCAAATTTATGTTCTTGAAAATGAGACCCATACTTAACAAATTGAATATGTTAATTGAGGGTCAAATTTATGTTTTGAAAATGAGATCCCCACTTAACAAATTGAAGTTGTTAAGTGAAAGTCAAATCTATATTTTGAAAATGAGACCCCCCCCCCACTTAACAAATTGAAATTGTTAAGTGAAAGTCAAATTCCTATTTTTGAAAATGAGACCCCCACTTAACAAATTGAAATTGTTAAGTGAAAGTCAAATTTATGTTTTGATTTAAAAAAGATTCTCACTTTAACAAGTTTGGATATGTTAGGTGGGAATCAAACATGTCATGATTTGCTCTTGAAAAGAAGGGAGCTTCAACTCCAACATATGTGGAATATGTTGAGTGGAGCTTCAATTTTTATTTTATGATTTGAAAGTAGTATCTTCCTTCAATAAATTTGAGTATGTAGAATGAAGATGGCTATTTTCGAAGAGAAGTGCTTTTGGAAAGTGTCATTTTGTGAAAGAATTTATTTTATTTAAATTTTATGATGAACCTTGCCACACCAAGTTAGTGGTGAGGAGGTCCTAAATTTTATTATCTCTCTCTTCATTGATAAATTCTATTCTTTACCTATTGGGGAGCCCAATAGGGTTTCAAGACCTACACGAAGTGAGGTCCTAAAATCTAAAAGATGTTGACTAATTTTGCTTAAGAATGAAACAAGCTAAGTGCCAATGGAAGGAAAGATAGTCTCAGACTCACATAAAAATGCAAGTCCAATATCGATGCTCAGAGACAACAATCGCCCACTAGAGATGGAGAGAGGAGCCATCCCTAGTGGAGTCACCAAAATAATATGTGGTGTTTATTTTTGGATTGCATTTATGTGTTATGTATATGTGAGGGGACACCACACAGATCTGAGGATGTACTTATTGAGGTGATCGGATACTACATTAAGGAATAGTATACTATCTCGAGAAATAGAAGTCCCTACCCTGTAATGGACCTAATCACCTAATAAAAACCCCTAAGGCATGATGGGTCTTCAAATATACTAGAGATTTTTCCCCTATTTTACATGAAAAAGTAAAGTAGGGTTTATTTAAATCGGGTTCATCAAGATCCATATGGAGGCAAGCCTCCATAGTTAATTACATCTTAAGGGAAGTGAATCTCTTAAGAATACTCTCGATTAAAGTAGGCGATTGTTGTCTCCAAAGAATTCAAAGATAGGACTATCAAAGGAATGATTTTATTTTAGAAAATCAAGTGGGATGGATCAAAAAGGAGAGAGTTATTATCGAAACCAAAGGAGATGAGAAAGTGCTATGATACTAGGAGGCTTAGTGAGCACTCCAATATATCCTATGGTTGGGCTTTATGTATTTGAAATTGAGGAAATTTATTAATTTGAGCTGAAATTTTATTTAGAAATCTAGGCCTTATAATTCCATAATACAATATTACAAAAATGCCACAGAGATAAGGATTTATGCTTATAGCCGTAAACGGAAATAACAACCTCATATCCTAAATTTAGGGAGCTTTGGCGAAGACGAAAATACGACCTAAATCTAAGGCGGAAGTAGGTATATGATTTACCTCCATAAGAGAGAGTAAACCACCAAACTGTTGGGGCTTATTACCGCCTAGAGTGGCAGCCAGCTAACTCCTCCCATGATTTAAATCTATATAGGCAAGTCATATGTTTTGCAATATGGTTAAACTGTTATTTATTTAGAAGAGAAACTAAGTCCTAAAATCTACTCCCTAAGAGACTAGAGCATGAGGGGTATGAATAATGACTTGATCTAATGCAAATTTTTATCACATTTTATTTAATTTGGGACTCTTTATTTTGACACAGGCTATGGGATTTTGTATGCCTAAATGCATGAGAAATTGATTATGGGTCAAATCAAGAGGGAAAGAGGTGTTCTTCCATCATAGGCTCTTAAAGGTTACACCCATTTTATCGGCAAAGATGGAAGCCCTCTCTTATCAAGAGTGAAATAAGATGGTTATCCATGATGTTCAACATACAATCATCTAGCTAAGGGGTTACTAAATATTTTATTATCTTAATTTAATGTCTAGGCTTTTTATGTGAGATTATGAATTATTTTAAAATTTTAGTTATGAGTTGTTAGTGGGGTAGAAAATTTATTTTACATCTTAAGAGCCTAATCACATCCAGGCCACACATTAATCACCAATCATAAAGATACTATGAAAAGACATATTATTTTGCACAAGCTAAACAAACATCAAAGAATTTTATAAAGCTATCGTAAAAGAATAAGAGGCCGATGCGGTGGGGTATCGCCGTATAACCCAAAAAGAAATGTGGGTAGCCGAGCTCTACTCTTATACATCCAAGTATAATGAAAGAATAATTACAATTATAAAATGATAAGTGTTATGGGGGGTCTTCATTCTTCATCCTCCATTCTTCACTCTTCATCTTTCATTTCATCATTTTGATTTGATCCATTTCTCTCATTCTTTTAGTTTAATTAGGATGTTGTTTACTCCAAAGGCATCACATGGTGTATAAAACTTGGTCTTATAATCAATATTCATCTTAATCCCCCATAACACTTATCCTAATCTTAATATAAAAATTACATTAAGAGAGAACGAAAGTAAATCTAGCTACACCTACAAAATAAGTGTTAGCTAAACATGCCATACAACCCAAGCAATCATATAAATGATTTGGACTTAGCACCCAACACATGGGTAACTAAGTCCACTTATCCTAACTTGGGTTATGCTTAGGGGCTAAGCAACCTGCACAGCAAAAAAACATTTATATTTTTATTACAGTGGCCCCTTAAGCACGACCCTCTGCATAAAACATGATTAGGCTAATATCGGCCAACATCTAGACTATGCACATACACCCTAATATCCAGTCTAAAATAATATATCACAAAACCAAAACACTAAAACCCGTCCCCAACATAAAGCTAGAAATGGTGACTCAATCTAATGTGTATGTGTTAAGGCTTGTGTGGTATGTCCTAACTAGGCTTTAGGGTTATGGTTTGCTAAGTGTGGGGGATTTAATCTATAAAGGGTTGATTTCTCTTTAAGTGGATTAATTGATTTGAAGATTTTACTTAGTATTTTTTTATTTCATATAGCCTACACTTAGCAACTAAGTGTTATAAAGAGAAGAAAGATATGGAATCTTTCTTTTATCCCTACCTTAAGTCATTTCTAAGGTAAGTTAATTAGCTTAGTTTTCTTTAATGAATGGCTTATTATGTGTTTTTATTAACCCTAAGTTTAGGTTCACTCTAAATAACCTTATTCAATAAGAAAGACATCTTAGGATTAATTAGAATGGATTACTATCACATGACATACATTCATTCATTTCTTTCCATCATATATATCATGCATATGAATAATCCTAAGCATACATATATATGCAATGTAAATCTTAGCATACTTTGATGATGAATGCAAAGGAATGGATTTTGAATTTAAATATTTCATTTGTTGATTGAATTATGAATGCATGCCTTTATTACACAGAAAAGAGGGATTTTCATCCATTAGCTAGATACACATTCACATGTATAAAAGTTTTAAGTGAGTACATCACCATTATTTTCAACCGAGGGGCGTGGGTACAAGACCTACTTAGGACTTAAAGCCTCGCAGAGATGTCCGGTAATATACCACTTTTCTTAGATACATGTAGATGTATGAACAACTATAGGGATAGGAAAACCCATGCAAAAGTTATGTTTGATTTATGATTCTTATTCATTGGCCACATCATACATACATATGTATAAGAGTTTTAAGTGAGTACGACACCATTATTTTTACACCAGGGGCCTTG
The DNA here is from genome assembly GCA_021442155.1 of Cymbidium sinense. Classification (NCBI taxonomy): domain Eukaryota; kingdom Viridiplantae; phylum Streptophyta; class Magnoliopsida; order Asparagales; family Orchidaceae; genus Cymbidium; species Cymbidium sinense. The sequence continues at coordinate 62,614,651 of CM038215.1, forward strand.
AGATGTCTAGACTAATATACCACTTTTCTTAGATACATATGAATGTACAAAAAAAACTAAATGGATAAGGAATCATGCAAGAAATTATGTTTGATTTGGTCTTATAGTTGTTGACCTCATTTTTAGGATGAGCTCTCAACCCCTCCATCCTAGACATAGGACTTCTCTTAGACTTTAAGAGTTCCTTAGTCTTAAGTCACATCTAGTGATTAGGTGGACACTCAACCTAACCCTAGAGACTTAGAAGAGTTAGCCATAGAATAGGTCATGCCTTGCAGGTGTTAGGAAAATTTGCTACTATAATTTGAACCAAATTCTCACTTCCTTCTTCCATGTCAAAACTCCAAATTCATATCAACTCCAACTCTAACTCAAACCTTGAATCAATTCAATGGATTTTATCAAATCATGATTCAATCCCAAATAATTGAAACTTATGATTGAAGCCCATGATTGGATTCCAAAATTCAAAAATATTTCCTAAGTCCTTTTGATTCTACCTTATGGACTTAGCTCAAATAAAATCTAAATCAATTCAAACTCAAGAAATTTCCTCACAACCCACTTATATTCTCATTTATATTCACATATATAAATGAAATATAAATTCAAATCAATCAAACTAAATTCAAAATTCAAATCCAAATAAAAAATCTTTCCTAAGTCACTTTGATTCCCGCTCATCGACTTAGCTTAAATCAAATCTAAATCAATTCAAATTCAAGGAATTTTCACACAATCCACTTATATTCTCATTTATATTCACATATATAAATGAAATATAAATTCCAATCAATCAAACCAAATTCAAAATTCAATTCCAAATCAAAAATCTTTCCTAAGTCACTTTGTTTCCCTTTTATGGACTTAGCCTAAATCTAATCTAAATCGATTCAAATTCAAAAATTTTCTCATAACCCATTTATATTCTCATTTACATTATCAAATATAAATGAAATATAAATTCAAATAATCAAAAATAAATTCAAAACTCAAGTCCAAATTCAACCAAAATTCAACCTAAGCCTTTCAAGTCAAATTCTTGAACTTAGCCAAATCAAACTCAAATCAAGTCAAACTCTTGATTTTCCTTCATAATTCAATCAATCCTACAATCATGAATCCAAATATAAATACAAACTTCAATCATCAAACAAAACTAAATCCAAAAATCAAACCCAAGTCAAACTCATGCCCTTTTGAACTTGAAATTGTCAAATGAATCCAAACCCATTTGACTTCAAATTACTTGCAAATGGATTTATATTTCAATCATAACTCCATATGTGAGTTTAATCAAACTCAAATCAAGCTTTGACCAAGTCATTTGACCTACTTAGGCTCACTTGACCCAAAGTAATCTTATGAGCCAAATTTTAATCTTAACCAAATTGGATTGAACTAAGCCCACCTAAGCCTCATATTGTGAGCAATAATCATCATGAGATGATCAATCACTCAAATTAGGTCAAACCAAGTCAAACCTAAGGCTTGACTAAGTCAACGCTTAGCCAAAATGATACCTAAACTAGCCAAAATCCACCATTGGAAAATTGATTCAAACCATTGATCAAAATTCATTTATGACCAATGTTTGAACTTGACCAAGTCATCATTTGAGCCTAGCCCAATTGGCCACTTGAACCAGGTTGACCCAACTTGACCTAAAAAGTTAAAATGTGTCAAAATTTGATCTAAGTCAAATTGATTGAAACCAATGGGTCGAGTTCATTCCAAAATGATTGTTGAACTTGACCAAAGCCCCTTGGCCAACTAGCCCAATTGACCATGAACCCAACTTGACCTAAAAGGTCAAATTGAGCCAAACCAAAATATAAACCAAATTGATTGGAAATAAAGATATCAATCCATTTCAAATGACCAACCAAACATAAACCAACCATGACCTAACCCAAATAGGTCAAATGGGTCAAATTGGTCAACTTGACCCATTTGACCTAATTGAAATCAAATGAACCAAATGTAAATATAAATCAAATTGAACCAAACCAATGATGCCAACATATTTCAAATGGTCATATGAACTTGACCCAACATTTGGTTTGACCCAATTTGACTAATTGGTCAACTTGACCCAAGTTGACCCATTTTTGACTAACATGAGCCAAATCATATCAAACCAACTCCAAATTCAATGAAACTTGGCCTAACCCATTTTTCAATCATTTCAAACATATTCAAACTAAAATCAAGGTCAAATGATAATTTTACCCCTAAGCCATAAGGTAACATAAAACCAAAATAACTTGGAATTTGGTCAATTCCTTTTCATGGACACTTGGCATCTTCTTAGTGGACCAAATGGTCACTAATGGATATGGTGCACATGACCCATTGGGTTTGGGCAGTCAAACGCAACCCAAGGTCAAAACTCGACCACCCCCATGGACATATACACATGGGATTCCTTCCTCCACTTGAATTAAACATATGGCAAGCTCCTTCACTCCTTCTCTGGCCAAAATCGAATGCCATGCCCCTCCAAACGGCCTAAAGAACCCATTGAATAGGGTGTATTGGATCAAAATGGCATCTCTAAGCTCAACCATCTGATTCACCTAGGGGGAGATATACTCCCTTAATTCCACTTGAATTCAATTCGATTGAGCTAAGGGAACTAAGAGGAACCATTTTCAAGTCCCCCCCAAGCTCTTTCAAGCCAATTCAACTTCTCCATTTTCAAAATTTCTCAAACCGAGAACAGGGGAGCTCAAGCAAAATTTAATCTCACACCACACTCAATACCAACCCAATTCACTTTGCAAGCTTCATCAGGGAACTCAATCGAGTTGATCCAAGTCTTCATCCAAGCTTCTAAGTAAGGAGGAGTGTTCTTGATCAAGATCGAGCCCACTTGAAGGTGAACTTGGCCCATAGGAAGATCCATCCAATTTCAACACCTCAAAACTTCAACAAGGCTTCATCTCCACTAGATGAAGCTACTTCAAGGGAATTGAGCGTCGGTGATAGCCTCCGGTGAGGTATGCCATTAAACCGAGCTTAAATTATCCATAGTGTGGTCCTTCATGAAGTGAAGTCTCATCCCATGAGAATCTAGCCTTTGGATGTGTTCCCATTTACTCTTAGATGGTGTAGGTTGAATTTAGATTCAATCCGAGCTTAATCGAGCTTGGATCTTCCCCTAGAAGATGAACAGTGGGCATCTCCCACAGGAAAGATCAGGGATAGATCATGGGCCTTCCATCCGTGCATTTTGGATGGACGACCATGATCAAGACATGTAGATCTATCATTTTAACCCTTAAAAATTGCAGGCTTGATCTCAACCATCCGATCCTTGATCGAATGGACGGGGAGAAAGCACGTAGCACCGCTGCTGATGCAGCGCTATGATGTGATAACTTTAATAGCCTCTCTTGTTGTGTCATATGAAAAGCGCGGCCTCCTGGAGGCGGGGTATTAAAATTACAATTAATCATAAAATCTTCAAATATTCTATATCTAGAAAATCAAAAAATATGAAATAAATTGCATATGAAAGATAATTGAATTTAGAATATTATAAAATTAATTTTGTTGGATTTTGAATTGTATTATTTTCTGAATTTGGGTTTTATTGAGAATATAATTAGGCTAATTACCCTCTAATTATTCCATTAATTAATCTCAAACTTCTCATGTGTATTTAGTGGGATGACTTCTGCCTCCCCTAATTTTTTTGGGATTTATTAAAGGTTTAATTAGATAATTGCTGGATTCATTCCTAATTACTCTCCTAATATAATTAAGCCTAATTAAATGTGTAATTAGTGGTTTAATCTCTTGATTGAGTTAATTAAGGTTTGTTTAAATGAATAGGAGATTTAGGGAATAATTTTGAGATATTTTTCTTAAGCTATTCCTTAAACCCCCATCTTTCTTCCTTAATCCAAATTTATTGAGGATTAATCCACTAATTACCTACCTAATTAATTTGATAAAATTCTAAAACCTTCCAAAACTTAACTAATTCATCTTGGGTAGGTGCTTAGGTGTTTAATAACCTAAGTACATTAAGAAAATCAAAATCCAACTCACATGTGTGAGAGGGGTTATGAAAGTACTTAAATTAAACCCTTTAGCTTAATTAATCATTAATCATGAGCCAATTGCATTAGGCCCCTTTCTTTCTTAGGTGCATTGTTGATTTAAATTTTTGGTGTGGTTTTATGTCATCCATTGGCTCATAATTATTTGATTTAGTATGCAAATGTGGTGTAGGTAAGGGGTAATTAACACACTTAATTCACACCTTAACCTAAACAAAATATAAAAAATCACCTAATGATCCTAAGAACAAACTAAATTAACTCACATGTGGGAGAAATGGGTTGGGACAAGCAAACATTCTTTCACATTTCCTAAATCAAACATAAAGCAAATTCAAAATAAATTCAACTTTGATTCACTTTGAATCATTTGTCTTTAGAATTAATTAGGTGAATGAGTTTACATTACTTTCATCACTTTATTTCTTTAATGTGTATGTCATATGAAAATCATGAAATATTTCCTTTATGTCAAATTGCATGTTTTGGCTAAAGTAAAAATATGAATGGTAATTATCACTATAAAATTCAAAATGATTTTTGAAAACTTATAATCAAATATCAAAATTGAAAGGTATGCATCTTATACTTTATTTATAAGCTTGCATGTGAATATAAAAATGTGTCTTATGTTTGCTTCCTTTCTTTCATCTTAACATGGATTTGAATAAGATTTGCAAAGTGTATAGTTCTTTTAAAAGAATATAACACTTACTTAAAACCTACTCTTATCCTCTTCCATGTTATAACTTAAAAAGGATCTTTACATTTACACACATAAATTGCATAAACAAACTAAAAATAAAATAAACATAAACTTTGCATCTTTCTTTTTCCATTTATCTTTTTTGTACATGTATATGTATTTAAGAAAAGTGGTATATTAGTTTGGACAACCCCAGGGTTGCAAGGCTTTAAGTAGCCCTAAATAGGTCTTGTATCTTACACCCCTGGTACTAATAATGGTACTCACTTATGCATTTCATACATACACATGTGCATATGAATAAATGATAAAAGAATAACCCTTTTCTGCTTAATGAAAATCATGCATCATAAAGCATCCAAAATTTCTTAAGTAACATTTCTTAGCATTCATCATAAAGTGTGCTAAACATCTATATTTGTATGTAGAGATATGCTTAGAATTCATTCATATGCATGTTATATATGTTGGGAAAGAAATGAAGTGGTGTGTGTTTTGTGATATTATTTCACTTTACTTAATCTTAAAATGTCTTTCCTTTTTTTTGAATGGGTTTGTTAGAGTTATTTAAACTTAGGATTAACAAACACACATAGAAAGAGCATTCTATAAATAAAATCAAACATGAATCTACTTTAGAATTTACTTATGATAGGGAAGGAAAGAAAAGTTCTCTTCTCTTTTCCCTCTCTTTATAACTTAGTAATTAATTATGGGATTCACTTAAACCAAATCAAAATACAAAAATAAAATAAACCTAAAATAACTAAACAACTTAAATTGAAACCACCCATCTAAGTTGAACATTTTTCATACTTAAAAAATTTAAACCTTAAAGCCATAGCTAAGCATACCACACAAACCTTAAATGACATACACATTAGATTAAGTCACCATTTCTAGCTTTAGGTTAGAGAGATGCATGGTCTAATGCTTTTCTTTTATTTTGTGATATAATATTTTAGTCTGGATGTTAGGGTGAATGTGCGTAGAATGAATGGTAGAATGATTTAATCTAATCATTATTTTCTGTAGGGGATTGTTCTTAAGGGCTAATAATAAAAAAATATAAATGTGGTGCTTATACCCTAAGCATAATCATAGACAGTGTACTTAGTTACCCATGTATGGGGGTGCTAAGTCCAATACACATGCTTGGGATTTATATGATTTTTTTAGCTAATTGCTGTTTTGCAGGTGTTAGTTTGATTTACTTTTTTCTTTTCATGTGATTTTGCAATTAGGATTTTGGAATGATTGCTATGGGGGATTAGGATGAATATTGGTCATAAGATTTCATCTTATGTACCATGTGAAGCCTTTGGAGCAACCACATTCCAACCATCCAAAAGAAGGAACCAAAAGAAGAAAGAAGAATTGAAGAATGAAGACCCCCCATAGCATGAATTCCTTGCTTAATTGTAATTAATACATTTTGTAACTGATTGTATAAAGTGAGCTCACTACAATTTATTTTGGGTTTGTGTGGTGTGCCCATAAATGACTTTTTACTCTTTTGCATTAGCTTTATAAAATATTTGATATTTTGTTTATCTTGTGCACTAGAAATGACAAATTTTTTTAGTTTCTTCCATGCTTGATGTATGGCCTAGATGATGATTAGGCTCTTAGAAATAAAATAAATCTCTACCAAATTAATCAACTCAAAATTTAAAATAAACAACTCATAATCTATCAAGATAAAAGAATTAGTAACTCATTAGCTGGATGAATAATACTTTTATAACAACATGCATAAAAGCATATTATTTCACTCTTGATAGGAGGACTTCCACCTTTGCTAGAGAATTTGGCTTGACCAGTGAGAGCCATGGTGGAAACACACATCCTTATCTTATTGATTTTGGCCCATAATCTAATTTCTCATGCATTAGGCATAAAGAATCCTAGCCTGAGTCAAATGATTATCCAAATGAAAATAAAATATATGAAAATTTTGCATTAGATTTAAGTCATGAATTCATGCCCTACATGATTTAGTCTCTTTAGAGTGTGTGTTTAAAGACTTAGTCTCATTCTAAATAAATAAAAACATTGCTATCTTGCATAAACATATGACTTGCCAACATATTTTAAAATCATAGGAGGAGTTAGTTGGCAGCCACCCCCAGGAGATTGTAAGTCCAATAGTCAAATGATTTATCCTCTCTTGTGGAGGTAAACTGAATACCCATTTTCACCTTAAATTTAGGTCATACTTTTTTTGGCCCTCGCCAAAGCTACCTAGATTTAGGTTTAGGGATTTCTACTTCCTTTGGTGGCATATAATCCTCACCTCTTAGGCATTTCCATGATCTTGTGTCATGGAATCATAAGCCCTAGCATTCTAATAAAAATTCAACTCAAACATATCAATTCAATTTCAAAGATGCAAAGCCCAACCATAGGATAATTTGGGATGCTTACTGGCTTCCTAGTTTATGAAGCATCCCCTACTTGTTTCCATTAGGCTTTAATAAGAACTCCCTCCTCTTGATCGATCCCACTTGACTTTCAAAAAATAAACCAATCGATTGATAGTCCTACCTTTCAAAATCTTTGGAGACAATGATCATTTACCTTAATCGAGAGTATTCCTAAGGAATCTCATTCCTTAGGATGTAATTAATTATGGGGGCTTGCCCCTATAGAGAACTTAACAAACTAATTTAAAATAAATCCTACTTTACTTTCCCATATAAATTAGGGGAAGAATCTCTAGTACACTCCGAAGACCCATAGTCCTTAAGAGTCCTTATTGAGGTGATTAGGTAAATTGTAGGGTGGGGACTTCTATCTTTCGAGATAGTACACCTCTCCTCAATGTCATACCTGATCACTCTAATAAGAACATCTGCGTGGCATCCCAACAATACATTATGTATATTTCTGTTTTCATTTATGTTCTTTGCCTAAAAGGGGATAGATGAAGACAGGAAATATATATAATTTTCATCATAGATTTTTACATATGTGATAAGTCTTAACATGGAGATGCATATGAATAGATTTAGGCAAATGTTATGTTCTTTTCAAATGAACTATACACTTGCAAATCCTATGTGAATCCATGTTAAGATAGGGAAAGAGAACTTCATATTACACTTCTTATACTATCATCACATGCAAGCTTATAGATATTTGTAATTAACTTTACTTTATTTATAATAATTGATTTATAGTTTTGAAAATAACTTTTGATTTAATAGTGATAAGAGCCACACATATTTAATTTAAGTCAACACATGCAATTTGACATAAAAGGAAACATTTTATTTGAATAATTTCTAAAAGAAATGAATGCATGATTTCATATGGAAAGTAATATTTAGCATGATTGGAAAGAAATAAAGGAATGTAAACACATGATTTCATTCATCCTAATTAATTCCTAAGGATAATCACATTAAAGAATTCTATTTAAAATGAACCAAAATTCTTTAAAGACATTTTTAACTTTGAATTTGATTTGATCTAAGAAATATAAAAGAGGTTTGCTAATCCTAACCCATTTCTCTATGTGTGAATTAATTTGGTTTAATGAAGAATATTTAAGTTGATTTTATGCTTTAATTAGGTTAAGGTATGAATTAAGTGAATCGATTAACCCTTACCTATATCACCTTAACTTAATTAACTAATTAATGATAAGCCAATATGATATGTAACCATATGAAAAATAAATTTGCAATGCTCTTAAGAAATGAAAAGGGCCTAATGCAATTGGCTTATGATTAATAGTTAATTAAGCTTAAGGCATTTCACTTAATTATTTTTATTATTTTCTCACATGTGATCCAACCATAATTTCATTATCTCTCACCTTGGTTATTGAACACCGCTACCCAAGATCAATTAAGGGTTGCTTAGGTGGACGATTGATTTTTTTTAAATTTAATTTCATTAAGCCTTTAATTAATTGATTAAACACTTTGGTTATATTTTAATTTGAATGATGAAATTGACTTAGGGGAAATGATCAAAAGCAAGGACCCAATCCTAATCTCTAAATCATTTTTAACTTTCAATTAGATCCTAATTTCTCTATCTTGAAGATTAATCACTTAATTAATCAATTGATCATTCCATTAATCATTAATTAATTTGATTTTTAAAGATAAAGAAGACTTAGGAAATGAATTAGAAAAGTATCCCCAATCACATTTCTTAAGTTATCCTACTATTCAAGAGAGGTGATTGTGTTTAAATGATTAATCAAGTTACTATTCATTCATTAATTATGATTAATTATATTAAGAGAATGATTAGAAATTAATCAAGTGATTTCTCTAATTAAGCAATCAATAAAATCTAAAAAATAGGGGATGTAAAGGTCATCCCCCTAAACATTCACAGAAAATTTGAGATTAATTGAGTGTTTAATTAAGGTGCATTTAAGCTAATTAAATTTTTGATAAAACCTTAATTAAGCCAAAATCACTATTTCAAAATCAATTATTAATAATTTTCCTAGATTCTACTCTAAAATATCTTCAAAATGAGCCTAAGTTTATTTTTTTTCTACAATTAGTTATGAGTTTATGAAGTTTTAGGATTAAAAACTAATTAATTAGCCCTAATTAAAGTCCTAATCCCATCGGGCCACATGGAAACGGTGCTTTCCATGTGGCGATGGGATCGCTATTTAAGTCACATCTGTAACTCGGATGGGGCGCTTTCTCTTTAAGATCGGACAACCATGATTCGATCCGTGATTTAGGAAACAAATCAAAGGCTCTACCATGGGATTTGATTAGAGCCGTTCATCCCAATCATGCGGGATGGATGGCTCATGATCTATCACATTCATGAATGATGAAAGCAGATGTCGTCCGTCTTCCCTTGTTTGATCTGAACTCACTCGAGCTCAGATTGTCTCTAAATTCTTCCCATACCTTCAGGGAAGGGAGACGCACACATCTAATGATCAAAAACCCATGAATTTCAAATTTCCTTCACAAAAGACCAACCCATTTTCCATACAAACTCCGTTTATCAAATTACCTCACTAGAGCTAATGTCCGGATGTAGCTTCGCTTAATTGAGGTGAGGCCCTATTGAAGAGTTTTGAGCTTGATTTGGTGTGGAAGGCTTGGTTGAACAATCCACGCATGCAAGGGGATCGGCTCCGATCAAACTCACTCCTCCTATGGCTTGGAAGCTTGGGAATTGGTTCGGTTATGCACGATGAAGTGTGGTGATGGTGTGGCTAAGAGGAATTTGGATTTTCTTTAGTGGAAAGGGAGTATTGCTCGGATGGGTGGTGTCCTTTTTTGGCCTTGCTTGGAGGAGAGGAATGCCAAATGTGGAGGGCTTTGGGATCCTTGGAAATGCTCTGAGGGCTTTTGGAATGATTAAGGACTCTCATGACTTGATTTATCGATTTGCCACTTGAATTGAGGGGGTATACCCTTCAATTATCCATCATGGATGGACGATAGTGTGTGCACATTTTGCACTGGCTCATTGCCGTCCAGCCACCAGAGTTGTCTCCATTAGGGTCAGGTCACACACCAGGGATGGGAGAAATGATGGGAGGCTTCCATGGATCCATTGTGCCAAGGTTGCAAGAGTTTGGATCCATTGGGTGCTCGATTTGGGTTGGAGGTGAGTCAACTCACCTCCCAAAGGTCCTTAGCTAACCTATGGTGGGTTAGGTGGGCTAGGTGGGTCATGGGAAGGTTCTTTTGAGTGAAAAGGGACTACCATGGGGATGGGAAAAGTTGACCTGGCTTGGATCCATTGGTTTTAAGATTTAAGTCCCATGGTTTGATGGTTAATCCCCTTAGTGGGGCCCACTTGGCTTTTGGACTAATTTGGGAATGAATTAGGACATGTTTGGGTCGAGTTTGACTAAGTCCTGGTTCCATAAGTTGGTTTGGAGTGATTTGGCTTCATTTGGTCAAAATGGGTTCATTTAGATTAGGATTGGTTGGGTTGACCAATTGGTCAAATTGGGTCAAAGCAAGGTTGGGTTAGGTTCATATGATGATTTGGAATATTTTGGTTCAATTAATTTGGATTGATTTGGCCTATGTTTGGTTTTGACTCATTTAGATTCAAAAGGGTCAAATTGATCAAGTTGACCAATTTGACCAATTTTACTAAATTGGGTTGGGTTAGGTGTTGTGTCAAGTTCAATTGGTTGATTGAAAATGATTGTAGGCTTTAGTTTGGTTTAATTTGAAATTAATTTAAATTTTGGTCAATTTGGGTTAAATCAAGTTGACCAATTGGTCAACTTGGGCTCAATCATGGCTTTGGTCAAGTTCAATAAGTGATTTGGAATGAACTTGAGCCATTGGTTGCAATCAATTTGGGTTAAATCATGATTTGACCCATTTTGGCTTTTTAGGCCAATTTGAGTTAACTTAGGTCAAGTGGCCAATTAAGCTTGGTTTGGCTCAATTGTTGGCTTGATCATGTTCAATCATTGATTATGAATGGGTTTGAGTCAATGGTTTCAATCAATTTGGCATATGATGGATTTTGGCTAGTTTGGGTTTCATTTGGGCTAAATGTTGACTTGGTCAAAGGCTAGGTTTGACTTGGTTTGACCCAATTCAAGGTGGTTGATCACCCCATGATGATTGTTGATCATGATTGAGATTTAGATGGGATTAGTTCAATCCAATTTGGGTTGGATTAGAACTTGACTCAAAAAGGACTTTTAGGTCACTTTAGGTCAAGTGAGCCTAAATGGGTCAATTGCTTGATCAAAGTGTGATTCAAGCTTAGTTGAACTCACATATGAGCCTAGGATTGAAATATAAATTCAATTGCAATTGGTTTAGAGCCAAGTGAGTTTTGATTACAATTTCAAGCCAATGGCGTTAACTTGGGCTTGATTTGGGTTGACTTGGATTTGGTTTGATCATGGTGGTTTATGTTTATATTTGGATCAATGATTGAAGGAATGATTGAATCATAAAGGAATCTATGAGTTTTGAGTTGATTTAGATGTCATTTAACCAAGTTCAAAAGTTTGGCTAAAAGGGCTAAAATTGAGAATTTGATTTGATTTGAGTTTGGTTTTGGTCATTTTAATTTATATTTCATTAATATTTGTGAATATAAATGAAGATATAAATAGGTTATGAGAAAATCACTTAAGTTTGGAGTGATTTAGAAGCAAATTTGATTAAGTTTAGGGGTATAGGTTTAAAGAGGCTAACTTGATTTTGAATTGGTTTGATTTATTTTTGGTCATTGAGGGTGGGTTTCATTTGTATTTATGAATATAAATGAAAGAATGATTGATTTATAAAGAAATCAATCATGTTTGGGTTGATTTGCATCAAGATTTGATTAGGTTTATGGAGGTGGGTCTTTATGGCTTAAGAAAGGTCTTGATTTGGTTTAATTTATTTTGATTTGATTTGAATGGTTTAAATTTGGATTTCATTTAGATTTATGAATATAAATGAAGGAATGATTGATTTATAAAGAAATCAACCAAGTTTGAGTTGGTTTGAAGGAGTTTTGGCTAAGCATATGAAGGTGGTTCATATGGCTTAGGAAAAGATTTTGGAATTTGGACTTAATCATGGGTTTCAATCATTTGGAGTTTGGAATTGATTTATGATTTGTAATTTGATTTGAGATTGAATTTGATAATTGAGAAAATCAATTGGATTGGTTGACTTGGATTTGCTGCCAAGTCCATGTGCAGATCAAAGGAGCTTTAGGAAGGGATTCAAAGTTTGAATTTGGTGATGGATTTCAATCATTGGATAGTTGGATTTGATTTTAGGGTTTTGAATTTGAATTTGAGGTTTGGGTTTGAAAGAGGGAAGCAAGGGTTGGGGTTGGGATATAGGGTAGGCAAGTCTTCCTAAATCCCTAAGGCACAACCTATTCCTATGGTTAACCCTTCTAAGTCTCTAAGGTTAGGTTAAGTGTTCACTTAATCACTAGAAGTGTCTTAAGACTAAGGAACTCTTCATGTCTATAAGAGTCCTAGATCTATGATGAGGAAGTTGAGAGCTCACTCCAAAAGTGAGGTCAACAGGGGTCATTAGTACTTTTGTGCACACTAGAGGTTCAATATCGCACAACGAGTACCGATGGAGGATGGTAAGTCATTTATTAATTTTATTAATTGAACCTATAATTATGGTTAATGAAATTAAATAGATTGTTTATATGCTAACATCTTGGCTAAGAGCCTACTGCTTCTAAATTGCATAGCAAAACACATCAGCATCTAACTGAGCAGTAGTGGGTTGATGTTCATTCACGGAGAGCATATGTAAGTTAATATTAAATTTTCTATAATATATTTGAGTTAATGATCTATTATGGTTAACTTATATTCTTATTGCTCATAAGGAGACTACGTTGCTAGTCAGGGCTCTGCTAGTGCAGGCAGTTCTAGTGGGCAGTCTGAGTTGTTGGAATATGATATTTGGAAAGAAGAGGTTTGTAGACCTCACTTTTAAAGTGAGGATTAATCCTTCCCATCTTAGATCTAGGAACCTTCTAGACACTTGGATTTCCTTAGTTCTAGGGCACTTCCTTAGTTCTAGGGCACTTCTAATGGTTAAGGGGACACTATACTTAAGCTTAGAGACTTAGAAGGCATAACCCTAAGCTTAGAATACACCTTTGGACAAATTAGTTTCACCTATCCTATGGCCTATACCAAGACTCATACCTATCCACTCATCCAAACTTAAGCTCATGTAGATGGAGCTAAACCAACTTCAAACATATTCAATTAATCTTAATTGAATTTGGTTTTCAATCAAGCTCCAATCCAAACTAACTTGGACTTTAATCTAAGTTAACTCAACCATGATCCTATGACTCAAACACATTAAAACAAACTAAATCTAATTTGATTTTCTTAATCTCTCCAATTATTCATTAGATTATTTCAAGCCACTTTGATACTTGTAATCTAGCCAATTGAACCAAAGGATGGTGACCAACCCAAGTTAGCCCATTTGACCTAAAAGGTTCAAAGGGTCAAAACCTAATTAGGTCTAAATCAATTACAATCAGCTACCAATCAACTTCAAATTTATCATTGAACACACTCCAACCATCCATAACCCCAATTGGTATAAGTTGGCTTGACCAAGTCACTTAACCCAAAGTGACATAAGAGGGGTAATTGAATCAAACTCTAATTAATCTCCCAATATATCACATCAAGGCATTCAATACTTTCATTGATGATATAAATCATTATTTAACACTCCTCTACAATCAATTGAACCTAATCAAGCCAATTGGACCTTTGACCCAAGTTGACCCAATTTGGCTTAAAGGATCAAATTGAACCAAATCAAATCCTAAACTAAATTGATTAAAACCAATGCTTCCAACTAACCACTAATTCAACATTAAACATAATCCAACCTTCAATTGGATCTAATTTGGTCAACCTAACCCAATTAGCCTACTTAGCCCAATTTGACCTAAAGGGTAAAATTGAACCACTCAAATCCTAAACTAAATTGATTGAAACCAAAGCTTCCAACCAACCACTAATTCAATATTAAACATAATCCAACCTTCAATTGGATCCAATTTGGTCAACCTAACCCAATTAGCCCACTTAGCCCAATTTGAATTAAAGGGTCAAATTGAACCAATTCACTTCATAATCAAAATTAATTCAAATAAACTATTCCACTCAATCACAAATGATCGATTAAACATAGACCTAACCCATGCATAAGTCAATTTGGCCAATTTGGTCAAATTGGTCAACATGACCTATTTGACCCAAATTGAACCATATGAGCCAAATTCAAACATAACCCAAATTGAATCAAACAATTATACTCATTCACTCAAAATGACCAATTGAACTCACCCAAATCATCATTTTAACCAAATTTGGTCAAATTGGCCAACTTAACTCAATTGAACCCATTTGACCCATATGGGTCAAAATGAGCCAAACCCAACTAAACCAAGCCCAAACCCAACCAAACTTGGCATGACTCATCCTTGGGTCACCATGGGCCTGCCCAAGTGGGCCCAACCCATGGTGAACCTAGTTTGGGTCAAACCCATCGAATCAAGCCACCCAAATGGGACAAAATTATCATTTGAATGGGTTCTCCACCATTTACCCCATGTAACCACCTTTAGCACTTCTTGGATAAGAGGACCATTGATCCAACCTAACCCAAAGGTTGGGCTCAACCCTTGGCCAAGAGAAGGTGAGTTCACCCATGGAAACCCATTGGTCCACCTAAGGGAGAGTGTACACCTCATACCAGCCCACTATATTCTCTCGACCTCACCCACAAAGAACCTCGCCCCCCTGCAATCTCCTACCCACCCTGGACGCCAAAGGTTGAACCAATCCCAACCCTTGGTTCAGCTGAGGAGGTGAGAATACTTCTCCTCATGGATTCAAACTGAGTGGACACCTTCTTTAAAGCATTTTGCCCCATACCTTTTCCCGAGCTCCTCATGCACTCCACCACTGGCAAGACTAGCTCTCGATCAAACCCGAGAGCTCCATCCATCGAAGTTTCCTAAACCTCCACCAAACCCAAATTAACTCTTCCCACACCTTCACCTCACTCTGATGAACTGAAATGAATCATTTCCTGAGCGATTCGACCATCGAAATACGTCTTAAGACCAACTTTGATGAGCTTTGTGGTAGCATTTGGCCCATAAGGCGATCGATGAGGAGGCAGCTCATGATCTTCTCAATAGGGCTTCGTCACTTCAAGATGAAGGTACCTCTATTAGTGGACCGCTGTTCTATAGCTCCAACAAGGTAAAATTCTAGCAACTGTAGCTTTGACCCCTGGGTGTTGATCTTTTTTAAAGTGAATCATGTTTTCATGCGATCTCCACCATATGATCTTCCTAGATTCATTTCCTAATCATTTTGAAGTAGATTTTGCCATCGAACGAGCTCCGGTGAGCTCGAATCGATCGATGGAAGGTGTACGCTGTTTGTCTTCCGACGTTTGTGGGATGACAGATCAGTGGCAGTCCATTCTGCGTGATTAGAATGGAATGCCATGATTAATCGTGTAAGAAATTTTGATTTAACCTCTTTGAAATCACGAGATTAATCTCGGCCATCCGAGATAAAATCACATCCATCGCCGTACCTACGCTGACATTTAAATTTAATAACACCAAAGCACCAAACACCATGGAGGCAATGTGTGTGTATAAAAAGGTTAATTGTCTTTAAAAAAAAAAAAAAAAAAAATTACAACTAATTGTAGAAAATTTATAAAATGCAAACAAACTCATTTTTGGAAAGGTTAGATAGTGGAGAATTTAAGAAAAATAAAATCTCTAATTTATGTCTAGTGATTAGTGCTTAATTAAGGTTTGAAGATTAGAATAATTACATTAATTAAGGTCAAATTACTTGGATAATTAATTCCAAATTTTTTGGGATGATTCCATGGGATGTCATGTGCCACCCATAATTTTCTTAGGATTATTTTCCATGTAATTTAAAGAATTGGAATTTCAATCCTAATTATTCTCTTTAACTAATTAAATAATTATTAAAATTGATGAATAATTAAAATTAAATAATTAATGATAATTAATCATTGTGAATAGTGGGAATGGTGAGGAGAAGTAATTAGGACCCCTTTTCTAGTTATTTTACTAAATGTATTTCTTTAATAGGGTTAATTAATATATGTAATAAATAGGGATTAGGAAAATTAATGATAAATTAGAAATCAAACAAAGTTAATGATTGGTTCAGATAATTCAAACATAATCCATTAATTTCCCTTTATGTGTTTAATAACTTAAAGTCATTAAAGAAATTATGCTTAAGCCATTAGTATGGGAAAATCATAAGAGTACTTAACTTAGATTCTTTTCTTCTTTAATCTAATTAACTCTTAAGCATGAACATAATTGCATTAGATTATTTTAGGCGCATTTTGAATTTTACTTTTTCAAAAGCATATCATTGAAGGCTCATGATCAAGTAGTTAATTAGATTAAAGAAGTTAAGGAAGGGTAATTAAGTTGATATGCTTAATGGCTTGAACATAATTTCCATAAAACCCATTTAATTTTTTTTCTTTAAATATATTAAGTCACCAACATTGGATGGGGTAAATACTAAGTAATGTCTCTCATCTTTAGGTTTTAATAACTTAAATATCAAAATCAAACCTTAGAAGAACTTTGGTTAGTCTTAAGGAATATTCATTTGGCTTGGTTGTCCTTAGGACTTAATGTAATAGAATATGTTATGTGGCAATGTTTAATTACTTATGTTTAATCATTATAAATGTGCATGCCTTTTGTTTCACATATTCATATTTTTCAAAAAAAATAATAAAAGAATACGGTTGCATTAAGTTGCATGTGTTGAAAAAATATTATTTTATGGTGTGGCTATTATCACTAATAAATCTCAAATTATTTTCAAAACTATAAGCTAATTATGTAAAATTTAAACTAATGTTGGCTATAAATATTCAATAAAGTTTTAATTTAGTTATAATTTAAAGATGATAAAGGATTGTTTTGTTTTCATAGTTCATGTGTATGTTTACATATGTTTGGAGTTGACAAGTATATAGTCTAGACATCCCTAGAACACGGGGCTTTAAGTAGCCCCAAGGAGGTCTTAGATAATCTCATTTCCATGGTTTAACAATGACACGTACTTGCTTAGTTTCATTCATGTGTATGCATGTGCTAGAATTTGGGATAAAACTTTATTTTACATGAATAAAAGATTTGCTTTTATATAACTTTTACATGATTTTCATTTCTATGCTTGTGTATATGCTTATATGTATTTAATTTGGCAAGTATATAGTCTTGACATCTCATGAATATGATATTTTATCTAGCCCCAAGGAGGTCTTAGATAATCTCACTTCCATACTTTAAAAATGGCACGTGCTTGCTTAAATCTCTAATACATATCAACATATGCTTAACTATGAAATGGAATCTTTCTTTTCTACCAAAATTCTTGCATTAATTATCATCAAGTGTGCAAAACATAAATATATATTACATGTACAAATATGTATATTAAATCAAATATTATGAAAACAAAATGAAGAAGTGTGTATGTTAATGATGATGGAAAGAAGTAGTGAAATGTTATTCATGTAATAATGATTCAATTTTATTAATCTTAAAATGCCTTTTATGTTTGAATAAGACTCTTTATAACTAACCCAAACTTATGCTTAATAATAAAAATGTTTAATAAATTGTTCACTAAAGAAACCAAAATCATAATAATATACCTTTAGAAAATAACTTATAGTAAGGATGATGGAGTGAAACCCCTTTCTCTTCATAATGATTAGATGTTGAATAGGCATTAAATGAATAAATAAAGTGTAAATTAAAATTAATCAATTCATTTAAATATTTGAAATGAAATATCCCCTAATATTTAACTTAAATAATTCTAAAGTTTAGATAATCATACTTTTAAAGCTTATTAAAGACACACAACACTAAACCTTAGCAAACACATTAGAATGCTAAGTCACCAATTTAAATTTCATCTATATATGTGAATATAAATGAGAATCTAAGTGAGTTGTGATAAAATTTCATGAGTTTGAATTGATTTGAACATGATTTAGGCTAAGTCCTTAGGAGGGAATTAAAGGACTTAGGAAAGATTTTTGAATTGGATTTGAATTTGGAATTTGATTTGACTGATTTGAATTTATATTTCATTTATATATGTGAATATAAATGAGAATATAAGTGAGTTGTGAGAAAATATCAAGAGTTTGAATTTAATTGGATTTGATTTATGTTAAGTCCTTAAGAGGGAATTAAAAGACTAAGGAAAGATTTTTGAACTTGTAATTTCAATCATAAGCTTCAATCATGGGTTTCAATCATTTGGAATTGATTTGAGTTTTGGAGAAAATCAATTAAGCTAAAATTGATTTAAGTTTGATGTTGATTTGATTTGGAGTTTGACTTGAAGGAAGGAAGTGAGGAATGTGGTTCAAGCTATAGGGTAGGAAAATTCTCCTAACACCCCTAAGGCATGACATATTCCTATGGCTAACTCTTCTAAGTCTCTAGGGCTAGGTTGAGTGTCCACCTAAGCACTAGATGTGTCTTAAGACTAAGGAACTCTTAAAGTCTAAGAGAAGTCATATGTCTAAAATGAAGGGGTTAAGAGCTCATCCTAAAAATGAGGTCAACAAAGGGCGCCCAATAGGTGTGGTGTGACTGACAAGGAACACCACACGTATTGGTGTCGACCAAAATGATCAATAACACCGAATGATCACAACCACTAACAGAGATGATCTACTCCTAAACCAAGGTGTAGAAGGAATCTAGAGCTTAATGCAATGTGGCTCTACTTATGTCAAGGACATAAGAGAGGGAAGGAGGAATCCACTAAGGATAGAGTATGTGAACCTTCCACTAGGGAAGCAGGTTCAAGTCATCCACAAGGGGATGAGAGGTTTGACTTGATTTGAGTCTCGATGGGGAGAAATTTGATTTGTTTAATTAAGTTATGATGGGGAAGAGGGTTAAATTTATTTCAATTTGTTGTTTATTTAATTGTGTTTTTTTGACTCCACCAGGGATAGAAAAGTTAACTCTCCATTGGGGAGGCAAGTTCAAGTCATCCACAAGGGAGGAAAGGTTGTGAAATCCACTGAGGGGTTAGAATTTTGGATCCCCTGGGGAGCTAGGAAGATTTGCATCTCACTGAGGAGAAGCAAAAGATTTGATTTGGATTGATTGATTATTTTTGTTTTGTTTATTTCAGATTTTTAATTTTAGATTTTGAAATGGATCGTGTTGGTTTGTGATGGATCGTACTGAGTAGGAGTCATGGAGGCCTAGGCCTAACTCAGATTTACCAATCTAAAGGGGGTAATATACTAACACATACTAGGACTAACCAACCAAAGGGATGTCTTTCGGTATGCTGTAATTGTATTAGGAAGAAAGCATAATAGGCTTACATCCTACAAAGTAGGGACCAGTTGCTGGGGTGATCCATTGGAAAGGCAACGAATCAAACCCAACCTAGGGCTAACTATTGAGTGAATGCCGCTGGTGGACTTAGATCAACTCAAAGATAATCAAGATATATCAATAGAGTTATTAGTTAAATCATTGGATTCAATATTATATTAATTTTGGTATTTTAATTTTTTGACATTAGAATATTCTTTATCTAATGATGTAAAGTAATAACATCTTAATAAGCATGATATATTTTAGTAATCTTGATAGGTTTCATGCAAAATAATTTATAACCATGAAATAATATATTTATTTGAAACTTTTTTTGGCTTCATTCATGCTATCATTTGTAAAACCAAGTCTATCCCAATTTTGTTTAGTTGGCAAGTTGATCTACACATATAATAATCTAATTTAATTAAATAAAAAAATAGGCTAATGATTTAGAATTAAGGTGTTCTAACCCAAGTAATTCTTGTACCCAATCATTATATAAAATTTGTTTAACATTCTGATTTCAATTTTTTTAGAAGATGTACCTTAGTGTATGCTTTTTGCTGATGAAATTCTTCTTGTTGATAAGACTAGAGAGGGAGTCCAAGAGAAACTTTGTACCTTGGTGTATGCTTTTCTTGATGACATTCTTCTTGATAAGACAGAGAGAGTCCAAGAGAAACTTGAATTATGGAGGTCAACATTAGAGTCTAAAGGTTTTGTTTAAGTAGATCTAAAATTGAATATATGGTGTAAGTTTAGATGTAAAGTTCTAGTGGTAGATTGTGGTGAACAAGTCATTAATAAGAGTGAGTGATTGATATTTAGGCTATATTGTTTAAAATGATGGTGAAATAGATGGAGTTGTTATTAGTAGAATTCAAGTTGGATGGTTGAAGTGGAGGAATGCATCTGGCCTGTTGTGTGATAGAAAAGTTTCACTTAAACTTAAGGAAAAATTTTATAAGAGTGAGAGCAATGACTTATGGTGCATGTTAAATTAAATAAAAGAAAAAACATAAGACTAAGTTAAGTTACAGGATTGGATGGGATGGATGAGTGGTTTACTCTTAAAGATAAAATGTGAAATGAGTATGTTAGGAAAAAAGTTAGAGTAGCTCCAATGGCAGATAAGATTAGAAAGAGTCGCCTTAGATTGTTTGGGCACATAAAGCGTCGGCCATCCGATGACCTGATTAGGAGAGTAGATGCATTAGATTTGCCTTATATTAAGAAAAGTAGAGGTATACTTAAAAAGATTTGGTTAAGATGTATAAAAAATGACCTTAGTATACTTTAATTAAATGAGAATTTGACACATAATAGGACAGGATTCATGTGACCACTTGGGATAAAGGCTTGTTGTTGTTGTTGTTGTATACTAAATTATGCAATATCTAGTAGCAATCAAAAATCATGTATGGCTTGTAGAGAAACCTCACGGTCTAATGTATTATGATAAGCAAAGGAAGTAATGCAAAAAATAAATAAAGATTTTATTTTGAAATTGTAAAGTACTATGTAACCATAGGTGGGCTTCAAACACTATAATAAAGAGCCAACTCAAACTAATTAGTAAACTTCAACAAGTGCCTAAACAACTCAAGATCTACTTAACACAAGCAAAATAAGTAAGAGATAAGGTGGAGAGAAGAGAGGAGGAAGGAGAAGAGCAAAATAGAAGAGGAGATGGATTTACATAGGCATAAAAGGGGTGGAATGTGCTCCAAACTTATTCATAGCAGGATCAAGAAAGAAGAACTTATTGTGGAGTCCTAAATCTCTCTTTTTGTCTCAAGGTTTGTGATCCTGAGACCTAAATTGAACCTCCTCACACTATAGAGAAGAAGAAATCCATTACAAATAGAACTGCGGGAAGGAATGTGCGAGCCGAAGAAGAAGTGAGGATCGAATGGTAAGAAGACTCTCGGAGATGAAGAACATACCTACCTGAGCTACGCGGCATGAGAACTGCTAATCACGGCGATTGGCAAGCAAGAGAAGAATGGGAAGGAATGATTCTTGAGGTTTCACAAGATGCCAGTTGTCCCGTAATCCTACGATGTATTTCCTTTTCCCCAAATTTGGCCAAATTAGTAATACATGGGAAATGACCTATTTTGTGTATTTAAAACTCCCTAATATTTCACTTTACTCTTACAAAGTAATCTAACCAAACACTAAATTATTAATTTACTTGCATTTACATTACTTTACTCGGACACAATGGAGATGAAGGATTCATGTAGCCGACCCCACTTAGTGGGATAAAGGCTTGTTGTTGTTGTTGTTGTTGTTGAGCATAGCCTACTTCTATCAGATTTCATATACAAAAATTAATTGAATCAATAAAATTAAATTTTCTAACTTTCTTAAAATCAAAAGACATGTATAAAATAGTGTAGATTGAGAAAAAGAATACCTATTATGTCTTTATTTCAAAATTGTATAATAATAATTTTTTAAGAGAACCATTTATAATACTAATTGAATTTTATGAAATAATCATATTAGGTGAATTAGATATTTTATAAAATATTTAAATGATAGAAAGCTTTTTATTAGTTTTATATTTTATGAAAAGTTATAGGAAAAAAAGTAAATTTTTCTCTTAAATTAGCAATTATATTGTGATGTTTTAAAATTGATAAGACACAATGTAGATCTTAGTGGTGCTTATTTAAATGATCGAATATGACATTAAAGAATAATATACTACCTCAAAAAGTAGAGATATCACCCTACGATGTACTCAACCACCTAATAAGGACTCATGAGATTATTGAGTTTATGTGTATAAGATATTTTTTCTCTGCTTTACATGGATGAGGTAAGATAGAGTTTATTTTGAGTTGTGTTATAAGTTCTCTGCAGGGGTAAGCCCTTAAAATTAATTACATCATAGAAAAAGTGACATCTTAAGAATACTCTTGAATAAAGTGATCAACTAATATCTCATGATTTCAAAGTTTGATATCAAAATATGATATCAAAGTACTGATTAATATAAGAAATAAATAAGAAAACTCAATTAGAAAGAGTTCTTAACAAAATCCAAGAGAAGATAAATAGAAGTACTAAAGATACTAGGAGACTTAATGAGCACTTCAATATATTATATGGTGAGATTTATATTTTAAAATGAATAATAATTATTATTATTATTTAAATTATTAATTTTGTTAGAATGCTAGAAATTATAATCTCATAGCACAAGATTGTAAAAATACATAAGAGGTAATGATTCACACCTATAATAGAGGAGAACCTCGGATCTTAAAACTAAAATGCTCTAGCACAAGCTAAATACTCAACCTAGTTTAACGAGAGGAAAATTGGGGTATATTAGTTCACTCTCACTAGAGAGTGAACATAATCCAACTCTCTCGGACTTACAACCCAGCTGAATGGGTTGCCAATTAACACATCATATGCTTTAAATCATATGACTAAGTTATAGCATGGCTAGGTTGTTATTTATTAGGAAAGTAATCTAAGATTTTAAATACACTTCTTAAGATTCTAGGATCATGTTTAACATGAAAATATTCCTAACTAATGCAATAATTTTTTCATCTTTTATAAATTTAATACTCTTAAATTTGACTAAGGCTTGGGTGGATAAGTATATATATATGCATGATGAAACTAAGTTATGGACCAATCAGAAGATGTTCTTCAGTCAAGGGTGGTTGCCATCCCCAGTCTGGCTCTCCCATTATCATACAATGAGTGAAAATCATCTATATTCAAGCCAAAAAAAACACACACAATGCATATGATATTGTTATACATTCATCATAGACATAATTGTTCTTAAATGTTTTTGTTAATTAATTCTTAGACATTAAGATGAGGTTATGAATTGTATTAATTTTAACTTGGTTTTAAATTGAGGTAGAAAATTTAAATTCTAAAGAGCTTATCAAACTCTATGTCATACACTAAAACATCACACTTTAAGAAACCTAAGAAAAAATATATAATTTTTATTTTAAATAATGTAAACATAGCAAACAAATCAAATTAGAATAATAAAGAGGTTGGTTCAGCAAGATTCTACTATACACACCAAAAAAAGAAGAAAAGTGAGCATCTAAGCTCTTCTCTTATACAACCTAATTTATAATAAATATTATAATAAATGAAAAGTCAATTGGGGTCTTCAAATCTTTTCTTCATATTCTTCAAATGTTGGATCTTTCAAGCTTCACAGGGCATTTCAAGTCTATGACTTCTAGCCTCTGCTTATCATATTCCCCAAGGCTTTAATCCTAATTCTAATATAAAAATTACATTTGAAAATCCCAATCATAAAATTCTAGCTAATCCTCCAAAATAGAAGTTAACTATAACACATATACACTCCAAACAATTATAATTCATGCGATTGAGCTAAGCACTAGTATGTACCAAGCCCACTCATAATGGACTATGCTCAAAAGGGGAAGCAGCACTTACAAGTAAAATTATTGAATTTATTTTTTGTATTATAGCCCACTATAAAAAATGGCATTAGTTTAATAAGTATTGTCTATCATCCAAACTGCATACAAACAATCTAAAATAATACATCATAAACTAAGAAAAACTAATACATTACATCAAAACATCATCCTAACCTAAGTCTAGAATTGTGATTTAACATTCTAATATGTGTTCAAAGGCTAGTGTGGTGAGATAACGTTAGACTTTAATATTTAAGTTGTAGTTTAAGAGCAAGGTTTAATTTATTATTATTAGATGATTTTAATTTAAGTGCTTAATGATTTAGAAATGATTATTTTAATCATGCTTTAGAATTACCGTTTGAGTTGAATTAATATTTTAAAGAGCATGGAGTTTGATAATTCTTACTTAAAGTAAGAGCCATTTCACTTCTTGTTAAGGATTTAAGTCAAATCTTATCTCAACCATGCATGATCCATTTTTGGGAAAAATGGAATATGATAGGTACCTTCATGACATATGAATCAACCTTATATTATTTGATTTATTAATGTATGTTAATGGCATGTATGCTTATGATTTAGATGGAAAAAGGAATTTTCTTAGGTATCTTGGTATTTTAGTAGATGTTATGCATGCTTGAGATTTCTATACCTGATGCATTATAACATATATGTATGTAGCATTATTAAACCAGGGGGTTGAGGTGAGACCTCTTGGTCGAGTCCCATGCCCGGTGTCCGACCTCTATACTTTCTGGCAAGTTTGCATCTATTATGAGTGATACTCCTAAATGAGGTGCACAAATGCATGTATACAAATAGTAGGTACATGATATTATTAAACCAATAGGTTGAGATAATAAAATCTTCTTTGGACCAATAGCCCTGGCTCTTTAGGTGTCCAACTGTGGTGGAAAATTTAATATTCCATGTCCTCATCTATTCTCTTTCCTTTTTATGGTGGAAAGAAGTTAAATGAGAACAAGAATATCAATCATCTTAGTAGGACGCCACACAGATCCGCAGATGTGCTTATTAGGATGATCAGGTATGACATTGAGGAGAGGTGTACTATCTCAAAAAATAGAAGTCACCACCACAATGGACTGTCACCAAAATAAGGACTCTTAAGGATGTTGGGTCTTGAGATATACTAGATTCTTCCCCACATAGAAAAGTAAAAGGTTTTTTTCATCGAGTTAGTTAAGTTTACGGGTAAGCCCCATAGTTAATTACATCCTAAGGAATCGGGATTCATTAGAAAAACTCTCGATTAAGGTAAATGATCATTGTCTCTAAAAGTTTTAATAGGGTAAGACTATTAATCGATTAGCTTATTTTTGAAGATCAAAAGGGATTGATCGAAGAGAGAGTTATTATCGAAGCCAAATGAAGATAAGTTGGAAACGCTCATGATACTAGGAAACCTAGAGTGAGCACATCAAACTATCTTATGATTGGGCTTTACATTTTTGAAATTGATTTAATTTGTTTGAGTTGAATCTTTCATTAGAATGCTAGGGCTTATAATTCCATAATATAAGGTTATGGAAATACCTAAGGGGTGAAGATTTATGCTTATGACCCACAAAAGGAAGAAGCAACCTCATAACCTAAATCTAGGGAGCTTTGAGGGCTAAAAGCACAACCTAAATCTAAGGTAAAATGGGTATTTGGTTTGCCTCCAGAGATAATGAGACCCACTGCTTGGACTTACAACTTTGGGTGGCAAACTAACTCCTCTAGATTTTAAATTCATATAGGCAAGTCATATGCTTTATGCAAGATAGCTTTCGGCTATTATTTATTTAGAAAGAGACTAAGTCCTTAAACACTCCCTAAAGACTAGTATGCGGGCATGAGTAATGACTAAATCTAATGTAATTCATATTACATTTTATTTTCATTTTTGGACAATTATTGACTCAACTAGTAGGATTCATATGCATGAGAAGTATATTGGCCAAGAAAGAAGAGAGGAGGTGTGTTTCCATAGCTCTCATGTCAAAAGTTTCACATGCAAGGTGAAAGCCCTCAATCAAGAAATAAGATGCATTTATGCATGATGTTATAAACGAAATACTCATCCAACTAATGAGTTGCTAATTCTTTTATCTTGATTTTAATCCTTAGCTTTATGTGAGGTTATGAGTTCTTTATTTTAATTTTGAATTTTGAATTTGGTAAAGATTTATTATTTTTTCTAAGAGAACTGTCGTCATCCAGGGAACATAAATCAAGGAATAAACTAGGAAAAGGATGCCACTAATGCACAAGCTAAATAAATCATCAATCAATTTATAAAGCTAATCACAAAGAATAAGAGGCCATTATGTGTGGCACCACTTACACAAACTCAAAACAAATTGGTGTGATCTACCCTTATACAAGATTTACAATGAATTAAAATAATTAAGCAAGGAATTTCATTCTTTAAGCTTCATTTCTTCATTCTTTTTTTCTTCTTTCTTCTTCTTTTCTTATTTGGTTCTTTTTTTGGATGGTTGGAAGGTGGATGCTCCAAAGGCTTCACATGGTACATAAGGCAATGCCTTATAACTAATGTTCATCTTAATCCTCATAACAATCATTCTAAAATCCTAATTACAAAAATTACATGAAAAGGAAAAAATGAAAATCTAACTAACACATGCAAAATAGAGATTAGCTAAAATAAATCATACAAATCTCAAGCATGTATATTAACACCACACATGGGTGACTAAGTCCACATATTATTGGATTATTCTTAAGGGTATAAGCACATACAAAAGCATTTATATTTTTTATTTATTACAAGCCACTTAAGCATAATCTCTAAAAGATGGTTACACTAAGATCTACCATTCAATCTACACACATTTAAACATCTTTATTATATTAAAATAATAGCATCAAATCATGCATCGTCTTTAAAGCTAGAAGTGGTGACTTAGCTGTGCTTTTAAGGTTTTGTGGCATCTTAGTATGGTTTTAAGTTAGAGTTTCTAAGTGTGAAGAATGTTTCAACTTAGAGGAGGGTTTCATTTAAGTTGTTTAGAAGCTTTGGGTTGATTTTATTTTGTGTTTTGATTAGGTTCAAGTGAATCCTACAATTAATTACTAAGCTATAAAGAGAGGGAAAGAGAAGGGAACTTCTCTTTCCTTCTCTAACCTAAGTAATTTCTAAAGTGGTTTCATATTTTGGTTTTGTTTAGTGAATATTTTATTATGTGATTTAATTAATCCTAAGTTTAGATGAACTCTAAACAAACATATTCAAAAGAATGGTATTTTAGGATTAAGTAAAGTGAAGTAAATTCATAAAACACACATCACTTCATTTCTTTCCCAATATGTATAACATGCATATGAATGGATCCTAAGCATATCTATACATACCAAATGGGAATGTTTAGCACACTTTATGATGTATGCTAAGTAAGTTACTTAAGAAAATTTGAATATTTATGATGCATGATTTTCATTAAGTAGAAAAGGATTTCTTATCAATTTTCACATGCATATGAATGTATGAAGGCATAAGGCATAAGTGAGTATGACACTATTAGCACAAGGGGTATAAGGAATACTTGGGGTTACTTAAAGCCTCATAACCAGGGGTTTCAGGACTAATACCAATTTCCTTAAATATAAGCATGTGTACAAAAGAAATGAATGGAAAAGAAAGAATGCAAAAGTTTTTGTTAGTTGATTTATTTTTGTTTATGCAATTTATATGTGCAAGTGTAGGTATCCTTCTTAAGTAAAAACATAGGAATAAATAGGAGATGGAATTAGACAAGGGTTAGGTTCTTTTCAAATAAACCAAACACTTTACTAAATCCTATTCAAAACTATACCAAAAGAGAGGAGAAGGAAAACTACATTAAACACATCCCTATATTTTACTCACATGCAAGCTTATAGGTAAAGTATAAGTAGTACACTTTCAGTTTTGATAATTGATTCATATATTTTGAAAATAATTTGGACTTGATAGTGATAATAGCCACTCATATTCCTACTTTAGCCAAAACATGCAATCTGACATAAAGGAAATATTTTCATTTTAAATTTGATTTTTTTTTTAAAAGTTTGAATGTATGAAATCATATGACACACATATTTGGCATATTGGGAAAGAATTAAAATAATTAAAGCATCTAAGCACATTCACCTTAATTAATTCCTAAAGACATTCTTATGAAATAAGAAAGCTTAAAGCAAATCAAAGTTTGTTTAATGTGATTTTTATTTGATCTTAAGTTTGATTTAATTTGGAAAATGTGAGGTGAGTTTGCTATTCCTAACCCATTTCCATATTTGTTTGATATTTTTTGTTCAATTTTTAGATGATTAGATTCATTTTTATATTTTTGATTAGGTTAAGGTATGAATTAAGCATGTTAATTACCCTTACCACCACCACATACATAGTTAAAATAATTATGAGCCAATGAGATGACATAAGACCTCATAATTTAAATTTATAATTTGCTAGGAAGACAAGGGCCTAATGCAATTTGGCTCATGATTAATGATTAATTAAGCTAAGTGGTTTAACTTAAGTAATTTCAAAACACCCCTCACACATATGAGTTGAATTTTGATTTCTTTAATTATACTTAGGCTCTTGAATACCTAAGAATCTATCCAAGATAGATTAACAAAGTTTTGAAAAGTTTTAAAATTTTATGAAATGAATTAAGAGGATAATTAGTAATTAACCTTTAATTAAGAGAGGATTAAGGAAGAAAATGGGGGTTTAAGAAATAGCTTAGGGGAAATGCCCCAAAATTATTCCCTAAATCTTCTATTTATTGAAATAGACCTGAATCAACTTCAACAAAGGATTTAACCACTAATGACGACCTTAATTAACCTCAATTACATAAAAGGGGTAATTATGAAATGAATTAACAATTTTCTCAATTAACCCACCAATAAATCCAAGAAAATTAAAGAAGGTAGAAGTCATCCCCCAAAATACACTCAAGAAGTTTGGGAATAATTAATGAATTAATTAAAGGTAATTTGCAAATTAACATTCCCAATAAAACCCAAATTTAGAGAAAAGAACTATTCAAAATTAATCAAAATCAATTTTAGAATATTTTATGTTCAATTAACTTTCTAATGCAATTTATTTCATATTTTTCTAATTTTTCTATGTTGAGATATGACTTTTAGAAGTTTAGGTAATTAATTATAATTATTTAAACCCTAATTAAATCTTTAATCTCTAATCCCATGCTTATGGCCTTCGTGCACTTTATACGAGCCTTCCATTTGTTATTTAAAACATCCGTACCATGTGGCGGGCGGCTTCAGCGTTTTCTCCTGTCGTCGAGGATCAAATGACTGAGATTAAAAACGGATCAGATGAGATAAAATAGGATATAAAGTGTTTTAATCTCAGTCATCCATCCAAAATGCGCAGATGGATGGCCAGAGATCCTTCCTTGTAAATTCCTATGATCCATGGAGACCATCCATGATCTAGGCCTTGATCTGAGCTCAGATTGGGTTGAAGCTCAACCCACACCATCAACATGCATTCTAGATCACATATAACGATCAAGATCTTATGCCATTAACATTTCTTATGTCAAAGCTCCACCACATTGAGTTTAATGGTTGAAAGTGGCTAAACTCATCGTGATCCACTTGGAAGCTTAGATGCGGTTGAGGCAAGCTTTCTTTGAAAGTTTGAGGACTTAGGTTGAGTGGAATCTTCCTATGGTTACCTCCTCCTTAGCTTGAGCTCGGTTTTGATGGTGGATCTCCCCTTGCTTGAACTTGGAAGAGAGCTTGGGTGCACTCAGTTAGTCCTCGATGAAGCTTGAAGAGGAATTTGAGTGTGGAGTATGTTGGCAACTCAATGGACCTCCCCTATTTTTACTTAAGAAAAATTGAGAAGATGCAAATTGAATCTCCCTTTAAGAAGCTTAGGATCACTTGCAAATGGCTCCTATGACTCTCTCGACTTTAATCGATAATGGCTCTATTGGAATTGAAATGAATTAGGTGGAGTATATCTCCCCCAATGGAAATCGGATGACCGAAGCTTCACTTATCATTTTGGATCAATTGCCCTGATTTGGAGGGTTGTTTGAGCTATTAGAGGTGCCATGTGATTCGTTTTAGGTTAGGGAGTGGATTAGTGAAGTCCACATGTGCTCTATTTGAGTGGAGACATGATTCCCATGTGGCCATTTCAAAACGTTAGCTTGGCCCTTAGGTCAAGATTGGGGCTAAACCATTGGGTTGGGTGCACCACCCTAGTGTTCACTTGATCCCTTGGAGAGTATCAAGTAGGTATGAAGAGGAATTGACCAAATTCCCAATGGATTTGATCGAAATTTATCCTATGGACTAGAGGTAAAATGATAATTTGGCTAATTTTTGAATTTGGATATCTTTGGTATGTTCAGAAAATAGGTTTGGCTAAGTTTCATTGGATTTGGAGTTCATTTAGTATGGTTTGGCTCATGTTGGCCATTTAGGACAAAATGGGTCAACAGATTGACCAATTGTGGGTCAAACCAAGGGTTGGGTCAAGTCAAGTTCATATGACCATTTAAAATATTTTGGTGGCTTTGGTTTGATTCAATTTGGTTTGGGTTTGAATTTGGTTCATATGACTTCATTTAGGTCAAATGGGTCAAGTTGACCAAATTGACTCATTTGACCTATTTGAGCTAGGTCATGGGTAGGTTTAGGTTTGGTTAGTCATATGAAGTGGATTGGTATCTTTGTTTCCAATCAATTTTGGTTTAAGTTTGAATTTGGCTCAAAATGACCCTTTAGGCCAAGTTGGGTTCAAGGTCAATTGGGCTAGGTTTAGTTGGTAATTGAGGTTTTGGTCAAGTTCAACAAGTGTTTTAGAATGAACTTGACCCACTTGGTTTTTTAATCAATTTGGCTTTAGATCAAGTTTTGACACATTTGACTTTTAGGTTAAGTTGAGTCAACTTGGTGGTAACTGTAGAATTTAAGAAATGTTGACTTGGTCAAGTTCAAACATTGGTCATGAATGAGTTTTGATCAATGGTTTCGATCAATTTGGTCTATGGTGAATTTTGGCTATGTTGGGTTTCATTTTGGCTAAATGTTGACTTGGTCAACCCTTAAGTTTGACTTAGTTTGACCCAATTTGATTGATTGATCATCCCATGATAATTGTTGATCATGATGAGAGGCTTAGGTGAGTTTAGTTCAATCCAATTTGGTTAGGATTAGAATTTGTCTCATAAGGGGTACTTTAGGATCACTTTAGCTCAAGTGAGCGGTCAAATATTGTGCTTGATTTGAGTTTGATTGAACTTGTATATGGACTTATGGCTGAAATATAAATCCATTTACAAATGGTTTGAAGTCAAATGGGCTTTGATTCATTTGATAATTTCATATTCAAAGGAAGAACATGAATGGATTTGGGGTTTGATTTTTGAATTGAGTTTTGGTTAAGTGATTGAAGTTTGTATTTTATATTTGAGATTGAAGGGATTAATTGAATCATGAAGGAAGATCAAGAGTTTGGCTTGATTTGAAGTTGATTTGGCTAAGTTCAAGATTTTGACTTGAAAGACTTAGGTTGGATTTTGAATGAATTTGAACTTGATTTTGGAATGGTTTTGGTTGTTTGAATTTATATTTCATTTATATTTGTGAATATAAATAAGAATATAAATAAGAGAAAATTTCAAGGATTTGAAGTGATTTGATCATGGTCTAGGCTAAGTCCTTAAGAGGGAGATTAAGGATTTAAAAAAGATTTAGTGAATTTATTTTGAATTTTGGATTTAGTTTGATTGATTTGAATTTATATTTCATTTATAAATGAGAATATAAATGAGAATATAAATGAGTGGTGAGAAAATTTCATGAATTTGAATTGATTTGAATATGATTTAGGCTAAGTCCTTAAGAGAGAAATTAAGGATTTAGGAAAGATTTTGGAATTTGGAATTTAAATTTTGGATTTGATTTGATTGATTTGAATTTATATTTCATTTATATATGTGAATATAAATGGGTAGTGAGAAAATTTCATGAATTTAAATTGATTTGAATATGATTTAGGCTAAGTCCTTAAGAGGGAATTAAGGGCTTAGGAAATATTTTTGAACTTTGGATTTGATTGTTGGATTTAGTTTGATTGATTTGAATTTATATTTCATTTATATATGTGAATATAAATGAGTGGTGAGAAAATTTCATGAATTTGAATTGATTTGAATATGATTTATGCTAAGTCCTTAAGAGGGAATTAATGACTTAGGAAAGATTTGGATTTTGGAATTTCAACTTAGAATTTGATTAGGGGTTTCAATCATGGACTTCAATCTTATGGCATTGATTTGAGTTTGGAGAAAATCAAATAAAATTGATTTGGAGTTTGAGAAAATCAATTAGGAATGATTTGGAGTTTGACTTTGAAGGAAGGAAGGTGAGGAGTGGTTCAAGCTAAGGGTAAGCACATTTTCCTAACACCCCTAAGGCATGACCTATTCATATGGCTAACCCTTCTAAGTCTCTAGGGCTAGGTCGAGTGTCCACCTAATCACTAGATGTGTCTTAAGACTAAGGAACACTTAATATCTAAGAGGAGTCCTATGTCTAAGGAGGAGGGGTTGAGAGCTCATCCTAAAAATGAGGTCAACACCAGCCTATGTGCCTTATGATTGTATCAAGCACATGATTCTATGTGAATGGATAATGCATGTTAATTTAGATGAACCCAATGTATGTGTATATGTATTTTTTTTAAATAAAGGTCAAATTTTGAAAATACTTAATGACTAAGTTTATATACATGAAGTCATGCATGTTGGATTTGATTTAAGCATAAATAAGGATGACCACATATCTTCTAGCTTATTCACATTTTCATCATGCTCAAGTTTGACATACCCAATCAAATCTTAATTAAAGTTGATTAGTGAATTAATGAAGTCAATTAGAAATAGGTTTGATTATTAATTTTATAAGGTTATTCTTTATTGATTAGAAGACTCTAAGTTAAATTTCTAACTTTATGCTTTTTATGATTTATTAATTATTAAATTTTAAAATTAGGCAATTAACCCCTAAAATGTAAATAATCATTAAATGTAAATCTAAAATTGTGATAAAATTTCTAAGCATGTATAATAACAACAAAAATAAACCACAAATATTCTAAAGCATTTAGGCTTGTAAATAGTTATTAATTAAACAATTAATATTTTAATAATCAAGAATTAATCTCAAAATGCCTCAAACTAGTTGGAGATTTTAATTTAATTTATTAATTATCAATCAAACAAACTCATAGAAGATTTGCTTTCATTTTTTAGAGCTATGTGTAATTAATAGTAAATTTTCTTATTTCTTGGCCAATTAAATTATTTATGTAATTAATTAATTACCCAAAGATGTAATTTGTTTAAAATAACTAGGATTAGAGGTCATAATAATTATATAAGGATGTGTTGATGTTAAATAAGAGTGTTTAAGCATTCAACATCCCTTAGGATATTTTTAATAATTTTTAATTTAAATAATTAACTAGTTGATATATTAGGCTTTTGAAAATTCTAACACTTAATCCACCCACATAATTGGTTTAAAATAATTACTGAAGGTAGGTGATACCCTAAGGAACATCCACTAAAAGTTTCAAGTCAACTATATGGATAATTAGCATTTAATTTAAAAAATAACATTTTCAATCAAATCTTAATTCCTCATTATTTACTTAATAGAAATTGGTGATTTTTATTTTTATTAAATTATTCTATGTTTAAGCTTTCCATAGATTAATTATTTATATTTTTTTAAAATTTGTTGGTAATTAGGTATAACTTTTCAAAATTCTATCAATTTAAATTTAAGCTTAGCAATCCAAATACACAATCAGTAGCTGATGAGGTACTTTACTCACAGCATCATGGAATTAGTTATTAAACCAATCACGTGTGGCTACTAACTCAAGTGGATACGCTTTCATCCTAAGTCAGAAAAAATCAATCAATTGAGATTAAATCTTTGGTTTTAAAATGATAAAATCAATTAATCTACGTGTAAATAATCATGACCAACCATTCTAATCACGCGGGATGGTTTGTCAATGATTCATCCCTAACCCTTAGTAAGAGATGAATGTCATACATTTATCATTGCTTGATTCGAGCCAACCACAACTTAAACCATAGCGAGGTCAACTTCATTAGGATCAACAAATGAAAAGCAGGATTCCCCATAGTGTGATTTATGTGAGATGCAAATTTCATCCACAAAACACCAGTACCTAAGGGCTTGATCTATGGATTGAGTGATTTACCTCACCATATCTCAATACTGGTGGAAAATTGATCAATGTATGCTTCACCTTGAAGAAGTGAAGCTCTATTGTTGATGTCCCCACTTGCCTCCCCACTATTTACTCCTAAGACCAAGCTTGGTTGCTGCTCGTCAGAGTTTGATTTAGCTCCTATCTCTAGTGCTTGAATAAAATGGGAATCGATTCATTCGAGCTTGTTTGAGTGTGAGAAAGGTGTGAGAAGAGTTAATTAAAGATTGGTGGAGGTTTGATATAGGTGGGTGTGAGGGAAAGTTGGGTTTGAGATAGGTTGGTCTTGTTAGCGATGGGATGCTAGGGAGGCATTAGAATTTTGGGAGATTGGCCTGGGGTGAAGGTGTGTGTCCAATTAAAAGCTTGGGAAGGGGTATATCCCCTCTCCACATAAACCACCTATTTAGGTTGGTTCAACCTTGACTAACTAGCCAGGCAGTGGAGCAAGTAGGAAAAGGTGTAGGATTGATGACCTACATCTCCTTTAGTGGCTAGAGGAATTTGATGGTGAG
Organism: Cymbidium sinense; assembly: GCA_021442155.1. Lineage (NCBI taxonomy): Eukaryota > Viridiplantae > Streptophyta > Magnoliopsida > Asparagales > Orchidaceae > Cymbidium > Cymbidium sinense. Next base: position 62,649,648 of record CM038215.1, read on the forward strand.
GTAAAGTGGATAACCCATGGTTAGTGAACTAAAGCCAATTCAAGGTGGAAATCACCTTGGTCAATGGCTTAGCAAATTAGCCTAAGGTCAGGTTAGGTCAGCTAAGGTAAGCTCAAGGCTTACTAGGGGTGTTGCCTTGGCTAAAGGTAGGCCTTATCTTTAGCTATTTGGGATTTTTTTCCTATATGTGACCTTTGGTTCACTTGGTTTGAGTTGAACCAGGTTCACCAAGGGTTGGGTCCATTTGTGCAGGTCTAAGAGAGCCTAAGGGTGAGTCATACCATGTTTGGTTGGGTTTAACTTAATTGGATCCATATAGGCCAATTTTGGTTTAATTTGGCTAGGTTGACCAATTGATTAAATTGGGTCTAAATGTCTATTGGTTAGATTCATATGATTATTTGATACTTGTTAGTGTAATTGATATGATTCATTTTGGATTGGGTTAGGATTTGGCTCAATTTTTATACTTTAGGTCAATATAGGTCAAGTGAACCAATTTTATCAATTTAACCAAACTAGGTACAATTGAGGGTTGAGTTATATTTGTTAGTCAATTTAGAGTTTATCATTAGATTTAGTTTAATTTTATTTGGGTTAGTTGAGTTTTAGCTCAATTTAGCTCCTTTTAAGCAAATTAGGCTAAGTTTTGATAATTAGGTTAAATTGATTAAATCGTTCCAATTGATCATTATAGTGTTCAATGATTAATTTATAAATGATTGTAGGTGTTGATTAGGTTTGATATAAGTTTAATTAAGTTTTGGTTCAATATGATTCATGTACATTTAAAATGGGCTAGGTTGGGTCAATTGTCCAAATTGATCAAATTAAGCCTAATTGAGTGTGGGTTATGTTTAATGATTTCAAGATGTGTTGGAATAATTGGTTTAGTTCAATTTGGATTCAATTTGGCTTTGGCTCAACATAACTTATGTAGGTCAATTGGGTAAAGTTGATCACTTGACCAAGTTAGATTGCAATTAGGTGTGGAAATTGTCGAAACATGTAGGATAATTGTAAGGCCTTATGTTGGCTTAATTTGGCTTAGATTGGATTGAAATTGATTTTAGGTCTATAGGGTTCAATTGAGGTAACTTAGGCTAGGTGAGCCTAATTAGGCTTCAACCAAGTTAAATTAAGATTTAAATTTGTTTGGATAAGTTCAATTTCAAGTGGCTTGGGTTAGGATTTTTTTATTTTTTATTTTTTATATTTAGCCCCTTTAGGCCCAAATAAGTCAAATTAGGTTAGTTGAGTCAATTGATCAAACTAGACCTCACTTTTCTTTGGTTTATGTCTCATTGATGCTAAGCATGTCATGCAATTGATTGGTTGCAATCAATTTGAACTTGGTTAAGGTTTAGATCTTAGTGACCTAAATTGGTTAAATAGGTTTGATTGGGTCAAATAGGATACTTAGCCCATTTGGAAACAAGAGTGCTTGATTTGTGTTTGATTGGGTTATGTTTAAGGTTAAGATTACATCATAATCGATTTGGTATGAGATGTGAATAATTGGGCTAGTTGGGATGGGTGGGGTCTACTAGTCTAATGGCTTAACCCTAGGGTTAGGTCTTATGAGTCTTTGGATTCATTTTAAGCAATCCTCTCAATCATTAGAGGTGTCCTAAGATTTACATGAGAAAACTTTAGTGCCTAGATTGGGATCTTAGGTCTAAAGATTAGTGGATGTCAACCTCACTAAAAGTGAGGTCAACATATATATATATATATATATATATATATATATATATATATATATATATATATATATATATATATATATATATATATATATATATATATATTTGTCTTTTTCTTTGACAACATAAGAAATAATCCCACATTCAAACAAATATAATTATGCTATGGATATGTGATTATAAACTAAATTAAATATTTGTATAAGTATAATTAATATGCTTGTAAATATTTTTTAAAAATAATTTAATAAATATGAACTTCTTTTTAATAAGTTTTTCGTAAAAAAAAAATCACATTTTTTTCCCTATATTCATCTTAAGTTAATCATAACATGTAATCAAGATCTTAAAATATAAATGATATGGGTTATGAAGGTGCCACTTAGGGTGAACTGGTGGATGGGGCTCTCCTAAATGCCTAGGAGAGTAGGGAAGGCTCTGTAGGGTTTGAATTGAAGTGTTGATTGAGTTTTGCAAGTGATTAGGGCTGGCAAACACAAAACATAAAATAGACTCAATTTTGGACCCAAACTTTAATCTTTTATAATAATCTCTTTAGAAGCTCAAATCACATGAAACAAAAAGTAAATTGTATATTAAGAAGTCTATTTGCATTCTAAAATTGTCATAAATTTTCAAGGGGTTTATATTTTTATGATTTTCTCTTGAGATTGGTCACAAAGAAAATAGTCTAGCATCTCTCTAATTTCACAATTATTAAACTTTAGGAAATAGTGGAATTGAACCTAAATAAACATTCAAAACTTATGGAAATGAGTATTAACAATAATTCTAAAAATGTTCACATAATTTTAAAAAGTTTAAGTGCACCAAACAAGCACCATAATAGAACTAAGTCAGTTTAGCCCTACATTTGGGTGACCAAAATCAAGAAAATGATTATTTTGTGGAAGGATAAAGCAAACAATTTTTAAAATGGAGGGCAACTTCTATAACAATCCACAATAAAAATTTTATAGAAAACATGAAGGGATAATTTTAGGATTTGTTGTTAACAATTTGTCTGCCTTTTCCTTAGGTGCCATTCTAGGTGGTAGGGTATGCCGCTATAAAAATTAACTTTTATAATGTTCTCAAATTCAAATAATTTTTGACATCTACTTGCTTCTCAATCAACAATTTTTTTTGTTAAGCTATCAAAATTTGATAACTCGACCTTAATAGTAAAAGATGTGCCCTTAAAATTTAAAACAAGAGTGATACCATCAATATTTGATTTATAAATTTTTGTGTGAGATTTATTTAAATAATTTATTATATCTTATCCGTTCATACATATATTAATACGACATCATCAAAAAATAAAGGTTTATTATCCTCATTAGCCCATATGATTCATGTGTAGCTTAGTACTAAGTTGATGGTTAATAACTAAGTATAATGTGACATCTAATGTACTTTGTTAAGTGTTCAAATATATTATAAGTCGGTATTATTTTAGCATACTGTCATAATGATGATATATGTTAGAATAGCTTATGAATTTACTTATCTAAAGATGGATCAATTTGAAGTTTTACTTTCTTAAAGATAGAATAAAAGAAATTATGAAGTATTTGGTATTAATTAAAATAAAACAAAATAATTTTATTTAGGAATATATAAATTTCTTTAATATTTTTAATATTGTATAATGTCATTAGACTTTATAGTTAAGCTATCGAAATTAATTACAAACTACAAGAAGATATTTTCATGAATTATAAGTTTTAGCAAACTGTTTAGTACTATCTAAATTATACAATATGATATAGATTGTATAACATTATATAGATTATATAGTATTATATGAACCATACATTATTATTATATAATAGTATTGACAATTGAAAGTATAATTTAGCTTAAATTAATCATTATGATGTATTAAATCAAATATTTACATATATATAAATAATACAATATGACATAAGAAATATAATACAAAGATTGGATACTATGATATGTATCGTGTTGTACTATCTTCTCAAATTTATAATTATGAATGATTTGCTAATTATAAAAGCTTGCAATGATTAATTAAGAAAACTTTAATGCCTATGTGCTGATTAAACACATTTTTAACAATGCTAATGGCTATATATAGCTAAGTGTTTTATAAGAAATTAACCAATGCAAAAAACTATAAAAAAGCAAGCTTATATTATAAGAGTTTTTGAAGAGAATTTAGAGAAAACAACGAAGTGTTTATTATCGACTCAAAATCTCATTTGATTATTTGAGAGTGTTTCTTATTCAAATCTTTTGAAGCTTATATTGTGTTTAATTTGTCTTATTGTGTTCATCTTGCAAGCAAATTTTACAAGAGCTTATATAAATCATAGTTGTAGGTGATAATAATTGAGTTACATAAGGATCGTATAAGATTTAATTTGGCTTCAAAGGTAGCTTTCATTATTTAGTGGGTTATGCTAGGAGTGATAAGTTCTTCACATTAAAGTAGAATACACCTAAAGATTAAGTGGTAGGTTCCTCACTTTGAAGGAGTATAGTGACCTATTGTGGAATACTAAAAGCAGCTTAATCCTTACTATAAAGTAGAAGTATAAGATTTTTTTCAGCCCTTGTTAAAATATATGTTAATTAAAAAGGGTTTATTTTTGTTGCTCATGAAGGAGAGTAGTTTATGATAACAAGTTTTAATGGGAATTGAAGTGCAAATTTGGGATGTAATTGTAACTCAAGAGTAGCCAAATCACAACGACATTAACCTTCACAAATGATAAATGGAGAGATCTTCACTATAAAATATTATTGAAGCTTGAACATTTACGTGGAAAATGAAAGTAATACTAGAAAGAGAAAGAGTTGAGGAGCTCATATGATAAAAAATCTCACAAAAATATTTAGCATGGGTTGTGACTATTTAGTAAATACCTAAAATATTTTAGCCTAAAATGAATTTTGTATATATTTTGTTAAATTACTAACTACAAGAGTTGGTGAAATTAATCTATTATGGTGCTTTTAAGATCAAATTTTTATTGTCTTATATGATATATGAAAATCTCATATTTTTAAAATAGATGTTTTTCATATTAATTAATAATTTAAGACACGTGACCCTCCTTCCTAACAATCAGGAACTCGCGCAGTCGGCTATAATGTTTTCCCTCTAAGCCAATAATTCGATAACCCTCCTGACGACTCTTGATCCAATACGCCTCCTTACTGCATGTCCAACTCCACCGTCACCGGAGGCAGTGAGCTGTGCTTGCTTTCTTAAGGCCAGCGCCGGAGCTTTTCCTTCGAGATGGACTCATCTCCTCTTCTTCCTTTCATCTCTCCCCCCTCCCCTTCCGCCACAGTAGCCTTGGTAGGCGTTGTCGACCACCGCGGCTGCCCGGCCTCCCGATCCTCCTCCGGTAGGTGGGCCGCAGCTCTCTTCATCATCGGTAAGTGATATTCAATCCATCGCCCTCCATTTTTTCCCCGCCCCTATTCGGTTTCTGATCTCTGATGCTTGTGACCTCTTCGCAGGGGTGGAGATTGCGGAGAGGTTTGCGTATTATGGGATTTCCTCCAACCTTATTACCTATCTAACTGGGCCGCTCCAGGAGTCGACGGCGGCTGCTGCAGCCGGTGTGAATACTTGGTCGGGAGTAGCGATGATGCTGCCTCTTGCAGGCGCGTTCGTCGCTGATTCGTATCTTGGACGTTACAGGACAATTCTATTCTCTTCTCTGCTCTATATTTTGGTCCGCTCTTCTCTTTCTCTAATTTTGTGCCTACTCTTTTTTCCATTTTATTAAACGGCTAATGAGTATGTGTTTTCGCTTTTATTTAGTTTTACATTTAATGATGGACGGTTAAGTTTCAGAGTTCTATGGATCAAATTATCACAATGGCATAAGATTAATTTTATGCAGTTGAGTATTCTTTTCATCAGACTGAGTCGACTGTTTAGATTCGCTTAATCTGACCATCAAGTGACATTCTTTGTTATTTAGTGCATGATACCTGGTGGAAGCTTTGTTATGATAATTATTTATTATTGTTATCGTTTATAATTTAAAAAAATTGTTATGTTCTTTCTCCCTGACTTGTACGTCTAGGGAATAGGTAGGCAAGTTACATGAAGAATTGAAGAAAGTGAAGGAAAGAGTCTGGAATTCGTGATGTGAAAATAAAGGGATTGACTAATGGTGGAGCCAAAATAGAAGTTTATTTGTGGCATATGAATGAATTGTATATAATTGTTTAAATATTTTCTAAATGATGCAGCAACTTATGAAACATTCTAAAAAGTTTAAATAATTCAACAAACTAATTAAGTTATGCAATGCCTTTGAATAAAATAAAATATCAATATTTCAATCACATGAATTTGTTTTGTTGCTTGAAGTCTTTAGAGCAAGATTTAAGAAAAATGAAGAACTATAATAGCTTAAGTGAAACATGTCATCATAATTGTATATAACGGAGGAAGATTGGGACATGAGATAATCAATGAATTCAAGATGTTTGGGATGGGAATATTCTAATTAAGGTATGGGTCAAGGGGATGAGCCATGTATGAAGAGATTTATAAGAAATATAACTTTTTAGTAAGCTTTATGATATTTATTCAAATAATAATATTGGGTAATTAATTAAACACTTAGTAGGTAGGCCAAAATGAACTTATGATAACAACAACAACAACAACAACAACAACAAACCTTTATCCTACATGAATCCTTCTTCTCCATTGTGTCCTATTATGTGTCATGTTCTCATTTAATTCTAATAAATTAAGGTCATTTTTTATACATCCTAGCCAAAATGAACTTATGATGATCATACAAAATGATGACTTCGAGTGGGAGGGGGGCTTTTTTTTAAGTCGCTTGTCAAAGGATATCATATAAACCTTACATTTAGTCGTCCTTTCTTTTCCAAGTGAAGATCATTTAGTCTATTGAAGCATTTATAATGATGTCATCGTAATGAAAGTGGTGGTCAATTATATGAGGTTCTTTGAATCTTCGTTGACATCGATAGTTCTATCAATACATTTTTTATTCATTTGTCTAAAAAGTTTACTTTGGACACCATGAATTTTAGAAAGGATCTATGATCAACTTCTCATGTGAGGGATGTGTCCTAGAAGGTATAATCATCCTTGAAGTCACTTGTTTAAGATTACTTACCATACACAAAATAAAGTATACTGATTTTATGATGCCATTGTGCTCCCTTTGCTTATAATATAATCTTTGTACAATTCTTGTCATATAGGTTCCAAGTAGCTATCTCAATTAAAATTCTAATAACAAGATTATTTAGGCTAAATGGAATTGCCACTATCTGTGGAGATTTGGTTCAATATCAAAAGTTCTATCTCAATATCATTCAGGAAGGAGAATATTTATTCTACTTGCTAAAAATGCTAATAAGGTTGCATATGAATCAAGTCGAGTCGAACCAATGGCTATTCATGCTTTAGCTTGTTTATTAAAAACCTATTCAAGCTCAAGCTTGATTTGAGCTTTTGGGATAGTGTTCAAGCTTGTTTCATTTAAACTTCTTTTTGTTTGAGCTTGGCTCGAGTTTGGTTCATTTAAAAAATATCGAGCATTTAAACGAAAGCTTTTGTTATTTGCCCAAATAAGTTTTATGGAGCTTATAAATGAGCATATTAATGAACCTATCAATTGAGTAGCTCATTAACTTGTCAAACAAGCCTTATGGGTAAGTGAGGTCTGTGTTTTGGGTTTTTTTGGGATTAAATTGAAAATAAATTTAATTAATAATTAAATAAAAAAGATGCTAAATTAAAGTAATTAATATTATTTGAAATTTAATTATTCTTACTATAAGTTATTATTTTATTTTAAAAATTATTAATAAATTATTTAATTTATTAAATATTAATGAGTTTTTATCAAGCTTCATATGAGCCTTAATCAAGTATTAAATCAAGCTTTAAATTGAACCTTAATCGAACTTTAAATCGAGCTTTAAATTAAGCCTTATTTGAGCATCTTAACGAGCTTGTTCACAAACTTAAATGATATTGTTCATGAACATAAATGAATTAAATAATAAATTATTCAAGCTCATTCATTTAACATTTAAGTATTAATAAAGGTGTTCATGGTTGTTTGCTTAGTCAGTCAAATGATTATGAGTGAGTTCTTAACGAGCTAAGTTATGAGTAGCTTGTCGAATGCTCAATTTTTTTGCAGCCTCAGATGCTAATTAATGAGGCTTCAATAGGTTGATGTGGCTATTAAAGTCCCTATTTTTATTGGAGAGGTTCTTACGAAGATATTTGGATTAGTTTCTTATGTGATTGTAATTTTTGAATTCTCAAAAATCTCTTTATAAATAACTTAGATGTTTATTCAAAAAAATCATCTAAGATTCTTGGGTTTGACTTGAATGACACTTTTTATCAACCATAGATATAATTATATGACAATACTACTAAGAAAAGAAAAGAAATTTTGCACCCGAAATCAAACAAGCAGTCAAAGAGGATGTGCATAAACTCTTAGATGTTGGGTTCATCTGAGAGATTCAACAAACTCATTAGATCTCCAACGTAGTGATTGTTATACCCTGGGCTCAAAAGGCAATACATCATGGCTACACGAGACACGATGAGGAGAATATAACAATCTATTTTGTACTCACAAGAAAAACATTTACATGCAACAATAATAATTATAATTGGCTAACATAAATAGGAAAACATATATTATTTTATTTCATTAAAAGAACTCGTAATAAGAAGCATGATAACAATCAATGTCTAACAACAATAAAACAAATCATTTAATAGAGAATTGAAGGAAACAATAACAATAGGAAATAAAACTACCCAAACCAAATAACAATTTAAATAAAATTAATGAATAAGCTTAAAGTACCAAATGATTCTACTATTGTAAAATATGCTCTTGTGGCGAGGGTCAACCTAGCACTCTAGTAGAACTGATATAAAAATAATTTTAACAAATGAGTTTGACTAATCGAACTCAACAAGTAATTACTATATATTAAAATATAAATGACAAACGAATGGGGAATGTTGTATGAACAACAAAATGGCACGAGTGACTATATATGAGTAGGAAAATTAAAATCATTTTGTCAACATGAACTTGTCATAATGCAATGCTAATGAGACTCAATATTAGTTCTAAATGAGGTTTTATAACAATGATACTTGTGATCATTTGCATGACAAAAGTGCAACTGATTCATTTTAATTCTCGCATAATCATATGTAATCATGACCAACATATACATTTAAGTCTCTAAATGTGATCCATCAATCAGGTTTAATTTTACTATATATACATAACTAACAATGCAATGAATGACATCTGAAAATTGAAGTTACAATATATACTGAAAAGTAATACTTATTCTAAGAATATTGTCATCATGCCAAGCTTATAATCATAAATATGCAAACTTCACATATTTTTATGCAAATATTTATGTAATTCAAACTAGTAGATTCATACATTTCAAAATATGACTCAATAATTTTTAACTATTTCATTTTATGTATTTATCTGCATAGTTATAATCGGTTTTATCAAGGCATCCTGAAGTGGGAAGGTAAACACCAACCCAAAGAAATCCAGTGATTCTTTATAGAATTGCCACTAGGTTGTCCGTGGCCCGGCTAGCCAATATCCAAAAGGGTTCTACTGACCCACACACCATTCCATACTGACACAATTTATATACATTTTATAAGCAAATCTTTCATTAGATATTTATCACACATTATGATCAGTGTTATTATTCTTTCAAAACATGATTTATGCATGAATAAAAGTAATAACATTTAACATAGTCATATGAAAAGAACTACTACAATTGCCAAATATGATTAACACTGTAGAAGGTTATGCAACAATAACTCAAGGGAACTATTCATGCAATTTAGACATTCATTATGAAGAATAAAAAAATGAGATATACAAACATGTATAAATTAAATACAGAATGTCAATGATATGACTGACAATCTTATCAGATATCTAAGAACTTAGTATAAGAGTAAGAATAACACCCCTAACAAGGAAGTGCACGTTTATCCTCTAATAAATAACAATTATATATCTCGAGGTGAGCAAAACAAAACTCCTAATTTTGAAGTTCAATTGACAATGTTTAGCAGACTCAGTTGAAAAATCCTACATAATACAAACCTCCGATTAATTATGGCATGTTAAAAAAAATGTATTAACTTTGATCAGTTGTTAAAATAAGCACAACCTAATTTACTTAAATTTCTCGAATAAATTATCAAGTAATCATTGTTGTTACAGGTAAGGCTATTAGTTTGGCTTGAGAATCGAAGATCGCTTGAAAATCAAATCGAAATTTGGATCGGATTGAGATCGAATCGAACATGTTGAGTCCTGTTATGAGCTAAAAATTTGGATCAAATTTTTTTCGAGCCGATCTCGTGCCAACCAAAAATTGGATCGATCTAGTTGGAGATCAGATTGAATTTTTTTATTATTAATAAATTAAATTTATATATAATACCTATAGGTTTGTAACAACAAAATTATTTTAAAATTAAGTGTATTGAGTTGTAACTTGTAATTTTTAAAATATATGTAATATATTTATAAGTATAAATGTTATCTCTTTGAAAATCATATTTTTTATTTCATGCACTTAATTCTATATTTTAAATTTTTTTAATAATTATTTTTTATTAAATTCAAGCTAGCTCAATTAAAATGAGCCAACTCTATTAGATTTCAAGCTAAAAAATAAAGAAAGTTTAATTCAAGTCAGCTCAAAATCAATCTCAAAACGAGCCGAGCTAGCTCGAAATCAAATGATTTGAACCACAAGTTGTCTCTAGTCGCTCAAAAATCTTTCGAGCTGATGTCAAATCGCTCGTTAATAGCCCTAGTTACAGGAACTAAGTTGATATATGATCTAAATTGTGCTTTCACCAATTTGATTATCAAACACTTGAATAGAGCATATTTGTTAACTAACACAAATATAATTTAATACTTTTAGTCTTGTGCCGAATCAAATTAAACTATAATTATCAAAAGATGAGGACAATTGTTTGAATTTAATTGCTTCATCTCAAAGAAAGAATAATTATAATAATTCAATACTAGCATCAAACACACTTATATAAGCATAAATTAAAACCTACGAAAAGAAGGAATTAAGAACAAATTACCTACAAGCTCTCCAATGGTTGACAATGAGAACCTTAACAAATGCTTTGCAAAGAAACGACGGTTGCTAGTCGAAAGGGGGAAGAGAAGGAACTTGGCTACTGATTGATATCAAAGAGGAAGGGAGATGAGTGGAAGAGGGAGAGGGACTTGCAGCTATGGTTTCAGAAAGAGGAAGAAGTTATGTCAGCAATTGTAAGGAGGAGATCAAAACAAAGAGATTGTGTGGCTTGGATGAGATTTTTCGTGGTGCCCTACCTCACTCCCCCTTTAAATTATTAGTGAAAGTGACAGGAGCGAGGAAAAATCCACAAGATTTTTGGCACAAATCATGGTTGGAGATGGTAGCATTGAGGAGGGAGACAAGCTTGATTCGATTCGCTTGAGAGAGGCTTCGACTCGATCGTGTAAGGTTGTCGATCCAAATGCTGGGCTAGTTTAGTTTGCTACAGTGATGGTCAATAAGTCAAACAACAAATGAAGGGTATGCATTGATTTTTAAGCAAAATAATGATGCTTTTCCAAACAATTATTATCATTCACTTAACTTCTATAAATTCTATGGTAAGTTATTTCATGTTAAGTTTTCTTTACACTTCTACTTATCATCAAATTATGATGAATGCATTTGAGAAAGATGGGATGAGCTTTATTACTAATGAAGAGATTAGTGATGAAACTAGGATTTTAAGTGAGAAGAGTCAAATTATAGCAAAATTAGAATGATTCTATAGATGAACTCTATGTGTGGTGCAAAAATGTGCAAGTTATTTTAAAAATTGGTGGGGCTTAGTTGATTATATTCTCTAGATCACATTTCATGCAACTAGTAACCAAGCGAAGTATGAGGCAAATTTACCTAGCATGAAAAGGCTCATAACTTATAGGGATTCTAAATTTGTTGGTGAATTAAGTTCATAGGCAATTCCATGAATTAAGTTCATAGGCAATTCCATGAATTAAGTTCATAGGCAATTCCAAGTGCTTAATTTTTGGCTATTATTTTTTCAAAGTCTCACTTTTGATTTGTGTAGAGTGAAAGAAGTAATTATTAGTGTATGATCAGCAAAGTATTGAATATAGCAAAGTAGATATAGCCAATCACCAAATTCTACTCTACTTTCAATTCAATACTGCTAAGGTAGTGATTAGGCAAATCCTCAAGATAGTTCTATAAAAATTAAACTTTTGTGGAGGTTAACAAAGTACTCCATTGATCTTAATGAGTATAAGATGGATTATGTGCTTCAAATAATAATTAAAGTCTTTGTTCTTTCAGATTTTGTAGAGTTTATTTCAATTGTACTTGAAGAAACAAAACAAGATTTTCAAGAATCCTCTTTGATTATGCATATCAATAGTGCAATTGGAGAAGAAAATAGCAGAATTAGCATAGTCTCAAAGAGTATTCAAGGAATGATTTTGAATGTGTTAACTAACCAATGTTTAATGCGACAAACAATTAAGTAGAGTATGAAGCAATGCTACTTGAACTTTGTGTCACAAATGGCATAGCATGAAAAGGCTCGCAACTTACAATGATTCCCACTTGGTTGTGAACCAAATTATCAAACAATTCAAAGTATGCTACTTGATTTTGGGTCAATAGCTGATCAAACTTCGAATGAAAACTGGCAAGGTGGACAATCTAGAGGTGAAATATATTCCTTAGAGAAATTAAGTAGGAAAACCACTTATTATGTATATCCTCATACAACTTCCATTCATGCATTGAATGCTCCAACAATTGAAGAATTTGAAGCAATGTAAGTGGATGAAAGAAGATGTTGGTGTACTCCAATCTTCAAATATCATATGGAATGAACTTGACTGCCTAGGCACAATGATACCCAAACATTTCAATGTGAATTTGCTCTGTATTTTGTATTTAATGGAATGTTCTACAATAACCCATTCTCCAAAATAAGTCTAAGATGCCTTTAACCAGCTGAATCCAAGAAGTTGCTAGAAGAAATTCATGCTACTGATTGTGAAAATCATTTTTAGTTGCTGAGATTTTAGAAAAGGAACTCATTAAATAAGGAAATTTTTGTCTTACTCTCAAGCAAGATGTTGAGAGTTCGCTAAGGAATGGCGTGGCTGTCAACTTCATGTAAGATTATATCAATGTAGTTAACAATTGCATCTAATCATAATTTTGTGGTTATTCACTAACTATGGAATGAATTTCAACAATCATATTTTTATAATAATAGAATATAGGCATTTTTTTGGTCTTGATGGATTACTTCACTAAGTGGAATGAAGTAAGAGACCCTAGTTATCATGTTCAGGTTTTTTAACTTACTTCCACTTATAATCATTGTCATCAGTGATTTGCAATTTGCTAAAATGGACTTGATAGACTTTTGCAATAAGAATAAGCTTTATATGCTGTCTTCTATAGTTAGCCATTCTCATATAAATAGGTTAGTGATTGTCTTGAAAAGAATTTCTTAAATATCAAGCCTTTTTTGCATTAAAGGTATTTAGGAAGATGAACTTTTGTAAGTATTATGTGCAAATAAGATTACTCCATTCACACTTTAGTGCAAGAACTCCCTTCTCATCAACTTTTGACAAAAAAATGGTAACTCTAGCCGAGTTTGTATGATTTATCTACTTGGACTAAGGAGTTGAAATCAATATCATTTTTCTAATAAAATATAGTAGACTCAAAATGTACAAAACATATGCTACACAGTTGAATTAATGAAATAAAATCTTGCTCACAGAATTAAAGAGCAAAATGCGAAAGCAGTTTGATCCTGCTCAAAGTTAAAATTAAGATATTTCTAATTCAATGGTTTTGTGCTTAGAAAAGTTGGAGCAATTAGCCTTTCAGAAGGAAGTGACAAATTGATCCGTGCTGTTGACCTCATTTTTGGAGTGAGGATTCAATCTTACCATCATAGGTTTGGGAGTCTTCTAGACGCTAAGAGCTCCTTAGTTATAGGACACTTCTAGTGATTAAGTGAACACTTAACCTAAACCTAGAGACTTTAGGAGGGTTTGTCATAGGATTAGGCTAAGCCTTAGGACCCAAGGTGACATACCCATCCTATGGCCTAAATAAGCTCATGCCTATCTCCTTAGTCAAAACCAGATTAAACCTAAATTTAATGAAACTCAATAGAAATCTAAATCAAACATATTTGAATTAAAATATAAAGTTAGTTGAGCTTGGGTTGAGATAATTATGTTGATTAACTCAATTAACCTGTTTAAGCTCAAAATCACTTAAGTCCAAATAAAATCAAATTAAATCAAAATTAAATTAAAATTAAATCAAATTAAATCGAACTAGAAACACAGAATTAATGTATAAACACAAACAAACCAAAAAAATAAATCAAGATGGGACACAAAGTAGCAAATAGATCATTTGACCTAGAGTTGACTCATATGGGCCCCACTAACTCAAAAGTCAATTAATCGAAATGTAGCCAAATTAGACCACTTCAAGAATTCAAAATCATCAAATGAAAATGTTTAAATATAACTCTAAACAAATCTGAATCCAAAGAGGTCTTAAGTGGGTTGGTTTGACCACTTAACTCAAATAAACTCAAATATACTTCATTAAGCCAAATCCAAATCAAATTAAAAAAAAAATAATTTAAATCAAATTTTCAAAACCAATTGAAAATCATAAATGAATATAATTCAACCTTTCCTTTGATTTAATTTAATCAATTTGGACATTTGAATTGATTGAACCTAATTTAATATATTTGAGTCAAAATGAATCAATTTGAGTTAAAAAAAAATCAATCAAATCAAAGCTTAAACCAATTAAAATTAATCAAAAGCAAACATCATAAATGAATAATCAAATGTAAATAAAATTAAAATTCAATTCTAAAATGGCTAATTGAGATAAAGAATCTAAATTGATTCATTTAAGCCAAAAGAATTAAAACTTGTTCAAAATTAATTAACTATAAACAAATGTTATATATAAAATACATTAATCATTAAATCAAAATAATTAATTTATCAAATTATGAATCCATATTATAAATAATTATTAATCATACTTAAAATTATCTTATTTTATACATATAACTTATAAATTTTCGTTCAATTATTTATGAAAATTATTAAAATTATGTAAAACTTTTAAAATTATTTAAATAAAAAAAATCAAGTTTCACCAAATTAAAAAAAAAAGTGACAAAAAAAAGACAAGACTATTAAAGCACCTACTATTTGCTAATTTATGTGATCATGATAGTACATAAAAAAAATTGCAAAATAATGAAATGAAATAAGAAGAGAGCATATATAAAGTTTTGGCATATAGGACAAAATCTCCCATTCTTTTTCAAGCTCACCAAGCTCTCTCTCTCTCTCTCTCTCTCACTCACACTCACACTCGGACAAAAAAAAAAAAAAACGCTCTGATCCTCATTGGTTTGAAAAAAGAAGCTGACCTCTCTGGTTTTATTTTTTTACGCAGTGAGCTTCTCTTCCCTCCCATAGGTCAAACTCAACCATCTCAACTAGCAAGCATAACTACCTTCTTCTCCTGTCTTCCTCATTTAAACCAAATAAGTTGCAGCCTACTCTTCCTTGGCTCATGCTAGCCACCTCCATCCTTTTCCTCGCCGGCAATAGAATCCATGTTTATCCCAAACAAGGTCACAACCTTGGCTCCAAACCAACTTCATCTACCTCTCTCTCACATAGCTTCCCACTTTCTCCATGCCGAAATCAGCCCAGTAAAACTCAAAAGAAATCAATGCCGCCAACCTGAGTTGAAGACTAAAATCGTCTCAGCTGATAATTGGTTTTGGGCGTCCACCTGGCCATTTTATTCAGTTCTCCCTTCTATTCTCGGTTTTTCTCATCATTCATGCGAGTTACCTATCTGTGCCCACTATGTCCATCTTTCGCTTAGATTTATTTCATCATTTAGCTTATGCTAAAGCTCCATAAATTTAGGATTGAGGTTCTTTGTTTTTATTTTAAATCATCTCTCTTGATTTCCACTTTGTGTTGATGGATTATAAGTCCTATCAATCTAATAAAATTCAACTTAAATGAATAAATCTCTTCACTTTCAAAAATATAAAGCCCAATTATAGGATAGATTGAAATGTTCTTAAACTACAGTATTAGTATTCTACTTTCTCCTTTAGATTCCAAAAATAAGTCTTCTCCTTAAACTTTCCCATTTGATTTTTCTAATATAATTAATCTTTTAATAGTCTAGCCTTGAAATCTTTGGAGATGATAATTGTCTACTTTAATGAAAGTATTCTTTTGGAATTTCATTCCATGATGTAATGCTTATGGAGACTTTTCCATATAGAAATTTTAGAACTTCTCAATATAAACGCTTTATTCATTCATATAAAGTAGGAGAAAAATCTCTATATTGAAGTAAATGAGTCATATTAAGTGATTAGGTTTATTGAAGGTGATCTTATCTTTCGAGATAGACATTATACCTGATATATATCGATTATTTCAATAAGTACCTCTTACGATCTGTGTGGTGCCCCCCCATATGCATCCAAAAATAAACATCACAGATATTTCTAATGACTCCACGGGGGAATCACACTTGCATTGGATATGACATGTGAGGGGTTTATGCCAAGGGCATAGAAGAAGAAAATCTGCTGGGGAACTTTAGATCCCGATCTAATATAAAAAATCTCTGGTTCTAAAGTTACCAATAAGTGAGAGAACTTTCGATTAATGTTAATCATTCAATCGTAGTGTATAGTAACGTCATATAGAGTTTTAAAATTTAAGATTATGAAATTCATCATTTAAAAAACTAGATGGTTGGGGAATGATGATGTGCGATCTAGATCCATGGTTTTATTCATCCCGGTTGCTAATCTACTTAGTCGAGGAGATGTCATCGGCGAAAGTATTATTCGAACGCGCGTTCGTCGTCAAATCTTTGTAGAAGGTGATGTTTGTCAGGAGATATTATGTCTTAGTGAGAGAGGTTGTTTATCAAATATATCTTATGATTCGACTTCGAAGGCGAGCCATTTGGGAGCATCATTCTGATCATGATTGTAATATAATGGAGCCTTCTTGGCCAAATCACCGTCGGAGGACTCACAGGTCGTATGCGCATCATCTGTGAGCTCATAAGCCAATTCAGGAGGACCTGTCGTCATGACATAAGATTGATTAAGAGTGAGCATAGTAGAGCAACTTGATTTGACATTGACCTGTGAGAGTTTTCTTAATTTATTTTTCACCAATGGAAGGTGAATAAAATGAGTTTTGCTTTAAGCTTTTAATGATTGAATTTCATTTAAGCAGTTTTTAGATTTATATTTGATTTAAGTTAATTTGATTTGAAATTAGAATTACTTTTTGATGGAAGCATCAAGGATCAACTTTAAGCCCTTATCTTTTAGCTTTAGTTATGGATGTTCTTCTTAGGCATTCTGAGGAAGATGTACATTGGTGTATGCTTTTCTTGATGACATTCTTGTTGATAAGACCAAAAGAGTCAGAGAAACTTGAATTATGGAGGTCAATATTATTAGAGTCCAAAGGTTTTCGTTTTAAGTAGATCTGAATATATGGAGTGTAATTTTAGTTATAAGTTCTAGTGGTAGTGTTGTGACATTAGGTGAACAAGTCATTAATAAGAGTGGCGATTTAGATATTTAGGTTATTGTTTGAAAATGATGGTGACATTGATGGAGATGTTATTAGTAGAATTCAAGTTGGATGGTTGAAGTGGAGGAATGCATCGGCTTTCTTGTGTGATAGAAAAGTTTACTTAAACTTAAGGAAAATTTTATAAGATGATGGTAAGACTGCAATGACTTATGATGCAAAATGTTGGCAATAAAGAGAAGCATAAGACTAAGTTAAGTATTCTGAGATGAGGATGCTTAGGTGGATGAGTGGCTTTACTCTTAGAGATAAAATCTGAAATAGTATGTTGGAAAAAGTTGGAGTAGCTCAGGTGGCGAATAAGATTAGAGAGTGTCGCTTAGATGGTTTAGCCACATAAGCGTCAGCGATGATCCGGTTAGGAGAGAAATGCATTAGATTTCTGTTAAGAAAGGTAGTGAAAAGACTTGGTTAAGATGTATAAAAAAAACCTAAGTATACTTGAATTAAAATGACCTTGTCAAAATAATCATGACATGAATCCTTTAAATCTTTGTGTGTTAATCTGTTGCGTCCCGAAGTGGCGTGTTGTATGGCTTGAATCTGATGAAAAAATGTCTGAGGTCATTACATCGGCCGGTGCAGTGCGTGTTAAATAAGCAAGGTTCCACATTATATGGGCGGATCACGGGCAAAAAATTAGTCCATGAAACTAGAATTAGGTTAGGATCTTGAAATATAGGTAATTAATGGAATTAATAGATATTATGGTTCATAGAAAGATAAATATTTTATGTGTTCAAGAAACTAAATAGGTTGGGGAGAAGACCAAAGAGATTGATAGTTTAGGTTTTAAACTTTGGTATTGGTAGAAATTGACTAGAAATGGTGTAGGTGTGATTATAGATAAAAGTTTGAAGGATAATGTTATAAATATTAATAGATGTGGAGATAGAATTATAGCTTTAAAGATTATTGTTGATACCAAGATTATCAATGTTATAAGTGTTTATATACTCCTTAAGTAGGTTTGGATGTAAGTTCGAAAAGAAAAATTTTGGAATGAATTAGAGGATTAATATAAAGATACCTCTTGAAGAAGAAAAATTTATTGGAAGATTTAAATGAATGTTGGTAGAGTGGTAGAAGATTTTAAAAGTATTCATGGTGGTTATGGATTTGGGTACTAATGAAGAAGGTAGGGTATATTAGATTTTCTTTCTTATGATTTTAGTTCTTATACTTTATTTAAGAAAAGAGATGAATATATTATTACTTATAAAAATGGATCTAGTAAAACAGATTGATTATTTTACGATAAGAAAAATAGATCGTTTAGATTGTAAAGATTGTAAGGTCATTCAAGTGAAAGTTTAAAACAACGTCGATTAGTTTTAGATTTTAAGATGAAAAGGTGTAAGAGGAAAAATAAATCAAATTGTCTAGGATTAGATGGGGACACTTAAAGAACACAAATAAAATATTTTTAAAGAGCAAGCTACAAGAGCTTAATTTGGGATGTTCATAAGGAAATAATGTTATATGAAAAAAATTAAGAAGTTCTGATAAAAATGTGCTTGGAGAATCAAAAGGAAAATCTTCTTTTAATAAAAAATAGTTGGTGGTGGAGTCAGAGTGTGCAAGAAAAGATAAGAAATAAGAAGCATTGTTATAAAATTTGGTTTAGATGTAAAACTTGGAGAATTGGGAAAGATATAAAGTGGCGCTAGAATTCTAAGAAACAAAAAATTTTTTTTAGTGATTTATAATAGATTAGATACCAAAGAAGAGAAGATGTATGTAAAGTTAACCAAAAGAGATAGAGAAGAAAGACCTATCAAGTGAGAAAGGATGAAAACAATAAAATATTTTTTAGAAATGATATTGAAATAGTGGATAGATTTTGATAAACTTTTCAACGAAGATCCGAAAGTACGATTGATTTTAAGAACCTTAATACCTAAATAAAATAGAATTTTATTTTATCGTCAACAGTATATGAAGTTAAGAAGCTTTAAAGAAAATGAAATGTGGAAAAGCAAGAGGACCTGATAATATTCCAATAAGGTGGAAATGTTTAGAGATCAAGGAATTTGGCTTACAAATCTTTTAATGTTATTTTAAAGACTAAAAAGATGCCGATGAGTGAAAAGAGTTTGTTGGTTCCTATATTTAAGAATAAAGGTGATGCACAAGAGTGTGCAAATTATGAGAATTAAGTTAATGTGTCATACATTAAAATTATGGGAGAGAGTAATTGAGCATACAATGTGATACAAAAGTTTCTCACAATCACTTTGGTTTCATGCCGTAGATCTATGGATGTTATACATTTGTTAAGAGGTTTGATGGAGAAGTATAGAGAAAGTAAGGAGGATCTACATATGATATTTATTGATTTAGAGAAAGCTTATGATAAAGTTTCAGAGATGTTCTTTGAGAGTTCTAGAAACGTAAAATGAGTTAGTTATATTCAAATAATTAAGGATATGTATACTAGAGCTATTACTTGTGTCCAAACACAAGGAGGATTGACAAAATATTTTCCTATTTTGGATTACATCAAGGATCAACTTTAAGCCCTTATCTTTTGCTTTAGTTATGGATGTTCTTACTAGCATTTACAGAAGATGTACCTTGTATGCTTTTTTTGATGACATTTTTCTTGTTGATAAGACTAGAGAGGAGTCCAAGAGAAACTTGAATTATGGAGGTCAATCAAAGTCTTTAAGTAGATCTAAATTGAATATATGGAGTATAATTTTAGTTGTAGAAGTTTTAGTGTAGCTATTATTGAACAAGTCATTAATAAGAGTGAGCGATTCAGATATTTAGGTTCTATTGTTTAAAATGATGGTGAAATAGAAGATGTTATAGAATTCAAGTTGGATGGTGGGAGGAATGCATCCGGCATGTGATAAAAGTTTTACTTAAACTTAAGAAAATTTATAAGATGGTAAGACTAATGACTTATGGTGCAAAAAAAAGAAGCATAAGACTAAGTTAAGTGTTACAAGAGGATGCTCAGTGGATGAGTGGTTTACTCTGAGATAAAATGCAAAATGAGTATGTTCGGAAAAAGTTGCTTCAATGGCGATAAGATTAGAGAGTCGCCTGGGTTTGGCCACATAAAGTCGGCCGATGATCCGCTTTGGAGAGAGAGATTTGCTTATGTTAAGAAGAGAAAAAAAGACTACAAGATGTAAAAATGCATATAATTAATAAATACAATGTGACAATGGACGAGAAGGATTCAAACCCCCAGATAAAGCTCATTGTTTGTATACTTGAATTAAATGAGAATGAATACATACACACAATGGAGACAAGGATTCATGTAATGACCCACCTAGTAGATAAAGGCTTGTTGTTGTTGTTGTTTGATGGGAAGATCCTCCCGGTTGAAATCATCATTTAACACAAACCATCATCTGGATAATTAATTGATCAATCAATATATTTGAGAACTTTAGACGCCAACTTTATTTAGCTCTAAGCAGGATCGATCTATCCGTAATGAATTAACTCGAGATATTTTGTTAAGTTGGATTTCTTTTAATAGATTTTTAAGTTTTATTAACCTAGACCCAGTTGAGAGTGAATATAGTAGAACACTTGATTTGACATTAGATCCTTTGTGAGCTAGAGTTTTTTTAATTTGTCACATTCGACAAACAGTTGAGGAAGGTGGATAGATTGAGTTTTACTTTAAACTTTTAATGATTGAATTTTATTTAAGTATTTTTTTTATTGATATTTGATTTAAGTTAATTTGATTTGAAATTAAAATTACTTTTTGATGGAAGTATCCCCTCCGGTTGAAATCACCATTTAACACAGCCATCATCGGGATAGTTAATTGATTAAATCGAATATATTTGAGAACTTTAGATCCTGTCAACTCTGTTTAGCTCCTAGAGGATCGATTCTTGTCACGTGAATTAACTTCTCGGATATTTTCTTGTTGGAAGCTATAATTTTTTTTAGGTTTTTTTTGTTAACTGCATCTCTGAAGAAAGGCCCGTAAGCGTCCTCAACATTGAATCTAAACATTTAATATAAAGGGGTATAATTAAAAAATGTCTTAATTAATTGTTACTTTCTGTATCACGGTGGTGTAGAAGGTATTGTAAATTGGTCTAATATCTTATTAGATTTTTTGAATAAATATTTAATTGATTCCAAGTTGATTAGTTTTTGAATATTCAATAGATTTTTAGTAATTCCATTCGCCAATTATATCAATTTCTTGTTGATCTAATTTGAGTATTTGATAAGGCGATGAATACGCTTCAAACATTTTCCAAGGATTCGTCGCTTATGCTTATTAACAACCATATGATCTCATGGAAAGTCTGATGAATTCTTTAGTTTTCTTCAATTTATTTGAATATGTTTGAAGAGTATATCTTAATTCCAAGAGGTTCTTTTATGCTTTGATTTGATGTTCAATCAAGATTCCTATTTCGATATCGAGCCTTTTCAATTGCTTAATTAGTCTTATGATCTCTTGTCTGTGAATTTAATACTTGGAGTATTCAATAGAGGCTCTATTCACATAAACAAACATCAACTTCAATATCCCTAACTACAAATTAGGTTTCATATTTAAAGAACAACTGGACTTCGAGTTTTGTCATAATTTCCTTTATGAATTTAACATTTAACTCCCCTTATCTCAGTTAAGATTTGTTTAGTTCTCCCTCTCTTTTTTGTTTGAGAAATTTGCGAGAACATGGACTCACTTGATTTTTTTTGTGAGAGTGGGTCTTTCATTACTCTCTCCAATTTTATAAATAAGGCCAAGAGGGGGTCTTACATTTCATTCCATTTGTTTGAGGAGTTAGTTTTTTAGTGGGCTTTCAACTCCGCTCAAATAAATTTTATAAGTACTTTTCACTTCTTTTTTTTATTTAATGTTTTACTTTTGTATTCATTGTACGTTCTTTTCCATCCCTCTTTTTCTTCTTGTTTGATTCTTTTAGTTTGAATTTAGCTTTATATTTCTTTGTTTAGCGTTCTTATGTAAGTTCTTTTTAGTCCCCCATTTTTTTCTAAGTCAAAAGATTTGATAAAATTTGGCACTATTAGGTTGGCGACTAACGGATGTTGCTTACTCAATAGCGTATGACGGTGTCTTGTCTCTGACCACGATTTTGTCCGCATCTAATGTATGACAGACCTTTCTGATAGACAAGCATATACTATACATATACATATTTATCACATGTATTGACTCATTTCTATCGCTGATGATCTGACAGGAGGAGAGATGGGATGTAGGAACCAAGAGAAGAGCTAATGATGATCTTCTGGTTGTGGCAAAAGGAAAGGTCGAAAGGAGATGAAAAGGGAGATGCCGAAAATCGAGAAAATACGCTAATCGGTGTATTCTCAGGTTAGAAAAATTCAGTTAAGAAAATAAGAAATGGAAGAGATTTTCGGTTTGGTGAAGAGAAGGAAAAAGAAAGGAAATAGAGGGAAGAAGAAGGAAGAAGGAAGAACAATGTCTTGGACAAAGTGGAAGAACCGAAGTGGGAAGCAATGAGTCTTCGTTTGGAGGAGGAAGTGGCGTGGAAAAATGGCTTCAGTTGGTTTAGAAGAAGAAAAAGGAGGATCATTGAGCAGAAACGATTAGAGCATGTCGTCACAGAGGAGATCGATCAGTTAGCCATTATGTTTCAAGGAGCTCCATGCGTGAAGAGAAGATCGATTCCATTGACGAGAGCCATGCGTGAAGAGAAGACCGATAAGCGGAGAGCATCAGCGTGAATTAGGGTGATTTAGGGATTTAGGTTATGGTTAATTAGTAAAATAGGTTTTTTTAAATTGATTTTTTAAGCGTTTAATTAACTTTAATGTGAATTTCACGAGGACATAATTAGATAATTAATATATACATATCAATTCAAGGTTATTGATATTAGAATCTGATAGCGCGATCCGTTCCGAACCAATTTGATTGAGTTAATGGGTCGATTTGACTCAAAATGCGCGTTTCATTTCGGCGCTGATTTTCGCGCTCCGAATTAAGTGTGCGATGCTTATTTGAGATTTTGATGTTTCGAGACTAACGATGCATTCAATTTTATGAATGAAGGTCGTTTGGTTTGTGTCAGCGTCTCCTGACCTCGATATGCGTGCAAACGCGTTGACGACTCGATCACTTGATCGGTTGATCTTTAGATGATGCAATATTTATATTTTGATCAATTTCGATGTTCTGAATGCGATGACGAAGTTCGTTCGTTGATCGAAGCTCATTTGGGTTGATTTTTGCGACGTCCAGTGCATTTCAACCTCGATTTGCGCATTGTCCCTTACGATCATTCGACATTTGCAAAAACTCGTCCGAATTGAGTGTGGACAGTCTCATTTGGTAGTTTTCGACCTTTCGAAGCTAACAATGCGATTAATTTTATGAACAAGGGTCGTATGGTTTGCGTCGGAGCCTCCTGATCTCAATATGCGTGCAAATGCGTTAACGACTCGTTATTGATTGGTTCTCAATACAACAACAAGCAAGCCTTTACTAAAATTATACTGCTTATATGATCTTACGAACCATTATCACCGACTTTCGGGCATCGGGGCGTTACAGGCGATCACGAGTTGCATTACTGAGTACATGGATTGAGCTTCTTACGAGATTATGCTTCTATCGAGGAGACGTACTACATGAACCTTTTCGATTGGGTGTGTCGATGGCGTTACTTATCGAGGAGGCTGCGAACTACTTTATCGGAGGAGGACTTCTCTCTAGCTCTGAGGGATTGGGCGAGGATTTGTTCTTAGTAAGATTTATAGTGATATGGCTCTGCATTTTTGTACTATTACGTAGGATCAGTTCAGTGCTTTGCGGCGGAGAATCTCTAGAGGTGAGTGAGTTTCTCTAGCCCTAGCAGTGTTAGCCAGGATTTACAGGATATTGGGAGTGATTTCTGGGGCAGATTCTCTAGAGTTGAGATGTGCTTAGGTTCCTCCACATACATGGTGCCTTTGCTTGTTTCGAGTATCCAGCATTCTTTTCAGGCCGAGGATATCCTACCGTCTTGCAATTATACCGAGCATCGTCTACTTTGGAGATGGAGCGGATTCGCATGTTCTTCTTTGCTCCTCATTTGGCCAGAGATCGATTTTTGTTAGTTCACCAGCCGGATATATTTGGTTTACCATCTGTTTGTCCACTGACGATTCTTTTCGTCACGGGGGCTTCAGATTGACCTAGTCTTTTAAAAATTGAAGTTCTCTGTAGAGAAAACTCCTTAACAACGGTTGGCTGTGCGATTGGCGAGCTGGTAAGCTTCAGTGAAGGCCTTTACATGGCCTCGGACGAGTGTACCACGGGTGGGTACTTCAGGAGTTGTAGTTACGATAGCTGGAAAATTCAAGCTACCAAATTGAATGGTCGCTCCAATATCTCATATGTTGATGACGACATTGGCTAGACAGATGTTCGCACCACGCCCTAGCTAGACGGTGAAAGGAGTGTTCTGTAGATTCATTCTGTAAAAGTGAAAGATGAGGATTAGTAATCAATAATTATTATTTCATCCCATACTTTCAAAATGCAGAGATACTATAGAACAAAATAATAGTGTAATAAAAATATATTCTACAGAATAATTCATTCGACATAGAGCCTCATACATTAGTATTTTGAATTTATTACATAATTAAATCACCCTTTTTGTTTTGAATTTTAAAATATTTTGTTCCTACTATAGCATGTATATGACTAGCCAAAGATGGAAAGAGAATCTTATTTCCAGCGGAGTCGCCAAAAATCTGTGAGCTCCAAAAATTCGCCACCAACCTCTCGACATATTTGAATTGAAGAGAGTGACTTAAGTGTCGATGTAATTTTCAAAAGACAGATGGAATAGCAGATAAGACAATACCTAGAGATTTTGCCCTTATTTGGTGAGGACTTTAGACTGTTTGGGTTTTTCTATATAAGTAAGCTATAGTTAATTACCCTCTCAAGAAGTGAGAACTTTCGATTAAGTCTAGTCATCGATTGCTTAGTGTGGCAGCGTATAGAAGAAGATATGAGTTTTAGAATTTAAGATTATGAAATTCATCATTTCAACCGGATTTGGGGAATGACGCTTCTAGATCCCATGGTTGACATCCGGCCGTGGTCCTACTACTTAGGGAGTGAGAATACCCAACCGTGGTATTCTTATCAAGAACACGCATTCGCCCAAGAATTGTAGACTGGATGATATTTATCAAGGAGACAATCTTATACCTTAACCGATGTTGTTTCTATCAGTATTCTATGATTCACAACTCAAAGCCATCGGATATAATCACGGCTGGATCGTGAATAATATAATAGTCTTATTGGTCAAACCAATTAGAGGACTCATTATCTCTCATGGAGTCTACCGCACCCTATGACACGGCCATGTCTTTACTAACATGAGATTGATAAGAGTAACACTCGATTTGACATCGACTTCTCATGAGTGAGTTTTCTTTAATCAACAAACATTCATTAGATGAATTTTGCTTTAAATTTTAATGATCAATTTCATTTAAGCAATTTTTTAGATTGATATTTGATTTAAGTTAATTTGATTTGAAATTAATTATATTTTGATGGAAGTATCCTCCTATTGAAATCACCATTCAACACGCCTATCATCTAAGATTGATTGAATCAATATATTCGAACTTTAGATCCGTTAACTCTGCTAGCAATGTAGGATCGACTGTCATTTAATGCATAGCTCAGATATTTTGCTAAGTTGGAATTTTATAATAAATTTTTAAGTTAACGCATAGGTGAGCAACATGTAGAACACTTGATTTGATATTACCCTTTCTCGAGAGTTTTCTTAATTTGTCACATCCAAAAAAGTCTGGTGGATAGATTGGATTTTGCTTTAAGCTTTTAATGACTAAATTTTATTTAAGCAGTTTTTAGATTGATATTTGATTTAAGTTAATTTGCTTTGAAATTAAAATTACTTTTTAATAGGAGTATCCCCTCTGATTGAAATCACCATTTAACACCCATCATCTTAGTTAAATTGAATCAATATATTTAAGAACTTTAGATCCTCACAACTTTGTTTTAGCTCTAATGTATGATTATATCTATCTATGAGAGAATTAACTTCGATGAAAATTTTTATAATCGATTTTGGTTTTAACTCGACCCCCAAGACTAAACCGTGAAGCAACCCTGAAGATCACTGAATTTAAACATTCAAAGATAGTGCGCCCATGTGAGTGTATTTAAGAATGTCTTAATTAACGATTTTGTTGCTTAGACGCGCGCTAAATCCGGTGGCATAGAAAGTGTTGTAAATTGGTCTAACATCTTATTAGATTTATTGGATTAACATTTAATTAATTCCAAGTCGATCTTTTGAATATAGATTTTCGATGAATTCTCAAATTCATCGCTAACTATGCTCAATTTCTTCGATCTAATTCGGTATTTGATAAGGTGACGAATACACTTCAAACATTTTCCAAGGATTTATTCTTAAAGAATCATACGATCTCATGGAAAGTCTCTATGAATTTTTAATTTTCTTCAATTTATTTGAATATGTTTGAAGAGTGTATCTTAATTCCAAGAGGCTCTCTTATGCTTTGATTTGATGTTCAATCAAGATTCCTATTTCTTTCGACATCAGGCCTAATTTTTAATTGCTCAATTAGTTTTATGATCTCTTGTCTGTGAATTTAATACTTAGATATTCAATAGGAGGCTCTATTCACATAAACAAACATCAACTTCAATATCCCTAACGACATTAGGTTTCCTATTTAAAGAACAAGTGGACTTAGAGTTTTGTTATAATTTCCTTTATGAATTTAACATTTAACTCCTCTTATCTCAGTTAAGATTTGTTTAGTTCTCCCTCTTTTTTTGTTTGAGAAATTTGCGAGAACATGAACTCACTTGATTTCTTTTTCTGATAGTGAGACTTTCATTGCTCCCTCCAATTTCTATAAATAAGGGCAAGAGGGGGTCTTACATTTCATTCTATTTGTTTGAGGAGTTGAAGTGTTTGAAAGAGATAAGTTAATTTTTTAGTAGGCTTTCAATTCCGCTTAGATAAATTTTGTAAATATTTTTCACATCTTTTTATTTTGATTTAATGTTTTACTTTTGTATTCCTTGTATGTTCTTTTCCCTACCCTCTTTTTTGATTCTTTTAATTTGAATTTAGCTTTAGATTTCTTTGTTTAGCGCTCTTAAGTTAGTTTTTTTTATTCTCTTATTTTTTCTAAGTCAAAGATTCATTTCGACAAAGATTTCCAGGGAGCTGCATCTAACAAATCGGCTTACTCCGACTAATGAAGGAAAATGCGTGTCTTACGACAATCAAGAACCGATTTTATCTCGTCACGCCTAATAAGCGCGGACAAGGCCTCGAATGGAAGAGACAAGCATATCGATACACATTCACATATTTATCACATATGTTCGGACTCATTTTTTTTTGCCTGCAATGATCTACAGAGACGAGATGGAGAGAGATGCTGAAGAAGAACCCCTTAATGATGATGTTCCTCCAAATCAAGCAAAAGGAAAGGTCGAAAAGGAGACGGATGAGATGAAGAACCTGAAGAACTACCAATGACGTGTTCTCCTCTATGCAAAAAAGAATTGGAAATTTCGGATTGGGAGAAAATAAGAGAAATGGAAGGGGATTTTTGGTTTGGTGAAGAGAAGGGAAGGAAAAAAAAAAAGAAAATGAAAGAAGAGGGAAGAAGAAGGAAGAGGAAGAAGGAAGAGGAAGAGGGAAGAAGAACTTGTCGTGCTGTTTTGGACGAGGGAGTGGAAGAACCGAAGTGGGAGAGCAAGGGAGTCTTTCGGTTTGGAGGAGGGAAGTGAAAACAAAAGTGGAGAAAATGGCTCCGGCTCAAGGAAGAAGAAAAGGGGATCTTTGAGAGGTGAGGAACGGCTACGCAGTGGGGAGATGTTCATGTGTCTGTGAGGAGGTTCGTATGCTCAATGGAGCTCGTGTGTGAAGAGAAGATCGACGGCTTTGATCGGGATTCCGTGTGAAGAAAAGGGTGAGGGAGAGTTCAGGGATTAGTGATTTAGTGGATTTAAAGAAGTTAATTAGTAAAATAGTTTTTTAAATTCATTTTGCATTTAATTAACTTTAATGTGAATTTTAAGACATAATATTAGATAATATATATATATATATATATATCAATGTATTATGCGATGTTCAACGCAATGACACGGTCCGCTTCGAACGGAGGCGCTTGTGCGGCTCAATCAATTTCTAAAATGCACGCTATCATTTCCACTGATTTTGAGACTTGTCCGACCGAAAGCAGATCTTGAGATTTGACGTTTGAGACTAACGACGAATCAATTTCAATGAACGATGTCGTTTGGTTTTGCTTACCCCTCGACCTCGATATGTGTGTAGCTGTTGACGACTGATCATTGATCTTGATATTTAGATTATGGAATATTTATATTTTGACCAATTTCGATGTCAACGCGGATGGTGAAGTCGCTTGTCGATCAAAGATCATTTTGATTTTGGACGCCCACAGATTTCAACCTCGATTTGCGCATTGTCATTTGGTAGTTTTCGACGTTTCGAAGCTAACGACATGATCAATTTCACAAACGGAGATCGTTTGGATTGCATCGACGCCTCTTGACCTCGATATATGTGCAAACGCGTTGACGACTCGATCGCTTGACCGGTTGATCTTTAGATTATGCAATATTTATATTTTGACCAATTTCGATGTTCTGAACGCGATGGCGAAGTCCATTCATCGATCGGAGGTCATTTGAATTGATTTCGATAATGTTGATCTCGCCCATTTTATGCTTCTAAAGCATTCAAAATACCTTATAAGCTCGATTCGGCTTGTGTAGCATATGTGAGGGTCAACACGAGATTTCAGATTTGATTAAGAGAGCACTTACATGTTAATGAAATAAAGTGAAAAGAAAACTCGTTATTAACAACAAGTGCAAGAGAGCAAATGCTAAGCTAAGCTCCCATACATAGACTTAAAATTTTAGATTTAGCTAAGAGAGATATTTGCATGTTAATAAAACCTATTAAGGACAAAGCCTACTATTAACAAGTTGTGGCAAAGAAGCAAGCAACCATATTAGGCTTACATGCATAAACCCCGACCTTTTTTTAATCTAATAGAAGAATCAATAGCATGATAATTTTATAGCAAATCGGAAAAACCAATTTCAGCATATTTCTTTTTGACCAAAAGAATGATACTAAATCTTGTAGACATTGGAAGTTCCCCTACCCAACAAGTCCAGATTTTTTTTCCTATCTCATGCCGCATTCAAATGCGAATATTATGAAAACCCGATTACTTGAGAAATGAAAGTCGACGCCTCATTTTTCTCCATCTTTCTCAAAATTTAGCACTTGTAACAAGACATAAGAAAATATTAAATTTCTACAGTAAAGAATGGCATTGAATCATGTAGAATTTTACTTCTTTTCATGTTACTTGTTACTCCTTAACCATCATAAGCAGTAGGCCAACACTTCAAGCTTGTTGTTTTTCATGTATTTTGCAAAAAACACAAAGAAAAGAAAACAGTGAAGAGGGGATCATCCAACCATGTCATTCAAGAGGGACCCAAAGCATGAAAATATATAAATGCTTGCATGCAATACGAAGCTTGGGCTATACATCATCCCAAGCTTCAAATCAAAACCTCAATATCATTTTAAGTATGTGAAAGAGGAATCCACCAAACTATATCATCCAAAGGAAACTAAAAATGCATAAAAATATGCTTAAGGTTGGATAGAGACAACCTGGGACTTTTCAGTTGCAAGAGAGGAGGGGGGAAGAGTGGTTCGACTTGCTAGGGCTCGGTTTGTTCGGGATGGACGGACGACCGATGAGGGCTCGGGCGTGCGGGCTCAGCTGCTTGGAATGGACGAGAAAGGGGAACGAGAGAGGAGGGGGCTCGGTCGGCTGGCACGAGAGGGAGGTCCTTCGCTCAGCTTGTACAAACGAAACGCAGAAGGGGAATCGAGAGAGGGGAGTTCGGCCGGGAGCAGGGGAATCGCACGAGAGGGACAAATAAGGGATAATCGCGTGAATGAGGTTCGACGCCTTCGTGTAGGCAACCCACACGCCCCTAATTGGCTAAACATGGCCTAATAGATTTATCGGTGAATTCAATTGGAGGGTTAATTGGCTAATCCTGATTTGGTAATTGGGCGGATGAGCCCAATTGGCTGATTTGGGTGGCTGATTATGAGGGTATTAAGGGATTTAAGCAGTCATTAATTAAAATTATCATAATAATGACATTATTATTAACATTTTCGCACGAAATTCTTCAGCGAATCATTCCGCATTGCGAACCCTAGCAATATGGGTGTCAATTTTAGGCAATTTTATTGTGTTGGACGCAAAGGCGATGTCCGTTTCGCGATCCGTGGTCGTTTGAGTGACTTCGGCGATAATTAGAGCTTGAAATTGTACGCCGTGATTCAATCGCCGACGCTCGCACTAGCCAAATTGATCGCGGTGTCGCTTGATAGATTTGATATTTCGGCGACAACGACGCTATCAATTTCACAAATGGAGGTCGTTTGGACGCCATCGGGGCTTTCCGACTTCGGTATATGCTTACATAAAGAATTGATTTTAATTAATTGATTGGTTATTAATTGATTCGATATTTTTTTATTTAATTAATTTTGATATTTTAGACACATTTATGAAGTTGAATTTTAGATCAAGAGGATTTTTTGATTGAATTTGATCACGATTAGGGCATTTCATGTGCAATCCGTGTGACGCTTCCATTAATTGCAAATTTTAATTTTTTGTGTTTAATTTGATTTATGGATCATATATGTATATCAACAAGACAAACAGAGGGACTTCAATCGAGGGCTAGCCTTCGACGGGACGAGCGGTGTTGTCTTGAATGCAAATGGAGGCGTGGAGGGAGAGACGAGTGTTCACCTTCTGGGGAGATGGGCGCCTTTGCTCGACTCTATGTATGGAGTGAGAACCGAGAGAAATTCCAGAGAGAGGGATGTGCAGCGCTCGAATAGGGTTAGGGTTATGGATGTTGTGTCATTAGGGTTAGGTATTAATAGGTATTTATGTAGATTTACTTTTTTTTGTTTAAGAGGTTAAATAAATTTTAATTTTGACTTTATGCAGTTTCGTCGCCACATAGGTAATATTGGTGTCAATTTAAGGTTATCTCGTTATTCCGATGACGTCGCTTGCTTTCGCAAGTCATTTATTTCAAATCGACATCGAATCAATTTTCGTCAAAACGACATTATCACTCGACGCCGACATTCTGCGCGGCCACCCACATCGAAGCCTCATTTGATAGATTTTGATGTTTCAATACTAGAAGCGTGATCAATTTCGCGAACAGAGGTCGTTTGGACATCATCGCAACTTCCCGACTCCGATATGCGCGCAGATGCGTCAACGACTCCTCCTTGATTGGTCGACTGTCAGATTGTGCAATATGTATATTTCAATCAATTTCAATATTTTGAATGTGATGGTGATGTATGTTCGTCAATCAGAAGTTGTTTCGACTAGTTTCGGCGATATTCAGTGTATTTCAGGTTCGATTCGCACGATATCGTATTCGAAGTCCGTTGAATTTGCTTCATAAATCCAATTCGACTCGTGGATCATGTGTGCAGGTCAACAATTATGATGTGTTGCATTTTGTCAAATAACTGTGAATCTCAATAGTTGTTCAATCATTGCATTTTGGTTGAATTATCAGCTATCTATTCAACATTTTAACAATCACTTCAGTTTTTCTTAATATCTTTAAGTTCTATTATGAACTATAGGTAATGTGTCATAGGGAGTTCATAAACTAATTAGATGATTTTTATTAATGTTGAGATTTAATTATACGAATGTATTGAATTTATTCCATTAAGTTGTTTTATGATTTAAAATTTCTATTGATTCACTTAAGGGTGATAGTTTGAATTCTAGTGATGAAGGATTAGTTCTTCTAAGTTAAGGTTCATTAATCATATATATCACACTAATTCTTGCCAAATGAATTAAGTATCCTAAAAATATAAGATGTATAGAAATTAATTTCATTGCATTAATTAAGTTTACAATTAGATGAAAATAATAATATAAATCATTGTAGTAATCTTAATAGCCTTGGCTAGCTAGTAGACTATTTTGCTTGCCTCGATCAAATATGCACTATGTCGGATCATCTTGTGTATCTTTTGACAAGGTTACTTGATTCATATATTTGGTGAATGATAACTTGCCATGTTAATTAGTTGACTCACGCTAATAAGGTCTTGATCATTTTTTGTGATCGGATTCAACTGTGTTGTGTATTAGGAGGCAATTGTCGTCATCCAATCTAGTTGGGCCCAAAAATACAAAGGTAGGATCATCTAATGTAATCAATCACAGATCATCAAGCTTTGTAGCTATTACCAATCCCAGCTTGATCTTCTCTTTCCTGACTTTCAGCCAATAGTTAGGAGCCTTAAGGGATGTTGGTGAAGAAGTTATTCAATATAAGAAACTTTATAAGCTTGCAACTAAGACACGCTCTACTCAAAATTTAAGTTTTCCATATGGTAGAAATTTTTAAAATTGTTACTATCTCAATTAATT
The DNA here is from genome assembly GCA_021442155.1 of Cymbidium sinense. Classification (NCBI taxonomy): domain Eukaryota; kingdom Viridiplantae; phylum Streptophyta; class Magnoliopsida; order Asparagales; family Orchidaceae; genus Cymbidium; species Cymbidium sinense. Next base: position 62,682,778 of record CM038215.1, read on the forward strand.
GGATTTCATCAAGGATCAGCTTTAAGCCTATATCTTTTGCTTTAGTTATGGATGATCTTACTAGGAATTTATAGGAGGATGTACCTTGGTGTATGCTTTTTGTTGATGACATTCTTCTTATTGATAAGACTAGAGAGGGAGTCCAAGAGCAACTTGAATTATTGATAAGACTAGAGAGGGAGTCCAAGAGCAACTTGAATTATGGAGGTTAACCTTAGAGTCTAAAGGTTTTCTTTTGAGTAGATCTAAAACTGAATATATGGAGTGTAATTCTAGTTGTAGAAGTTCTAGTGGTGGTGTTATGACATTGGGTGATCAAGTCATTAAAAAAAGTGAGAGTTTCACATCTCTTGAGTCTATTGTTCAAAATGATGGAAAATAGATGGAGATGTTATTAGTAGAATTCAAGCTGGATGGTTGAAGTGGAGGAATGCATATGCTTGTTGTGTGATAGCAAGGTACTTAGACTTAAGGAAAAATTTTATAAGATGGTGTTAAGACTTGCAATGATTTATGGTCTAGAATGTTGGCCAGTAAAAGAGAAGCATAAAACTAAGTGTTGCATAGATGAGGATGCTCAGGTGGATGAGTGGCTTTACTCTTAGAGATAAAATGTGAAATGAATATATTCAGGAAAAGAATGGAGTAGCTCCAGTGGTAGATAAGATTAGAGAGATTCTCCTTTGATGGTTTGACCACATAAGCATCCGATGACCCGGTTAGGAGAGTATGTATTAGTATTGTCTTATGTTAAGAAAAGTAGAGGTAGACTTAAAAAGATTTGGCTAAATTATACAAAAAATGACCTTAATTTATTAGAATTAAATGAGAATTTGACATATAATAGGACACAATAGAAGAACTATTCATGTGGCTGACCCCACATAGTTGGATAAAGGCTTGTTGTTGTTGTATCATTATCTCAATTAGTGGTGTTTTGAATCACTAAAGGAACTTTGAAAATCATCTTGCTTATTTTCTCAATTGATTTATTCTGAGAGTTGATGCATACTTTGTTTTTTCAAAAAAGAAAAACATGAAATAAGGCAAGTTCATTGGTCATGGTTTCCATATTGCTTTCCATTATCTCTAAACAATGCACTTAATCCACATCAAGGATAAGATTATCATGACCTAAGCTATTAAATGTGCCATTAACAGAAATATTATTTGCTCAAATCTCTTAAAATTTATTTTCTCTCTTCATCTGATTGTGTTTCTTTGTTAAAAATATTTAATTGATGAATAGTAAAGTCAATTCATTGACACAAACTATAGATTAATAGTTTGGTACAAATCTTGCTATATTTCATTGAACTTTTATTCATCTTAGAATCCCATCAGATATATCATTCAACTCAAATTATGTCACTCTATTAATATCATATTAGTTTTTCAGCATAAATATGCTTGAATTATGTAATTATGTGCATGTTGAATGCATGATGATCATTCAACCACTAGCGAAATGAAATATCCACCTATCAATGATTGCAAATGTTTAATTTACACCTAACATATATAGTGTTGTTTTCCGAAACAATATAAGATGGAATAGAAATAAAATAATTGACCTATTTTCTTAAATCTTTGATTTTAAGGGACCTATCTCCTTTCTGGAGTGTTTTTTTTGCTTCTTTTGGGATCTATATATTCTTCTTCTTCAGGATTTTCTTCTAGAGTTGGAAACTCCTCACATATATTGTTTCTCAAAACTTAATAAAAATTCTCCAATTTAGTATATTGAACATTGGTCACATGATCAAACACACAAATCTCTATAATGTCTACATGTACCCTACTTGGGTGTTCATCTCTACTTGTGTATCAATAGATAAATTAGCTCAATTGTCTTTAATTTATTTCTAAATGTTGAATGGACATTTTTTTATCATTAATAGTCCTCATTGTGGATTTGTTCATTCTTAACTCAAAATCAATTAGATGATTAAGAATAGTCAAAGCTTGAATCTTTTTGAAACTCATTGTTGGTTATTATTTATTGCCAAAATAGGTATGTGAGCCTCAAGCAATAAAATATGTTGTAGGAGAGTATGGTTCATTAAATGTAAATATGTTGTAGGAGAGTATGGTTCATTAAATGTAATTATTTCTTGTTAGTCATTTTGTTAAGAGTAATTGATTGACATAGCTTCTATAATTATGTGATAATACATAATGCCACTTAAAGAGACATTTCCATTGACATACTGAAGGTGAGTTGCCAACATATCATCCAATTAAATAGGAGAACTGTGTTGCCGCACTAATCTATGACCGAGTTGTTAAGGGTTAGCATAGAGTCACTAGTATGTTCTTCTCTTAGTGCATTGCATGAGCAGACAACTAACTCCCTCTCTCTTCCTTTTATCTTAATTCATATTATTCGGTTAGTGATGAAACCTTCTTTTGTCTACTAATATGTGTGTACGGATATTAGAGTGTGATAGACTAGTGTGAGTAATGGACATAAGGGAAAATAATGACTCTTTAGCATTAAATGGCCTTATTTGGTTAATTTTGTATAACCGCAATTGATGATTTCGTTGATTGATTTGGCCTCCTTGAGAATCATGCATGCTTTTAGATTCATGCTACTTTGTTCTGAGCTTTGATGAACCTATCATCTTTATTTAATTATAATTTTGGATATCTTAAAAGATTTTTTCTCCTTTTTGTTTAATTATATTCCTGCCTTAAATTTTCATAGATGATGATTTTTTAACATTGAATGGCTTTATTTGATTAATAATGTATAATTACAGTTAATAATTTTTTTGGGTCACTTAGCGATCTAAGTATTACCCTAATTGGGTCTCCATGCATGTGTCTAGATCTATGCTATTTTAATAGGAGCTTTTAATGAACCTATCATCTCTATTTAATTTCAACCTTGGATGTCATAAAAAGGAGAATTTTTTTCTTTTAGTTTATTTCTATTCCCGCCTCAACTTTGTATTGACAATGAAAACAACTTTTTGGTTTAAGGAGAGTTTAATTGTTTTTTTATTAAAATGTATGAGCCAAAATGTCGTAGCTCTTGAAATTTTATTTTCAGTTGGTTCTATGAGAGATTAATTTTCCAAATTTTATGAGTTATACTTGGTCACTCTGATTTTGTAAAATTGTTTTTTGGGTGTTACTTTATAGTTGAAAATGTAAAAGGAAAACTTTATCTTTTTTACAATTTGAATATATGAATCACCAACAAATTAAATACATATGGATCCTCCTTATTGTTGCAACTGCAACCCTTCAGCCACTTGGATCCTATCTACAGTTGTAGCTTAATATGGATAATCTAGAACAAAAACTTTCTTTAATCAGATTTCGCATAAAAGATAATTGCTATCTTGCTGGTGCAAGTGATTATAGACTATTAGAAACATATGCAATTTTGTCTTTTTTCATATAATATTTGTCCACAATGGTATAGTTTGAAATGTCAGAACCTATGTGAATTACAATACTCCTGTTTAACAAGCACCATGATCTATCCCAAAATAGTATTTTATGAGGAAAGAAACATCACACAATTGAAACCAATATAATTTTTTGTTGATTAATTGCAAACGTTTGTGGTTAATAGAAAATTTGATGAGATTCACGTATTATCTCAATGTATTGCATTCAGCTAACTAAAGTGAATGGCTATTTAGGGCTTAGGTTTGTTGACCCTATCCTCAGTGCTGCCAAGCCTTCGTCCACCCAAGTGTTCCATCAGTGATGGCAAGTCATGCAGTCCAAATCAATTCCAAACGAGCTTCTTCTACTTTGCTTTGTACCTGGTTGCACTTGCTCAAGGTGGTCACAAGCCTTGCACACAGGCATTTGGCGCTGATCAATTTGATGAGAATGACCCTGAAGAGAGTATCTCAAGGAGCTCATTTTTTAACTGGTGGTATTGTGGATTATGCTTTGGTGCGGCAGTAACTATTATAATTCTGAATTATGTGCAAGACACTATTAGCTGGGCCCTTGGGTTTGGGATACCGTTCATTGCCATGGGACTTGCTCTCATCTTATTCTTGCTTGGAACCAAGACATATCGCTTCTACCAATTGGAAGGAGAAAGTCCATTCCTTAGAATTGGGAAATCATTGGTTGTCCTAGTTAAAAGTAGGATGGTGTCTTCTCATGCATCATATGATGGAGCAGCACTTGATCGTACCAAGTAAGGCAGATTGTGTTTAAATGGTTTATTCATGCTTCTTTTTTTTCAATTGGTTTTCTCATTTCTTTTCATCCGTGAAAGATTTGGATTACCCAAATTCAAGCTTAGTTGGATCTCTCTCTTAGAATCATTTGCCATCTTCCCCTGCCTAACTTGGCACGTGAATCAATTTTTTCTTTACTATCAGCGACTTTTCCAGTTCTTTTGTTGTTGACAGACACTTAACTGAACCCTGCATAATTTCATGCTATATCTACAGCACCATAATTCGCAAATCTTTTTTGAATTCATTTTGTTTAGTTTTGTAAAAGCTGAAGCAGCAGATTGTATCCAATTAGAAGAAGCTAAGGGAGTGCTTCAATTGGTACCAATATGGGCGACATGCTTAATATATGCTGTTGTATTTGCACAATCATCAACCTTTTTCACCAAACAAGGGAGCACCCTGGACTGTAGAATCGGTTCAAACTTCCAAGTTCCACCCGCAGCCTTGCAGAGCTTCATCAGCATCTCCATTGTCGTTTTCATTCCAATCTATGATCGAATCCTAGTTCCTGTGTTCAGATATTTCTCCAAGATTCCTACAGGAATCACGCAGCTCCAAAGGATAGGGATTGGGCTGATCCTCTCAGTAATATCCATGGCATTGGCAGCTCTAGTTGAGGTCAAAAGATTGAAAGTTGCAAAGGACCATGGATTGATCGATCAACCAAAGATGACAATTCCAATGAGTCTGTGGTGGTTGGTTCCTCAATACATTCTCTACGGCATCACCGAGGTTTTTATCATGGTCGGCTTACAAGAGTTCTTCTACGATCAAGTTCCTAATGCATTGAGGAGCCTTGGGCTCGCGCTCTACTTGACCATCTTTGGCATTGGAAATTTCATCAGTAGCTTCCTCATTGCTGTCATCAACCAAGCAACTCGTAAGAGTGGAGAGAGCTGGTTCTCTGATAATCTGAACCGTGCTCATCTTGATTATTTCTACTGGCTTCTTACTGGTCTCAGCGCTGTAGGACTGATCATCTATCTCTACTTTGCACGATCTTATGTATACAAGATGAAACAAGATACTGCAGTTTAGAATTAAGATGATTCTTTAGGGCTCTTTTGGTTGGATGTAAAGAGAAAATATGTTTTTAATAATGATGAATTTGCATTCACTTATTTTTACTGTGAAGATGAACTTATTTATCATAAGAGTCTAAGCCTGTCAGTTATTATGGAGGTTTGAACTTTTGTATTTGTATTGAATTTTGTACATTAATTATCCTAATAAGGTCTATAATTTGATGCCTGTATTCATGCTATATACTTTATTATCAAAATGTTACAGTCGTGGGACATCTTCTGTTACAGAAGCAGAGTTATGTGCCCTGCTTGAAGCACTTACATCATTGGTTCTTCACATAAATTAATACAGCAAACTGCTTTTAGCAAAAACACGCACGATCTGTGTGCGCGCTGTGTCCGCTCATCGGCATGCTCGGATGTGCAAGAGGCCTACAGGCAAGTATGGCAGGCACGCAGGAGCGCACTAGCGAGTAAGCGCTTCGGCGTGATGTGCGTGCACAGGTACAGGCACATAAATGATCGATTTTGATGAATCAATATGTGATTTTCGGGATAAATAATATTTCAAATATGTTGATAATATTTTTAAGATGTGATTTTAAATATTTTTTTAAAAAAATTAAATTCTTAATTTTTTTTATACAATTAACTTATACAGCATGTTGACTGCCTCAAAAGCATGCCAACGAAATATAACAAAGTTTTTATTTTAAAGATAGTTTTCAATTATTGTTTTAAAGCATAAGGATAAATTTTAAGGTGTAAGCAAATCAAACCAAGCAAGTGCACTACTTATGGATCTCTATGATATCTAACCATGTAGAACATAAAAGTATGTACCAAGAGCTCCAATGCACCTATCTTGGTTTATCTGATGTACTTCCATGATCATCTTAGCTTCTCGGTGGGAGTGTGAATTGTGCAATCCAACTGATCAATAACTATGAATCCAATGCATCTTAAACACTTATCAAACTCATTACTGCATCCAGGCATATATTCTGTATCATCAAAATCAAAATGAAGAATCAAAGGTGTTTAGGCAAGGAAGCTAAGAAGATGGGTTTTCTAAAGAAGAGTGCATATTGCTTGGAAGTTGTTATCGAGGCCAAGAATCAAAGTTGTTTAGGCTCTAAGTTTCCAGCCAAGCAAATAGAGAATGCATTGATGAAGTGGACGCCAAGTTGAAGTAGTATGCTTTTAGTTGCCCGCGAAGTTGTCCAAGAGATTTGCTCAAGATATTTGTCAAGAAATTGATGATTGTTGTGAGCTTTGAAAATTCGCTACCAACCTCTCGATGAAGAGAGCTTGAAATGAAGTCGGTCAAATTTTCAGAAGGTAGATGGAATAGTAGATAAGACACTATCTAGAGATTTCTCCCTCATTTTGTGAGGACTTTAGATCTGGTTCCAGGTTTCTTATAGGTGCAAGCACCAATAGTTAATTATATCTCCCAATGCTGAGAGAGAAATTTCGATTAAGGCTAATCGTTAGATCGTTGAATGCATAGCATGTAGTAATAGTATGAGGAGTATAAAATTAAGAATTTATGAACTTCATTATTTTAACTTAAAGAAGATGGTTTGGGAAATGATGACGCGCCCGATCAAGATCCAATGGTTCCGTCATCCCGGGCTATCGTGGATCCTAGTCTGCTTAGTCAGAGGAGGTAGTCGACCCCACCTGACCGAAGGATTCTTTTCAGCAGCCATGGGTTGCGTCGTCCAAAAGAACCTTGTAGACCCGAGGTGATGTTTATCTAAGGAGGCAAGTTTAAGTCCACCTTAGCTAATAGAGAGTTTTTTGTCTTATCAAGTGCACCATATAATTCACAACTCAAAGAGTAGAGCCATTGGGGAACATACGGGCTACAGTCGTGACCATAATATAATTGTGTCATTTGGAGGCAGCTACCCGATCAGTGGACTCTGGTCATAATCGCATCATATATGGAGCCTATTGGCTAAATCATGCGGACAAATGACACAAGCCACGTCCTTACTAACATGAGAGTAATTGAGAGTGAACATAGTAGAACACTTGATTTGACATTGACTCCTTTATGAGCTAGAGTTTTCTTAATTTGTCACCTCTGATAAATAGTTACGAAAGGTGGGTTGGATTTTATCTTTAAGTTTTAGATATTAGATTTCATTTAATCATTTAAAAATAAGTGATTTTTATATTTATATTGATAATTAATTTAGATTATTCTAATTTGTGTTTGCAAGCACATTTTGATGGTAAGTATCCCTTCCGATTGAAATTTTCATTCAACATAGTTATCATCAGGGTGTATGTGTTATTTCGCTATTCATCTTGTTGACTCTATTAATTTAATAATAGAGAATCATATCTACTTCCATATGACAAAATTAGCTTCTCATATATTTTATTAAGTTGAAATTCTTATAATATTATTATTGGATTTTTAGGTTTTGCTAACCTGGACCTGGTCGAAAGACTCGATCGAGAATCAACCCATGTAGTATCCTCAGACACTAAGTTTAAGGGGCCCATGCGGGTTATTTAATTTAATATTGATTAAACTTAAGAGATCTGAACAATGTTATTTATTTTGATTGAGTCTTCATTCCGAGTATAAAATTTTAGACAAAATGTTGAAAGCATTTCAGCAGCATCCCAACGTCATCCTCATATAAGGGGCTACATTGGGAGCTGGGCCTACCCATTATGCCAAGAAAGATATGTGTGGATTGTAAACACCAAGACAGAATGCGTCATCCCACCATGCCAAGAAAGGCATGTATGGTCTCTGAAGCACCTGCATGTAACACAGATTTTCCTATCACGCCAAGAAAGGTGTATACGTGTACTTATACACCTGCAATATCAGTTTAAACATTAATTTTATATTTATGGTCAACTTCATTTGAGCTATCTAGGACTTCTATCAGTGTGAAAATTTAACAATATTTCGACATCGTCCCTCGTGATAGCGCTTGGATATCTGCTTACCCATCATGCCAAGAAAGGATATATGATGAAACACCACTCGAATGCGTCATCCATGCCAAGAAAGACATTATGAAAGTCTAAGCAGATATAACACAGGTTTTCCCATCATGCCAAGAAAGGTATGTACGAGTACTTATGTACCTGAAAGCAAACATAACTTTCCCCGTCGCGTTAAGGAGGACGCGTATGAGTATTTAAAACTTGGCGACTTGGTGCCTTCTTTTCCACCATGCTAATAAGTGCATACGGGGTTTACCAGCTATGGCGTGAGCATTGCCTATCAGTTTACCGTCGTCGTGCTACAAAGAGTGCATATAGGTTCCACTAGTCAAGTCAAATGCATCACATACTTGGTTTCAGGGACATCCATGATCGAGCATTTTATACCTGTAGTAAAGGAATGGACGAACAAGGGACTTCGGTCTTGCGTCTCATTGGAGTAGGATGAACGGCTGTGCACGGGGGCGTGCGCATTGCAGAGGCTCGTGCACGGAATGTTGTGCGTGAGTGGTGGGGGGGACATGCGGAGCTACAAGAACTGTAGCCCACGGGAGGCTGCGCGTGGGAAGGAGGTTACGCGCGGGTGCGCGTGGGAGGTGAGCTTGGTTGCTCACGGGAAGCGGGCTTGTTCGTGTATACTAGAGGCTTCGCGGATGAGGCTCGATCGCGCGGGAGGCAGCGAGGTCACTGGGTTGTTTGCGCGGACGGAGCTGCGGGAACAAGACGGATGAAGGCTTCGATCGGGAGAGCACAGGAGAGAGAGGTTAGGGTCAGCTGAGTTTTTGGGGTTGTGGGTAGTGGATTAGGGTTAGATGTAAGGAGGGATATTTATAGGAGTTTTATTTAAGTGAAAATTAATCTTAATTAAGATTTTTGCACTGACATTATTACACGGGCAATCTATATGTCGATTTTAGGTTATTTTGATACACTGACATAAAGCAAAGCTTCAATGAGGCATTTTGTCGATTAACAAGTAGAAAGACATCTTAAATTTTGGTTACTTTTAATCACTAAGCTGAATTTGGTTTGAGATTAAATAGCTATCGTCATTGTACCGACGAGCAAGAGTTCTTTCACTGCGGCCTTTTCTTATGCCTTATTGAGTGAGGAGAGCATCAACAACTCGGCCATTTATGGGCATGTTGAGTCTGGCCTTTAGAACCTACCTGGTCTTCGACTTAAGCTATGGTGGATTGGTGATTTTATCATCAGACTAAAGAATTGAGGCTCTTTCACTGCGGCCTTTTTTGCGGCTTGTTGAGTGAGGAGAGTGTCAGCAACTCGGCTATTTATGGACTTGTTGAATTTGACATTTAGAACTCATTTATGTCCTAGACTTGAATATGTAGAGGTTGATGATTTTCCAACTTAGTTGGCTGAAGCTTTCGAAGTTGAGAGTTCTTTCAACTTGATCGTCGAAATGTGACGAATCTTGGAGAGAACTTTTTAGTATTTAGGGTTATCTATTCATGCTTGCAAGAACTTGTAATTTTAGCAATAATTATTAGAGATATACTCAGGGATATCGGCATAAAGCTTGATGTCAACCTGAATATACATACATGAAAAACCACCTACTTCATAGAAGAGGATTGAACAATTTTGATCATAAAAAATGCCTCATATCTAATAAGGAGATTGCAAACTAATTCAAAAATACATTACAAAATTTGAACTTCTTTAATATAAGTAAACATATTTCATTTTGATCACCATATATATTTATTTGAGGATCTTGGCTTGAACCATGATATCAACTTAGCTAAATATATAAAAATGCCCGTTGTCTAACAGGGGGCTTTCGTAATAACTTGAAAATGCGTTCTTGTTTTATGGGAGAATTTTCAAGTGGCATTATATGTGTATTTGGTATGAAAGACTTATTAGTGCTATATTCAGTTAAATATTTATATACTCATACGCAGTCAATTGCAATATTTCTTGAGATATCGATCATTAATTGGTGGCATCAATCGTTGATCATTCATGTCAATAAGCTGGTAGGCTCATCCTTCATACACCTTCTCTATGATGTATGGGCCTTTCCAGTTAGCTTCGAATTTACCACTGATCTTGCGATGAGGAATGATTAGCCTTCTCAGCACCAAAACCAATTCACCTTTCTAGAAAGTCTGAGGACGTACTGAACTATTGAATGCTTTGGACATCCACGCTTGATAGATTTGTAAACTTTGTTGAGCTTGGTGTCTAACTCTGTTGAGCACATCCAACTCTTCCATTCATAGGCGAGCGTTCTCATCATAAGTAAGATTGAATTGGGTAGCTGCTCAAAGTGATGGTAGCTTAACTTCTAGTGGTAGAAAAGCTTCAACTCCAAATGTTAGAGCATAATGAGTGGTCTTGGTCGGCATCTTGTAAGTTGTTTTATATGCCCACAGTGGTTTCATCATTTTAGTATGTCACTCTCTTTTATTCTTTGTGAGAATCTTTTTGAGCAACTTTATCAATGTTTTATTAAAGGCCTTTGCTAAAACATTGGCCCTTAGATTGTAGATTAATGAGTATCGCTAATTGATTTTATGTCGGTCAGCAAATCTGTATATCTTCGCATCTTTAAAAGCTGAATCGTTGTTTAAAATGATTCATCGTGGCACCCCAAACCTATAGACAACATTATTGGTGAAGAAGTCAATGAATCGATCAGTAGTGACTTACTTGAATGGAGCGGCATTAGCTCACTTGGAGAAGTATTCAGTAGCTGCTAAAATGAATCGATGTCCAGCTGATGATAGAGGATCAATCGCCCAATTATATCTATGCCCCAACTTTCGAATGGCCAGAACACTATTGTTATGTGCAGAGGATTCGAAGCTTGATGAATGAGATCTCTATGGACTTGACATTCATTACATTTCTTAGCATGGTTAATACAATCTTTGAAATTCATTCACATAAGCATATCATAGGATTCTTTTTATAATCTACGTAGCAAGTGATTTATTGCTTGGCAATTTGCTTTTCTTGAAATAATCGATGAAGGGTTATCTCCAATCATCAGGCTCTTCTACCATGAAAGCTTCACATGATTTCTTTGCAGTACTGTTGACCTCACTTTTGGAGTGAGGATCCAATCTTCTCATCTTAGATCTAGGAGTCTTCTAGACACTAAGAGCTCCTCAGTCACATGACAATTATAGTGATTGAGTGAACACTTAACCTAAGGCTAGAGACTTAGGAGGATTAGCCATAGGGTTTAGATCATGCCTCAGGGATTAGGATAACTTACCTACCCTATAGCCTAAACCCAATTTATGTTTACCTCCTTAGCCTAAATCAAACATCAAATTCAATCCAATTTCAAATCCACATAACTAAACTCCAATCAAATCTCAAATTAAATCAACCTTTTCTAAGCCCTATGATTTAATCTTATGGACTTAGCCAAAACTCTTTCAATCTAAACCAACCTCAATTGATTTTCTCAAAACCAATTCAATCCTTCAATTAACATACCAAGATCAACAATCAAATTCAAGCCTCCAAACCAATTTCAATTCAAATCCATAACCCAAGTCTTTTCTAAGCCTTATGATTTAATCCTATGGACTTAGCTAAAACTCTTTCAATCCAAATCAAACTCAATTGATTTTCTCAAAACCAATTCAATCCTTCAATTAACATACCAAGATCAACAATCAAATTCAAGCCTCTAAGCCAATTTCAAATCAAATTCATAACCCAAGTCTATTCTAAGTCAATCAATCCTTCCTATGGACTTCACCAAATCTCTTTCAATCCAAACTAGACTTAATTTATTTTCTCATAAGTCAATCAATCATCCAATCATCCCTCCAAATCAAATCAATAATCAAATTCAATTCCTCAAATCAAATTCAAATAACCTTTCAAAGCCCTATGATTTAATCTTGTGGACTTAGCCAAATCTCTTCAACCCAAACCAAACTCAATTGAATTTCTCTCAAATCAACTTAATCCTTCAATCATCATTCCAAACCATATCCAATATAAAATCATATTAATCAAGCCAAAATCAATACAATCAAACCTAACCTAACCCATGTGACTTAAGATATTCCAATGAGCCAAATCCTATTCAAATCCAAATCAATTGCAACCAAAGCTATAAATCAATTATAAATCAATATTCAAACTCAATTGAACTCAAATCAAATCTTAATCAAGCCAATTGAACCATTTTGGCTCACTTGACTCAAAGTGACCTAAAAGACCCATTTGAGCCAACTTGCAATACAACCTAAATTAGATTGAATCAAACCAACCAAAATCTCCCACAATGATTGTTGATCATCTTTGATTGATCAATTATAATCAATTAGGTCAAACCAAGTCAACTTGGTCATTTGACCAAGTCAACCCACTTAGCCTACATGAGCCAAATTATCCAAATTTCATCTTAAGCTAAATTAATTAAAACCAATGATTCACATCAACCTAAGACTAATTCTTGAACATGATTTGACCATCAATTGAGCCAAACCTAACCCAATTGGCCCTTTGACCCAAGTTGACCCAATTTGACCTAAAAGTCTAAATTGGGTCAAATCAAATTCTAACCCAAATTGATTGCAACTAATGGCTCAAGTTCATTCCAAATTAATCATTAACCAATTGAACATAATTGCCCTATTTAGCCCAAATTGACCTAAAGGGTGAAAATGACATAAATCAAAACCAAATTCAAATTGATTCAAACCAAAGCCTACAATAATCTTCAGTTGATCAATTGAACATGAACCAATGCCTAACCTAAGCCAATTTGGACGATTTGGTCAAATTGGTCAAATTGACCCATTTGACCCATTTAAAGTTAAATGGGTCAAATCCAAATCTAAGCCAAATTAAACCAAGCCAATTGCACCAAAACATTCTAAGTACTCATTTGACCTTGACCCAAGCCTTGGTTTGACCCAATTTGACCAATTGGTCAACTTGACCCAACTTAGCCCAATTTGACCTACATGGGTCAAATTGAGCCAAACCCACTCAAACTAAGCCCAAACCTAATGAAATTTGATATGACCCATCCTTGGCTCAGCCCAAAACTATTCCAACCCAATTGGGATGCAATTTGACCCATTACCCATTAGTTAAAGCCCTCCATATAGGACAAAATCCACATCTAGGTGGTCAACTACCCTCCTTTGCATTTGATAGCCACCTAAAGCTTAGAATGGAACCCTACCTAGGTGGCTAACCTAACCCATAGTGGCTAAGTCAGCCATAGGCCAAGGGGAGGTGAGTTAACCCACCTCCCCTCATTGGCCAAACCCAAAAATGATGGAGACACCTCAAGCCACCAATCTCAGCCCCTTGGCCAACCAAACCGAGCCACCTCAGCTTGGTCTTGTCCCCTCCAACCGCCTACGATGGCGGATGACCAAAAGTGGCAGAGAAAATCTTGGTTGTCCAATCTAAGATATGAGGGGGTATACTCCCCTCATTTTGATTCAAACTGAGGCACTTAACCCTTAGAAAGCCCTAGCCACTCGAAATGAACTCCCTAGATCCATTTCTAAGTTCTCCAATCCTCCCCATCGCTAGAGACGATGAAACTGAGCCTTCTTGAGGCCGAACTCTATCCAAATCCACCAATACTCAACCCCCATTTGAATTAAATTCACCCACACATTCACCAAGCTCCTGTGAGGTGAAACGAATCATTTCTCAAGCTCTCCGATCACTGGAAGTCAATTCTAGGCTAACTCCGATGTGTTTTTCGATGAACCTTTGTCCACAGAGCTGCCGATAAGGAGGCATCTTGTGAGCTACTCAGCAAGGCTTTGTATATTCAAGATGAACCTACCTTGGTCAGTTAGCTGCCGATCTTGAGCTCCAGCAAGGTAAATTATGGCAGCTTATGGCTTTTTTCAATTTTTTTCTAGGCCTTTTCGAAGTGAATGTTGATTTCACTTGAATCTAGCCGTTAAATCTCTTAGGATCTCCCTTGTGAAGGTGTGAGATCAATCCTGAGCCAATCTAAGCTTCGACAAGCTCGAATTAGGCAGCGAAAGATGGACGGTGTTTATCTTCTATAGCGAGGGAGACAAATCACGCGTCGTCCATTCCGCGTGATCGGAATGGATGGTCATGATTAATCTGTTAGATTAATCCAATTTAATTCTCTTAAGAGCTGCAGGTTTAATCCTCACCGTCTAATCTTAGATTGGACGGTCATGATTAATCTATTAGATTAATCCAATTTAATTCTCTTAAGAGCTGCAGGTTTAATCCTCACCGTCCGATCTAAAACTCATCCTACACCAAATTAATTGAAACCATTGATTCACACCAACTCATAATCAATGATTTAACATTACTTGACCATCAATTGAGCCAAACCAAACCCAATTAGTCATTAGATCCAAGTTGACTCAAACTGACCTAAAAAGCTAAAAATGGGTAAAAACATGATCCAACCCAGATTGATTGCAACCAATAGCTCAAGTTCTTTCGAAATTGATTATTGAACTTGACCAAGCTCATAATTGAACTCAATTCGGCCAATTGAACCTAATTGACTAACTTAGCCCAAATTGACCTAAATGGTCAAATTGGTCTAAATCCAAATTAAATCTAAATTGAATCAAACCAAAGGCTACAATCATCTTCAATTGACTAATTAAACTTGAACCAACACCTAATCTTAGCTAATTTGACTAATTTGGTCAAATTAATCAACTCGACCCATTTGACCTATATGAATTCAAATGAGCCAAAATTAAACCTAGGACAAATTGATTGAAACCACTTAAACCAAAATACTTCAAATCATCATTTTAACACAACCTAAGCTTTTGATTGACCCAATTTGACCAATCGATCAACCTAACCCAACCTAGCCCAATTTGACCTATAAGGGTAAAATTGAGCCAAACCCCTTCGAACCAACCCATGGCCACTTGGAACCTAATCAAACCCGACCCAAACCCACTTGGGATCAACCCAAAACCAGCCTAAACCAAATGAGATCTCCCATGGATATTCCACCCAACATAGGATTCTCCCCAAAATGGCAAAGTCCACTATCCTATCACCCTTGGCAGCCATCAAACACCCCATTTTTTGGGTATGACCTAGCCACCTAGCCCACCCTAAGTGGGCTAGGCTTGCCATGGACCAAAGGGAGGTGAGTTCACCTCCCTTATAAATTGAGAACCCAAAGGATCCAAGGAATACAATCAGCCTAAGTACAACCTTGAGCCACCTCCCAAGCCTTCCTCAACTCAAACCGAGCCATGTGGACTTTATGGGGACAACTCCGGCGCCCTGACGACGGTTGGCCGGCCAAAAAATGGAAGACAATACCATCTGTCTATCACAAGAAATTGAGGGATATAACCCCTCAATTTGCACGAGAAAGGACACCATTCATATCTTCTATGCTTCTAAGAGAGATTTCAAACTCCCTAGCAAGCTCTCAAGCATTCCCATGGCCTCCCTTGTTGGAATTTCCCCTTCCCCAGTGAGGCTAAAATAGAGAACTCATTTCTCCATCCAAACTCCATCAATCCTCAACCATATTCAAATTCCTCTTGCACACACCATCCTCACACCTCGTCGAAGCTAAACGAATCATTTCCCGAGCTCCAAATCCACCGAAGGTCAAAGTTGATCGAAGTTGAGCGTCAAAAGCACAGGAGTTGGCCTTTTGAGCGATCCATGTGAAATTGATCCAAGTAATCCTCAATAGGGCTTTCCCTCAACTAGACAAAGCTTCCTCAAGCGTGCGAGCCGCCGGTCTTAGCACTGATGAGGTAACGCCATTAAAACTGAGCTTCCTTCATTTTTTTAGAGCTTTTTGAAGGAAATGTGAATGCCATGTGATTGTAGCCATTGGATTCTCTTAGATCCTTCATTTGATGGTGTGGGTTCTATTTGGAGTCAATCTGAGCTCGGGTTATCTTGGATCACACGAACAAATGGCAGACAGACGCCATTCTCCTTTGCCCACGTGATGATATATCATGCACAGTCCATTTCGCATGATCGGAATGGATAGTCGTGATATGATCCATTAGATCTGATTGATTTTATCCCTTTTATACTATGGGTTTAGTGGTGGTCATCGCCATAGCGTGTCCCTCCACGACTGATGGCATGTGACAACTTAAATAGCCAATCCTGTGGCGCCATGTGGAAAGTGCACCGCATCAGCGCACCATGTGGCGCCGATGGGATTATGCTTAATTAAGGCTAATTAATCTATTTTTAAGGCTGAAACTTCATAAATTCATAACAAATCATAGAAACATCCAAAAAATGCATATAAATACTCATTTTAAAGGTATTTCAAAGAGGAATCAATTAAAATTATCCTTAATTGATTTTGAATAGTAATGAGAGCTTAATTAAGTTTAGTTAAAAAATTAATTACCCTAATTACTCTCTAATTAATTAATTAATTAACCTCAAACTTTCTGAGATTATTTAAGGGGATGACCTCTACGTCCCCTACTTTTCTTATGATTTGTTTGTTGATTAATTTGAGAAATTAATTTATTAAGCCCAAATTACCTTTGTAACTTAATTAAGGGTTAATTAAGCATGTGAATAGTAATTAATTGATTAATTGAGCTTCCTAATCATTGCCTAACAGTGATGGGCTTGGGGAAATAGGTTGAGATCTCTCTTCTAATCTCTTTTCCCTAAATCCTTCTCATTTTATTTAAGAGATAATAATTAAAGATTAATTAACTAATTAATTACTTAATTAGTTGAATTAAAGTTCAAATCACATCAAATATTATTTTATTAAATGAGAGGACTCATGGAATAGGGTTGGGACCTCTTTCCCAACCTTGTTCCTTAAGTTCATTCCATTTGGAGGATAATTAATGAAATTTGGCAAATTAAGTAAGATAAATTGATTAATTAATTAATTAATTAATTAAAGACTTGATTAATCAAATTAAATTAATCCTCTTAATTGATCTTATGAATTTTATAGTAATCTATAAAATAAAAGTAATTAAGAACCAATAATTGTGAGCTAATTACATTAGGCCTTTTCATTTCATAGGACCATTGCTAATTTACTTTTCAATCCATTTGCATATCACATTAACTCATAACTATTTGGATAATTACTTTAAGTTAATATACATAAGGGTTAATTAATGAACTTAATACATATGACAACTTAATTGATCCATAAAATCAACTTAATCATATCTCATTAAGCCAAATTAACTCACAAACATGGGAATGGGTTAGGATTAGCAAACTCTTTCTCACATTTCTTAAGTCAAATTGAACATGAAATCAAGATGAGATAAAAGAACTTTGGTTTATTTTAAATAAATTTATTTGGTATGTTTGTCCTTAAGAATTAATTGGATTGAATGAATCACATGCTTGTATTTGATTATTCCTTTTGAATCATGCTACATATTGTATGTTGTTTAATTGCATGCATCCATTCCTTTTCAAAAACTAATTAAATCAAATGGGTTTCCTTTATATTATGCCTGCATGTGTTTATTTAATTTAATATATGTGTGGCTATTATCACTACTAAACTCAAATGTATTTTTCAAAACCTTATAAATGAATGGTAACATATGTTGTGATGTTAGTTACAAATACATAGGATGTGCATGTGATTATACCTTAAGTGTATGAAGTGAAGTTTCTTTCCTTTCATTCACATGTTGATTTACATAAGCATCAATGTAATGGGTATATAGCCTGGACATCCCAAGAATACGAGGCTTTAAGTAGCCACAAGGAGGTCATTTGATTACCTCACTTCCCTGGTATAACAACGTCACATACTTGTTTGATTTCACTCTTATGTATCTTTAACATAAGAATTTAGATAAAGCTTTAAATCATACACTTAAATAATTCCATTAAAAAAATACAACCTTTGCATGATTTCCATCTTCTTAATTATAAATACATGTGTATATATTCAAGAATAATGGGTATATAGTCTAGACATCAATACGAGGCATTAAGTAGACCCAAGGAGGTCATTTGATTACTACTTCCTTAGTTTAATAAAGGCTCTTATTATGTATTTTATACATGGATGTGTGTGTATTTGTTTAGAAGATGATAATCCTCTTTACTATTTAAAAATACATGCATTCATAAATTGCTTAACCATTGGATTAACTAATCACGTAACTTGGAGTTTATTTTCTTATATTATTACATACAAATTTACA
Organism: Cymbidium sinense; assembly: GCA_021442155.1. NCBI lineage: Eukaryota > Viridiplantae > Streptophyta > Magnoliopsida > Asparagales > Orchidaceae > Cymbidium > Cymbidium sinense. The sequence continues at coordinate 62,701,183 of CM038215.1, forward strand.
TATGATTGAATGTAATGGGTATATAGTTTGGACATCCCGGGAATATGAGGCTTTAGCTAGCCCCATGGAGGCCAATTGATTTCCTCACTTCCCTGATTAACAATGACACATATTTATTTAATTTCATCCTTAGGTATTTTTATATAAGAATTTAGATAGAGCTTTAAGCTAATATGTTTAAATAATTCAATCACATAAAAGAATATAACATTCCACAAACACATATATTCATCATTTAATTGTGTTATATGTATAAATAAACTTAGGATTAAATCATATGCATGATATTCATGATGGAAAGGAATGATTTGATATGTGTCATATGTTAGTAATTCAATTCAATTAACCTTAAGATGCGTTATATGTTAAATGAAATTACTTAAAGTGAACCTAAACTTAGGATTAATTAAATCATTCAATAAATCATTCACTAAAGAGAACCAAACCAAATTAACATGCTTTAGAAAGTGACTTAACGTAGGGATGAAAGAGGGCAATCCTCTTTCTTCTCTTTATAACACTTAGTTACTAAGTGTAATCATATGAAACAAAAGAAAAATATAAATAAAAATTCTCAAATTAATTAAATAACTTCAAGTGTGTGGTAAAAGATATTCTCATCTTCATCTATTCCTTTTTAAAAAAGTTAGATGAAAAACAAAAAATATAAGCCTTGTTGGGACACCACATAGATCTGCAGATGTTCTTATTAGGGTGATTGGCTATGACATTGAGGAAAGGCGTGCTATCTCGAAAGATGGAAGTCACCACCCTACAATGGACCTAATCACCTGAATAAGGACTCTTAAGGACTATGGGTCTTCGTATGTACCAGAGATTCTTGCCCTACTTCACATGAAAAAGTAAAGTAATGTTTATCTTAAATTGGGTTTGTTAAGTTCCCTATGGAGGTAAGCCCCTATAGTTAATTACATCCTAAGAAATGGAATTCCTTAGGAATACTCTCAATTAAGGTAAATGATTGTTATCTCCAAAGAATTTAAAGATAGGACTATCAATCAATTGATTTATTTATGGAAGATCAAGTGGGATTGATCAAGAGGAGGGAGATATTATCAAAGCTAAATGAAGATAAGTAGGGGATGCTCACAATGCTAGGAAACCTAGCAAGTATCCCAAACTATCCTATGGTTGTTCTTTATATTTATGAAATTGAAGAGAATTATTTATTCGAGTTGAATTTTTATTAGAAATCTAGGGCTTATAATTCCATAACACAAGATAATAGAAATGCCTAAGAGGTAAGGATTTATGCTTGTAGCCCGCAAAGAAAAGAAGCAACATTAGATCCTAAATCTAAGGAGATTGGTGAGGGCCAAAGCACGACCTAAATCTAAGGCAAAAATGGGTATATGGTTTACCTCCATAGGAGAGGATAAATCACCTGACTGTTTAGACTTACAACCTCCTGGGGGTGGCCGCTAACTAACTCCTCCTATAATTTTAAATACATGTAGGTAAGTCTTATACTTTTGCAAGATAGTTAGGTTGTTGTTTATTTAGAAAGAGACTAAGTTCTTAAACACACTCCCTAAGAGACTAGATCATGTAGGGAATGATTTAATGACTTAAATCTAATGCAAATTTTGTTAAATTTTATTTTCATTTTAGATTATTGATTTGACACGGGCTTATAGGATTCATATGCCTAATGCATGAGAAATTTGATTATGGGCCAAAAATCAGCAAGAAGAAGGTGTGTTTCCACCATGGCTCTCAAAGGTCAAGCCAAGTTCCGTGGCATGGGTGGAAGCCCTCCAAATCAATAGTGAAATAATATACTTTTTATACATGATGTGAGAAAGAAAATACAACATCCAGCTAAAGGGGTTGCTAATTCTTTTATCTTGATTTATAACTTGGGCTTTAGATGAGATTATGATTGTTAATTTTCAATTTTGAGTTGATTTAATTGGATAGAAAGTTTTTTTAAGAGCCTAATCGCATCCAAGCCATACAACAACCATCAAGCAATTAAGAAACTAGGAAAACCATGCCATTTCTTATGCACAAGCTAAAAAAATATCAAATAATTTATAAAGCTAATGCAAAAGAATAAGAGGCCAAGTATGGTCGGGCTCCACTACACAAACTCAAGAACAAATTGGGTAGCCGAGCTCTACCTTTATACAACCCAAATTTTCAAATGAATTGATTACAATCAAGAAGGAATTCATGTTATAGGGGTCTTCATTCTTCATTGTTCTTTTCTTCTTTCTTCATGTTGGATTTGCGTCTTCTTTCTTTCTTCTTTCTCCTTTCTTCTTTGTTTTGGTTGGTTGGAATGTGGATGATCCAAAGGCTTCATATGGTGCAAAAGATATAGTCTTATGACCAATGTTCATCCTATTCCCCCATAACAATCATTCCAAATCCTAATTTGCAAAATTACATGAAAAAGGAAAGAAAAATCTAATTAAAATATGCAAAATAGAGATTAGCTAAAAAAACCACACCATCCCAAGCATGTATATGAACAAATTAGACTTATCACCCCACACATGGGTAACCATGCCCACCTAGCATAATTTTGGATTATGCTTAGGGGTATAAGCAACCTGCACAACAAAATATTTATTATTTTTATTACAGTGCCCTTTAAACATAATCCCATGCAGAACATAATGATTACACTAGATTGTCCTACCATTCAGTCTATGCATATACACCCTACTATCCAGACTAAAATATCACAACACAAAATAAAAGCAAACATCAAACCATGCACTGCCCTAACATAAAGCTAGAAGTGGTGACTTAGTCTAATGTGTGTGCCCTATAAGGTTTGTGTGGTATGCTTAGTTAGGCTTTAAGGTTGAAGTTTTCTAAGTGTGAAAGGGTTCAACTTAGAGGGTGATTTCATTTAAGTGATTTAGTTGATTTTATTTGTAGATTTGATTTGATTTGAATGAACCTATAATTAAATACTAAGTGTTATAGAGAGAGGAAAAGAGAAGAGGATTTCTCTTTCCTCCTTACCTTAAGTAATTTTTAAGGTAAATTCATTAACAATTTTTATTTAGTGAATATTTTATTATGTGTTTTAGTTAATCCTAAGTTTAGATGGATTCTAAACAAACCTATTCAACAAGAAAGGCATTTTAAGACAAATTAAAGTGAATTACTATCACAAAATACACAACACTTTATGTCTTTCCAACATGTGTCACATGCATATGGATGAATCCTAAGTGTATCTATACATGCAAATGAAAGTGTTAGCACACCTTGATGGTGAAATGCTAAGAGAAGTTGTTTAGGGGAATTTAGATGCTTAATGATGCATGATTTTATTGAGTAGAAAAGAGGGAGATCCTTTTATCCATTATTCAAATGCACACTTACATGTATGAAAGACATAAGTGAGTACGGAACCATTGTTCTACACCAAGGATATAAGGTACAAGATCTTCTTAGGGTTACTTAAAGCCTTGCAATCCCGCGATATCCAAACTAATATACCACTTTTCTTAAATACATGTGCATGTACAAAAAAGAAATGCATGGAAAAAGAATCATGCAAAAAGTTTATGTTTGTTTGTTTGATTTGTTGGTTGTGTAATTTATATGTGCTAATGTGAAGATCCCTCTTAAATGATAACATAGAAATGAATAGGATTGGATGTAAGCAAGCGTTGTGTTTTTTCAAAGGAACTATACACTTTGCAAATCCTATTCAAAACTATGTTAAAAGAGAAGAGAAGGAAAAGTCACATAATGCACATCTTTATATTATACTCACATGCAAGCTTATAAATAATTATAAGTCATATACCTTTTATTTGTAATATTTTATTTATAAGTTTTGAAAATAATTTTGGATTTAATAGTGATAATAGCCATTCATATTCTTAATTTAGCCAAAACATGCAATTTGACATAAAGGAAACATTTCATTTTAATTTGATTTTTTTTAAAAGGTATGAATGCATGATTTTCATATGACATACACATTTAGTATGCTAGGAAATAAATAAAGTGATGTAAGCATGTAACTTCACTCACCTTAATTAATTCCTAAAGACAATCCTATGGAATAAGATTATTTAAAGTGAATCAAATTATTTTAAGGAAATTTTGATTTTGTTTGGAGTTTGATTTGAATTTAAGAAATATGAGAAGGTTTGCTGGTCCTAACCCATTTCCCACATGTGTGTATTATTTTAGTTTAATTTTAGAACCATATTAATTTTATATTTTGTTTAGGTTAAGGTGTACATTTAAGTCCATTAATTATCCCTTACCTACACCACTTTAACATATTTAACCAAATAATTATGAGCCAATGTATGACATAAAACTACAAGGAATTTAAATCAACTATGCACCCAAGAAAAAATGGGCCTAATGCATTTTTCTCACAATTAATGATTAATTAAGCTAAAGGGTTTAATTTAAGTACTTTCATAACCCTTCCCACACATATGGGTGAGATATGATTTCCTTAAGCTACTTAAGTTATTGAACACCTAAGTATCTACCCAAGAAGGAATTAATTAAGTTCAGATTAATTTTGTTTTAAAATTTTGATTAATTAAGACATTTAATAAAATGATTAAATTATTTAATTAATTTGCACCTTAATTAGATTTTTATCCAAATGAAATAAACTTAGTGGAAAAGATTTGGGAGAGAACTCCTAATCTCATTCTCTAAGTCCATTCACTGTTCTAAGATAATTTAGCCAACTTAATTAATGGATTTATCACTATTTAATAGGTTAATTAATCATTTAATTAATTAAGAGAGTAATTAGGATTGAATCAAACTACCCTTATTAAACTATTAATAAATTCCAAGAAAATTAGTGGAGGCAGAATTCATCACACTAAATATATCTGAGAAGTTTGGAATTAATCAATGGAATAATTAGGGAGTAATTAACATAATTACATTCTCAATAAAACTCAAATTACATAAAATTTACTATTCAAAATTAATTAAACTTAATTTTATATTATTCCCCTTTGAAATATCTTCAAAATGCATTTGAGTTTGTATTTTTTTTATTTTTATATATTTAGTTATGTAATTTTAAAGTTTATGTGATTAAAACTTAATTAAATCTTAAATTATATAGTTAATCCTGTCGGTGCCACATGGATCGCTGATGCGGCACGCGCTTTCCACATGGAGCGATAGGATTTGCTATTTAAGTAATCAAATCAAGTTATCGTGTCAGCCGGCGATGCTATGCAGTTTCTCCCTAGATCGTCCAATCAAAGATCGGACGGTCTGGATTAAACTCGTGGATCAGAGGGGATTAAAATGTGGGATTTAATCAAATTAATCAGGATCGTCCATCCAAAACATGCGGGATGGACGGTCCATTATTTGTCCCTGAGCTCACCTATGGAGGCGGCGACCATCCATCCCTTAGGGCTTGATCTAAGCTCAAATTGAGCTAGGATCAATCTCACACCATCTAAGAGCAAGCACAAGAATATCCAACGGCCAATTCACAATGGGATGAAACTTTCTTTCACAAAGGACTAAGGAATCCTGCACTTAAGCTCGATTTTGATCCATACCTTGAGGCTATCGGCACTCTGGTGGTAGCTTGCAGTGGAGGCAAGCCCATTGAAGGTTTCAAGATTTAGGATGAAGTGGATTGCTCAATTGACCAAACTCCTCCTCCTAGGCTTGCGGCGTTGGTCTAGCTCCCTCCTCCCATGCTTTAGAAGCTTGGAAGAAGCTTTGGATCAATTCGATTGGGTCCTCTAAGGGTGCTTGCAAGAGCAATTGGATCGAAGTTGGGTATTGGATAAGTTGGAAAATTTCTTGAGCTCCCCTATTTTCGGCTTGAAGAAATCGAGAATGGAGAAATCCCAATGGGCTGAGGAAGCATGAGAGAACTTGGAGAAGCTTGCTCTGAGTTTCCTAAGCTCAATCGAGTGTGAATAAATGAAGTTCAAGTAAAATTAAGAGGAGTATATCTCCCCCTAGAAGGATCGCATGGTCGAGCTTTCATATGCCATTTTTATCAAATTAATCACAGGGTTGAGTTAGTTAGGCCATTTTCAGTGGCATGTTATTCGATTTTGGGTTTGGAGTGAAGTAGTGAAGCTCCCATGTGCTTGAAATGATAGTGGGAGTGATCCCATATGGAGAAATTCCTATTGGGAGGTCAGTTTTGGGTTTGGGTTGGGTTTGGCTGACCCAAATCCATTGGGTCATGTTCACCACACCCATTAGTGTCCACTTGGTCCACTAAGAGGGTGCCAAGTGGCCATGAAAAGGATATGACCAAATTCCAAGTGAAATTGGCCATAGGTTACCCCATGACTTAGGGGTAAAATGGTCATTTAGCTTTGATATCACTTTAGGCAAATTTAGAATAGTTTGAAATTGGGTTGGTCCAAATTCCAAAGAATTTGGAGTTGATTTGATGTCATTTGGCTCATGTTGACCCATTTAGGTCAAAATGGGTCAACTTGGGTCAAGTTGGCCAGTTGGTCAAATTAGGTCAAACCAAGGGTTGGGTCAAGTTCATATGACCATTTGAAATATTTTGGTATCATTGGTTTGGTTCAATTTGGTTTATATTTGATTTTTGTTCATTTGATTTCATTTAGGTCAAATAGGTCAAGTTGACCAATTTAACCCATTTGACCCAATTGGGTTAGTTCATGGGTTGGTTTAGGTTTGGTTAATCATGTGAAACATTTTGCAAGCTTTGGTTTCAATCAATTTTGATTTGATTTGATTTTGGCTCAATTTAACCTTTTAGGTCAAGTTGGGTTCATGGTCAATTAGGTTAGGTTGGGTCTAGTTTGCTAATTGAGACTTTTGTCAAGTTCAATAAGTGGTTTAAAATGAATTTGACCCATTATTGCAATCAATTTGGCTTAGGTCAAGATTTAACACATTTTGACTTTTTTAGGTCAAGTTGGGTCAACTTGGGTCAAGTGGCCAATTGGGCTGTTAGGCTCAAATGATGACTTGGTCAAGTTCAACCATTGATCATGAATTGGACTTGATCAATGGTTTTAATCAATTTGGCCTATGATGGATTTTGGTTAGTTTGGATTTCATTTTGGTTAAGTGTTGACTTGGTCAACCCATAAGTCTGACTTGGTTTGACCCAATTTAGGTGATTAATCATCTTATGATAATTGTTGCTCACAATGTGAGGCTTAGGTGGGCTTAGTTCAATCCAATTTGGGTAGGATTAGAATTTGGCTCAAAAATGTACTTTAGGTCACTTTGGGTTAAGTGAACCTTCGTGGTTCAATTGACTTAATCAAGGCTTGATTCAAGTTTGGTTAAACTCACATATGGACTTATGACTGAAATATAAATCTAATTGCAAGTGATTTGGAGTCAAACTGGTTTTGATTCATTTGACAATTTCAAGTTCAAAGGATGAACTTGGGTTTGATTTTTGAATTTAGTTTTGGTTTGATGATTAAAGTTTATGTTTATATTTGGATTCATGATTGAAGGATTGATTGAGGCATGAAGAAAATCCAAGGGTTTGATTTGATTTGAGGTTGATTTGGCTAAGTTCAAGAATTTGACTTGAAGAAGCATGGGTTGGATTTAGGTTGGATTTGAGTTTAAGTTTTGGATTGGTTTTGATTTTTAAATTTATATTTTATTTATATTTGTGAATATAAATGAGAATATAAATGGGATATGAGAAAATTTCTTGAATTTGAATTGATTTAGATTTGATTTGAGCTAAGTCCATAAGATGAAATCAATGGGCTTATGAAAGATTTTTGAACTTGGAATTGAGTTTTGGATTTAGTTTTGATTGTTTGAATTTCGATTGTATAAGGGTAGAGCTCGGTTATCCATTCTTTCTTTTCGAGTTACACGGAGGTACCCGACCGAGCTGACCTCTTATTCTTTTGTTGTAACTATGAACTATTTGATGTTATGCTTAGCTTATGCCTTAGAAACAACATGCTTTTCATAGTTTCTTATGATTGATGCTTTAATGTCTAGCCTTGATATGATTAGGCTCTTAGGATAAAATAAATTTTCTACCCCAAGTAATCACTCATAACTAAAATTTTCTACAACTCATAACTTCACCAATAAAGCCTAAGATGTAAATCAAGATAATTAAAATATTTAGCAACCCATTAGCTGTATGGTTGAATGCTTCACAACATGCATATCATATTAATTCATTCTTGAAAATAGGGGATTTCCATCCTTGCATGATAGGGGAATGCTTGACCTGTGAGGGCATCCCTTATGGTGAAAAACACCCCTTTCTTACTAATTTAGCCAATGATCTAAATTCATCATGCATTTAGGCATAAGAAACCCTAAAGCCTTTATCAAAATGAAGTGTCAAAATTGAAATAAAATTTGAAATTTTTTTGCATTATTTATGTCATTATTCATAGCCTCATGCTCTAGTCTCTTAGGGAGTGGGTTTAAGGACTTTAGTCTCTTTCTAAATAAATAATAGCCCAATTATCTTGTAATCTAATAAGACTTGCCTATGTTATATTAAAATCATAGGACGAATTAGTTGGCTGCCACTCCAGACGATTATAAGTTCAGCAGTCGGGTTGTTTACTCTCTTATGAAGGTAAACTTTATACCCATCTTCGCTTAGATTTATGTCGCGCTTTAGCTCTTGCCAAAGCTTCATAGATTTAGGATCCGAGGTGGTTATTTTCTTCGGGCTACAAGCATAAATCCACATCTCTTAGGCATTTCTCTAACATTGTGTTGGTGGATTATAAGCCTTAGTAATTTAATAAAACTTCAACTCTAATAAAATAATTCTCCTCACTTTCAAAATTATAAATCCCAATCATAGGATAGATTGGAATGCTCACTAAGCTTCCTAGTATCATGAGCATTCCCTACTTATTCCCTTTGGCTTCTAAAAGTAAGTCTTCTCCTTGATCTCTCCTATTTGATTTTCTAATATAGCCAATTTAATGATAGTCTTAACCTTGAAATCTTTGGAGAAAACAATTGCCTACTTTAATCGAGAGTATTTCTAAGGAATTCACCTTCGTTTGGAAGTAATTAATTATGGGGACTTCCCCCCATAGGGAACTTTAGATCCTGATTTAATCTAAACCCTACTTTATTCATCCATGTAAAATAGGGGAAAAATCTTTGGTACATTCGAAGACCCATCATGCCTTAGGAGTCCTCATTAGGTGAGTACGTCCATTGAAGGGTGATGTCTTTATCTTTCGAGATAGTACTTTATACTTCAATGTCGTACCCGATCACTTCAATGAGTACCCCCTCAGATTTGCATGGTGTCCCTCATATACATCTAAAAATAAACATCACAACACCACGTTAGCGATCCACATAGGGCTAATGGGATTAAGCTTAATTAGTCTTAATTAATTCAATTTAATGAGTGAAACTTTAGAAAATCATAATAAATTGTAAAATAATTAAAAATATAAATAAATACTCATTTTAAAGGTAATTCAGAGGAGAATTAATTAAAATAAATCCTAATTAATTTTGAATAGTAATTAAGGCTTAATTAAGATTTAAAGACAAACTTAATTAGCTTAATTAAACACTAATCACTTGGGTAATTATCTCCAAAATTGGCATAATGATTTCATGGGATGACCTTTGTCTCCCATGAATTTCTTAAAATTTATTGCTTAGGTAATTAAGGAAATTAATCATTTGAAGATTAATTACCCCTCTAATTAAGTTAATGATTTAAATAGTAAAAAATTAATTAATCTACACTCATTAATCATTAATTACCTGTGAGGTGATTACGAAAAATGATTAGGTCCTCTTTCCTAATCATTTTTTGAAACTCATTTCATCAAGGAGGTCAATTAATGTGAAAATCAATTAAGTAATTAATTAATTAATTAAGTGGGTTAACCAAATCAAATTAAAATACAAATTGCATCAGGTAATTAACAATGAAATTAAGGATTCTTTTTTTATGTTTTAATAATATAAAGACCCCTAAAGAAATTGTGATTAGCCCGTAAGTGTGGAAAAGCATAAGAGTACTTAATTAGATTCTTTAATCTAATTAATCATTAATTATGAGCCAATCACATTACGTCTTTAGGAGCATTGCAATTTCATTTTCTCACATATTCATTTCATTTGTGGCTCATGTTTAAATGATTGATTAAATTAAAGAAGCATAGAAAAGGGTAATTAACTAATTTAATTGATATTTCAATTTAATTAATTCATAAATTCATTTTATTATCTTTCCTTGAACTAATTAAGATTACCAACATGGGGATGGCGTGAAAATATCAAATAATTTCTCTCATCTTTAAATCAACTCAAATCCAAAAATCAAATTAATAGTAAGCTTTGGTTTTCTTTATTCTATTTGATGTGATTGTCCTTAGGAATTAATTTAGTTGAATGAACCATGTGTTTATATTTAGTTATTCCTTTCCAATTACTTCTAAATGTTGTATGTCATATGAATCCATGCATTCATGTTTTCAAATTTAAGTAAATCAAATGAAGGTTATTTATGTAAGCTTGCATGTGTTGATTTAACTTAATTATATGTGTGACTATTATCACTAATAAATTCAAATCTATTTTTCCAAGGTCTATAAATTGATAATAACATGTATAGTGATGGTAGTTATGACTACATATAGGATATGCATGTGTTTATAGCTTAAATATATGAATGTGAAGCTCTCTTTCCTTTATTCATATATAGATTTACATTGGCTTGAATGTTAATAGGTATATAGTATAGACATCCCGGGAATATGAGATTTTAAGTAGCCCTAAGAAGGTCATTTGATTACTTCACTTCCTTGGTTAACAATGACACATACTTATTTTAATTCATTATTTTGTATTTTAGTATTAGAATTTGTATAGAGCTTTAACCTATGCATATAAATGATTCAACTATAGAAGATACAATCTTTGCATGATTGTCATCCTTATAATTATATATATATTTGCATGTATGTAAGATATCAAGTGTTTAGTCTGGACTTCTAGGGAATACGAGGCTTTAAGTAGCCCTAAGGAGGTCATTTGATTACCTCACTTCCCTGGTTTAACAACGACATGTACTTTCTTACATCTTTTATGCATGTGTATGTATGCTTAATTAAAGGATGAAAATCCCCCTTTTTTTTTACTAAAAATACATGCACCCATGGTCATCTAAGTCATTAAAATACATTACATGTAAATTAGTCTTATGATTTATATATAGATTTGCATGGGTTTGAATAATATTAGGTATATAGTCAGGACATCTCGAGAATACAAGGCTTTAAGTAGCCCCAAGGAGGTCATTTGATTACCTCACTTCCCTGGTTTAATAACGGCACGTACTGATTTAATTTCTTTCTTAGGTTTATTTGTATTAAAATTTGGATAGAGCTTTACTTTACATGTACAAATAATTCAATTAAGCAAAATATAACTTTCAAACATATGCATCCATCATCATTTAAGTATGCCAAGATATATTGCATGTATAGATATGATAAGTGTTACATGTGATAGAAATGAATGATTTGATATATGTCATGTGATAGTAATTCAACCATATTAATCTTAAGATGTCTTTCATATTGAATAGAATTATTTGAGGTTAACCTGAACTTAAGATTAATAAGAAAATACTTAATATGCCATTCACCAAAGAGAACAAAGTCATTAAAATATGCTTTAGAAAATGGCTTAAGCTAGGGATGAAGGAGGGTAATCCTCTTTCCTTCTCTTTATAACACTTAGATGCTAAGTGTAAGTCAAATGAAACCAAGTAAAACATAAATTAAAATCCACAAATCAATTAGACAAATTGAAATGAAACCAACTCTTATGATAAATTGAATTCTTCCATACTTACAAAAGCATAACTCTAATGATTAATTAAGACATTCCACACAAAGCCTTAACACACACATTAGAACTAAGTCACCACTTCTAGCTCTAAGTTAAGGTGGTGTATGTTAGATGTATATTTTATTTTGTGATGTAATGTTTTAGATTGGATGTTAGAATGTATACTTCGTAGACTAGATGTTAGGTCGTTCTTAACCAAATCATATCTTCTATAGGGGATTATGCTTAAGGGCTCGCTTAAAAACTAAAAATAAATGTTATCTTTGCTGGTTTGCCTAAACTCCTAAGCATAATCCAAGTTAGGACAAAAGGGCTTGGCTACCCATATTCAGGATGCTAAGTCCAAATTATAAAGATAATTTCTTGGGATTGTATGTCAGTTTAGCTAACCTCTATTTTATAGGTGTAGTTAGATTTACTTTTCCCATACAAATGTAATTTGTAATAGGAATTAGAACTAGTGTTATGGGGGATTTGGATGAGCAGTGGCTAGAAGGCTTAGTTCTAAGATACCCTATGATACCTTTGAAGCACAATCAAATAAAAAAATGGAAAGAAGAAATAAAGAAGTGAAGACCCCCATAGCATGTATTCATTTCTAATTGTGATTGTTCTTTTATATTTTGGGTTGTATAAGGGTAGAGCTTGGCTACCCATCTTTTCTCTTTAAGGAGTGTATGGCGGAACTCGACCGCACTAGCCTCTTCTTCTTTGCAATAGTCTATAAAATTGATTGATTTGATTTGTTTAGCTTGCACACCAGGATTGCATCTTTTTACAATTTCTTTATGATTGATGCTTTAATGTGTGGATTGGATGTAGTAGGCTCTCAGGATAAAAATAAATTTTTTATCCAACTAACAACTCATAATTAAAGTTTTAAATAACTCATAACCTCATTATAAAGCCTAAGCTATAACCAAGATAATTAAAATATTTAGCAACCTCTTAGCTGTATGTTATGTGTCTCACATCATGCATGCATCTTCTATCACTCTTGCTTAAAATGAGGGCCTCCATTTCAGCACTTTAGGGACCGCTTGACCTATGAGAGCAAACCCTTATGATGGAGCTTCACCCTCTCTCTTTTGATTTAGCCAATAACCTATTTCATCATGCATTTATACATAAAGAAATCCTAAGCCTTTGTCCAAATGAACAAGTCAAAATGAAATAAAATTTAAAAAGATTTTGCACTTTTAGATTAAGTCATATGGTCATACCACTCATGCTCTAGTCTTTTAGAGAGTGGGTTTAGGACTTTAGTCTCTTTCAAATTAAATAATATGCCCAACCAAATTATAATTATATAAGATCGGACTAGATGGATTTAAAGCGTAGGAGGTGTTAGTTGGCTGCCACTCTAGGAGGTTGTAAGTCTAGAAGTCGGACATGTTAATCCTCTCTTATAGAGATGAACTCTTATGACCACCTATCACTTTGATTTAGGTTGTGCTTTAGCTTATGTTAAAGCTCGCTAGATTTGGGATCTAAGGTTCTTGTTTCCCTTGGGATACAAGCATAAATCCTCTCCTCTTAGGCATTTCTATAATCTTGTGTTGATGGATTATAAGCCCTACCAATCTAATAAAAATCTAACTCAAATAAATAAACCTCCTCACTTTCAAATATATAAAGCCCCACCATAAGATAGATTGAAATGCTCACTAGGCTTCTTAATATCATTAGTATTTTCTGCTTCCTCCATTTGGATTCCAAAAATAAGTCTTCTCCTTGAACAATCCCACTTGATTTTTTCAAAATACTTAATTCATTGATAGTCTAACCTTGAAATCTTTGGAGATAATAATTTCCTACTTTAATCAAGAGTATTCTTAGGGAATCTCATTCTATAGGATGTAATTAACTATGGAGGCTTGCCTCTATAGGAAATTTAAGAACCTGACTTAATATAAACTTTGCTTTACTTTTTCATGTAAAGTAGAGGAAAGATCTCTAGTATATTTGAAGACCCATCATGCCTTAGGAGTCCTTATTGGGTGATTCATTGTAGGGTGATGTTTCTATCTTTCTAGATAGTACATCATACTTTAATGTCATACTTAATCACTTCAATAAGTACCCCTACAATCTGCATAGTATCCACCCCACATCCAAAAATAAACACGATAACTACTTTTGAGTTTTTCTATCTCTTATATATGTTGTTCTTTAGGAGAGTGAGAAGCAACTTAATTACTTCCTACTGGCTTGAGTTTGATGTCCCCTTTACCTATGGAGAATATAGATTTATTGGTTGTAGAACTCGATGAGTGGACACTTCAATCAACACATTATTGCATCCGTGTTCACCATCTCTTTTGCCAACTTGGCTATGGTGTTTATTCTTGAGAGAATGATGTGGGACACCATGCAGATCCACAGATGTACTCATTAAGGTGATCAGGTATGATCTTGAGGAATGATGTACTATCTCGAGAGACATAAGTCACCATCCTATAATGGACCTAATTACCTAACAAAGACTCCTAAGGATAATGGGTCCTCGAATGTATCGGAGATCTTTCCCCTACTTTATATGGAAAAGTAAAATAGGGTTTATTTTAAATCGGGTTCATTAAGTTTCCTATGAAGGCAAGCTCCCATAGTTAATTACATCCTAAGGAATGAGATTCCTTAGAAATACTCTCGATTAAGGTAAATGATTATTGTCACCAAAGATTTCAAAGATGAGACTATCAACAAATTAGTTTTTTTGGAAAATCAAGTGGGATTGACCAAACTGAGGGAGTTATTATTGAAACCAAAGAGAGATGAGTAGGGGATCCTCATGATACTAGGAAACCTAGTGAGCATCCCAAACTATCCTATAGTTGGCTTTATATTTTTGAAATTTGAGTTTAATTTTTATTAGAAATCTAAGGCTTATAATTCCACAATACAAGATCGTGGGGTGAGGATTTATGCTTATAACCCGCAAAGAAAAATAATAGCCTCAGATCCTAAATCTAGGGAGCTTTGGCGAGGGCCAAAGTATGACCTAAATCTAAGGCAAAAATGGGTATATTGTTTATCTCCACAAGAGAGAATAAACCACTCGACTATTGGACTTACAACCGCCTGGGCGTAGTCACCAAGTAACTCCTCCTACGATTTTAAATACATGTAGGCAAGTCTTATGCTTTGCAAGATAGCTAGGCTGTCGTTTATTTAGAAAGGAGACTAAGTCTTTAAACACACTCCCTAAGATACTAGATCATGAAGGGCATGAATAAATGGCTTATTTTAATGAAAATTTTGTTAAGTTTTATTTTAATTTTTGGACATTTTTATTTGACATAGGCTATGGGATTTCATATGTCTAATGCATGAGAAAATTGGTTATGGGCCAAAATCAAAAAGGAGGTGTGTTTTCGCCGTGGCTCTCAACGGTTAAGCCATTTTCTCTAGCAAAGGTGGAAGCCCTCCATTAGCAAGAGTGAAGCAATATGATTTATGCATAATGTGAGATATACAACATCCAACTAAGGGGTTGCTAAATCTTTTATTATCTTGATTTATGACCTAGGCTTTAAGTGAGGTTATGAGTTATTTAATTTAATTTTGAGTTGATTAATTGGATAGAAAATTTATTTTTCCCTAAGAGTCTAATCACATCTAGGCCATTCAACAACCATCAAGTAATTAAGAAACTAGGAAAATCATGCCATCCTATTTGCGCAATCATAAACAAAACATCAATCAATTTATAAAATTACTGTAAAAGAATAAGAGGCTGATGTGGTTGGGTTCCACTGCACAACATGAAAAGAAATGTGAGTAGCCGAGCTCTACCCTTATACAACCCAAATTATAAATGAATAATTATAATTTAAAAGGAATTCATGTTATGGGGGTCTTCATTCTTCGTTTCTTCCTTTCTTCATTTCTTTCTTTCTCTTATTTTGACTTGGGATGTAGTTTGTTCCAAGGCTTCACATGGTATATAAGACAAGGTCTTATAACTAATGTTTATTTTAATTCCCTCATAAAATTCATTCCAAATCTTAAATGCAAAATTTACATCAAAATGGAAAAGATAAATTTAACTAAACCTGCAAAACAGAGATTAGCTAATCATACCACACAACCTAAATAGTTATATGAATAATTTGGACTTAGCACCGCACACATGGGTAACCAAGTCCACCTATCCTAATTTGGGTTATGTTTAGGTGTATAAGAAACCAGCACAATAAAAGCATTTATATTTTTTATTATAGTGCCCTTAAGCATAACCCAATGCAGAAAGCATGATTAGCTAATATCAGCCTAACATCCAGACTACGTACAAACACCCTAACATCCAGTATAAAACATTACATCATAAAAAAAAATCAGGCATGAAATAATGCACCACCCTAACATAGAGCTAGAAATGGTGACTTAGCCTAATGTGTGTGCCATTTAAGGCTTGTGTGTCATGTCCTAGCTAGGCTTTAAGGTTGAAATTTTCTAAGTATGAAAGGTTCAATTTAGATAATTTAGAGGGTAGTTTCATTTCAAGTGATTTAGTTGATTTGTCAAATTTAGTTGATGATTTGATTTGGTTTGAATGAACCTACACTTAATTACTAAATGTTATGAAGAGAAGAAAAGAGAAGAGAACTTCTCTTTGATCCCTACCTTATGGCATTTCTAAGGTAGATTCATTAATGATTCTTCTTTTAATGAATGTTTTATTATGTGTTTTAATTAACCCTAAGTGTAGGTTTACTCTAAAAAGCCCTATTCAATAGGAAATGCATCTTAGGGTTAATTAAGGTGAATTACTATCACATGACACACAACCATTTATTTCTTTCCATCATGTATACCATGCATATGAATGATCCTAAGCATACCTATACATGTAATGCAAATTTTAGCACATTTTGATGATGAATGCTAAGAGATATGATTTGAAAATTTGGATGTTCCATGATGCATGTTTTTATTGTGTAGAAAAGGGGGATTTCTTATCCATTAACAAAATGCACATTCACATGTATAAAAGACATAAGTGAGTATGATGCCATTGTTTTCTACACCAGGGATGTAAGGTACAAGACCTACTTAAGGATACTTAAAGTCTCGCAGCCCCGAGATGTCCAAACTAATATACCACTTTTCTTAAATATATGTAGATATACAAAAAGAAACAAATGGATGAAGAATCATGCAAAAGATTATGTTTTATTTGGTTGTATAATTTACATGTGTAAATGTGAGGATCCTTCTTAAGTCTTAACATAGAAATGCATAGGCATAGATTTAAGCAACTGTTGTGTTCTTTTCAAATGAACTATACAATTTGCAAATATTATTCAAATCCATATTAAGAGAAGAGAAAACAACATAAAATACATCTTATGTTATAATCACATGCAAGCTTATAAGTATTCATAAGTAGCATCACTTCATTCATAGTCTTTAATTTATAGGTTTTCGAAATAATTTTTGGTTTAATAGTGATAATAGCCACTCATTTTCTTAATTTTAACCAAAACATGCAATTTAACATAAAAGGAAACATTTTATTTAATTGATTTTTCAAAAGAAATGAAGGCATGTTTCATATGGAAAACAATATTTAGCATGCTTGGAAAGAAATAAAGTGATGTAATCATATGACTTCATTCACCCTAATTAATTCCTAAGGACAACCATAAAAAATAATATTATTTAAAGTGAATCAAAATTCTTTAAGGAGATTCTTATTTTTGAATTTGATTTGATTTAGGAAATGTGAAAAGAGTTTGCTGGTCATAACCCATTTTCCACATGTGTGAATTGGTTTAGTTTAATTTTAGAACATTTAAGTTAATTTTATGTTTTATTTAGGTTAAGGTGTGAATTAAATCCATTAATTATCTCTTACCTACACCACTTCAACATAATTAAATAAGTAATTATGAGCCAATATATGATATGCAACCACATGAAATTTAAATCAACAATGCACCTAAAAAAATAAAGGGGGCCTAATGCGATTGGCTCATAATTATTGATTAATTAAGCTAAAGGGTTTAATTAAGTACTTTCATAACCATCCTACACATGTAGTTTGACTATAATTTCCTTTGAAATCCTCTTAAGTTATTGAACACTAAGAATCTACCCAAGAATTAAGTGATTAAGTTCTAGAGTAATTTAGTTTTGAGTTTGATTAATTGAATTAATCAATGAGGTGATTAAGCCATTAATTAATTTGCAAATTTATTAAGTGTTTATCTAAATGAAATAAACTTAGGGGAAAAGATTGGAAAAGAAATCAGAATCTCATTCCAAAAGTCAATTCACTATTTCATGATAATTAGCAAGCTTAATTAATGAATTTATCAATGTTTAATGGGTTAATTAACCATTTAATTAATTTGGAAAGTGATTAGATTTTTTTAATTAATCCAACAATAAATTCCAAGAAGATCATGGGAGGCAGAGATTATCCCACTAATCAACCCTAGGGAGTTTAGAATTAATTGTTAAAGTAATTTAGGAGTAATTAGCCTAATTACATTTCTAATAAAACCCAAATTAAATAAAAATTATTGTTCAAAATTAATTAAATTAAATTTTATATTATTCTCCTTTGAATTATCTTTAAAATGAACTTACGTTTGTACTTTTTAGATTTTTCTACAATTAATTATGAATTTTAGAAGTTTCAACATTAAAAATGAATTAATTAAGCTTAATTAATCCCCTAATCCCGTCGGGCCACATGGCAACACGCTGCTTTCCATGTGCGACGGATAGGTTATTAAGTTATCACATCCACCCATCGGTCAGGGACACGCTTTCCACGAGCCATCCGATCCAAGATCAAATGGCCGAGATTAATCCTACGATTTAGGCTTAAATCAGAGGGGGATCTATCATGATTTAATCACAACCATCCATTCCAATCATGTAGAATGGACAACATGTGATCTATCTCCTCCCGAGTAGTGAGAGACGGATGTCGTCCGTCGATCGTCGCTCGATTTGAGCTCACTCGAGCTCAGATGGAGTTCAAACTCACCCCACACCTTTGGGAAAGCACAAGCAATGTATCCAATGGTCAAGATCTTAAGGGATAACACTTTCCTTCAAAAAGGACCAAGCAATTTTTCCTATGGCTATGGTTTCAATGTCATACCTTGCCAGAGGCTATCACCTGCACTTCCAACTGAGGAGGTAGCTTCGTCTAGTAGAGACAAAGCCCTGTTAAAGGTATTGGATCTTGATTTTAAGTGGATGGCTTGATTGACGAAGCTCCCCTTCAATGGTGATCGGCCTTGATCAAGGTGATGCTTCTCGTGGCTTGGAGACTTGAGAAATGACTTGGTTGAGCTCGACGCTGAGGGTGTGTGCAAGGTTAATTTAGTTTTGATGGAGAATTGAGTGAATTGGGATTGAGATGGACCACCCCTATTTTGACTTTGTGCAAAATCGAGAAGAAGAAATGTGGGAGCTCAGTGAAGGGTTTGGAAATGCTTGGGAAGAGTTTAAATTAATCTCCTTAGCTATGCCGAATTGAGTGCTTCTGGTTTGAGTGGGAATGAAGGGGAGTATACTTCCCCCTCCTTGGATCGAACGGTGGAAGGCTGAAATGCCATTTTTTATCAATGGGTGAGATTTTTTGATTGGCTTGGGCTATTTAACATCCCATGTGAGTCATTTTAGGCAGAGGAGTGGAGGAGAGTGAGTGCCCATGTGCTAGGTGAGAGCATTGGGTGATCCAAATGTTCAATTTTTATTGGAGGGGTCAGTTTTGCCTTGGGTTAGGTCATGGTCGACCCAAGCTCATTGGGTCATGTTCACCACCCTCCTTGGTGCCCACGTGGACCACTAGGAGGATGCCAAGTGACATTAAAAATGAAATGACCAAATTGTAAGTGAATTTGGTCATAGGATACCCTTTGACCTAAGGATAAAATAGTCATTTAGCCATGATTTTGATTTGGGTAGATTTGAAATAATTCAAAAATGGGTTGGGACAAATTTCAACTGATTTGGAGTTCATTTGTTTTGAATTGGTTCAATTTGACCCATTTAGGTCAAGTTGGGTCAAATTGGACCAATTGGTCAAATTGGGTCAAACCATGGCTTAGGTCAAGGTCAAATGATCATTTAGAGCATATGGGTATCATTGGTTTGGTTCACTTTGGTTTAGATTTGGTTTTGGTCCATTTATGTTCATTTAGTTCAAATGGGTCATGTTGACCAATTTGACCCATTTGACTACAAGGTTAGGGTTGGTTTAGGCTTGTTTAATCATTTGAAATGTTTTACAAGCTTTGGTTTCAATCAATTTTGATTTGATTTGATTTCAAGTTCATTTGACCTTTTAGGTCAAGTTGGGTTCATGGTCAATTGGGCTAGGTTGGGACTAGTTGGTCAATTAAAGCTTTGGTCAAGTTCAACAATCAATTTAGAATGAACTTGAACCATTGGTTGCAATCAATTTGGCCTAGATCAAGATTTGACCCATTTTGACTTTTTAGGTCAACTTGGGTCAACTTAGGTCAAGTGGTCAATTAGGCTAGCTTTGGCTCAATTGATGGCTTGGTCAAGTTCAAGCATTAATTATGGGTTGGTTTAGATCAATGGTTTCAATCAATTTGGCTTATAGTGAATTTTGGCTTGTTTAGGTTTCATTTAGGCTAAGTGTTGACTTGGTCAAAGGCTAAGTTTGACTTGGTTTGACCCAATTTGAGTGGTTGATCTTCCTAGGATGATTGTTGATCACAATGTGAGGCTTAGATGGGCTTAGTTCAATCCAATTTGGGTTGGATAAGAATTTGGCTCAAAAAGGTGCTTTATGTCACTTTGGGTCAAGTGAGCCTAAGTGAGTGTGGGCCAATTGGCTTGATCAAGACTTGATTCAAGTTTGGTTAAACTCACATATGGACTTATAATGGAAATATAAATCCAATTGCAAGTGATTTGGAGTCAAATGGGTTTTGATTCATTTGACAATTTCAAGTCAAAAGGGTGAACATGGGTTTGACTTGGTTTAGTTTGATTTTGTTTGGTGATTGTAGTTTATGTTTATATATGATTGAAGGAATGATTGTTTGATGAGAAAATCCAAAGGTTTGGATTGATTTGAGAATGAGTTGGCTAAGTTCAAGGATTTGACTTGAAGTATAAGTTGGGTTTAAGTTGGCTTTGGATTTGAGTTTTGAATTTAGTTTTGGTTATTTGAATTTATATTTTATTTATATTTGTGAATATAAATGAGAATATAAATGGGTTATGAAAAAATCTTTTGAGTTTGGAGTGATTTGGATTTGATTTGAGCTAAGTCCATAAGATGGAATCAAATGGGCTTAGGAAAGATCTTGGATTTGGAATTGATCATGGGTTTCAATTATTTGGAATTGATTCATGATTTGGATTTTAGAATTGATTTATGATTTGAGAAAATCAATTGAATTGGAATTGATTTAAGATTTCAGTTTGAAGTTAGGTTTGAAAGAAGGAAGCATGGATTGGGTTCAAGCTATAGGGTAGGCAAGTCCTCCTAATACCCCTAAGGCATAACCTATTTATATGGCTAACTCTTTTAAGTCTCTAGGGTTAGGTTAAGTGTTCACCTAATCACAAGAAGTATCTTAAGACTAAGAAACTCTCAGTGTCTAGAGGATTCCTATGTCTAAAAAGAAGAAGTTGAAAGCTCACTCCAAAAGTGATTTCAACAAAGGGCGTCCAATAGGTGTGGTGTTGACTGACAAGGCATACCGCACGTATTGGTGTTGACCAAGATGATCAACAATGTTCAGACGATCAAAAGCACTAACAGAAATGATATACTCCTAAACTCGAGGTGAAGAAAGAATCAATATCTTAGTGCAATGCGACTCTACTTATGTCAAAAATATAAGAGAGCAAAGGAGGAATCCACTAGGGATGGAGTATGTGAACCTTCCACTAGGGAAGCAGGTTCAATTCATCCATTAGTGGATGAGAGGTTGTGAAATCAACTAGGGGATTAAAATTTGGAATCCATAGGGGATAAAAATGTAAACCTTCCACTAGGGGAATAGGTTCAGGTTGGATTGAATTGACTCCACTAGGGAGATCGAAAAGATTTGCATCTCACTAAGGAGAAGTTGATTGATTTGATTATTTAGTTTGGCTCCACTGAGGAGAAGGGTTGATTTTATTTCAGATTTTTAAATTTTGAATTTTGAGATGGACCCTGTCAGTTTGCGGTGGACCACACTGAGTAGGGGCCATGTTGGCCTTGGCCTACTTCAGATTTATCAATCCAAAGGGGTAGTCTACCAACCACATGGTAGGACTATCCAACCAAAAGGGTTGCCTTTTGGTGTGCAACAGTTGTACTAAGAAGAAAGTGTAGTAGACTTATATCCTCCAAAGTAGGGATCAATCATTGGGTGATCACAGCAACGGTGAACCCAACATTAGTCGACTGACTTGAATGAATGTCATTAAATTAGCTCAAAGATAGTCAAAATTAATTTCATTTATAATTATATTTGATGGATCTCATCAGTTTGAGATGGACTGCACTGAGTAGGGGCCATGTCAGCCTCGGCCTACTTTAGTTTTACCAATCCAAAGGGAGTAGCTTCCTGGCCGAGGGGAAAACTATCCAACCAAAGGGGTGTCTTTCGATTTGCAGCAAATAATTCAAGAAAGAAAGCACTAGGATTCACATCTTTCCTGAATAAAAGACCTCTGGGGCGACACATTAGCAAGGTAACATGTCAACTCGACCTAAGGCTGCCCGTCAGTTTGTGATAATCACGCTAGAAAGAATGTGTATTAGAATTACATCTTCCGAAGCAGAATGACTTCTGGGGCAACCTGTTTATGGAAAAATAAATTGAACCTGACCTAAGGGCGACTACAGAGAGAGTGCCAACTCGGGGACTTATCTCAACTCAAGTGTAGTCAAGCAATTCCTATAGGGAGTTCTGCTGACACTGCCCTAAAATAGGATGCTTGCTCGGGAAAGGGCTGTTGGGGTTAATCCATAAGAAAATAGATTTGTTTGTTTAGTTTGTTTGCTTATCATGGACCCTGTTAGTTTGTGAGGGATCATACTGAGTAGGAGCTTATATAAGCTTAGACCTATCTCAGATTTACTCATCCAAGGGAGAATCTGTGCATCTGCTGAACAAATTTTCTAACCACAGAGGTGGCTACTAGGAAAGGGAGACTGTCCAATCTAAGAGTAACTTTGGTAGTGTCTAAATGGAGTCGCTAAGGACATGATCTAAGTAGAGTGCCCACAGGGGAGGGGCCATTAAGGGCTTTATCCAAAACCCTAGAGAAGATAATATCTATAGGTATTCAGTGGCCAACTCAAGGAGAAAGTGCGGGGACACCTATCTGCCAAGAGTGGTGTATCCACCTGGTGAGTCGCTGTTAGCATAGCGAACATCAACCTATCTAAAGTGCCTGTCGGTTTGCAATAATTAGCCTAGGAAAAAAGCATCGGGGAGTCACATCCTCCTACAGCAGAACTGATTGCCGAGATAGTCTATCTTCAGATTGGCAAGTACTATCCAACCTAGGGTGACTACTAGAGTGAATGCCACTGGGGGACTTATGTCAACTCAAGTGTAGTCAAGAGGAAAGGAGCTATTGGGGGACTTATCTTAAACCTCCAATATATTCGACCTAGTAAGTGTATGATGGCTAGTTCAAGAAGAAAGTGTGTAGGCTTACATCCTCTTAAATGGAGTCTACATGAGGTAGCTTACTGGCTGCACAGTGAGGTATACCAAACTTACAAGGCTCTCGTCAATTTGCAATGGTTATGTCAGGAAGAAAGCACGCGGACTCACATCCGCTAGAAAATGACCACTAGGGTAAACAAGGCAGTATCTTAGCCTGACCTAGAGCAGCTAATGAGCGAGTGCCACAAGGGGCTTACTCCCACATCAAAATAGCTCGATACAAAAGATATGTGTTTGTGTTGTGAAAGAGGGATAGGATGCCTCTCGGGTTCTCTTACACCTTCCCTAAACATGTCGTGGCGGATTCGCAAACAAGCAAATAATGCTTCGAATGAAGAGAATATTTTGATGAATCATAATGAAATTTTTTTTATGATAATTATTTTCAAACATGATTTTATGGGTAATATTTCTTAAACTATAGCCCATTCATTGGAAGCATCGGGTGTTCCCCTTTACAATCAATAAATTGGTAAGATCCTATTTGGTAGGCCTTCTCTATGATAAAAGGGTCTTCCCAAGTTGGTTCAAACTAGCCTCCCATCTTTTGACGGGCAATAATTGGTCACCTTAGAACTAAAATAAGCTCTCATACTTAAAAAGCTCTAGGGCGGACCAGCTTATTGTGAGCTTGAATTATCTTAACTTTGTATAACTTGAGGTTCTAGCATGCCCGTAGGCATCTCTCCTCCAAACCTTCGAGCTCTTCTAATAGTAACTTCGCATTCTGCTCTATAGTGATTTTACTACCCATTGCTATCCTTAGTGATGGGAGCTGAACTTCTAATGGTAGAACAGCTTCGGACTTGTACACTAAGGAGAACGGGGTAGATTGAGTTGGAGTTCTGTATGTGGTGTGATATGCCCACAAAGCTTCAACTAGCTACTCATGCCACTATCACTTGTTATCATCGAGTGTCTTCTTTAGTATCTGGATGAGAGTTTTATTGAATGCTTCTACTAGGCCATTTTCCTTGAGATAGTAGATAGTGGAGGATCTCCAATATATACTATGTCTTCTGGAGAAGCTATTGATCTTGGTACTTTTGAATGTAGTACCATTATCGAATATAATTCATCGAGGCACCCCGAACCTATATATGATATGGTTCCTGAAAAAGTGGAGCACATGCTGAGTTCTGACCTCTCTGAGTGGTATTGCCTCTACCCACTTAGAAAGTAGTCGGTGGCAGCTAAGATGAATCGATGACCCTTAGAAGAAGTAGGATCGATCATACCCACTATATCAGTACCCCAACACTCAAATGGCCATGAGGCCAATGTAGGATGTAGAATGTTGGGTGATTGATATAGGACCACACCATGTACTTGACACTGATGGCATCTCCTAGTTACATTCATGTAGTCTGTGATCATTGAAGGCAAATAGTATCATAGTCTCATGATCTTTCCTTACATCTTTGGACTGGATTGATGCACTCTGGATAGACCTGAATGTAACTCGATCACAATCTTACGGGCTTTGTGTTTGTCTAAATAGTGTAGCCACATTTGATCGAAAGACCGTTAGTTTAAGGTTCCATCCGCAAGAGCATAGGAGAGAGATCTCTGCTTCATCTGATGGACTTGTGATTTCTCTTGAGGTAGTTTTCTTGTGTTCAAGTAATCTATGAATGGTTGTCTCTAATCCAACTCCTCGTCTTTCTTGGAAAAGGTAACCTCCCCTTCAAGAGAAAATCTCTCGACAAGTTCAGCATCAATAAGAGATAGAACTTATCTATTTTAGACCCTTATTGGAATGGACACATCTTCCAGACATGACAATTCCTTGGTGAGTTTGGCCAAAGCATCTGCTACTGTGTTCTCTCTTCGAGGGACCTTGTAGATGGTGACCTCAGGGATTTAGCCATCTTCATGTGTACTAGTAGTAGTAGTGATGAAGCATATATTTTAGAACCTTATAGGACCCATCGATCTGGTTGATGACCAGTTAAGAATCCCCATAGATGTTGATGCTTTTGACACACTATAATAGCTAACTCCAGACTAACAATCAAAGCCTCATACTTGGCTTCGTTGTTGGTGCATGGATTGGAGAGATAGTATGAGAATCTCATCACATCACGGTATAGAGTTAAGAGAAAGATTCCTTCCCGCCTTTCCTAGAAAAGTAGATCGTGGTTCTTCTCCTTTTTGAAAGGAAGCTGCACCATCAAAATACATCTCCCAATAGCGATTGTTAACCTCCCCTAAGTTCATGATTTGTTCATCAGGGAGATCATCACTAAGTGGGGAATCAACAAGAAGTGGGTGTGCTACTAAGAAATCTGTTAGTGCATATCATTTCACCACATGTAGGGGTACAAATATAATATCAAACTATGAGAGATTCATGGACCAACGTGCCAACCATCTGGATAATATCAGCTGTGTCATGAGATACTGTAGTGGATTGATTCTTGAAATCAAGTTTACCTTATGAGAAAGCATATAGTGTCATAGCTTTTGGGATGCAAAGATGAGATCTATGCAATGTTTCTCAGTAGGTCGGTAGTTTGCTTCAGCAGGGATCAGATGATGACTGAAGTAGTAGAGAGCATTCTCCTTCCCTTTTCATTGGTCTGAGCCAACAATGCTCCAAGGGACTCATCTAATGCAGTAGTGTAGAGGATAAGTGGCTTGCTTAGGATAGAGGCTACTAGAACTGGCAGCTTCACCAAATACTATTTAATGTCTTCAAAAGCATGCTGGCACTTGTCATCCCACTTGAACTTAGTGTCCTTTTTGACAAGTGCTAAAATGGCTTGCATCTCCCCGATAGATTAGAGATAAAGTATCTTAGATATACCAATCACTCTTGGAATGATCTGAGTTGAGTTAGAATTTTAGGGGGTGTCATTTCTAAGATAACTTTGATCTTTTCTGGGTCTATCTCTATCCCTTGGTGTCAGACAACAAACCCAAGAAACTTCCCTGAAGCTACTCTGAATGCACACTTTAGGAAGTTTATTTTGAGATTGAATTATCTTAACCATTCAAAAACTACTCTCAAGTCAAAGAGATGGTCTTTCTTTTCTTTTCTTTTGACTACTAGATCATCAACATAGCATTCAACTTGATGATGAATGAGTTCATTGAAAGATGAGTCATGGCGGTATGTAACCATATTTTAAGGCCAAAAGGCATGGCCTTATAACAATATATTCTGTTTGAGGTTCAAAAAGTAGTGTTTCTTTCATCCTTAGGGGCCAACTTAATTTTGTTATAGCCAGATGACCCATCCATGAAAGAAAATACTGCATGAGATGAGGAAATGTCCACCATTAACTCTGGTATAGGAAGTGAAATTCATCCTTAGGACATACCTTACTTAAGTCCTTGAAATCGATGCATATGTGAATTTGGGAATTCTTTTTCTTAACTGGCATGACATTGGCTAACTAGGTAGGGTATTTTTCTTCCCTGATAAAACCAACATCAATCAATTTCTTATCTTTAAAAATGACCTGTTGTTCAATTTCTAATCATATGCATCTAGGAGCTTGCTTGATAAGGTTAGCATTAGGGTTTATTGCTAGTTTATGGGCTGCTATGTCAGGAGATAATCTGGACATCTCTTCATAGATCCATGCAAAGTAATCCTTAAACTTAGTCAATAGCCTAACTAAGTCATTAGTTTCTTCTTCATTCAGCAGAGAACTGATGTATTTGGGCGTGGATCTTCTTTTATTCTGAGGTTGATTTCTTTGAGCTTGTCGATAGTTGAATGGATTTTCTCTTCAAATTCGGTACATCTTTGATTTGAAGATCATCTGGATCATCTAAAGTTTCTAAACATAGTTCCTCATAAGAGTTAGTATAGTTTGAGAAGAACCTATCAAACTCCAGATGATTAGTGACAACTAGGCAGTAACCATCATCATCGACTGGACCCACTATATCGAATCCTAGTCATGGTCTTGATTGAGCATCTGTGCCTTTATTGTTCCACAGCTTCCCGAAATACTCTGACCAGTGCCTGGGCCATGTACAAGGAATAAAACCTTTCTTTACAAGATTATGAACATAAGGCGAGTACCAATCAAAAAGTAATTCCATTAAATCTTTATATGAATTACCCTCAAGTTCTACAGTAGCTTCTAGACTTGAGAATGATGATCCCAATAGGAACCTCTTTAGCTTGACATCCATGGAATATCTAGGGGCTTCCTTAACTACTAAACCTTCAACCTTTTGAGAAGAAAGTGAGGTTAGAGATAAAGTTCCCAACTGCTGCTTAATAGTTTTACATAAACCTAATTCGAATACATTCCTGCTTTGCTTGGAGGCCTGGTCTTCATCAATGTCTGGCTCGAGCATCACCTCTAATGAAACCTGTGAGAGGGGTTGGCTGGTGTGATAATCACATGAGACTCATCCTTCGAGTTGGATTTTAAGTTTATGTGAATAGTTGAGTACTCTGTGGAACGTAACCCCTGGTGGCTACCGGGGTCTTCCACCTGGAATTGCCTCTGTCTGCCTCTACTTGCACGGTGGAGGTCAAGTCATCCTACCCATATGTCTGTATGGTGGAATGAATTGTGGGTGGAATGTAACATGCGACTCTATCTCTTCCTTGGCGTCCCTTTCTTACTCACTTATATTTCCTTTTTCTTTTTCTTCTTTTTTCCTTTTCTTTTATATTTGAATTTTGACCAAGTTTGTGAGAATATACATTTTGATTTTGAGGAAGATAGTAGGTCGCAGCTTCATATATCTTGACCTCTCTAACTAAAATGGCATTTCATCTCCTTTAACACAATATTCGATTCCATCTCTTTGAAACTTGATGCACTGATGAAGGGAGGATGGAAATCATCTTGTAGTGTATCCAAGTCTATGAGAAAGTAAGTAGTGAATGATGTATTCAAATTAATTATATAGAACTTGACTTGTCTTTTAGTCACTATTTCCAAAGGTAACACTATGGAGCTAAAGCTCTCTTATTCATTGAATCCTCTTAACATCCGATCTCCTTGAGCTTAGAGATGTCAATCCTCGAATAAGCCCGAGGGTTTTCATAATATTCATCGATGCACCTGGATCAATTAAAATCTTAGAAAGTCTAAATTTGGCCATGTCCACTATGATGTAGAGGGGATAATTGTGCTCCATGTCTCCCAAAAGAAGGTCTTCATCGATGAATATGACTCCCTGAGCTTTTCTTGAATAATGTGCCTCCTCTCCAACAGTGATCAGCTGAGCTAAGCATATCTCTAGATCAAGAAGAGCCTTGATTAATGATTATCTCATCTCTTTGGATAAGACAAGGGCATCATATATGCTTAGTTTAGCTGACAACTTTCTTAGGTGGGACATTGTAATCAACTGGTCGATCCTCCACAAGCATATCCATGGGTGGAGCATCCTGGAGGGGATTCTTGCTCGATACCAATGACTTATTTTCCTTATCTTGAGTGCTTCTAAGAGGTAGAACCTGCCACTACAGAGGTTAACTGACCTCTTATGGCTTAGTGAAGATTCTACTTGCTCAGCATATTTACAGCTTCTCCTATAGGACCCTCGGAATCAGATGACTCCAAGTCTATCTCAAGAGGTGAACCCGTAGTATTCAAAAAAATAAAGTCTATTTCTGAATCAGAAAGAGGATGATCGGAGTTGTTATAATTATTAAAACTTAAAGAGTTTTCTAAATGAGTAGAATCAGATAACCCATCAGAAGTGACACAGATGTCATTTAAACTAGCTTTATCCCTTGATTTCTCAGATTTAAAAGGAGGTATATAGTAGAAATCTAGTAAAGTAAGTGGGGTGAGGGATTTGATGCCCTCATCCGTCGATACAAGATGTCTACTAGAAGAAGAGCTAGCTAAAGTAGAATTGTCAACTGAAGTAATAGCTGCAACGATGGAATGGAGGTTGGGCTAAGTCGGTGGTTCCGCTACTTGGCTATCCCAGGCAAGTATGGGCTGCTGCTAAGCTCCTACTTTTCTCAAGTTATCTTTGGAAACTTGCGAACCTTCCTTGATGTTGGAGGTTCGAGCTACATCAAACGCCTATAAGAAAAGTTCCTTGATTTTAGAAATAATCTTTTTAGAGGTTCAGGATAAAGAGATATCCCAACCTTCTTTTGTTTTGAGAGGATCGCATATATCCCCAAGGATTACCCTAATAGAACTAGATGGTTGTTCCACTAGATGTTCCTTAGGGATAACTATAGAACCCGACTTGTAGTTATGCTCAAGCCAGCCCTTAAATGTAAAGCAATCCTCCAAAACATGGCCTAGCATGTGGTGGTAGTGGCAAAAGTTATGATCATTACTCCTGCCCACTTTCTCTGGATTCTTAGGCTCAGGTAGCTAAAAATTAGATTCCTTTAAGAGGTTCTTAAAGATTTTCCTAACTACCTCCCTCTTAAATGAATAAGGTTTATCCAAAAGAGTAGGTGAATGATAGCTACCTGGGGGTGAGTATGTGACTACTAAGAGTATGGCTGAGGAGGAGGTGGTGAAGGCCATGGAGGCTACGTGGCCCATAGGATGGTGGTGGTAGGAGGAAGTGACCATGGAAGCTCGAGGTCTCATATTGATCTCGCCGTTGCTTCCCCTTATCCAATGTCACGCTCTTTTCTTTCATAGGATTTGCTTTTGACTTTGATGACTCATCTTAAAAATGCAACTATTTAGCTTATCCTTGTAAATTAGCTGCCTTATCGATTAGCTTCTCAAATGTCTTGATGGTGAAACCTTTAAGCATGTCGGCAACCGGGCCATGAATATTCATTAGTAGAATTTCAACAGCATGTTGTTCAGACAGGTACGGTTTGCATTTCATGCTTAAATTATGCCATCTAAGAATATAATCAACAAGGGACTCACCGGGGTGTTGTTGTGCTATAACGAGATCGCCTAATATTACCCCTTTTGAGCTCCAAAGAAATCTCTTAACAAAGAGTTGCTCCAACTCAGCAAAAGTCTTCACTAAATCGTTGGGGAGTTCAGCGTACCAATCAAAAGCTATACCTGTTAGGCTGTTGATAAAGAGATGGAACAATAATGCATTGCTTCCACCAGGGTTGCAACAGCTGGCCCTGAAGTACGCTATATGCTAGCATGGGTTTTCACTACCATCAAAATTCTTGAAAGAAGGAAGCACAAAACCCTTATGATATTGGATAGCATTGAATTCCTCTAGGTAGGGCCTACCCTTTGGAACTGATGAACCACCTTGGGCTTGCGCCACGCTTCTTTCACTTATTGTTCAATCATGAGTTTGATATCTTTTTTCTTGTATGGAGGTACTGTCCACTACCTTCCTATACAAGCTAGTGCACTCGCTTCTACTGGAGGTGAACTCTTGGTCCAAGACATGCAATACCAGTCACAGCTCCACATTAGTAGGATACTGAGCTTGATTCTGAAGTGCTAGAACTACTGCTAGCAAATCTTCAAGTCTCTTTCCCTTCTTATCAATTTGATCATCCTTCTGCTTGAGTTGTTGAAGAAGGTGTTGGGTCGAATAGACTGTATCATCTTGTTCGACCGCAACACCTTCCAAACTCTGGTGATCTCGAAGGAGGGAACCCCTGATGTCAACCATATGCACCTCTACTGAGTCTTCCAATAAATCATCTTCATTGGGATCAAAGCTAACCTTTTGTTCCTCTAGGTCAAACCATTCATACCCTAAGATTTCTTTCTTCTCAGTGAGATACTATGTTATGATATCATCTAAGGAGCGATCCAACTGTGCAGGCACAAATGATCATGGTTGACCAGTGGTGGGATCATGCTCATGAACAAAGATACATCTGACCTCCCATGCTACTGGAGAGCTAACCTTGTAAGGGAAACACTCACTAGATGCTCATGGCTATCAATTGCCATGGGTGGAGTGCTTCTCCTAGGAGGATCTATCTCCATGGGGATAATGGAACTATCTCCTTCTCCCTCTGCTACTGCTATATCCATGAGCAGTTGAGGTGGTGGTGGTGATGACACGACTATCATGCTACAAGGTCCCCACTCCCTCTTCACCATAATTGAACTAGGAGGTCGAGCAGGAGAGCTCGTCCTCACCTCAGTCGAAGGTGTAGATGAAATGGAATCTCTCAGTGATCACCAATGCTTTCTTTTTTCCTCTTTCATGGATTTAGATGGAACTAGAAGATGGAACCTATCACATGGTAGACATGGTGTGGAGTGGTGATGGAGACAACACCCCTCTGGGGTTCTCTTCCCATGATGGGTAGTACCAATAGAATACTAACAGATGCATGTGTAGGCCGATGAGAAATCTATGAGGATGGAGGTTATTGAGTGCCTGGCATACATTCACCTCTCTTTGCTAGTAACATGAACTGATACACAGGCCTCTCTGGCCCTCTCCTGATGGATATGCTCGCCCACACTGCGAGGAATAATCGATCATAAATCAAACTAGGCACCGGACTCTGACTGTTTATAAGCCCCTCCAACTTGACATAGAATTGTTTGAGGCTGGCATATGATCTCCTCCTATATCTGGAAGGTGCCTCAGAATGAACTACAGGTGGAGGTGACACTGTAATCCTCCTAACAACTTCCTCTCCATCATATCCAGAAAGAGGATGGAACTTGTTCTGTGTAGTCAAAGGAGAAATTACCCTGGGTGACTCCTCTACTGCAATATAAGAGACTGCTTCCATTTCATTGGCTATGCGCACATGATGTTTCTTGATCTTGCAGCTCTTATTACAGCGCTAAGTTCTGCTAGGTGGAGCAGTATGGAAACTAGACCCTATCTCAAAGGTAGGGGAGACTATCCCTAAAGCCAGGGTAGCCTTCCCCTTAGAGGAAGCTAGTACGTGGGTACTAGCTTGTATTGGGGTAGTGATGGGAACAAATGAACATATGGGCTCTGGAGCTGTGGCTACTGCGGGAACCTCCACCATCTTCTTCTTCAGTGAGGGAAATTTAGAATCTGAAGGCATCTCAATATGGATGACTAACTACCCAGTCACCACATTCCTACTGATAGTGGCGAGGGTTACCCCCTTACAAGTGATCCTAGCCCCCTTGAATTCTTGGCCAAAGTGTATCAGATGAGTGAAATCAGTTTGTAGGAGGCTGGCCCGATCCAAGGCCAAATCTATCCTAAAGGGGAAAGTGAACACATACTTCTAAGCATCCATTTGTACTGTGCTGAACTTGAGAAAAAGCTTAGTAAGACTGAACTGGAACTGTGCAATTGTTGAAAACAAATTCAAATCAGATTTTCTATTTTGATATTCTGCTAACTTTTTAAAATTTTCTTTAGAATTTGAACCCGCACTCAACAATTTGAATATGTTAAGTGGGGCTCATTGAATTTAGGAGAGAGATTTTGAATGAATTGGAGAAGAGATTTTGAGTTTAGAATCAACTTTTAACAAATTTGTGTATGTTGGAAATGGGTTCAAATATTTTGAAGAGATTTTTGATGCTTTCATTGGGTCATATTTGAATTTTATTTTTATGTTTGGCGACCCTTTATTTAATAAATTTGAGTATGTTAAATAGAGGGTCAATTAATTTTGTTTGGGATTACTCATTTAGCAAATTTGGCTATGTTAAATGTGTTTGTTTGAAAATAATTTTCTTCTTTTGTTGGTTTGCCCATGATGTGAATCATGTGTGAATTTAGAAATGGAATCTTTACTTAACAAATTTGTGTACGCTAAATAAAGTCTAAAGGTTTTTGATTTTTGGGTTTTTGATTTTGAAAAAGGGATCTTTACTTAGCAAATTTGTGTATGCTAAATAAAAATCCAAATGTGTTTGCTTTTTGTGATTTTGAAAAGATAATCTTTACTTAACAAATTTGGGTATGCTAAATAAAGTCCAAATATGTTTGATTTTTGTGTTTTCGATTTTGAAAAAGAGATCTTTAGTTAGCAAATTTGGGTATGCTAAATAAAAATCCAAATGTGTTTGATTTTTATTTTGATTTTGTGTTACTTCTTTGAAAGGAGGGATCTCTATTTAATAAGGATGGTGTGCTAAATGGAATCCGATTCATTTTTTCTCAATTTTCTTTTTGAAAAATGAAACTCTCATTTGACAAATTTGGGTATGTCAAATGGAATTCCAATGTATTTTGATTTTCATGATTTTTGTGTAGGAGATTTCCATTTAACAAATTTGGGTATGTAAAATGGAAGTCAATCATGTTTTATTTTTCAAAGATGAAATTTTTGTGTGTGATTATTACTTTTTGAAAAGAATGGAATTCCAACTTAACACATGTGGAATGTGTTGAGTGGAATTTCAAATGGTGTGGTTTTATTTGAAAATGAAACCTCCATCCAACACATTTGGATACATTGAATGAAGAGGCTTATCTTCAAATTTGTACTTTTTGAAAAGAAAGAAATTCCAACTTCAACATATGTGAGATATATTGAAATGGAATTCCAATTTTATGATATGATTTTATTTGGTAATGAAATCTTCATTCAACAAATTTGGGTATATTGAATGAGGATGTTCATTTTCAAATATGTATTTTTTTTTTTTGAAAGATGATTTGGATTTTATTTAGAAATGAAATCTTCATTCAATAAATTTGGAAATATTGAATGAGAATGTTCATTTTAAATTTGTGCTTTTTGAAAGATGATTTTGATTTTATTTAGAAATGAAATCTTCATCCAATAAATTTGGGTATATTGAATGAGGATGTTCATTTTAAATTTGTGCTTTTTGAAAGATGATTCTTAACTTTGATTTTTTAAACGATCCTTCATGTAACGATCTTAAAGATTGTTAGATGAGATTGAGTTATAAAAATTTTTTGTGCAAGTATTTTATTATGTGAACTTTTTTGGGAAGTGCTTTGGAAAACTGATATTTTTATAAGCGATTTAGTTTTCTTATTTGTGGAATGAACCTTACCTTGCCATAGAAATGGTAAGGAGGTTCAACAAGATTTTTAGTAATATCTTTTTATTAAATTTTATTTTCACCTATTGGGGGACCCAACAAGGGTTTTAAGACCTACACGGAGTGAGGTCATAAAACCTAAAGGATGTTGGCTAGCTTAGCTTAAAAATGAAATAAACTAAGTGCCAATGGCAAAGAAGGATAGTCTTGGATTCATATAAAACACAAACCCACTATCGACACTTGGAGACAACGATCATTTACCAAAGATGGAGAGCGGAACAATCCCCAGCGGAGTCGCCAGAAAAATCTATGGTGTTTATTCTTGAGAGAATGATGTGGGACACCACGCAAATCCACAGATATACTCAGTAGGGTGATCGGCTGTGAATGATATTGTTGACCTCATTTTTAGGATGAGCTCTCAACCCCTCTATCTTAGACATAGGACTCCTCTTAGATTTTAAGAGATCCTTAGTCTTAAGACACATCTAGTGATTAGGTGAACACTCAGCGTAGCCCTAGAGACTTAGAAGCCTTAGGGGTGTTAAGAAAATTCACCTACCTTATAGCTTGAACCACATTCCTCATTTCCTTCCTTCAAGTCAAACTCCAAATCAAAATAACATCAAACCTAAATCAATTCCAACTTAATTGATTTTCTCTAAACTCAAACCAACCCCATATGATTGAAATCCAAGATCAATTCTCATGATTGAAGCTCATGATTGAAATTCCAAATCAAAAAACTCTCCTAAGTCCTTCAATTCACTCCTAAGGACTTACCCAAATTAAATTCAAATCAATTCAAACTCATGAAATTTTCTCACAACTCATTTATGTTCTTATTTATATTCACAAATATAAATGAGATATAAATTCAAATCGATCAAATCAAATTCCAAATTAAAATTCCAAAATCCAAATTTTTCCTAAGTCTTTTGATCCTCTCTTAAGGACCTAGCCTAAATCAACTTCAAATCACCTCAAATTCATGAATTTTTCTTATAACCCATTTATATTCTCATTTATATTCACAAATATAAATGAAATATAAATTCAAACAACCAAAACCAACTCCACAAATCAAACTCAAATTCAATCAAAATCCAACATAAGTCTTTCAAGTTAAACTCTTGAACTTAACCAAATCCAATTCAAATCAAGCCAAACCCTTGATTTTTCTTCATGATTCAATCAATCTTACAATCATGAATCCAAATATAAATACAAACATCAATCACTTAACCAAAACCCAATTCAAAAATCAAACCCAAATCCATTCATGTTCTTCTTTTGAATATGAAATTGTCAAATGGATCAAAACCCATTTAACTTTAAACCACTTTCCAACTGATTTATACTTCAATCATAAGTCCATATACAAGTTCAATCAAACTCAAATCAAGCTTTGACCAAGCCATTTGACCCACTTAGGCTCACTTGACCCAAAGTGACCTAAAGTATCCCTTATGAGCCAAATTCTAATCCTAACTAAATTAGATTGAACTAAGCCCATCTAAACCTCTCATTATGATCAACAATCATCATGAGATGACCAATCACTCAAATTGGGTCAAACCAAGTCAAACCTAAGGTTGACCAAGTCAACACTTAGCCAAAATGAAACCCAACATAACCAAAATTCACCATAGGCCAAATTAATTGAAACCATTGATCAACACTCATTCATGATCAATGTTTGAACTTGACCAAGCCAACATTTGAGCCTAACCTAGCCCAATTGGCCACTAGACCCAAGTTGCCCCAACTTGACCTAAAAAGTCAAAATGTGTCAAAACTTGATCTAAGCTAAATTGATTGAAACTAATGAGTCAAGTTCATTCCAAATCACTTGTTGAACTTGACCAAAGCCTCAATTGGCCAACTAGACCCAACCTAGCCCAACTGACCTTGAACCCAACTTGACCTAACGGGTCAAATTGAGCCAAATTCAAACTTAACCAAAATTGATTGGAAACAAAGATACCAATCCATTTCATATGACCAACCAAACATGAACCAACCCATGACCTAACCCAAATAGGTCAAATGGGTCAATTTGGTCAACATGACCCATTTGACCTAAATGAACTCAATTGAACTAAATTCAAACCTAAACCAAATTGAATCAAACCAAAGCCACCAAAACATTTCAAATGGTCATATGAACTTGACCTAACCCTTAGTTTTACCTAATTTGACCAATTGGTTAACTTGACCCAAGTTGACCCATTTTGACCTAAATGGGTCAACATGAGCCAAACCATACCAAATGAACTCCAAATCCAATGAAACTTCGCCAAACATATTTTCTCCACATGCCAAACATATCCAAATTCAAAAATCAGCCAAATGACTATTTTACCCCTAGGCCATAGGGTAATCCAAAATCAAAACCACTTGGAATTTGGTCAATTCCTCTTCAAAAACACTTGGCACTCTCTTAGTGGGTCAAATGAACACTAGGGAGTGTGGTGTACCCAACCCAATGGGTTTGGGTCAGCCCAACCTAGTCCAATAGCCAAACTGACCATGTGCATGGAAATGGCCACATGGAAAACCTCCTCCCACTCAATTGAAGCACATGGCCACTTCACCATTCCACTCCCTGGCCAAAACCAAATTCAAATACATCCTAAACAGCCTAATAAACTCATTAAATGAAGGCAATTGATCAAAAATGGCAAGACCATGCTAGGCTGTCCGATTGCCAAAGGGGGAGATATACTCCCCCTAATTCAACAAAATTTTCCTCCTCCCTCAGTCGATTGAAGCCTAGGAACTCAGAGTAAGCCTTAGAGAATCTTTCCAAGCTTCTTAAAGAGGTTTTAAAATCTCCCTTTCTAAATTTTCACAGTTTGAAAATAGAGGAGCCCGATTGAAAAGCCAACTTACTCCACACTCAAAACTAGTGCAAATCCCTTTGGACACTCCCTCAGTGAGCTCAATCGAACTCACCCAAGCTCTTTGCTAAGTTCCTAAGGTAGAGGAGGAGTGCCCTAGATCAAGACTGAGCTCAAGGTAAAAGGGAGTTGGTCCATAGAAGCATCCACTCAATCTCAAAAGCTCAAACTTTCAACAAAACTTAGTCTCTTCTAAATAAAGCTTCTCTAAGGGAATCGAGCACCGGTGATCACCTCCAGTGAGGTTAGCCATTTTTTGAGCTTAATCTAGCTATGGTTTGGAGCTTTGTGAATTAAATGTTAATCTCATAAGATTTTGTCTATTAGATGTGATCTAGGTTGCATGATGAAGGTGTGGCCCAATCTAGCTCAATCGAGCTCTGGATCATGGCCTGAACATGGATGGATCCCCTTTCCGCGAGATGGAGGACATATCTCGACCATTCGCATGTTGGATGGGGCGCCGTATTATCCCATAATTAATCCCTTTGATCCATGACTTTAATCTCAACCGTTCGATCCTTAATCGGATGGATGAGGAGAAAGCATGTAGCGCCGCCTCCACGCGATGCTACGATGTGACAAGTTAAGTACCCAATCCCATCAAGCCACATGGAAAGTGCATGCAGTGACCCACGTGGCGCCAACGGGATTAGCAATATAATTAAAGATTATTTAATTTCTAATTAATCACCAAATCTTCCTAAATTCATATCTAAGTGTAGAAAAATCAGAAAAATGTGAAATAAATTGCATTGGATAGATAATTGAATGGGAAATATTCTAAAACTGATTTTATTAAATTTTGAATAGTGTCTTTCTCTGATTTTGGGTTTTATTAGGAATGTTAATTACCCTTTAATTAATCCACCAATTATTTCTAAACTTCTTAAGTGCATTTTGGGGGATGACTTCTACCTCCCCTAATTTTCTTGGGATTTATTAGAGGTTTAATTAGGGATTTCATAATCACTCCCTTAATGTAATTAGGGTTAATTAAGGTTATAAATAGTGGTTTAACTCTCTGATTGAGTTGATTAAGATATGTTTAAATGAATAGGAGGTTTAGGGGATAATTTTGGGGCATTTCCCCTAAGTTATTCCTTAAACCCCCTTTTTCTTCCTTACTCCTCACTTAATTAAGGGTTAATTCACTAATTATCCCCTTAATTAATTTCATAAAATTCTAAAACTTTTCAAAAATTAATTAATCTATCTTGGGTAGATGCTTAGGTGTTCAAAAGCCTAAGTCCATTAAGGAAATCAAAACCCAACGCACATGTGTGAGATGGGTTATGAAAGTACTTAAGTTAAACCCCTTAGTTTAGTTAATCATTAATTATGAGCCAAATTGCATTAGGCCTTTTCTTCCTATGTGCATTGAAAATTTAAATATCTTGTGAGATTTTATGTCATCTCATTAGCTCATAATTATTTGATTAAGTATGCTAAGGTGGTATAGGTAAGGGGTAATTAACATGCTTAATTCATACCCTAACCTAATTAAAATATAAAATGGATCTAATCATCTAAAGATTGACTTAAATATCATACACATGTGGGAATGGGTTAGGAACAACAAACTCATCTCACATTTCTTAAATTAAATCAAACTCAAAACAAAAACTAACCTTAGAAATAATTTGATTTGCTTTAGGATTTCTTATTTCATGAGATTATTTGTAGGAATTAATTAGGGTGAATGTATTTACATGCTTTCATCACTTTAGTTCTTTTCTAGCATGCTAAATGTGTATGTCATATGAATTTCATACATCCGTACTTTTCAAAAATTAAATTAAAAATGAAATGTTTCTTTTATGTCAAATTGCATGTTTTGGCTAAAATAGAAATATGAATGGCTATTATCACTACTAAATCCAAATTATTTTCAAATATATGAATCAATTACCCAAAGCTGAAAGTGTGCTACTTATACTTTATTTATAAGTTTGCATGTGAATATTAAAATGTGTCTTATGTTTGTTTTCTTTCTTTCCTCTTAACATGGATTTGAATAAGATGTGCAAAGTGTATAATTCTTTTAAAAGACTATAAAACTTGCTTAAAATATACTCTTTTCCACTTCCATGTTATAATCTAAGAAGGATCCTTACATTTACACATATAAATTGCATAAGTAAATCCAAAATATAAGTACAAACTTTTGCATCTTTCTTTTCCATTCATTTCTTTTGTACATGTGCTTGTACTTACGGAAAGTGGTATATTAGTCTAGATAATCCCGGGGTTCCGAGGCTTTAAGTAGCCCTAAGTAGGTCTTGTACCTTATGCCCCTAGTGCTAACAATGGCGTCGTACTCACTTATGCCTTTCATACATTCATGTGTGCATGTGAAAATTGGATAAGAAACCCATTTTCTACTTAATGAAAGTCATATATCATAAAGCATTCAAAATTTCTTAAGTAACTCACTTAGCATACATCATCAAGTGTGCTAAACATTCTCATTTGTATGTATAAATATGCTTAGGATGCATCCATATGCATGTTATACATGTTGGAAAAGAAATGAAGTGATGTGTGTTTTGTGAATTTAATTCACTTAATCTTAAATTACCTTTCTTTTTGAATAGGTGTGTTTAGAGTTCATCTAAACTTAGGACTAATTAAAGTACATAATAAAACATTCATTAAATAAAACTAAGCTTGAAATTACTCTAGAAATTACTTAAGGTAGGGAAGGAAAGAGAAGTTCTCTTCTCTTTTACCATCTCTTCACAACACTTAGTATTTAAGTGTAGGATGCACTTAAACTAAATTAAAATACAAAATAAAATCAACCCAAATCGATAAAACACTTAAATGAGACCACCACTCTAAGTTGAACATTCTCACACTTAGAAAAATGCAAACCTTAAACCCATAGTTAAGCATACCACACAAACCTCTTAAAGCACACACATTAGGTTATGTCACCACTTATAGCCTTAAGTTAGGGCGGTGCATGGCTTGATGCTTTTCTTTTATTTTGTGATGTAATGTTTTAGTCTGGATGTTAAGGTGTATGATCGTAGAATCAATTGTAGGATGATTTAGTCTAATCATTGTCTTCTGTAGGGGATTGTGCTTAAGGGTGTTGTAATAAATAAAAATATAACTGCTTTTATTGTGCACAGGTGCTTATACCACTAGTATAATCCATTAGGCCCAGTGGACTTGAGTGCCATATGTGGGGTGCTAAGTCCAATATACATGCTTGAGATTTGTATGATTTGTTTAGCTAATCTCTATTTTGTAGGTATTAGTTAGCTTTACTTTTCCTTTTCATGTAATTTTTTGCAATTAGCATTTCAGAATGATTGTTATGGGAGATTAGGATGAGCATTAGTCATAAGATCTCATCTTATATACCATGTGAAGCCTTTGGAGCAACTACATTCCAACCATCCAAAAGAAAGATCCAAAAGAAGGAACCAAAAGAAGGAACCAAAAGAAGAAAGAAGAAGAAGAAAGGAGAAAGAAGGAAATGAAGAAATAAAGACCCCCATAATAATGAATTCCTTACTTGATTGTATTTAGTTCATTTATAATCTAGGTTGTATAATGGTAGAGCTCGGCTACCCAATTTATTTGCGGGTTTGTGCGGAGGTGCCCGACCACAAATGGCCTCTTATTCTTTTACAATTAGCTTTATAAATTGATTGATGATTTATTTAGCTTGTGCATTAAGTGGAATCCTTTTCCTAGTTTATTCCTTGGTTTGATGTATGGCCTGGATAATGATTAGGCTCTTAGGAAAATAAATCTTCTACCCAGCATAATCAATTCAAAATCTAAAATAAATAACTCATAACCTCACCTAAAGCTTAGGCTTAAAATAAAGATAAAAGAATTAGAAACCCTTTAGCTGGATGAGTATTTCTTTTATAACATCATGCATAAAAGTATCTTGTTTCACTCTTGATTGGAGAGCTTTCACCTTTGCCAGAGAACTTGGTTTAAGGTAGGGAAGGAAAGAGAAGTTCTCTTCTCCTTTCCCTTCCCTTCACAACAGTTGGTAATTAATTGTAGGATGCACTTAAACTAAATTAAAATATAAAATAAAATCAACCCAAATCAATAAAACTTAAATGAAACCACCCTCTAAGTTGAACATTCTCACACTTAGAGAAATGCAAAGCTTAAACCCATAGTTAAGTATACCACACAAACCTCCTAAAGCACACACATTAGGTTAAATTAGCCTTAGGTTAGAGTTTGCATGCTTTTATTTTGTGATGTAATATTTTAATCTAGAGGTTATGGTGTATGATCGTAGAATGAATGGTATGATGATTTAGTCTAATCATTGTCTTCTGCAGGGGATTGTGCTTAAGGGGCACTGTAATAAATAAAAATATAACTGCTTCTGTTGTGCAGGTGCTTATACCCCTAAGCATAATCCATTCGGCCTGGTGGACTTGAGTACCATGTGTGGGGTGCTAAGTCTAATATACGTTCTTGGAATTTGTATGATTTGTTTAGCTAATCTTTATTTTGCAAGTATTAGTTAGCTTTACTTTTCCTTATCATGTAAATTTTTGCAATTAGGATTTTGGAATGATTATTATGGGGAATTAGGATGAGCATTGGTCATAAGATCTCATCTTATGTACCATGTGAAGTCTTTG
Organism: Cymbidium sinense; assembly: GCA_021442155.1. NCBI lineage: Eukaryota > Viridiplantae > Streptophyta > Magnoliopsida > Asparagales > Orchidaceae > Cymbidium > Cymbidium sinense. Next base: position 62,743,098 of record CM038215.1, read on the forward strand.
GAGCAATCACATTCCAACCATCCAAAATAAGGATCCAAAAGAAGGAACCAAAAGAAGGAACCATAAGAAGAAAGAAGAAGAAGAAAGGAGAAAGAAGAAAAAGAATAAATGATGAATTCCTTGGTTGATTATATTTAATTCATTTATAATCCGGGTTGTATAAGGGTAGAGCTTAGCTACCCAATTTTTTTTTGGGTTTGTGCAATGGTGCCCGACCACAAATGGCCTCTTATTCTTTTGTGATTAGTTTTATAAATTGATTAATGATTTATTTAGCTTGTGCATTAGGTGGCATCCTTTTCCTACTTTATTCCTTGCTTCGATGTATGGTCTGGATGACTATTAGGCTCTCAGGAAAATAAATCTTCTACCCAACATAATCAATTCTAAATTTAAAATAAATAAATCATAACCTCACCTAAAGCTTAAGCTTAAAATCAAGATAAAAGAATCTTAGCTAGATGAGTATTTCTTTTATAACATCATGCATAAAAAGCATCTTATTTCACTCTTGATTGGAGGGCTTCAACCTTTTCCAGAGAAATTGGCTTGACCTGTGAGAGCCATGGTGGAAACACACCTCTCCCTTCTTGTTGATTTTGGCCCATAATCTAATTTCTCATGCATTAGGCATATGAATCCTATAGCCAGAGTCAAATGATTGTCCAAAAATGAAAATAAAATATAAAAAATTTGAATTAGTCTTTAAAGCATGCCCTTTACATGATCTAGTATCTTAGGGAGTGAGTTTAAGGATTTAATTTCTTTTTAAATAAATAACATCCTAGCTATCTTTCATAAAGCATAAGACTTGCCTACATGAATTTAAAGTTGCAGGAGGAGCTAGTTGGCAGCCACCCCCAGGCGGTTGTAAGTCCAAGCAGTTGGGTGATTTGTTCTCTCTTGCAGAGGCAAATCAAATACCCATTTTGCCTTAGAATTAGGTCACACTTTTGGCACTCGCTAAAGCTCCCTAAATTTAGGTTCTGAGTTGCTTTTCCCTTCTATGGCCATAAGTATAAATCCTCACCTCTTAGAAATTTCTATGATCTTATGCCATAGAATTATAAGCCCTAAAATTCTAATAAAATATCTACTTAAGCAAATAAATCACTTTCAAAAATGTAAAATCTAACCATAGGTTAGTTTGGGATGCTTACTAGGCCTCCTAGTATCTTAAGCATCCCTTAGTCATGCCCATTTGGTTTTGATAATAACTCATTCTCTTTGATCAATCTCATTTGTTCTTCTAAAATAAACCAATCGATTGATAGTCCTACCTATTAAAATCTTTAGAGACAATGATCATTTACCTTAATTGAGAGTATTCCTAAAGAATCCCCTTTCTAGGGATGTAATTAAATATGGGGGCTTACCCTTGTAGGGAACTTAATGGACTCAATTTAAAATAAACCATGTTTTACCTTTCCATATAAAGTAGGGGCAGAATCTCTAGTACATGTGCAGACCTATTGTCCTTAGGAGTCCTTATTGAGGTGATTAGGTCCATTAAAGGGCAGTGACTTCTATCTCCCGAGATAGTACACTATTCCTTGATGACGTGCCTGATCACCTGAATAAGAACATCTGCGGATCTACGTGGTATCCAAATGCATAAAGAGTGTATATTTCTATCTTCATTTCTATCCACATAGATTTGAAGATGGGTGTATTATAATCTCCTTGAGAATACTTTTCACCACAGATTTTTTTGGTGACTCCGTTGGGGTTAATTCCTTTCTCCATCTTTGGTAAATGATCATTTCCTCTAAATATAGATAGTGGGTTTGTGTTTTTGGTATGAATCCAAGACTATCTTTCTTTCTATTTGCACTTAGCTTATTTCATCCTTAAGTTAAGCTAGCCAACATCTTTAGGTATTAGGACCACACCTCATGTTGGTCTTAAAACCTCCATTGGGTTCTACAATGGGTAAAATCAAAATCTAATAAAAATAAAATGATTAAAGGCTTCCTCCTTACCATTTTTTATGATAAGGAAAGGTTCATTTCAAAAATCAAAAGAAAATAAATCCTTTATAAAAGTCTTGCTTTTCAAAAGCACTCTTTCAAAATGAACATAATAAAATATTTTGCAGAAAAATTTTCTTAAATCACCTTTATCTAACAATCTTCATGATTGTTATATGTAGGATCATCTTCATGAAAATAAAATTCCAAGAATCATAAACTTTGAAAAAAAAAAGCACGAAATTTGAAGATGGGCATTTCCATTCAATATATCTAAATGTGTTGGATGGATGTTACATCTTCAAACCAAAATCATAATTTTGAAATTTCACTCAACACATTCCACATTGTTAAGTTGGAATTCTCACCTTTCCAAAAGCACATATGTAACATTTCCATTCAATATATCCACATTTATTGAATGGAGGTTTCATTTTCAAATCAAAATCAAAAATAAATTTTTCAAAAGCACACATGAAATCATTCCATTCAATATACCCCATATCTATTGAAAGGAAGTTTCATTTGCAATCAAAATTAAAATAAATTCCATAAAAATTTTCAAAACACATTTGGAACTTCATTTAGAATACTCAAATTTGCTAAGTGAAGTCTCCAAATTCAAAACTAAAAAAAATTTTAAAACACATTGGAACTTCATCTTTAGCATACCCCATTTGCTAAAATAAAGTCTCCACTTTTAAAAACCAAAATTTAAAATACATTTTAGAATTTCATTTAGCATACTCAAATTTGCTAAGTGAAATATCCATTTCACAAATTTTCAAAGCACATTGGAACTTCAACTTTAAGCATACCCCATTTGCTAAACTGAAGTCTCCACTTTTGAAAACCAAAATATAAAACACATTTTGGAATTTCATTTAGCATACTCAAATTTGCAAAGTGAAATCTCCATTTCATAAATTTTCAAAACACATTAGAACTTCATCTTTAGCAAACCCCATTTTCTTAAATGAAGTCTCCACTTTTCAAAACTAGAATTTAAAACACATTTTGGAATTTCATTTAGCATACTCAAATTTGCTAAGTGAAATCTCCATTTCACAAATTTTCAAAACACATTAGAACTTCATCTTTAGCATACCCATTTTGCTAAAATGAAGTCTCCACGTTTCAAAACAAAAAATTTGAAACACATTTTGGAAATTCATTTAGCATACTCAAATTTACTAAGTGAAATCTCCATCTAGAACATATTGGAATTTCACTTTAGCATACCACATTTGTTAAAGCGAAGTCTCCATTTTCCAAAATTCAAAATAAAAGAAACACATTATGATTTCCTTAGCATACCCAAATTTGCTAAGGATCCTATTTTTCAAAATCAAAACATTCAAAATAAATGAAACACATTAGGATTTTCTTAGCATACTCAATTTGCTAAAGATCCTAATTTCAAAAATAAATAAAAAATTCAAAACAAAACACAGTTGGGTTCTCCATTTAGCATACCCAAATTTGCTAAATAGAAAGTCCAATTTTCAAAATCATCAATAATTCACAAGATAAAGCAACCAAAGCAAAAGAAAAAAATTTTTGTAAAACACCTCACTTAGCATACCCAAATTTGCTAAGTGAGTGGATTCCAAAATATCAAACCAAAAACAAAACCTACTGAACCTTACTTTAACATACCCTAATTTGTTAAAGGAAAGGGTCCTCAAATCAAAATCCAATTTTGAACATGAACCTATGGAAGCATCTTTCTAAAAATATTCGAACCCATTTCCAACATACTCGAATTAGTTGGAAGTAGATTCTATATTCAAAATTCCTCTTTCCAATTAAATCTCTAAATCTTCTCTAAATCCAGTTGAACCCCACTTAACAGTTCCAAGATGTTGGATGTGGGTTTAAATTTTAAATTCAAATTCAGAAGTCAATAAAATAGAAATCTGATCTAAGTTTATTTCCAACATTGCAGATTCTCAGCATCAATTTCAGTTGTAGCTACAGTTCAATTTTCACTTTTAGTTTTTAGTTTTCAGTTGACTATAATGGCAGCTCACAGAAGTATGTGTTTACTTTCCCCTATGCAAGGACTTGGCCTTGGATTAGGCCAATCTCCCGCTCTGACTGCACCCATCTTATCCATTTCGGTAAAGGTTTCGAGGGGGCGAGGATTTCTTGTATGGGCACTCCCCTCATAACTATTAGCAGGACCGTAGTGGCGGGCAAAATTGGTCATTCAGATTGATTTACCATCAGACTCTGATATCCCCTAACTGAAGAGGAAAGTAGTGACAGTTTCTACAGCTGTGCTAGTGATAGTACCAGCATCAGCACTAGTCTCAATGCACCTTGTAGTTTCCCATGCTGCCCTAAGGAAGACTAGCACCCACTTGCTAGCACCTTCCAAAGGGAAGGCTCCCCTAATCCTAGGGATAGTCTCCCCTACTTTTGAGGTAGGGTCAAGTTCTTACTCCACTCGTCCTACCAGGACAAAGAGGAGGAACAAAGACTGCATGATTAAGTGGTATCACACACACATCACCAAGGAGATAGAGGAAGTTACACATCCAGGAGTTGAGGAGTTGCCTATTTTTACTTCCCTGCCGGTTACAATGAACCCATTTCATCCTCTCTTTGGGTTTGACAGAGAGGATGCTAGGAGGATCTGCACTTCGCCTCCATCAGTAGTTCGATTTCAGCCCATAGTTAGCCAAAGCAAGAGGTCATATGCTGGCCTCCAAATTAGTTCTATGCCAGGTTGGCAGAGCTTACGGACGTTCTGAGTCTGGAGCTCAATTTGACTAGAGATCTATTATCCCCTCGTAGCATGTAGAAATATCTACGGCATGAGAGGGATAGGGAGGCTCGCACTAGAACTCAGATCACTAGCCAAGAGAAGCGAAGGTTTAGTCATTAGTTTGTAGCTTCTGCACTCATTGATTTTCCTGATCGGCGTGCTACCCATGCCAATCACACAGATAGTATTCTGCTTACTGGGATTACCCATCATAGGAGGAGGGTCCCTGTTCTAAGAGAGTCAGTGGTGTCTCCACCACACCGCTCTACCCCCTGTCCACTGTCGCCCATTCATGTTGCAACATCTTCAGTTTCGTAGAAGGCCATGAAGGCCACATCTGGGGAGAAGTGGACTCCAGTGATTCAGCTATGGCCAAGGGATCCTACTCCATCTACACCACCTACTATAATGAGGCCGAGCTCTCTTGCCCGACCTTCTGCCCTAGTTGTGGTGCAGATGGAATGGTGACCCAGAAGCATAGTGGACATTCCTTCACCAACAGCACCACAGCAGGATCTAAAGATGGTTACAGCAGTTGTAGAAGGAGAGGGTGGCAACCCAATTACACCCATGATCATAGAACCTCCTAGGAGTGTCACCCCTTTTCGTCAGTGACAATCAAGAGTGTGTAACTTCTAGCGAGTACAGTCTTCATAGGATTGATTCTCCTAGAGGTCTAGTGCCTCTCAATACATAACAATGATCACACCGGTCAGCCTAGATCCTTTGTACTAGTTCAGATAAATTGTTCTTTAGATGAGATAGTAGCCAATTATCTCATAGAGAAGAAGGAGATGCTGGGGTATGATTGGTCTTTTGAGAAGATCAGCTTTGATCCTAATGAAGCTAATTTGTTGGGAGACTCAGCAAGGGTCTGCATGGTGGATACTAGAGGATCCCTCCTCAAAGAGCAATAGATTATGGAAGGTACTAAGGCCGAGCAGGAAGACACAGCCTACTCGACCCAACACCTCCTAGCATAAATCAGGTAGAAGGATGAAAATATAGATAGGATGGAGAAGAGGCTAGAAGATCTGTTAGCAGTCATCTTAATATTACAAAATCAAGCCTCGATAATTCATCCTCCGATGCGTGGCAGACTAGTCGAGGTTGGTGCTTGTCGTCTTGGGACCAAGACCTTACCTCCAATAGAGTTGGATAGCACCAGCATGTATAGAAAGGTAGCGAAAAGTACCTCCATACAAGAAAAAGATATTATGAGCATGGTTGAATAGCAGGTGAAGGAAGCATTTGCTCAAGCCCAAGGGAGGATCATCAGTTCCAAAGGGTAGACCCTACTTAGAGGAATTTGATGCAATCTAATACCCTAAGGATTTTGTGCCACCTTCTTTCAAGAGTTTTGATGGTAGTGGAAACCTGAGATAGCACATTGCACATTTCAGAGCTAATTATTGCAACACTGATGGCAGTGACGCTTTACTTTTCTGTCTCTTTGTTAGTATCCTGTGGGTATAGCATTTGACTGGTACGATGAACTTCCCAAAAGTTTAGTGAAGATATTTGTTGAGTTGGAGCAACTTTTTATCAAGAGATTTGTTGGAGCTCAGCAAAAGGGTCACTGTGGGCAGTCTCGTTGCAGCACAACAACACCCAGGTGAGTCCCTTATTGACTACATTCTCAGATGGCAAAACCTAAGTATGAAATGCGAGCTGCAGCTATCTAAACAACATGCTATTGAAATTCTTTTAAAGAATATTCATGGCCTGGTCGCCTTCATGCTTATGGGCTTCACTATCAAAACTTTTGAGAAGTTAATCAACAAGGCGGCTAGTCTACATGGAGAGGCCAAAAAGTTGCTTTTTCAAGATCAGTTGCTTAAGAAGAAGCCATAGAAGATATGAAAGAAGCGGCAGTGTAAGGGGAAGAAACTAGTTAGAGATCGGTCAAGAGGCCATGACCTCGTGACTCCACCTCCTCTACCACCGGCAGAGCCACCCAGCCTCCATGGCTTACATGGCCACCACCATAGCCACATCATCATCAGCAGCGGTACGCATATCTGTCGCCAGGTTGCTATGGTCCACCTACTCTTTTAGATAAGCTTAACAAGCCTTATTCTTTTAAGAGGGAGGTAATCAGGAAGATCTTTAAGAACCTCTTAAGAAGCCTGATTTTCAACTACCCAAATCTAAGAGATTGGAGGAAGTGCAAAATCATGATCCTAACTTTTGCCCCTACCACCGCATACTAGGTCATGTTTTGGAGGATTGTTTTACATTCAAGGACTAGCTTGAACATAGTTTCAAGACCAGTGCTATAGTTATCCTGAAGGAATACCTTGTGGAACAACCTTACAGTTCCATTAGGGTAATCCTTCAGGATACTTGTGATCCTTCCAAAATCAAAGAAGGTTGGGATATCTCCTTATCCAAAACCTCAAAAGATGTTCAAAGATCAAAAACTTTCCTTGCGGTGCTTGAGTGCTCAAACCTCCAACATCAAGAAAAGGTTTGCAAGTTTCCAATGCCAACTTCGGGAAAGGGAGCTTCGGCGGTAGCGACAGCATGCTGCTCAGATATCCATGTAGCACAACCACCCGACGAGTCTAGCCTTTCCATTGCGGCTACCACCTCGGTGACTTGTCCTACTTCAGCTAGTTCTACCACTAGCAGAACTCTTGTATCGGTGGATAAGGGCACCAAATCCCTTACCCCACTTACTTTACTTGGCTTCTACTATGTACCACGTTCAAAATCTAAGAAATCAATGAAGAAAGCTAGTTTGAATTACATCTGTGCCACTTCTGATGGGTTGTCTACTTTTATTCCTAATGATAACTCTTCATGTCAAAATAACTATAACAATTCTGATCTTCCTCTTTCTGATTTAGAGTTAGATTTTCCTACTCTGAATACTACAAGTTCACCTCTTCAGATTGACTTGGAATCATCCAATTCTATGGGTCTCATAGGAGAAGCTATAGGTGAGCCTGATGTGCAAGTATAACCTTCCATTACCCTGCCATAAGAGATCATTGAAGTCAACCTCCATAATGGCAAGGTTCTACCTCCTAGGGCAACACCTCAAGATTGAGGGAAATAAGTAATTGGTCTAGAAGATTGAGAAGCCCTCCACAGGATGCTCCACCCTTGTACATGCTCATGGAAGATCAACCTAAGGTGAACTACAATGTCCTTTCTCATCTAAGAAAGTTTCCATCTAAGCAAAGCATATACGATTCTCTTGCCTTATCCAAAGAGATGAGAGAATTATTAATCAAGGCTCTCCTTGATCCTGTGATATGCTTAGCTCAGCTGACCACTATAGGTGAGGAGGCACATTATACAAAAGAATCCCAAGGGATCACTTTCACAGATGAAGACCTTCTTCTAAGGGACATAGAACTATCCCCTCTACATCATAGTTAACATGGGAAGATTCAGACTTGCTAGAGTTTTCATTGACCCAAGTGCATTAGTGAACATTATGAGTCTAAAGACCCTTGCCTATTTGAAGACCGATATCTCCACACTCTGAAGAGATCGATGATGTTTAGAGGATTCATTGAACAAAGAGGGCTTTAGGTTCCATAGTGTTACCTTTAGAGATAGGTGACTGGAAGACTGAAGCCAAGTTTTACATAATTGATTTGAATACTTCATTTACTGCTTTGCTCGATAGGCCTTGGATACAACAAACTAAGATGATTACATCCTCCCTCCATCAGTGCATCAAGTTCAGAAAGGATGGGATTGAATACCGTGTCAAGTGTGATGAAAAGCCATTTTCAGTAAGAGAGGTTGAGATTTATGAGGATGCGACCTACTATCTTCCTCAAAACATAATTTCTCGTGAACTTGGATAAAATTCAAACACAAAATAAAAAGAAAATAAAGAAAAAAGAAAGGGCAAAAGAAAAAGAAAAGAAAAATGAAAATCCAAGTGAACAAGGGAGGGGAGTTGAAGAAGAAATAAATCTGCATATCACATTCCACCCACAGTTCATTCCTTCATATGGACATGTGGATAAGATGACTCAACCTCCACCATACAGAGGCAGAGGCAGAAAGAGAGGCAGTTCCAGAGGTGAAAGACCCCCTGGTTGGTCATCAACCAATAGGGGTTATGTTTCAGTTCGTAGGAGTACCCCTACTATTGACATAAACTTGGAATCCAGCTCAAAGGATGAGCCTCATGTGATTAGTATACCAGCCAACCCCTCTCAGCTGGTTCAATTAGAAGTGACTTTCAATCCAAACAACGATGAAGACCAGGCCTCTAGACAAAGCAAAGTATTCAAATCAAGTCTATGTAAAACTATTACGTAGCAACTGGGAACCTTATCTCTAACCTTACTTTCATCTTAAAAAGCTGAAGGTTTAGCAGTTAAGGAAGCCCCTAAGTTTTCCATGGATGCAAAGCCGGTGAGATTCTTTTTGGGTTCATCATCCTCAAGTCCTGAAGTTGATGTAGAACTTGAGGAGGATTCATTTAAAGAATTAATAGAATTATCATTTAACTTTTACTCACCTTGTGCTCAAAATCTTATATAGAAAGGTTTAGTTCCTCATACATGGTCTCAGGCATAGGTCAAAGTATTTTAAGAAGTTGTGGAATAATACAGGTAGTGAAGCACAATCAACATCAAGACTAGGATTCAGTACAGTGGGTCCAATCGATGATGATGATTACTGCTTAGTCGTTACCAACCATTTGGAATCTAATAGGTTCTTCTCACATAACACCAACTCTTATGAGGATGTGTGATTAAAAACCTCAGATGATTCAGATGATCTTCAAATCAAGGATGCACCTCTAGAATTTGAAGAGGAGATCCATTCAATAATCGACAAGCTTAAAGAAATCAACCATGGGATAGAAGAAAATCCACGCCTGATGTACATCAGTTCATTGTTGAATGAAGAAGAAACCAATGACTTAGTTAGGCTATTGACTGAGTTTAAGGAATTCTTTGCATGGAGTTATGAAGAAATGCCCAGATTATTTCTTGATGTAGCAGTCCACAAGCTAGCAATAGACCCTAACGTTAGCCCTATCAAACAAGATCCTAGATGCATGCGATTAAAAATTGAACAATAGGCCATTTCTGAAGTCAAGAAATTGATCGGTGCTGATTTCATCAGGGAAGAAAAATATCCTATCTGGTTAGCCAGTGTTGTACTAGTTAAGAAGAAGAATGGAAAAATTCGCATATGCGTCGATTTCAGGGACTTAAAATAAGGCATGTCCCAAGGATGCATTCCCTCTTCCTATACTAGAATTAATGGTGGACATTGCCTCATCTCATGCAGTGTCCTCTTTCATGGATGGGTCATCTAGCTATAACCAAATCAAGATGTCTTCTGAAGATGAAAGAAACACTGCTTTTCAAATCCTATCAGAATATTTTGTTATAAGGTCATGTATTTTAGCCTTAAAAATGCTAGTGCTACATGCCAATGGGCCATGACTCATATCTTCAACAAACTCATCCATCATCAAGTTGAGTGCTATGTTGATGATCTAGTAGTCAAAAGCAGAGAAAAGGAAGACCACCTCTTTGACTTGAGAGTAGTTTTTGAATGATTAAGATAATATAACCTCAAAATGAATCCCTTAAAGTGTGCATTTGGAGTAGCTTCAGGAAAATTCCTTGGGATTGTTGCTCGACAGTAAGGAATAGAGATAGATCCAGAAAAGATCAAAGCTATCTTAGAAATGCCACCTCCTAAAAGTCTAACATAACTCAGATCATCCCAATGATGGTTGGCGCATCTTAGATGCTTTATCCCCAACCTATCGGGGAGATGCAAACCATTTTCAACACTTGTCAAAAAATATGCCAAGTTCAAGTGGGATGATAAGTGTCAGCATGCCTTTGAAGATATCAAGTAGTATTTGGTGAAGCCACCAGTTCTAACTGCCCCTATCTCGGGCATCCCACATGTCCTCTACACTGCTATATTGGATGACTCTCTCGATGCTTTGTTGGCCCAAGCCAACGAAGATGGAAAGAGGCTCTCTACTACCTCGACATCTAATCCTGGAAGTGAACTACCAACCTATTGAGAAACATTAGCTTTGATCTTTGCTTCAAAGCTACGACACTCATAAAGTGAACTTGATCTCTAAAACCAATCCACTGCAGTATCTCATGATGTGACCAATGCTATATGGATGATTGGCATGTTGGTCTATGATACTCCCGTAATTTGATATCACATTCATACACCGCTGTGCGATAAAAGGACAAGCACTAGCAGATTTATTAGCAACACACCCACTTCCTGTTGATTCTCCACTTAGTGATGATCTCCCTGATGAAAAAACCATAAACTTAATGGAGGCCAACAACCACCAATGGGAGATGTATTTTGATGGTGCACCTTCTTTTCATAAAGGGGAAACACCATAATCTAGTCTCTCAAGAAAAGTAGGGGTAGGAATAGTTCTTCTAACTCCATACCACAATGTGATGAGATTCTCATACTATCTATCCAACCCTTACTCCAACAACAAAACAGTATGAGGCTTTGATTGCCAGTATGGAGTTATCCATTACAGTATGTGTCAAGAGCATCAACATCTACAAAGATTTTCAATTAGTCATCAACTAGATCACTGGGTCTTACAAGATTCTCAAACCCAAGTTTCATCATTACCATGAGTACACCATGAAGTTATTGACTCAAATCCTTGAGGTCACCATCTATAAGGTCCCCCTAGAGAGAACACAGTAGCAGATGCATTGGCTAAACTTGCCAAAGAATTGGCAGTCGATAAGGCCAAAATAAACAGGTCATATCCCTTATTGATGCTGAACTCATCGAGAGACTTTCTCTTGAAGGGGAGGTTGTCATTGCCAAAAAGGATGAGTATCTAGATTGCAGGCAACCCTTCATAGATTATTTGCACGATGGCAAACTACCACAAGAAAATTCACAAGCCCATCAGTTCAAATAGAGAGCTCTCTCCTACGCTCTCATGGATGGAACTTTATACCGGCGATCCTTTGACCAAATGTGGTTACATTATTTAGACAAGTACGAAGCCTGTGGCATTGTAACTGAGGTACATTCAGAGCTGTGTGGAGCACATCAATCCGTGAAGATGAAAGCAAAGATCAAGATACTAGGATACTACTGACCTTCGATGATTACATACTGCATGAATGTGGCTAGATATGTCATCAGTGTTAGGTGCACGGTGTGGTCCTCCACCAACCGCCCAACATTCTACACTCTACCTTGGTTTCATGGTCATTTGAGTGTTGGGGTACTGAGATTGTGGGTCTGATCGATCCTCCTTCTTCCAAGGGTCACCGGTTCATCTTAGCTGCTACCGACTACTTTTCCAAGTGGGCAGAGGCAATCCCACTCAAAGAGGTCACTTCTTAGCATGTACTTCAATTCTCCAGGAACCATATCGTATATAGGTTCAGGGTGCCTTGACGAATTATATCCAAAAATGGCACTGCATTCAAAAGAACTAAGATCAATAGCTTCGCTAGAAGACATAGAATAGATTGGAGGTACTCCACCATCTACTAACCTAGAGCAAATGACTTAGCAGAATCATTCAACAAAACTCTCATCTAGATACTGAAGAAGACTCTTGATGATAATAAAAGACAATGGAATGAGCAGTTGGTTGAACCCTTGTGGGCCTACTGCACCACATATCAAACCACAACTTAATCTATCACATTTTCTTTAGTGTATGGGTCCAAAGCCATTCTACCTTTAGAAGTTCAACTCCCATCACTAAGGATAGCATTGGGTAGCAAGATCACTATAGAGCAGAATACAAAGTTGTGGTTATAAGAGCTCAAAGGTTTGGAGAAGAGACGCCTGCGGACGTGCTAAAACCTTAAGTTTTATAAGATCAAAATGATTCAAGCTCACAACAAGCTGGTCCGCCCTAGGTCTTTCCAAGCAGGAGAGTTTGTGTTAGTCCTAAGAAGACTAATTGTTATCCGTCGAAAGATGGGAGGCAAGTTTGAACCCACTTGGGAAGGCCCCTATGCCATAGAGAAGGCCTAGCAAGGAGGATCATATCAGCTTATTGATTGTAAAATGGGAACACCTGATGCTTCCAATTAATGGGCTCTATTTGAAGAAATATTATCCATAAAAATCATATTTTGGAAACAATTCTATCAATCAACAAAAATCTGATTCCCTTTTCATCCAAATCTTCTCTTCTTTCAAAGCGGTGTTTGCTTGTCTTGCGAAGCCACAACGATGTGTTTAGGGTAGGTGTAAGAATCCCCCAGCGGCATCCTATCCCTCTTTCCCAACACAAAAATAATCAAACACAATCTTCCAGTGCTATTAGAATAAGTGTGAGAGAACCCAAGAGGCATCTTATTTCAATTAGCACAACTAAGTTAGGTATAAGAGAACCCAAGCAGCATCCTTTCTTAGCGGGAATTCCCAGTTTCCATCATGGCACCACTTCATCAAATTCCCCAATGTGTTTAGGATAGGTGTAAGAGAACCCGAGAGGCGTCCTATTCTTTTTAACACAAGAATAAAAATAAACACAAATATCTTTTGTCTCAAGCTATTAATGTGGAATTAAGCCCCCATGGCACTCACTCATTAGCTGCTTTAAGTCGGGTCTTCATGCTGCTTTACTAGTATGTCACCCTAGTGGTCTTTTATTTAGAAGATATGAGTCCCCGAACCTTCTTCCTAAACTTAACCATTGCAAACTAATGAGCACCTTGTTTGTTAGGCAAGCTTCACCACCCAGCCAATAAGCTACCTCATGTTGACTTCATTTAAAAAGATGTGAGTCCCCGAGCTTTCTTCTTGAACTAGCTATCATGCACTAACTAGGTTGAGTATATTCGAGGTTTAGGGTAAGTCCCCTGGAGGCTCCTTTCCTCTTGACTACATTTGAGTCAATATAAGTCCCCCAATGGCATTCACTCAGTAGTCGTCCTAAGTTGAATGACACCTGTCGAGCTAAAGATAGACTATCTCAAGAATTAGTTCTTCTATAAGAGGATGTGAGTCCCTGAGTTTTCTTCCTAAGTTGATTGTTGCAAACCGATGGGCACCTTAGGTTGCTTGATGTTTTCTATCTGATAGAAACTCACCTGGTGAGTACACCACTCTTGGCATATGTGAGTCCCCATGCTTTCTCCTTGAGTTGGACACCGAATACCTATTGGATATATGACTAGCCATGTCATCTTCTCCAGGGTGTTGGATTAAGACCCTTAGCAGCCCCTCTCCCTGCGGGCATTCTATTTGGATCACATCCTTTATGACCCCATTTAGACACTACTCGGGTTACTCTTGGATTAGACAGTCCCCCTTCCTAGTAGCCATCCGTGTGGTTGGAGAATTTGTTTAGCGGATGCATAGATTCTCCCTTGGTTCAGTAAATCTGAGATAGGTCTAGGCTGATATAAGCTCCTTCTTAGTTTGATCCCTCACAAACTAATAGGGTCCACCTTAAAAAAAACTAAATAAACAAACAAATTAATTCACTTATGGATTAGGAATATAAGCCTCCAAAGGGCACCTTTTTCCAAGCAGGCATCCTATCTTTATGGCAGTGTCAACAGAACTCCCTATAGGAATTGTCTGACTATCTGAGTTGAGATAAGTCCCCAAGTCAGCACTCTCTCTGTAGTCACCCTTAGGTCGAGTTTAATCTATTTTTCCACAAGCAAGTTACCCTGATAGCCATTCCTCTTTGAAAGATATAAAACTATGATGCATTCTTTCGAGCATGACTATCATAAGCGAGGCAACCAAGGTGGGGTTGATTTGTTGCCCAAAGCAACCAATCACCCCAATGGTCTTTTGTAGTGAAAGATGTGAGTCCTTGAGCCTTCTTTCCTTAAATTGATCATTGCAAACCGAAAGGCACTCCTTTGGTCAGATAGTTCTCCCATCGGCCAAAAAGCTACTCCCTTTGGTTCAGTAAATCTGAGATAGGTCTAGGCTGATATAAGCTCCTTATCAATCTGATCCATCGCAATCTAACAGGATCCATCAAAACTAAAAATGAAACTAATCTTTGAGTTGGTTTAAGTCCTCCAATGGCATTCTCTCAATAGTCAGCCCTAGGTCAGGTTTGATCCATTGCCTTGCCAACTGATCACCCTAGCAACTAGTCCCTACCTTGGAAGATGTAATTCTACTATGCTTTCTTCCTAGTACTACTGTTACATACCAAAATGCATCCCTTTGGTTGGATAGTTGGATAGTCCTACCTTGTGGTTTGTAGACTACACTTTGGATTGGTGAGTCTGAGTTTGGTCTAGGCCATCATGGCCCCTACTTAGTGTAGTCCATCGCAAATCAACGGAATCCATTAGAATCCAAAACAAATCTAAAAATCAAATTTATTTTGACTATCTTTGAGTTGGTTTAAGTCCCCCAGTGGCATTCACTCAATAGTCAACCTTAGGTCAAGTTCGATCTATTGCCTAGCCAACTGATCACCCTAGCAACTGGTCCCTACTTTGGAAGATGTAAGTCTACTATGCTTTCTTCCTAGTACAGCTGTTGCATACCGAAAGGCATCCCTTTGGTTGGCTAGTCCTACCATGAGTTTGGATTGGTAAATCTGAGTTAAGTCAAGGCCGTCATGGTCCCTACTCAGTACAGTCCATCGCAAACCAACAGGGCCCACCTTAAAATATAAAATTTTAAAGCAAATCCAATAAAATAAACAAAACCAAACAATCAATCAATCTAAATCAAAATATTTTGCTTCTCCTCAGTGAGATGAAAATCTTTCTAGTTCCCCAGCGAATCTTGAATTCTAATCCCTCAGCATATTTCATAACCCCTCCCTTGGGGATGACCTAAACCTGCTTCCCTAGTGGAAAGTTCACTTCTCTATCCCCAGTGGAGTCAATATAAACAAAACTAAACAAACAATAAATTGAAACAAATTCAACCCACTTCCCCAGCAGAACTTAATTAAACAAATCAAATTTTCTCTCCAGCGAGACTCAAATTAAACCTCTCATCCTTTTGTGGAATACTTGAACTTGCTTCCCTAGTAGAAGGTTCACTCATTCTACCCCTAGTAGATTCCATCTTCTATCTTATGTCTTTGACATAAGTAGAATTGATCATCTCTCATTGGATCATTTCACTTGTCACACACACATTGGGCCCTTTGTTGACCTCATTTTTAGGATGGGTACTCAACCCCTCTATCTTAGACATAGGACTCCTCTTATATTTTAAGAGATCCTTAGTCTTAAGACACATCTAGTGATTAGGTGAACACTCAACCTAGCCCTAGAGACTTCGAAGTGTTAGTCATAGGAATAGGTCAGGCCTTAGGGGTGTTAGGAAAATTCATCGACCCTATAGCTTGAACCACATTTTTCATTTCCTTCCTTCAAGTCAAACTCCAAATCAAATCAACATCAAACCTAAATCAATTCCAGCTTAATTAATTTTCTCTAAATTCAAACCAACCCAATATGATTGAAATCCATGATCAATTCTCATGATTGAAACTCCAAATCAAAAATCTCTCCTAAGTCCTTTAATTTTCTCCTAAGGACTTAGCCCAAATAGAATTCAAATCAATTCAAAATCATGAAATTTTCTCACAACTCACTTATATTTTAATTTATATTCACATATATAAATGAGATATAAATTCAAATCAATGAAATCAAATTCCAAATTCCAAAATTTTCCTAAGTCTTTTGATCCTCTCTTAAGGACTTGGCCTAAATCAAGTTCAAATCACCTCAAATTCATAAAATTTTCTCATAACCCATTTATATTCTCATTTATATTCACAAATATAAATGAAATATAAATTCAAACAACCAAACCAACTCCACAAATCAAACTCAAATTCAATCAAAATTCAACTTAAGTATTTCAAGTCAAACTCTTAAACTTAGCCAAATCCAATTCAACTCAAGACAAACCCTTGATTTTTCTTCATGATTCAATCAATCTTACAATCATGAATTCAAATATAAATACAAACTTCAATCACTTAATAAAAACCCAATTCAAAAATGAAACCCAAATCCATTCATGTTCTTCCTTTGAATATGAAATTGTCAAATAGATCAAAACCCATTTGACTTCAAACCACTTGCAAATGGATTTATATTTCAATCATAAGTCCATATACAAGTTCAATCAAACTCAAAACAAGCTTTGACAAAGCCATTTGACTCACTTAGGCTCACTTGACCCAAAGTGACCTAAAGTACCCCTTATAACCCAAATTCTAATCCTAATCAAATTGGAATGAACTAAGCCCATCTAAGCCTATCATCATGATCAACAACCATCATGAGATGATCAATCACTCAAATTGGGTCAAACTAAGTCAAACCTAAGGGTTGACCAAGTCAACACTTAGCAAAAATGAAACCCAACATAGCCAAAATTCATCATAGGCCAAATTAATTGAAACCATTGATCAAGACTCATTCATGATCAATGCTTGAACTTGACCAAGTCAACATTTGAGCCTAACCAAGCTCAATTGGTCACTTGACCCAAGTTGACCCAACTTGACCTAAAAAGTCAAAATATGTCAAAACTTGATCTAAGATAAATTGATTGAAACCAATGGGTCAATTTCATTCCAAATCAGTTGTTGAACTTGACCAAAGCCTCAATTGGCCAACTAGACCCAACCTAGCACAATTGACCTTGAACCCAACTTGAGTTAAAGGGTCAAATTGTGACAAATTCAAACTTAACCAAAATTGATTGTAAACAAAGATACCAATCCATTTCATATGACCAACCAAACATGAAACAACCCATGAATTAACCCAAATAGGTCAAATGGGTCAATTTGGTCAACTTGACCCATTTGACCTAAATGAACTCAAATGAACCAAATTCAAACCTAAACTAAATTGAATCAAACCACAGCCAACAAAACATTTCAAATGGTCATATGAACTTGACCCAATTTGACTAGTTGGTCAACTTGACCCAAGTTGACCCATTTTGACATAAATGGGGCAACATGAGCCAAACCATACCAAATGAACTCCAAATCCAATGAAACTTGGTCAAACATATTTTATCCACATACAAAACATATCCAAATTCAAAAATCAGCTAAATGACCATTTTACCCCTAGGCCATAGAGTAACCCAAAATCAAAACTACTTGGAATTTGGTCAATTCCTCTTCATAACCACTTAGCACTCTCCTAGTGGATCAAATGAACACTACAAAGTGTGGTGCACCCAATCCAATGGGTTTGGGTTAGCCCAACCTAGTCCAATGGCCAAACTGACCATATGCATGGAAATGGCCACATGGCAAACCTCCTCCCACTCAATTGAAGCACATGGCCACTTCACCATTCCACTCCCTGGACAAAACCGAATTCAAGGACATCCTGAATAGTGATTTCCAATGTGGGAGATATACTCCCCCTAATTCAATAAAATTTTCAGCCTCCCTCAGTCGATTGAAGTTTAGGAACTCAGAGCAAGCCATAGAGAGTCTTTCCAAGCTTCCTAAAGAGGTTTTGAAATCTCCAATTCTCAGTTTTCATAGTGTGAAAATAGGGGAGACTGATCGAAAAGCCAACTTACTCCACACTCAAAACCAGTGCAATTCCCTTTGCACACTCCCTCAGTGAGCTCAATCGAACTCACGCAAGCTCTTTCCTAAGTTCCTAAGGTGAAGGAGGAGTGCCCTAGATCAAGACCGAGCTCAAGGCAAAGGGGAGTTAGTCCATAGAAGCATCCACTCAATCTCAAGAGCTCAAACCTTCAGCAAAGCTTCATCTCTACTAGACAAAGCTTCTCCAAGGGAATTAAGCGCCGGTGATCACCTCTGGTGAGGTTAGCCATTTTCTGAGCTTAATATAGCTATGGTTTGGATCTTTGTGAATTGAATGTTAATCTCATAAGATTTTGGCTATTAGATGTGATCTAGGTTGCATGATGAAGGTGTGGGCCAAATTCTAGCCCAATCCGAGCTCAATCAAGCTCGGATCATGGCATAGAATGTGGACGGATCCCCTTTCCCACAGAGATTAGCAGGGATGGATCTCTGGCCATCCATCCGCACATTTTGGATGGATGGATGGCCGAGATTAAAACATGTAGTATCCCATGATTAATCCCTTTGATCTTTAATCTCAACCATCCGATCCTTGTCGATGGTGAGAATGCGTAGCATGCGGTGCTATGATGTGATGGGTTAAGTACCCAATCCCGTCATTCCACTTGGAAAGTGCATTCAGCGTCAGCA
Organism: Cymbidium sinense; assembly: GCA_021442155.1. Taxonomy (NCBI): domain Eukaryota; kingdom Viridiplantae; phylum Streptophyta; class Magnoliopsida; order Asparagales; family Orchidaceae; genus Cymbidium; species Cymbidium sinense. The sequence goes on from CM038215.1 coordinate 62,762,041, forward strand.
GTCCATGTGGCGCTAACGGGATTAATAATATAATTAGGGATTATTTAATTTCTAATTAATCACTAAATCTTTCTAAATTCATATCTAAGTGTAGAAAAATCATAAAAATGTGACAAAAATTGCATTGGATAGATAATTGAATGGGGAATATTCTAAAATCAATTTTAATGAATTTTGAATAATGTCTTTCTCTGATTTTAGGTTTTAATAGGAATATCATTTTGCTAATTACCCTTTAATTAGTCCACTAATTATTTTCAAACTTCTTGCATTTTGGGGGATGACTTCTACCTCCCCAAATTTTTTTGAGATTTATTGGTTGTTTAATTAGGGAAATTGCTAGTTCATTCCTTAATCACTCTCTTAATAATTATGGCTAATTAAGGTTGTAATTAGTGGTTTAACCCTCTGATTGCATTGATTAAAGTCTGTTTAAATAAATAGGAGGCTTAGGAATACTTTTGGGGCATTTCCCTTAAGTTATTCCTTAAACCTCATTTTCCTTCCTTAATCCTCACTTAATTAAGGGTTAATTCACTAATTACCCCTTAATTAATTTCATAAAATTCTAAAAATTTCTAGAACTTAATTAATCCATCTTGGGTAGATGCTTAGGTGTTCAAAAGCCTAAGTCCATTAAGAAAATCAAAACCCAACTCACATGTGTGAGAGGGCTTATGAAAGTACTTAAGTTAAACCCCTTAGTTTAGTTAATCATTAATTATGAGCTGAATTGCATTAGGCCTTTTTCTTCCTAGGTGCATTGAAAATTTAAATTCCATGTGAGATTTTATGTCATCTCATTGACTCATAATTATTTGATTAAGTATGCTAAGGTGGTATAGGTAAGGGGTAATTAACATGCTTAATTCATACCCTAACTTAATTAAAATATAAAATGGATCTAGTCATCTAAAGATTGAACTTAAATATCATACAAATGTGGGATTGGGTTAGGAACAACAAACTCACCTCACATTTCTCAAATTAAATCAAACTCAAAAAAAAATAATACCTTCCTTAGAAATAATTTGATTTTCTTTAAGCTTTCTTATTTCATGAGATTGTCTTTAGAAGCTATTTGGGTGAATGTGTTTACATTCTTTCATCACTTTAGTTCTTTCTTAGCATGGTAAATGTGTATGTCATATGAATTTCATACATCCATGCTTTCAAAAATCAAATTAAAAAAAAAGTGTTTCTTTTATGTCAAATTGCATATTTTTGCTAAAATAGAAATATGAATGGCTATTATCACTACTAAATACAAATTATTTTCAAATATATGAATCAATTACCCAAAGCTGAAAGTGTGCTACTTATACTTTATTTGTAAGTTTGCATGTGAATATTAAAATGTGTCTTATGTTTGTTTCCTTTCTTTCCTCTTAACATGGATTTGGAGAAGATGTGCAAAGTGTATAATTCTGTTAAAAGAGTAGAACACTTGCTTAAAATCTACTCTTATCCTCTCCCATATTATAATCGAAGAAGGATCCTTACATTTACACATATAAATTTCATAAGTAAATCGAAAATATAAGTACAAACATTTGCATCTTTCTTCTTCATTCATTTCTTCTGTACATGTGCTTGTATTTAAGAAAGTGGTATGTTTGTCTAAACAATCCTGGGGTTGCGAGGCTTTAAGTATCCCTAAGTAGTTCTTGTACCTTACACCCATGGTGCTAACAATGGCACCGTACTCACTTAAGCCTTTCATACATTCATGTGTGCATGTGAAACTTGGATAAGAACCCCCTTTTTTACTTAATGAAAATCATACATCATAAAGAATTCAAACTTTCTTAAGTAACTCACTTAGCATCCATCATAAAGTGTGCTAAACATTCTCATTTGTATGTATATGCTTAGGTTGCATCCATATGCATTTTATACATGTTGGAAAAGAAATGAAGTGATGTATGTTTTGTGAATTTAATTCACTTTACTTAATCTTAAGATGCCTTTCTTTTTGAATAGGTGTGTTTAGAGTTCATCTAAACTTAAGACTAATTAAAGTTCATAATAAAACATTCACTAAATGAAACTAATGTTGAACTTACTCTAGAAATTACTTAAGGTAGGGAAGGAAAGAGAATTTCCCTTCTCTTTTCCCTTCTCTTCACAACACTTAGTAATTAATTGTAGGATGCACTTAAACTAAATTAAAATACAAAATAAAATCAACCCAAATCAATAAAACACTTAAATGAAACAACCCCTCTAAGTTGAACATTCTCGGGTTTGTGCGGTGGTGCCCGACCACAAATGACCTCTTATTCTTTTGTGATTAGCTTTATAAATTGATTGGTGATTTCTTTAACTTGTGCATTAAGTGGCATCCTTTTCCTAGTATATTCCTTGCTTTGATGTATGGCCTGGATGATGATTAGGCTCTTAGGAAAATAAATCATCTACTCAACATAATCAATTCAAAATATAAAATAAATAACTCATTATCTCACCTAAAGCTTAGGCTTAAAATCAAGATAGAAGAATTAGCAACCCCTTAGCTGGATGAGTATTTCTTTTATAACATCATGCATAAAAAGCATCATATTTCACTCTTGATTGGAGAGCTTTCACCTTTGTTAGAGAACTTGGCTTGACCTATGAGAGCCATGGTGGAAATGCACCTCTCCCTTCTTACAAATTTTGGCCCATAATTTGATTTCTCATACAGTAGGTATATAAATCCTATAGCCTGAGTTAAATGATTGTCTAAAAATGAAAATAAAAATGAAAAATTTGCATTAGATTTAAGTCATTAGAGCATGCTTTTCACATGATCTAGTCTCTTAGGGAGTGAGTTTAAGGACTTAGTCTCTTTCTAAATAAATAATAGCCTAACTATCTTGCATAAAGCATAAGACTTGCCACATGAATTTAAAATCATAGGAGGAGTTACTTGGCGACCACCCCCAGGCAGTTGTAAGTCCAAGTAGTCGGGTGATTTGTTCTCTCTTGCGAAGGCAAACCAAATACCCATTTTTTTCTTAGATTTAGATTATACTTTTGGCACTCACCAAAGCTCCCTAGATTTAAGTTCTGATCTTGCTTTTCCCTTCTATGGGCCATAAGTATAAATTCTCACCTCTTAGGCATTTCTATGATCTTGTGACATAGAATTAGAAGCCCTAAAATTCTAATAAAATATCCCCTCAAATGAATAAATCACTTTCAAAATTGTAAAGTCCAACCATAATTTAGTTTGGGATGCTTACTAGGCCTCCTAGTCTTATAAGCATCCCCTACTCATGCCCATTTGGATTTGATAATAACTCCTTCCCTTTGATCAATCTCATTTGATCTTCTAAAATAAACTAATCGATTGATAATCCTACCTTTTAAAATCTTTAGAGACAACGATCTTTTATCTTAATCGAGAGTATTCTTAAGGAATCCCCTTCCTTAGGATGTAATTAACTATGAGGACATGCCGCTGTAGGGAACTTAATGAACCTGATTTAAAATAAACCCTGCTTTACCTTTCCATGTAAAGTAGGAGAAGAATCTCTAGTACATGTGTAGTCCCATTATCCTTAGGAGTTTTTATTGAGGTGATTGGGTCCATTAAAGGGTAGTGATTTCTATCTCTCAATATAGTACACTATTCCTTGATGACATGCCCGATCACCTGAATAAGAACATCTATGAATCTACATCGTGTCCAAATGCATAAAGAGTGTATATTTCTATCTTCATTTTTATTCACATAGATTTGAAGATGGGAGTATTATAATCTCTTTGAGAAAACTTTTCACCACAAATGTACTATCTCAAGAGATAGAAGTCATCATCCTACAATGGACCTAATCTCCTAACAAGGACTCCTAAGGATAATGGGTCTTCGAATTTACCAGAGATCTTTCCCCTACTTTACATGGAAAAGTAAAGTAAGGTTTATTTTAAACCGGGTTCATTAAGTTTCCTATGGAAGCAAGTCCTCATAGTTAATTACATTCCAAGGAATGAGATTCATTAGGAATACTCTCAATTAAGGTAAATGATCATTATCTCCAAAGATTTCAAAGACAAGACTATCAATAAATTGGTTATTTTTGGAAAATCAAGTGAGATTGACCAAAAGGAGGGAGTTATTTTTGAAACCAAAGGGAGATGAGTAGAGGATGCTCATGATACTAGGAAACCTAGTGAACATCTCAAACTATCCTATAGTTGGGCTTTATATTTTATAAATTTGAAAAGAATTATATGTTTGAGTTGAATTTTTATTAGAAATCTAGGACTTACAATTCCACAATACAAGATCATGAAAATTCCTAAGATGTGAGGATTTATGCTTGTAGCCCGCAAAGGAAAACAACAACCTTGAATCCTAAATCTAGGGAGCTTTGGCGAGGGCCAAAGCATGACCTAAATCTAAGGCAAAAATGGGTATAGTTTATCTCCACAAGAGAGAATAAACCACCCGACTGTTGGACTTACAACTACCTGGGGGTGGTCACCAAGTAACTCCTCCTACAATTTTAAATACATGTAAGCAAGTCTTATGCTTTGCAAGATAGCTAAGCTGTTGTTTATTTAGAAAGGAGACTAAGCCCTTAAACACACTCCCTAAGAGACTAGATCATGAAGCGCATGAATAAATGACTTAGTCTAATGCAAATTTTGTTAAGTTTTATTTTGATTTTTGGACATTTTTATTTGACACGGGCTATGGCATTTCATATGCCTAATGCATGAGAAAATTGGTTATGGGTCAAAATCAGAAAGAAGGAGGCGTGTTTCTACCATGGCTCTCAAAGGTCAAGTCATTTTCTATGGAAAAGGTGGATGCCCTACATTATCAAGAGTGAAGCAATATGATTTACGCATGATGGGAGACATACAACATCCAGCTAAGGGGTTGCTAAATATTTTATTATCTTGATTTATGTCCTAGACTTTAAGTGAGGTTATGAGTTGTTTAATTTAATTTTGAGTTGATTAATTGGATAGAAAATTTATTTTTCTCTAAGAGTCTAATCGCATCCAGGCCATTGAACAACCATCAAGCAATTAAGAAACTAGGAAAATCATGCCATCCTATTTGCGCAATCATAATATCAATTAATTTATAAAATTAATACAAAAGAATAAGAGGTCGATGTGGTCGAGTTCCACTACACAACCTAAAAAGAAATGTGGGTAGCCGAGCTCTACCCTTATACAACTCGGATTACAAATGAATAATTATAATTTAAAAGGAATTCATGTTAAGGGGGTCTTCATTCTTCATTTCTTCATTCTTCATTTCTTCCTTTCTTCATTTCTTTCTTTCTCTTATTTTGACTTGGGATGTAGTTTGCTCCAAGGCTTCACATGGTATATAAGATATAGTCTTATAACCAAATGTTCACCTTAATTCCCCCATAACATTCATTCCAAATCTTAACTGAAAAATTGATATTAAATTGGAAAAGATAAATCTAACTAAAAATGTAAAATAAAGATTATCTAAACATACCACACAACCCAAAAAATCATATGAAGAATTTAGACTTAGCACCCCACACATGGGTAACCAAGTTCACCTGTCCTAATTTGGGTTATGCTTAGGGGTATAAGCCACTTGCACAGCAAAAGCATTTATATTTTTTATTACAGCGCCCCTTAAGCATAACCCACTGTAGAAAGCATGATTAGGCTAATATCAGCCCAACATCTAGTCTACGTACATACACCCTAACATCCCGTCTAAAAACATTAAATCATAAAACAAAATTAGGCATCAAACCATGCACCACCGTAACATAGAGCTAGAAATGGTGACTTAGCCTAATGTGTGTGCCATTTAAGGCTTGTGTGGCATGGCTTAACTAGGCTTTAAGGTTGAAATTTTCTAAGTGTGAAAGATTCAATTTTGAGGGCAGTTTCATTGCAAGTGATTTAGTTAATTTGACAATTTTGGCTGATGATTTGATTTGGTTTGAATGAACCTACACTTAGTTACTAGATATTATGAAGAGAAGAAAAGAGAAGAGAACTTCTCTTTCATCCCTACCTTAAGGCATTTCTAAGATAGATTCATTAATGATTCTCTCTTAAGTGATTTTTATCATGTGTTTTAATTAACCCTAAGTTTGGTTTACTCTAAATAGACCTATTCAATAAGAAATGCATCTTAAGATTAATTAAGGTGAATTACTACCATATGAAACACAACCATTTATTTCTTTCCAGCATGTATACCATGCATATGAATGATCCTAAGCATATATATACATGCAATGCAAATTTTAGCACGCTTTGATTATGAATGCTAAGAGATATGATTTGAAAATTTGTATGTTCCATTGATGCATGTTTTTATTATGTAGAAAAGGGGGATTTCTCATCCATTAACAAAATGCACATCCACATGTGTAAAAGATATAAGTGAGTACGACGCCATTATTTTTTACACCAGGGGCATAAGGTACAAGACCTACTTAGGGCTACTTAAAGTCTCATAGCCCCGGGATGTCCAGACTAATATCTCACTTTTCTTAAATACATGTAGATGTACAAAAACAAACAAATGGATGAAGAATCATGCAAAATATTATGTTTGATTTGGTTGTATAATTTACAAATGTAAATGTGAGGATCCTTCTTAAGTCATAACATAGAAATGCATAGGTATAGATTTAAGCAAGTGTTGTGTTCTTTTCAAATGAACTATACACTTTGCAAACTCTATTTGAATCCATGTTAAGAGAAGAGAAGAAAACAACATAAAACACATCTTATGATATAATCACATGGAAGCTTATAAGTATTCATGAGTAGCATCACTTCATTCATAGTCTTTAATTTATAGGTTTTGAAATAATTTTTGATTTAATAGCAATAAGCAACTCATATTCTTAATTTTAGCCAAAACATGCAATTTAACATAAAAGGAAACATTTTTTTTAATTAATTTTTCCAAAGAAATGAATGCATGATTTTATATGGCAGATAATATTTAGCATGCTTGGAAAAAATAAAGTGATATAAGCATATGACTTCATTCCCCCTAATTAATTCCAAAGGACAACCATATAAAATAAGATCATTTAAAGTGAATCAAAATTCTTTAAGGAGATTCTTATTTTTGAATTTGATTTGATTTAGGAATTGTGAAAAGAGTTTGTTGGTCCTAACCCATTTCCCACACATGTGAATTGGTTTAGTTTAATTTTAGAACATTTAGGTTAATTTTATGCTTTATTTAGGATAAAGTGTGAATTAAATCTATTAATTACCCCTTACCTACACCACTTTAACATAATTAAACAAGTAATTATGAGCCAATATATGATATGCAATCACATGGAATTTAAATTACCAATGCACCTAAAAAATTAAAGGGGGCATAATATAATTGGCTCACAATTATTGATTAATTAAGCTAAAAGGTTTAATTAAGTACTTTCATAACCATCCTACACATGTAGTTTGATTATAATTTACTTTGAAATCCTCTTAGGTTATTGAACACCTAAGAATCCACCTAAGAATTGAGTTAATAAGTTCTAGAGTGATTTAGTTTTAATTTTGATTAATTGAATTAATTAATAAGGTGATTAATCCATTAATTAATTTGCAAATTTATTAAGTGTTTATCCAAATGAAATAAACTTAGGGAAAAAGATTGGAAAAGAAATCATAATCTCATTCCCTAAGTCAATTCACTATTTCATGATAATTTGCAAGCTTAATTAATGAATTTATCATTGTTCAATGGGTTAATTAACCATTTAATTAATTAGGAAAGTGATTAGGGGTGAAACAAGCAATTCTCCTAATTAATCCAACAATAAATTCCAAGAAGATCATGGGAGGCAGAGATCATCCCACTAATCAACCATAGGAAGTTTGGAATTAATTGCTGAAGTAATTTAGGAATAATCAGCCTAATTATATTTCTAATAAAACCCAAATTGAGTGAAAATTATGCTTCAAAATCAATTAAATTTAATTTTATATTATGCTCTTTTGAATTATCTTTAAAATGAACATGAGTTTATATTTTTTTTTTTTGAATTTTCCTATAGTATGAATTTTGAAGTTTATTAAAATGAATTAATTAAGCAATTAGCCCCTAATCCATCAGCCACATGGCTGATGTGGCACTTTTCATGTGGCGGATAGGTTATTTAAGTTATCACATCCACGTTGAGTCGGTAGCGGCGATGCTTTCTCTCCGGTGCTGATCTAATCGACGGTGAGGTTAATCCGCTTTAGGCTTAAATCAGAGGGGGATCTATTATGATTTAATCACAACCATCCGTTCCAATCACGTGGATGCCGCCTATCGATCTGTCTCCTCCCGAGTAGCGAGAGCGGATGTCGTTTGTCGATCGTCGCTCGATCTGAGCTCACTTGAGCTCGGATGGAGTTCAAACTCACACCACACCTTCGAGAAAGCACAAGCAATGTATCCAATGGTCAAGATCTCAAGGGATAACACTCCTTCAAGAAGAACTAAGAAATTTTTCCTATGGCTATGATTTTAATGGCATACCTCGCCAGAGGCTATCACCTATGCTTCGAACAGGAGGTAGCTTTGTCTAGTAGAGATGAAGCCTTGTTGAAGGTATTGGATCTTGATTTGAAGTGGATGGCTCAGTTGACCAAGATCCCCTTCAATGGTGATCGGCCTTGATCAAGGTGATGCATCTCATGGCTTGGAGACTTGGAAAATGACTTGGTTGAGCTCGATGATGTCCATTGAGGGTGTGTACAAGATTAATTTGGTTTTAATGGAGAATTAAGTGAATTGGGATTGAGATGGAGCTCCATTATTTTGACTTTGAGAAAAATTGAGAAGGAGAAATGGGGGAGCTCGGGAAGGGCTTGGAAATGCATGGGTAGAGTTCAATTTGATCTCGTTAGCTCTATCGAATTAAGTGCTTTTGGTTTGAGTGGGAATGAGGGGGAGTATATCTCCCCCTCCATGGATTGGATGGTGGAAGGCTGAAATGCCATTTTTGATCAATGGGTGAAATGGGATTAATTTATACATGTGCTTTATTTATATAAGTGGATCCAAGTGTTCAATTTTCATTGAGGGTTGGTTGGCCTTGGTCAGCACCCAAGCTTATTGGGTCATGTTCACCATCCTCCTTGGTTCCCATGTGGACCACTAGGAGGATGACAAGTGGCCTTGAGAAGAAATGACCAAATTGCAAGTAAATTTGATCATAGGATACCCTTTGACCTAAGGGTAAAATGGTCATTTAGCCTTATATTTTGATTTGGGTAGATTTGAAATAATTCAAAAATGGGTTGGACCAAATTTCAAGTGATTTGGAGTTCATTTGGTTTGAATTGGTTCAATTTGACCCATTTAGGTCAAGTTGGATCAAATTGGGTTAGGTTGACCAATTGGTCAAATTGGGTCAAATCATGGATTAGGTCAAGTTCAAATGATCATTTGGAGCCTATGGGCATTATTGGTTTGGTTCAATTTGATTTAGATTTGGTTTTGATTCATTTAGGTTCATTTAGGTCAAATGGGTCAAGTTGACCATTTTGACCCATTTGACCCAATTAGGTTAGGTCATGGGTTAGTTTAGGCTTGGTTGATCAATTGAAATGTATTGTAAGCTTTGGTTTCAATCAATTTTGATTTAGTTTGATTTCAAGTTGATTTAAACTTTCAGGTCAAGTTGGGTTCATGGTCAATTAAGCTAGGTTGAGTCTAGTTGGCCAATTGAAGCTTTGGTCAAGTTTAACAATCAATTTAGAATGAATTTGACTCATTGGTTGCAATCAATTTGGCCTAGATCAAGATTTGACCCATTTTGACTTTTTTGGTCAACTTGGGTCAACTTAGTCAAGTCTTGGTTTAGCTCAATTGATGGCTTGGTCAAGTTCAATCATTGATTATGGGTTGGTTTAGATCAATGGGTTCAATCAATTTATCTTATATTGAATTTTGGCTTGTTTAGGTTTCATTTTTGCTAAGTGTTGACTTGATCAAAGGTAAAGTTTGACTTGATTGGACCCAATTTGAATGATTGATCATCCTAGGATGATTGTTGATCATAATGTGAGGCTTAGATGGGCTTAGTTCAATCCAATTTATGTTGGATTAGAATTTGGCTCAAAAAGATGCTTTAGGTCTCTTTGGGTCAAGTGAGCCTAAGTGGGCAAATTGGCTTGATCAAGACTTGATTCAAGTTTGGTTGAACTCGCATATGGACTTATGATGGAAATATAAATCCAATTGAAAGTGATTTGGAGTCAAATGGGTTTTGATTCATTTGACAATTTCAAGTCAAAAAGGTGAACATGGTTTGACTTGGGTTAGTTTGATTTTTGTTTGGTGATTGTAGTTTATGTTTATATATGATTGAAGGAATGTTTGTTTGAAGAGAAAATCCAAAGGTTTGGATTGATTTGAGAATGATTTAACTAAGTTCAAGGATTTGACTTGAAAGAGTATAAGTTGGGTTTAAGTTGGATTTGAGTTTTGAATTTAGTTTTTACTATTTGAATTTATATTTCATTTATATTTGTGAATATAAATAAGAATATAAATAGGTTATGAGAAAAACTTTTGAGTTTGGAGTGATTTGGATTTAATTTAACCTAAGTCCATAAGATGAAATCAAAAGGGCTTAGGAAAGATCTTGGATTTGGAATTGATCATGGGTTTCAATTATTTGGAATTGATTCATGATTTGGATTTTGGAATTAATTTATGATTTGAGAAAATCAATTAAAATGGAATTGATTTAAGATTTGGGTTTGAAGTTAGGTTTGAAAGAAGGAAGAAAGGATTGGGTTCAAGCTATAGGGTAGGCAAGTCCTCCTAATACCCCTAAGGCATAACCTATTCCTCTGGCTAACTCTTCTGAGTCTCTAGGGTTAGGTTAAGTATTCACCTAATCACTAGAAGTGTCTTAAGACTAAGGAACTCTCAGTGTCTAGAGGAGTCCTATGTCTAAGATGAAGAAGTTGAAAGCTCACTCCAAAAGTGAGGTCAATAATGGCCAAGCAATCCACTTTACTATTTTTTATCAAGAAACTCGAGCTAGTTTCATATTCAAAATTTATTTCATGAGCTCAAATACTCGCCTATGATAGTATGCCAGTTCAAGCTTATTAATTTTATAGACACCTGATACTTGGTTGATCACCAATTGAGAGTCTCTAAATATTCTTAAATTTTGGATGTAGATAACAATGTCTTCTTTGAGACCTGTCACCAATGCCTCATATTCAGTTTCATTATTGGTTCTTGGTTTAGTTAGCTAATATGAACTTTTCATTATACCACCTTCTAGTGTTATGAAGACGAGGCCAATGCTAGCTCTTGGTTTTGGTAGATTTGGGGGCTGAGCAGGCTTAATAGATGATGCACCATCGAAATATATTTCCCAGATGTACATCTTTTCTCTTTCGTGGATATGCAGAATCTATTCATCAGGTAAATCATCGTTGACAGCTAAATATGCTAGTATATGTCCCTTTATAGCTTTCTGAGGTACATACGTAATATCTAACTGTAATAGGAGCACTGCCCATCATGCCAAATGACCTGTCAACATTGGCTTTGTCATCAAGAACTTCAATGGATGGATATTCGAGATGAGCATTATCTTATGTGACATGTATTGTCTAAGTTTCTGGACATCAAAGATTAATGCAAGACAGTGCTTCTCGATTGGAGAGCACTTTGCTTCAGCTCCTATCAATCTTCGACTAATATAGTACAATGCATTTTCTTTACCTTTTTCATTATGTTGTGCAAGTAATGCTCTAAGGGATTCTTCTAATGCATCAACATATAAGATGAGGGGCTTCCTTGGAATTGGTGTTGTAAAGATTGGTGGATTTAATATGTATCTTTTAATGCTATTGAATGTTTCTTGACATTCATTGTCCCACTTAAATGGTGCATTCTTTTTCATCAATTTAGCAAATAGTTGACACTTATCTGAAAGATTTGATATGAAGCGTCGGATGAAGGACAAATGTCCCTATATGGAATGAAGCTGATGAAGATTCTTTGACGGTGGCATATCCACTATCACTATGATTTTGTTAGGATCGATCTCAATTCCTCTGTGCTGCACCACGTAGCCAAGGAACTTTTCAGATGAAATCCTAAATGCACATTTAAGCGGATTCATCTTGAGATCGTACTGTCTAATTCTTTCGAAGATTATTCTCAAGTAATCAAAAATGATCTTCTTGATTTATGCTCTTAATGATGAGGTCATCCACATAGCATTCTACCTTCTGATGAATCAACTCATCGAAGATGCATGTCATGCCTTCTAATATGTAGCTCCAGTATCCTTCAATCTGAATGGCATGACTATGTAGTAGCATATACCAATTGGCATCCTAAATGATGTGTGTTTCTCATCTTTAGGAGCCATCTTGATTTGATTATACCCCGATGATCCATCCATGATTAAGAACATGTCGTAGTTGGAAGTATTATCTGCTAATAGTTCTGATATTGAAAGTGAAAAATCATCTTTTGGGCATGCTTTGTTCAAATCTTGGTAGTCAATGCAGATATGAATTTGACCATTCTTATTTCTTAACTAGGACAATGTTAGCTATCTAGTCTGCATACTTCTCCTCCTGGATTAAGCCTACTTCGATAAGCTTTTTAGTTTATGTGATCACCTGTTCTTCAATCTCCAGTCTCATTCACCTAGGAGCTTGCTTAATAGGTGTTGCATATGGCTTGATGGCTAGTTTATGAACTACCATATCAGGAGATAAGCTTAGCATATTAGAGTATGTCCAAGTAAAGCAATCCCTGAATTCATAAAGTAGAGCTTTTAATTCTTCAACTTTTTCATTAAGAAGAAGTGCACTAATGAATGTTGGACGGGGATCATCTTTTGTTCCCAAGTTGATTTCTTTTAGTTCATCCATGGTAGCTGCTTGCTCACCATCATCAAGCTCTTCAAGCCCTAGCTTGGCTTCCACTTCTTCATCATTGGTCAAATAAACCTTATAAAGGTCATCTTCACTTTCAATTTTGGTTTCAACTTCATTGTCTGTTATTGTGTAACATGCCCTTCGATGATGCCTATGTCGGATGTATCCATGACCTTTAATTGTATGACCATCACACTTTCACAGGGTTTATGGACTTTTCAAATTCCAGAGGGTGTCATAAAGGTAAGCTCACCACTTATCAGTTCCAACATCAACCCCTAATTTGTGCATTATCTTATGGATCCTTGGAGGATAATATTTTGGCATTCTTGTGGGAACCATATCATCAGATTTATTAAATTGTATGAGCCAATCAGAATCCTGATGATAACACTCTTCGGACTTGTAAAATGAAATTCCACGTTCATCAATTCCAGGCAAAGGAGGCACATAGAAATTCTTTAACTCTTCAACAATGTGGACTTCACTTAGAGTAACTTCTTTGAAGTGTTGAAAAGGACCTGACACGACCACTAATGAACTTTTTGATATCAATAGGTCTGTTGTCCTTCTTGAAGAGACATATTGAACTTCACTTTTGTAAGTAGGTTCAAAATCATAGTCAGAGTCTGAGTACTCTATATTTTTATTTCCTTTCACCAGAGACTTGTTTACTCCCTTGGGTCTGATAGAAGGATCATCCACTTCTTCTTCTGGTCACAGCCTAGATGAGGGACTAGCCTTTTTCAACTTAAGTGATGCACTAGCTATTTTGGGAAAAGTCAGTGTTGCTTTTTTTTCTTCCTTCTTCTTTCTTCACTTCTTTGAATTATTTTGCAGCCTTTGAAGTGGAACCTTTGGATTGTTGAGGCCTAGGCTCCTTCAACAGATAGTATTTTGCGTCTTCATAAATTTTAGCTTCATGGATTGCGAATGGCTAAAGATTACCAAGAATTTTATATTCTTCCTTGTCTCTTATATATTTCATGCATTGGTGTAAAGTATATGGGACCATTACGTATTCATGCAGCCAAAGATGACCCAATAAGTCCTTGAATGAGGTGTTAGCATCAATGAAGTGGAATTTGGCTTCTGTGCAAAGTTCCTTGAATCTCAGTGGCAAAATAAAAGATCCGAGAGTCTTTTTCCCTTTTTAATTGAAGCTGTTGACCATCAATTTATCTTGTCCTAGATGTTAAATGTCAAGAGATAATCTTTTCAATGCTTGTAGACTCATGAGATTGACAGATGAACCTGAATCAATTATAATTTGATTAACTATAACACCATCGCTCTCCATAGATACATATATCGGGCGATAGTGTTTTGATGTTCCAAACATAAGGTCTTCCTCAGAGAAGGTAATCATTGGAAGGTCTTGAGGTTATAATACTTCAATCATACACCACTTAATGAAGTATGCTTCATATTTCTCTGGATTCTTAAGAGCCTGAATTAGAGTTTCATGGAGATCATGTGACATCAAGAGGGCCTCATACACACTCAATTGTGTAGGGATCTTCCTCAAGTGCGATAGGATGTTGTAATTAATTTTTTTATCCATATTATACTTCTTCTTTGGATTCTTAATAATGATATTTTCATTAACTTCTATATTTTTGTCCTTGCCTTTATTTGGAGTTTTTTTCTTCTATGATGCTATCAACATTTTTTCACTTCTTAGCTGTACTGGGGCTACTCTATTTGGCTCAGATTCTTCTGAAGAAGTCTCCCCTTCAAAATCATTGTTTATGCTAAAGGATTGGATAGAGACTTTAGAATCACTTCCTAATTTTATGCCCTTCATCAGTGGTGATATTGAAGACTCTGACTCATCTTCCTACAGAAAGTACATGTCTTCTTTTGAGTTATCATCTGTTTGTTTTACCATCAAGCAAGACATGAATGCCACGTCATTTGGTTCCTCTTCTTTCATCATATGTTTTGATTTGGAAATCCTTCAAAAGAGCTTAGTAATTAGTTGTCTTGCTAGTTATTGATATTCTTCAAGATTATTAATAATCTTTTGGGCAGTGAATTTTTTTCTTTGTCTTCTTTTATTTTGGCTGGCATTTTGGGAGTTTTTAGTGGGTTATGAATAGGCTACTCCTCAGGTTTGGGGGTGCCAATCTCCTTGGATTGCCTTTGAAGAGCAGAACCTTTTGATGTGGACCCTACTTTTAGTTCTAATACTAGCACAAACAGTGATATCCACTTGAGACCAAGAACGCCTTCTAACTGCTTTAACATCTTCATAGTTTTCTTTTAGATCACAGTCTCCTATTTATCATTCTCAATTGTCTTTTCTTTTAGCTTTATTTCTCTGTGGGGACATAGATGAGGATGTAACCACCCTTGTAGATTCTTTCTATGGATGAATATGAACACTATTGGATAGCATGAATTCACCTCTCTTGTATTTTTTTTTTCTAACCATACTTTGAATACATAGAAATCTTCTATAGGGTGGCTAACTACTCGATGATATGGATAGTAATTTGGGTTGCGGTTTGTCGACTCTTGTCTTTTACATTCTACCCATTGAGTGCTTGTCGGAATAGTTTAGCTACACTTTCTCTTTTGAAAGAGTATTCTTTATTCATTCTCTCCTTAAGAGATTGACATATTCGATCATCATCTCCTAATGATTGCCTTGGACGCTCACCATTTCTAGAGAAAGTTTTGGGTTTATCATTGCCCCCGAGAACTATTTTTGGTTGAGAATTGAAGGTTTGTTTGACTTTTTCTTCAAAATAAATAGGTTGTTTCCCCTTTCTATGTTATAGGTTGCTTGCCTTCCTCTATTTGAATCATATGAAGTAATGTGAGATTCACTTCTCCTTGATTATGAGCTTCCCTTTCTTTGTTCTGTCTGAATGGCTTTTAGACTTGGAAAGATTCAGCTTTTCAAATTTTAGCACTCGATCAAGTAGTTCTTGGAAGGTGGTGATGGACTCCATGCATAAATAAGGTGCCATTTTATCATCAATGTTGCCCATTAGTAGCTAAATAGCATATTCCTCTTCCACACTTCATACTCAGGTTGCAGTAGCGAGTTATGTATTTAGTGGCAACTCATCCTTCCTTCTCTTCTCCAAGATAAGGTCACCTATAGTAGTCGTTCTGACTGCACTAGAAATTTTTTTGATAAACATTGCCTCCAACTTGGCAAATCTCTTAATTGAGTCATTTGACAACTCTGCGTACCACTCAAAAGCAGTTGAAGTTAAAGTACTAATGAACTAGCCAAACAGCAATGCATCATTGCCTCAATATTAACACAAGTCATCTTGAATTGTGTTAGGTGCTACCTAGGGTTACCATTGCCATCAAACGAGTGGAATTTCAGCACCGAGTAATACTTAGGATATGGCACCTAGTCATTTTTATAGGGTATGGATGACCTCTATTTATTAGTTTCTCCACCTGTTTTGTAGCTATGACATCTTTAATTTTTTTTGCTTATGATGGTTTCAAGTTATACAGCTGTCACCAGCTTAGATGTGCTCATTATATGTTGACGAATAGGTTGAGCAGTCAATTCATTAACTTCATTTCTACCATCATCACCACTTTATGCTCTGAAGGTTTGTGGCGCTTGCTCAACTGGTGGATTGATGGGCGTGTTGACCTCACTTTTGGAGTGAGGATTCAATCTTTCCATCTTAGACTTATAAGTCTTCTAGGCACTAAGACTTCCCTAGTCATAAGACACTTCTTGCAACTAGGTAAACACTTAACCTAAGCCTAGAGACTTAGAAAGGTTAACCATAGGATTAGGTTATACCTTAGGGACTAGGATAATCTACCTACCCTATGACTCAAACTAAACTTATGTTCACCTTCTTAAGTCATAACCAAACCTCAAATTAAACTCATCATCCAAATCAAATGATTGAAACTTATAATCAAACCAATTCAAACTCAATTGATTTTCCCATAAATCAATCATATCTTCAATCATCTTCGTAAATATAAATGAAATATACATTTAAATCATCAAAACTAAATCAAACTAAATAGAACCCTTCCTAAGCCACATGACCCAACTGCATGAACTTAGCCAAATTTCTTCATTCCAAAACCCAAATTCAATTAATTTTCTCATGAATCAATCATTCCTTCAATTATCATCCCAAATATAAATGAAATCTAAAATCATCAAGCCAAACAAAAATCAACCCAAGTCAAACCTAACCTAACCCATTTGACTTGAAATATTCAAATGAAAAAAAAAACCCATTTGAACCCAAACCAATTGCAAAAAAAATTTATATATCAATCCTAAACCCATATATAAACTCAACTAATTCAAACTCAACCCAAAATCAACTCAACTAAGCCCAATTGGCTCACTTGACCCAAAGTGACCAATTTGACCAATTTGAACCAAATTTCAATCCAACCCAAATTGGATTGAACCAAGCCAACCTAAACCTCCTATCATGATTGTTGATCACCTTAGGTTGATCAATTATCACAAATTGGGTCAAACCAAGTCAACTTAGTCCTTTGACCAAGTCAACCTTCTTACTCCATATGAACCCAAACTAGCCAAATTGCAACCTAAGCCAAATCCTTTGAAACCAATGATTCGTACTAACTCAAAATCAATATTTGAACATGACATTATCTTCAGTTGAGCCAAACCTAACCCAACTGGCCCTCTTGACCCAAGTTGACTTAAAAGGCCAAATTAGGTCAAATTAAAATATTAACCAAATTTATTACAAGCAATGGCTCAAGTTCATTCCAAATTGATTGTTAAACTTGACCAAAATCATAATTGAACCTAATATGACTAATTAAACCTAATTGACCTACTTAGCCCAAATTGACCTAAAGGGTCAAATTGGCCTAATCAAAACCAAATCCAAATTGAATGAAACCAAAGCCTACAATCATCTTCAATTGGTCAACTAAACCCAAACTAACACTAACCCAAGCCAATCTGGCCAATTTGGTCAAATTGGTCAACTTAACCCATTTGACCAAGTGAACTCAAATAAGCCAAAATCAAACCTAAGTCAAACTAAATCAAACCAATTGAACCAAAATATCCCCAATGATCATATGAACTTGATGCAACCTTTGGTTTGCTCCAATCTGACCAATTGGTCAACTTGACCCAACCTAACCCAATTTAATTCATTTGAGCCAAATTGAGCCAAACCTAATCAAATCTACTCCAAACCACTTAAACTTGGGATGACCCACTTTTATCTCATTTCAAATCAAATCAAATCTAATGCAAAATGACCATTCTATCCTTGGTCCAAGAGTATCACATGAGATAAATCACCCATGTAAGTGGTCAATTCCATTCCTTGGCCACTTGGCACTTTCCCAATGGCCCACCTAGGCACCTAAGACACTACCCAACCTGACCCAAGAGGTTGTTGGGTCATCCATGACCCATGGGAAGGTGAACTCACCTCACCTTTCCCATTATAGCTCTTTCCTTGCATAGAATAGCCACTATCCCCCTTGACAACCACCTCCACACCTTCATCCACTCAAACCAAGTCATCTCATCTCCTCTCTGCCACCCACGACCCTTTGAGGTGGTTGGACTTAGAAGCCAAAACGTGGTCGATGAGGAGGAGAGGTATACCCCCCCTCATTCCAACTCCAAACAATCACTTGAGCATTCGAGTCCTAGCTACCACCATTTCCCAAGCTCCTATGCATTCCATCCTCCATCTCATCCATCCCATGCATCCCTCCCACCAAATTACTCAAACCTCTACCAAATCCAAATTAACCTTACACACACCTTCCCTAGGCCTTATCGAGCAAGATTGAATCATCTCCCAAGCTTTCCAATCACCAGAGGTAGGACTTCAATCAAGGTCGAGCTCCAAATCGATGGACCTTGGTCTTCTAAGCAAATGACAAGGCATCAAAGCTCATGCCGATTAGAAGGGCTTCGTCTCCACTAGAAGAAGCTTCCTCAATCAAATTCGCCACTAGTCTTGAGCTCCGGTGAGGTAATTCCATGAAATTGAGCTTTTGTGAAAATTGGTTTAAGCTTTTCGAAGAAAAATTGCATTTCGTGTGATCACAGCCGTTGGATCTCTTCAGATCCTTCATATGAAGGTGTGGGATCGATCTGAGCACGGGTGAGCTCAAATCGAGCAAAGGAAGATGGATGCCTTCCATCTCCCATCACTCAATCGATGATAGATCATGCACCGATCATTCTGCGTGATCGAAATGGACAGTCATGATTAGATCTGATAGAATTTTCTGATTTAATTCTATTAAGCCGCATGATTAATCATAGCCATCCAATCTTAGATCGAATACAGACGAGAAAGTGCATCTGTCACCGCCATGTAGGCGCTATGTTGAACAATTTTAAATAGCAAATCCTACGGTACCATATGGAAAGCGCACCACGTCAGCACGCCATGTGGTGCCGACAAGCTTAATCTTTAATTAGGTTTAATTAATTGCTTTTAAAGGTTGAAACTTCCAAAAATTATAACAAATCATAGAATCTCATAAAAATGCAAATAGATATTCATTTTAAAGGTATTTCAGAGGAAAATCATTTAAAATTAATCATAATTAATTTTAACTAGTGATTTAGGCTTAATTAGGGTTTAATTATAAAATTAATTAGCTTAATTACTTTTTAATGATTTAAGTAATTAATCCCAAATTTTGTGAGTTAGTTTAATGGGATGACCTCTACCTCCCATAATTTTCTTGGAATTTATTGGTTACTTTATTAGGGGAATTGACTAATTAAGCCCTAATTTCTCTCCTAATCTAATTAATGGTCAATTAATCCCATGAACAGTAATAAATTGATTAATTAAGTTCATTAATCACTATCCAACAGAGAATGGACTAATGGAATAGGGTTGGGACCTCTTTCCTAGACTCTTTCCCTAAGTTCACTTCATTCTTCAAAAGAAAATTAATTAAGGCTTAATTAATTAATTAAATTAAAATCATAATTGCATTAAAACCTAATTAATTAAATCTTGGGTAGATCTTTATGTGTTTAATAACATAAAAGGCTTAAGAAAATTATGGTTAATCCACATGTATGGGAAAGCCATAAGAGTACTTAATTAAGTTCCATAACCTAATTAATTATTAATTTTGAGCCAATTGCATTAGGCCTTCTTATTTCTTAGGATCAATGAAAATTTATTTTTCTTTCATATCATGTTGGCTCATAATTATTTAGTTAATTACTTTAAGATAACATAGGTAAGGGTAATTGATTGACTTAAATAAGAATTCAACTTAATGAATTCATAAAATTCACCTAATTACCTCTTCTTAAACCAAATCAAATCACCAACGCAGGAATGGGGCTTATAATAGCAAATGATTAATTCTCCTCCTCCTTAAATCAAATCAAAGATTCAAAACTAAATTGATAAAGTAACTTTGGCTTTCGTTAAATGGGTTTATTTAATGTGATTGTCCTTAGGAATTAGTTTGATTGAATGAATCACATATTTGTATTTGGTTATTCCTTTTCCAATCATGTTAAACATTGTATGTCATTTGGTTTCATGAACTCATATATTTTCAAAAATAATTAAATCAAAATAAAAATTTTTTTATGTCAAGCTTTCACGTGCTTATTTAACTTAATATAAGTGTGGCAATTATCACTATTAAATTAAAATGTATTTTTTAAAAACTTATAAATGATAATGACATGTATAATAATTTTAGTTACAAATACATAAGAAGTGTTTGTGCTTATAGCTTATGTATATGAATGTTAAGTCCTCTTTTCTTTATTCATATATTAGTTTATATAGGTTTGAATGGTAATGGGTATATAGTCTAGACATCCCGGGAATACGAGGCTTTAAGTAGCCCCAAGGAGGCCATTTGATTATCTCACTTCCCTAGTTTAACAACGACATGGACCTATTTGATTTCATTCTTATGTATTCTAACATTAGAATTTAAATAGACCTTTAAATCATATATATAAATAATTAAATTAAAGAAAATACAATCTTTGCATGATTTTCATCCTCTTAATTATAATACATGTGTATGTATTCAAGAAAAATGGGTATATAGTCTGGACATCCAGGAAATACTATGCTTTAAGTAGCCCCAGGAGGTTATTTAATTACCTCAATTTCCTACTTAACAAAGGCGCATACTTTTTTATGTCTTTTATACATGCATGTGTATATTTAATTAGAGAATGATGATCCTCATTTATATTTAAAAATACATGCACTCATAATTGTTTAGATGATTGAATTATCTAATCATGTGATTTGGAACTCTCTTTCTTATGTTATGTGTGTAAATTTACATATGTTTGAATGTGATGGGTATATAGTCTAGACATCCCAGAAATATAAGGCTTTAAGTAGCCCTAAGGAGGTCACTTGATTACCTTACTTCCCTGGTTTAACAATGACACATATCTATTTAATTTCACTCTTAGTATTTTTGTATAAGAATTTGGATATAACTTTAAACTTACATATACTAAATAATTCAATCAATTGAAAAGATAAATTTGAAATACACATATACATTCATCATTTAAGTATGCTAAAACATATCGCATGTATAAATACACTTAGGATTAAATCATATGCATGTTACATGTGATGGAAAAGAATGGTTTGATATATGTCATGTGATAGTAATTCAATTAGATTAATCTTAAGATACCTTTCATATTGAATAGAGTTATTCAAAGTGATCCTAAATTTTGGATGAATTAAAAATCATCTAATAAACCATTCACTAAATAGAACCAAATCAAATTAATATACTTTAGACATGGCTTAAGGTAGGCATGAAAGGGGATAACCCTCCTTCCTACTCTTTATAACACTTAGTTGTTAAGTGTGGATCATATGAAATGAAACAAAATATAAATTAATTAAACAATTTAAGTGAAACCAACCTTCATGATAATTTGAATATTTTCTACACCTAGAAAAATATAACTTTAATGCTTATTAAGGCACACCACACAAGCCTTAGCACACACATTAGAATTAAGTCACCACTTCTAGTTCTATGTTAGGATGGTGCAAGATGTGATGTAAGTTTTATTTTAGACTAGATGTTAGGGTGTATGCTTAGGTCGTTCCTAGCCTAATCAAATTTTCTATAGGGGGTTATGCTTAAGGGGGTGTTTAAAATAAATATAAATGCTCTCTTTGCAAGTTGCTTAGACTCATTAAGCATAACCAGAGTTAGCATAGGTGGGCTTCGTTACCCATGTGCAAAGGGCTAAGTCCAAATTTTATTCATAACTGCTTTGGATTATATGTGTGTTTAGCTAACCTATATTTTATAGGTGTAGCTATATTTACTTTTCTATATATGAATGTAATTTTGTAATAGGAATTAAGATTAGTACTATGGGGGATTAGGATGAGCGGTGGCCAGAAGGCTTTGTCCTGGGGTGCCCTGTGATGCCTTTGAAGCAAGCACATTCGAATCAAAGAAAGAAGAAAGAAGAAAGAAAATGGAAGAATGAAGAATAAATACCCCCATAGCATTTAATAAAATTATAATTTTTCTTTTATATTTTGGGTTGTATAAGTGTAGAGCTCAGCTACTTATCTTTTCTTTTTTGGGATGTATGGTAGTATCCGACCGTACCAGCCTCTTACTCTTTCATGATAGTTATAGAAATTGATTGATGATTTGTTTAGATTGAGCATTATAAATGACATGCTTCTTCATAGTTTCTTAAATGCTTGAAGCTTTAATGTGTGGCCTGGATGCGATTAGGCTCTCAAGATAAAATTAATCTTTCTACCCCAACTAATCACTCATAACTAAATTTTTAAACAACTTATAACTTCACAATAAAGCCTAGGAATTAAACAAAATAATTACAAGATTTAACAACCCCTTAGCTGTATGGTTGTATATCTCATATCATGCATGCATACTTCTTCTTCCAGAAAATTGGGGGATCTCCATCCTTGCACGATAGGGGAATGCTTAACCTATGAGGGCTTCCCTTGTGGTGGAGAACACCATCTTCTCATTGATTTGGCCAATAATCTAATTCATCATGCATTTAGGCATATAAAAATCCTATAGCCTTTATCAAAATATGTCAAAAATAAGAATACAAATTTGAAAAGATTTTGCATTAAACTAGGTCATTATTCATACTAGTCATGCTCTAGTCTCTTAGGGAGTGTGTTTAGGATTTTAGTCTCTTTCTAACTAAATAACTACCCTAGCTATCTTGCAATTGATAAGACCAGACTACATGGTTTTAAAATCGTAGGAAGAGTTAGCCGGTGGCCACTCCAGGTGGTTGTAAGTGCAAAGGTCGACGGTTCATCCTCTCTTATGGAGGTGAACCTTTATGTCCACCTATCACTTAGATTTAGGTCATACTTTAGCTCTTACTAAAGCTCCCTAGATTTCAGATCCGAGGTAGCTGCTTCCTTTGGGCTATAAGCATAAATCCTCACCTCTTAGACATTTCCACAACCTTGTATTGATGAATTATAAGCCCTAGCAATCTAATAAAATTTAACTCAAATGAATAAATCTCTTCACTTTTAAAAATATAAAGCCTAATTATAAGATAGATTGAAATGCTCACTAGGCTTCCTAGTATCATGAGCATTTCTTACTTCCTCCCTTTATATTTCAAAAATAAGTCTTCTCCTTGAACTTTTCCATTTGAATTTTTAAATATAATCAATCATTTGATAGTTTAGCCTTGAAATCTTTGGAGATGATAATTATCTACTTTAATCAAGAGTATTCTTAAGAAATTTCATTCTCTAAGATGTAATTAACTATGGGGGCTTACCTCCATAGAGAACCTTAAAACATGGTCTAATGTAAACCCTGCTTTATTCATCCATGTAAAGCAAGAAAAAAAATCTCTGGTACATTTGAAGACCTATCATGCTTTATGAGTCCTTATTAGGTAATTAGGACCATTGAAGGGTGATGCTTCTATCTTTTGAGATAGTACATCATATCTTAATGTCATACCCGATCATTTCAATAAGTACCCCCTCCCCTACGATCTGCGTGGTGTCCCCCCATACACATCTAAAATAAACACCATATGGTGTAGTGTTGGTTGTTTGACGATTGGCAAGAGGAACTAGTGTCAGTGCTATGGCAGCATTCCTCTGCACCATTTACATCATGAGATTCATCTGCATCATCATCTGATTCATCTTTGAATTCAGTTGAGATCTCTTTATCCTTCGCTTTCATCTACCACTATATTTGCTTTTGCACTTGAGCAAGTGTAACAATCTCAGTGAATAGCGTGTTATCTTTTCTTCTTGTTCCTCTTCTTGATCATCACTTAAGAAACTAAAAGGTTTTGCTTCCATTTGACCTTGAGCTGGTTCTTTAATATGGATAGGAGGTGTGGCTCCATGATGCCTGGATCGGTACTATCATACACAAGATGGTTCTCCAATGTGTTGTACCATATACACCACTTCTACCCCCATTATGTATTATTCATCTTCTTTTTCTTCTTGTAGCTTTATATCTGGCCTACATCTCCATTTGATTTCAGGCTTAGAGTGTGGGATGAACATCTCCTCAATTACAAAGCTACAATCAAAATTAAGGGAAGATCATTTAGGTTGGTGATGAGATTCCCTAGAAGATTCTCCAGGGTGTCAACCATCATGAGCCTCATTTATTATAACATTCCTTTCTGGAGCCCATTATTGTTGGGTCCTATCATCAGTGGATCTCTGAATATTCAAGCTAGATGTCATGCCTTTCTGCTTTTTTGTGGCTGCTTCTTCTCGAGGCTTCGGCCTCCAGACTTGTTTTTCATTCTACCAGGACCTTTCGGTAGAGGATTCCTGAACGTACGATTCAGGTGTCACGCCCCGATGTTCACCGTACATGGCTTGTTTGTATTTTTCTTGTGTTCTTATTACCACTGATGATAGCTTTTATAGTAGATCATTATTGGCCTCTCTGATAATTGGCCTTTGATATATTTTCTTCATAAGGCCTTGTTCTTTTACAACTTTTAAAACTCTATGTACTCGAGTAGATAGAGTTTCAGATTATTTCTTTTGAGGGGTTGGGGCTTACTGTTGTTTAGCCTAAAAAGACTACTTAATATCACCAGTAGAGCTATTCCTTTTTACCCATTTCAAAATTTCAAATTTATTATGGGTAGGATTACGCTTTTGGTTGTAAGGATGGTTGTGTAACAGACGGGCTAGGTGAGACCTGATGGGCTTGCAGCTCAGTATTCCTTCTTTCCTCTGGCTTCTAGTTAGCTTTCCTCCAGATGAGAAAGTCTCAACATCATGTCAGCCCTATGCAAAAGGCAAGGTCGGCAGGGAAGTAGCGTTCACAAGCACTACTAAAATTATTTGTCCAGTGATGGTTCTCTTCATGGCTAAAGCTTTAGTATATCCCAACCTTTCAAATACAAAAGGCTTCTTTCGAAGAACCTCAAGAGTAGTAGCGATAAGAGCTTTGGTAGACTTTTCCTATTGCACTAGTTGCATGATTGTCTCATGCAGGCCTGATAGCAGTTCGAGCAGTGATTGCTGGGAAATCTACGCTACCAAATTGTATAGTAGTTCCAGCATCTCCAGTGTTGATGATAGCATTAACTAGATGTAAAGGTGTGCATTTTTTGATTAAAATCGAAAATCTGAACCAATCCAAACCGAATTTTTGAATTCGGATCGGTTTTATAAATTTTTTTTGAGATTTCGGTTTTGGATTTGGTAAAATTCAATTTTCGATTTTCGATTTGATTTTGTATTATCTCAATCCGATTAAACCGATTAAACCGATTAAACTGATTAAACCGAAAATAGCTAAAAAAATCTATTTTTTTCATTTTTTTTAGAAAATTTCTCTCAAAAAAGTAATTTCAATGATAAATTTGTATATTATTATTTTCATTTGTGAAAGAGTTATTTAATTTTGTATGAAAAGATTTGATAAAATGATGTAATTCTTTGATTAATAATTATTATAGTAATTATATTTTCAATTTTTGGTTTTTTCTAAACCGAACTGAAAATCCGAAAAACATTTCAGTTTGGATTGGTTCGGTTTATGTTATTGATTAAACGGATTGGTTTGTTTGGATTCTGGATTTAAAACCGAATGATTTAATAAATTTCAAAACCGATCCGTCCAAACCGACCGATTGTACACCCCTAACCAGATGGATGTTAGCTCCCCGACCTAACTTCACAATGAACAAAGTGTTATGGAGATCCATTCTATACAAAGGAATGATGGGGATTAGTAATCAATGATTGATATCCCCACACTTTCAAAATGCAGAGATGCAACAGAGCAAACATGATAAAATATAAGAACAAAATATTGTATAAAAAGATTTTTAAAACTTCAAAAATATGTTCATTATAAAAATATTTTTGAATTTCAATCAATTTTATTTAATAAATATCTTTAAATTTTAATTTCATTGTACTCCGCTCCTATTATAGCTTAGATTCGACTAGCCGAAGATGTAAAGAGAAACTTGTCCCCAGTGGAGTCGCCAAAAATCTATTGGCTTCGAAAATTTTCCATTGAACTCTTGATGAAGAGAGCTTGAAATGATGTCGATCAAGCTTTCAGAAGGTAGATGGAATAGTAGATAAGACACTACCCAGAGATTTTGCCCTCATTTTGTGAGGACTTTAGATCTTGTTCCAGTTTTCTTATAGGTGCAAGCACCTATAGTTAATTACACCTCCCAATGCTAAGAGAGAACTTTTGATTAAGGCTAATCATTAGATCGTTGAATGCAAAGCATGTAATAATAGTATGTGGAGCATAAAATTGATAATTTATAAAATTCATCATTTTAGCTTAAAGCGGATGGTTGGGGGAATGATGATGTGCCCAATCAAGATCTTATGGTTCCGTCATCTCGGGTTGTCGTGGTCCCTAGTCTACTTAGTCAGAGGAGAAAGTTGACCCAACCTGACGGAAGGATTCTTGTCAGCAGTCATGGTTTGCATCATCCAAGAGAACCTTGTAGACCCGAGATGGTGTTTGTCTAAGGAGACAAGATTAAGTTCACCTTAGCTAACAGAGGATTTTTTTTCCTATCAAGTGCACCCTATAGTTCACAACTCAAGGGGAAGAGCCATTAGGGAACACATGTGCTACAGTCGTGACCGTAATATAATGGTGTCATTTGACGGTAGCCACCCGATCAAAGAACTTTGGTCATGATCGCATCATATGTGAAGCCTACTGGCCAAACCACACAGACAAAGGACACAAGCCACGTCCTTACTAGAATGAGATTGATTGAAAGTGAACATATTAGAACACTTAATTTGACTTCGCTTATTTTTGAGCTAGAGTTTTCTTAATTTGTCACCTCCAATAAACAATTGCGGAAGGTGGGTTATATTTTAGCTTTAAGTTTTAGATATTGGATTTTTTTAACCATTTAAAACTTAGTGATTTATCTAATTTTATATTTATATTGATAATTATTTTAGATTAATATGATTTAAGCTTGCAAGCGCATTTTGATGGTAAGTGTCCCCTCTGGTTAAAATCTCCATTCAACACAGCCATTATCGAGATAGATGTATTATTTTGATATTTTAGATCCTGCCGACTCTATTAATTTAATAATAGAGGATCAGATCTACTCTCATATGAAAAAATTAGCTTCTCATATATTTTACTAAGTTAAAATTCTTATAATATTATTATTAGATTTTTAGGTTTTGTTAACTCGAACCCGATCCTAAGACCAAACCGGGATCAACCCACGCAGCATCGTTAGATGCTAAGTTTAAGCATTCAACGTAGTATCGGGGCCCATGTGGGTTATTTAATTCAATATTAATTTAAGCTTAATAGATTTGAATAATGTTACTTATTTTGATTGAGTCTTCATTACGAGTATAAAATTTTAGACAAAATTTCGACAGCATTTTCATAGCATTCTCGCATCATCCCCGTATAAGGGGTTACAACAGGAGCTGAGCCTGCCCACCATGCTAAGAAAGGCATGTATGGGTCTCTGAAGCAGCTACATGTAACATTGATTTTTTCGCCACGCTAAGAATGGCATGTGCGGGTACTTATACACCTGCAATGTCAGTTTAAACATCAATTTTATATTTATGGTCAACTTCATTTGAGATGTCTAGGCCTCCTATCGGTGTAAAAATTTGGCAGCATTTCGACAGTATCTTAGCGTCGTCTCCATTTAGGGGCGACCTCAAGTATGATGGGTCTGCCCACCATGCCAAGAAAGGCATGTATGGGCAGTGTAAACACCATAGCCAAATGCGTCATCCCACAATGCCAAGAAAGGCATGTATGAGGCTCTAAGGTACCTACATATAACACGGGTTTTCTCGCCACGCCAAGAAAGATGTGTATGGGTACTTTGGTACCTGCAATCAAACACAACTTTCCCCACTGCGTTAAGAAAGACACATGGCAGCTTGGTGTCTTCTCCCCAGCCTACAATGATGGCGTCTGAGGTTCTACGTGGCCTGGCAGCCGCCAATTTCCTCCACAGTACTACAAAGAGCACGTATGGGTTCCACTTGTCATGCCAAATGTGTCACATACTGCATTTTAGATACATCCACGATCGAGCATTTTATACAGAGGAAAGGAACGGACAGAACTTTGGTCATGCGCGGAGAAGGAAAACGGTTGCCCAGTCAGCGCATCTGGAGGTCGGCGTATGTGGGATGTTGCCTGAGCGAGAACGACCGCAGTGGTCGCAGTGGGAGGTTGCGCGTGCATCGAACTCTGTGGCAGCGAGCGGTTCTGGCTCGGGGAGCAAGCTCAGTTGTTCAGCGTGGCTTATGTATGGGGTTACAGAAATGAGATGGATGAAGGCTTCAATCGGGAGAGTAAGGGAGAGAGGGGTATGGGCCGGTTGGGTTTTTTGGGCTCTGGGTAGTGGATTAGGGTTAGATGTAAGGAGCGGTATTTATAAGAGTTTTATTTAAGTGGAAATTAACCTAATTAAGATTTTTGCACTGATATTATTACATGGGCAATATATATGTTTATCTTAGGTTATTTAGATGCTCCAGATGCAACGACGTAGTTCATTGGGTAATCGAAGGCCGTTTGGTTCAAGTCGGCGTCAAATCGGGTCAATTTCAATTCAAACTTGTGCGTTGTCACTTCCGGCCGCTCGACATTCATGCAGATTCATTCGAATTGAGCACAGACAGTCTCATTTGATATGTTTCGACATTTTGGCACTAACGAACTGATCAATTTTGAGAACATAGGTCGTTTGGGCATTGTCACGGCCTCCCGACTTTGATATACGCGTAGGTATGTCGACTGATTTACTTCTTGATCGATGGACCGTCGAATTATGCAATATGTATATTATGGTCAATTTCGACGTTTTGAACGCGATGGCAAAATTCATTCGTCGATCGGGGAGTCATTTCGATTGATTTCGGCGATGCCTAGTACATTTCTGCTCCAATTTATGCATTGTTGTATCCGAAGCCGATCAACTTTATCTTGTGAGCTCAACTCGACTTATGGCGCATGCATGGAGGTCAACAATGGTAAGACAAAAGTGATCTTAATGAGAAAGCTTTAAACTTCTAGGATGATCAAATTTATAGTTGAGGTTTAATTCATCTTCTGTTGGTTAATCTAGGGTGGAGATCTTCTAAAAGAGATTAACCTTGAGCCTTAAATTTTTTGCTTTAATGCCGTTGTATAATGTGTTTAAGGTCTCCATTTATTCTAGTTCGAGTCATCATTTTTAGAGTTGATATTACAATTTTGTCTTTTTATTTAATGTAACTCATAAACAGAGAAAACTATAAGAAAAGATATTAGTCTACATTATGCACTTACGTTTTTTTTTTTTTTTTTTTTTTTAGAATTTGATGTAAATAATTCTTATTTTAAATGAAATGAAAGCTCATTTTTTCTTGAAAATTGCATTCATGAGATAAGTTTAGATATTATTTGTCATTATTTTATTTGTTTACTTAATCATATATTATTTAACTCAAATTGTATTGTTTAATAAAGATTTAAAGCGAACTCAACCACATTGAACTTGGTCCTATTTTAAAGTTACAGCTCACTTAGAAGTCATAGTTTTATATTGAAATTGATCTTATACGACAAACTCAACCTATGATTTTGATGTCAACACTTGATCGAGTCAAAGGTAATGCCATTTGTATTTGGTTCTATACAAATTAGCACACTTGATGGAAAACTGATTACTTGTTCTTATAAGGCTCATGCATGTTCATTTAATTAAATAATTGAAGTATTTTAAACAAAATTTTAAGAACTCAATATTTAAATGAATAAGCTCGAACAAATACTTATTCCATGTATATTTACGAACATGCTCACTTGTTCAACAAGTATTTTGCTAAGATTTAATGATAATTTATTTAATATTTTAGTATTAATTGTCTTAAATTTTATGCAATTCAAAATTTATGTATATTATTTAAGTTATAAAATATGATGCAAATATCAAATAAATAGCTAAATGCATATATTAAAATTATTTTCTTAAAATAATTAAACTTCACTAAATAATATAAATAATACTTAATAAATTATAAATCCATTTAAGCATAATAACAAGCATATATATTAATTTATATTATCAAATATAATTTATTATGCTTGATTAAACCTTAATTATGGGTATAATTAACTATAAAAATAAATAAATAAGTTTGAATAAAATTTTAAAATGCAAATCATGCTTAAAATTGACTGGAATTTGATAAGGAAATAAATAAAGAGCTTGACTAAGCTAGTATTAGCTCAACTTGTGTTAATATAGCTGTTCTTGAACCTCTTGATTAACATGTAATGATGAACATATCTTGCTCAAGGCTTTAGAGTCAAATCAACATCTTTGGTGATGAATTTTTTGCGTTACATAATTTATCACTAACTTTCTATTTTCTTATGTAATCAAGGTCTTATTGCTTCTATTGTCTTATTTGCAATCAATCTTCTTCTTCCACTATTCTTTTTTTTTTTCTTCTCATGTCATGTCTCACATTGATCATCCTAAAGTACTTGGATATTTAAATTCTTACTTCATTTCTTTCTTTAACATTATAAGGTTGAGATCTTATTGCGTGCTAGAAAATCAGTTGCGGTAGAGTAAAAATTTCCGTCTTAATCTTGTTATGAAATCCAAAGACACACGCATGATTTAAAGAGTAGAAAACTAGAACCTGCATCTTTTACGGAAAATCTCAAAAAAGAGGGAAAACCACGGGTTCAGTAGAATCTTTCACTATGTATTTATCGTAGTACAAAATTTCAATAACGGATTACAAAAATTGTATAATGAATGACGGTTAAATGGAATCCCTAAATCCGCAACAACAAATATATAATAATGGCAATGGGGTACGACCGACAATGGGTCGTGGATGATCAGCGGAGATGGCCGACGAGATCGATGCGGATGACCGATGGTAGTCGCAGCGACAGCCGGCCGGTTGCCAGCGATGATGACCGACGACGATGGTTGATGACGCGACGCAACGGTCTGATGGTCGACAGTGATGACCGCGACCAGAGTGAACGACGGACGAGAGATTAACGCAAGGATCACCGGCGATGATGCACGGCGCGCGGGTTGGTAACCAACGGAGGTGGTCACCGGCGGGTGGCACAATGCCCTGGAGGATTTTCAAGCTTTAGATCTCTCCTCTCTCTCGCCTCCCTCATATGAAGAATGAGGTATTTATGATTGGAGGATGGCGTCTATAAATATATGCAAAATCTGAACCACTCCTCTCCATCGGACAGCTCAAAATGATTCCTTTGATCATATGATATCTTTTGTGTATTTGAATGCTCAAATGAAGTCAGAATTATGAGATTTTGGGCTTGTTAGATCCGTCTTGTCAAGACGCTCGATTTGACTATAAACACTCCATGTTTAAGAGTCGATCGATAATAAGCGCTTGATCTCGATTAGTCTTGAAATCGACAGCTGACATCAAAATTCGTCTTCAATTGAATTTTCAAGATCATATTAGATCTATATATATTTTTGTTAGGTGGAGGGGTTTTTTTTTTTTTTTTGAAGAGCATCATTACATGCTATTTAGTTTTATATTTCACTGCTTGAAGCAATTGATTCTTCATATAGGCCAACTAGGTTGTATTGCAAAACTTATATTAAGTAAGAGTAGTGATAGTGGGTGTTAAAGTATACTTGTAAGTAGTTGGCTAATATAGAATATGTTAGAGAACATAACGTGATTCTAGAGTGCATCAACAGTCTGTTGATAAATACAAATATTTTGATTAAAGTATTACCACAAAAGTTATATTAGAAACTTGTGCAGCATGAGAGACTGATACTATTTTATAAATACTAAGCTAGAGCTACTCTTTCATTCAATGCAATGATTGATATTTAAAATCCAAATATTTAAAATTATCTTTTTTTTTTTTATTGTGTGCATGTGCGTGTGAATTTGAACAATTACACATTAAATTTTATACTTAAAAAAAAGGATGAATCTCATATTATAAATAAGAAAGCTATTAACTATTTTCAATAGGTAATCATTTCAGAATATTTTGATACATTTCTCATTTTTTTAAACTCGCTAAGATACTATGAATATTCTCGTAATTTATTATGGAGATCTCATTTGAAATTTTATTATTCTTTGTAATTATTTAAAAAATAAATATTGTTCGAGCAGAAAAAGGCAAACTCTTTTAAAAGAGAGAATGAAGAACTCAAGCATGATTTATATGTACTCTATGATAAACAAATCTCTTGCTCACTGCTTGAATCAAAAGATGAAAAAGCTCAAGAATGATTATAATGTTGTATCTACTTATAATATCTCTCTATTACATATTTTTTGGGAAACTTGAGGTGTGAAGCAATATCATTGCTCAAAAATAATAATAATAATAATAATAATAAAATAAAAAAAAATTACCTGCGTTGATAAAAAGAAAAGAGAAAAAATACAGTGAAAAATCTGTTAACAAAAATAACAAAATAGAAATGAAAAGGAGCAAAGCTCCTCGAACTCAGAGTTGACAAAAGCCATCAAAGAAGAAAAACCATAAACAAGCCAATCCCACGGTTGTAATTGCCATCCAGGGACAAAATATTGTCATGCACTAAATCGAATCATCCACTGCAAATAAGTCCAACGGTTTGAAGAAGCCATCCATGGGGGAGGCCCAGCTTGGAAGGAAATCCTCATAAAATCATCAAAAGAAGAATGGCGTGCTAAAATCTCATCATTCTCTGGCAAAAAAGAACCATCTCCACGATAAATGATAATTGATACGTCCTCAGAAAATTAATCTGATCAAGCACGAATCTCAAGGCATTTTCAGAAATGCTTCGATCTAATAATCACGAAACTTACTCAATGACCGTGAGATGAACATAGAACATCAAGCATCCGATCCAACTCGACTCGATCAATTATCGGAGACATGAAAATGGATCCCGATCCGCCAAATGGTCACCAAAATCGACATATTTATAGTCGATCGGCGCCAAGACGAATCCAACGAATCCGAGATCACCCAATTCGACATCATTAAGGTACCTGATCATCAAAATACACCGTCGGTGGGATCGAGCCGTCGACGGGTTATGGGAGTGGTTGGAGTTTTCCACAATTTACAAGGCCGCTCCCAAAATCTATAAATAGAGCTTCATTCTCACACCAATTTGAAGTCCGAGAGCTCGAGAACCACCAATTCGACGCCACGACGATCATCACCACCACCAAGAGTCTCAAGATCGTGAGTCGCCAGGAGATCAGGGACTAGAAGACCGGTTCCGCCTTTCTCCTCAAGATCAAGAGGTTGCTCCCGGAAGATCCGCTCGCTTGGGAAACTTCTCCCTTGGGTTGGAGTTGACCGATATTGTTTTTCTACACTCTAATATTGTTTCCTGTAAACACCTTCTTCTCAACTAACGAAGCAAGGACTATCTTTGAACACATAGTGAAAGTTCTGAGGCAAGGCCGGTGATTTTTCTCTTAACGGGTTTTCCACGTATAACCCCCTGTGTTCATATCCCCTTGTGTGTTGGATAATTTTTGGGCTACGAAGATCTCGTGATCTACCGAATAAAATTCTCAAAGACATACGCCCTGTGGGAATTCTCGCCCCATTGCTATATCTCCAATATGGTTGGTGGGTTTGCGGCTCCAACGCCTCCTCATTCTCGGGGATCAGACGCCAAGTCTCCAACACTTCTCTACATAACAGACCGTCTGTGAGGGTCCCCTCTTTGGAAGATCGTTCAAGGATGGAGGATTCCCGAACGAAATTCTTCGACTCCGAGGGACGAAAAGCGTTCCAACACTGGAAGAGTTCCGCACCTCGGCGATAATCCGATTTTCTTCACGAGAATGATTACCCGGAATGGGATCAACAAGTAGAACCCTTGGCACCACATCCGGATGTCTTGAACTCGGATACCGCCTACTCACCCACACGAATGGCTCTGTATCGGTAAAACTCCACGCCATCTTATGCTGGCGAACTACGACGACTGCGGAAGAGTTCGAAACAACCTGAATGATCCATTCTCCTGCCGCCTCTTCCAAAACTTGTCCCCGCTCGTTGAGATCATCTCTCAATACCCGATTCGAGATTCAAGCTTCCCAGATGGACCACGATGGCACAACATCCGCGAAAGCATATCGATCACTTTCGAACGATCATGCACATTCGCGTGCAAATGACTCTCGTGTCGGTATTCCCGACTCTCAAAGGCTCATTTGGTTCTATTCGCCAAGGGTCCGTCCGATCATTTGGAGAGACGATTTTTTGTAGAAGTTCGAACAAGAGAATCATCGGGATTCATCACATCTCTCCGAGCGATGGAGAGTCCCTCAAAGAATATACGAGGTTCTCTCAAGCCCGAAGATGTGAGTAGATCCGAACTTTGAGGGCGTTTCTGGAGGACTCCGCCTGATACTTCTATTCATCATTAATGCGGGAGATAGTCCATTCTATGCTGACCTGGTCCACCAAATAGAGGCACAAATCTCTGCACGGTTATCGCTCATCGACGCTTTGAACCACCAAGCGGAAGAAGGTTCCCAAAGGTGATGTTCAAACATCAAAAAAGAAGAGAGGCGAACCTCCCCAAAACCTCCTCGGGAGGCACCTCATGACTTAATCGAGAGAAAGCACTCTCAACACGCCATGGAACATCCTACTATTCAGGAGGGCGTGGTTTAAAGCCGAATTGGAAATCAAGAGAAATTACGCCACTTTCACCGCACAGTGCCACCGACCAAGGAGGAGATTGAAAGACTGAGCACGTGGGTATCTAGCCGTTTATACAAAACCAACCTTCAAAGAAATGGGGGCAACCAGCCAGGAACCGCGGAGAGATAGAAACAACGGAGAGGCCGTTATCAGCCAAATATTCATTGGCCTTTCAAGAGCGGCGAAGAAGTCTCGGGTTTACCATTCTATCATCTTTGATGATTTAGATCTAGAGGGCTTCGTCATCAAGATCCCCATCGTCAAGTGTGGTCGATCCATGCTTCAATATTAAAGGATATTGATCGACAATGGGAGTTCGGTTGATGTTCTTTTTACTCCACTTTCCTTAGCATGGGTATAGAAAGAGAAGCTTCAACCCGTGGCTGGTCCAATATGGATTTGATAATCGAGAAGTGGACAATCGTCTTCCGTAACTCTTGGAGAATTTCCCAACGCAAACCCACTTGATACAATTTATCAGTCAAGTCAAAATGGTACAATGCAATATTTGGGATCTCGCCTATATTGGCGAATCACCGTGCCTCACCTCAAGATGAAAACACCACCGGCAGCATGGTAAGGGAATCAACGATACACAAGCGTTATATCAAGCAAGCTCAGACCATTTACGCCGGTAACCCTCAACATCGAGAACTTCGACCTCACGATGAGGATGCCAAAGGGCTTCTCCGGTTGAAGATGTAATTTATTTTCCTATCTGTTGATCCATCGCGAAAGGTGAAGGTGTGGATCGTTTATCGTCACCGATCAAATCGTAAATTTTAGCGTAAAATCAAGATATCTTTGCCGAGCGCTCGATATTGGGCATTGACGGAAGTCATTACGCACTCAAAGTTGACTCAACCTACAAGCGGTGATACAAAAAAAAAGAACCTTCGCTCGAACTGCGGTCATAGAACAAGAAATCACCAAACTCGGAAGTCAAGTTCATTCGAGAAGTCTACTACCCCACGGTTGGCTAACGTAGTGTTAGTCATAAAAACGCTCGGAGAATGTGCATCGACTACACTGACCTTGATCGTGCATGCCCAAAAGATAGCTTCCCCCTTCGTTGTATCGACCAACTAGTTGATGCGACATCAGGACATCAGATGTTGAGCTTCATGGATGCCTATTCGCTACAATCACAACCCGTGATAAAGGTCCTTAAGTGGACTTCCCGACCTCTCTTCCATAGTTAACATCGTCGAGTAACGCCCTGATAAACAACCTTGGATAAGTTGGCAATCCTCTATAGCCTACAACTTTCTCCATAACAGGTTAACATCATCGAGTAAACGCTCCGATAAACAACCTCGGATAGGTCAAAAGGTCCTTAGTGGACTTCCCACGACCTCTTCCATACAGGTTAACATCGTCGAGTAACGCTCTGATAAACAACCTTGGATAAGTTGGCAGTCTATGGCGCCAACTTTCTCCATAACGTTAACATCATCGAGTAAACGCCAGATAAACAACCTGGATAGGTCAAAAGGTCCTTAGTGGACTTCCACGACCTCTTCCATGGTTAACATCGCCGAGTAACGCCTCGATAAACAACCTTGGATAAGTTGGCAATCCTCTATAGACGCACAACTTTCTACAGTTAACATCATCGAGTAAACGCCTCGATAAACAACCGGATAGGTCAAAAGGTCCTTAGTGGACTTCCCACCTCTTCCATACAGTTAACATCCGAGTAACGCTCGATAAACAACCTTGGATAAGTTGGCAATCTATAGCACAACTTTCTCCATAACAAGTTAACATTATCGAAAAACAAACAACCTCGGATAGGTCAAAATATGGATTAACTCGACCTCTTCCATACGTTAACGCCATCGAAGTCACGCTCGACAAACAACCCCGGATAGGTCAAAATCCTCGGCTGATTCAATTCAACTTCCACAAGTTAACGCCATCGAGCACACACTCGACAAACCGGATAGGTCAAAGATCCCCGTCGGCTAACCACCATCGCCGCCATCACTACGGGCCATCACCGACATAATCTCCGGCGGTTATCTCCGAATCTTCGGTCATTATCACCATTATCGCCGGTATCCGGCTGACTATCGACGCTGGCCGCCACTGAATACTGGCCGGCGGCCATTATTGCGAGCATTCACTTATCGACGCTTGTCACCGTTTTCCCGCATTGCCGACCACTCCGTGCCAACCATTGTCGACTACCGTCGGTCTACTACACCTCGTGCAATCGCCGGCCACCACCATCATCGCCGGTCATCTCGCCGACTACCGACGCTGGCCACTATCATCGACCACCGTCGGACCACTATGGTCCCACCATCGTGGCCATCCAACCCCGTCGGTTATCGCCTCCTTCATCGCCTCCAAACCCGGACGGCCTGCCGGGCTGACGCCTCTTTCGAGATGAAAATTATTCCAAGGAGAGTGCCCAAACTCCCACCAGGGGGAGGGCTATGCACTCTGGGAGATGAAGAGGTGAGAGGTTGATCCAAAGAGTGCCCAAACTCCCACCGGGGAGGGCTATGCACTCAAGAGGAGAAGAGATCAAAAGAGTGCAAACTCCCAGAGAGGGCTGCACTCTAAGAGGAGAAGAGGAGTGAGAAAAATGTGTCTTTCCCTCTTAGCCCTGGGGTTTTATAGATTCTAGGGGCAAAAAACCGCTCAAAACCAGCAAAACAAAACCACAGCAGCCCGTGGGCTGCCTGGCTGCCTCACATACAGCTCTGGCCAGCTCTGCTGAGCCCATCAGCGCCATGCCTCAGCATTCAGCGTCGCTCTCGTCCCGCCTGTGCCATGGCTGAAAGCTCATCGTCCACGGGCCAGACCCGCTGGCCATGAGAACCGCCGCGAAGCACGCTGGTTGGGTTGAGCCGGGCCACGAAGTCCCGCTTCACACCGCCACGCTGCCGCAGCGGTTGACGGCTCGACCGCAACCACAGATTCAGCTTCACCAGCGTCATCACCGAGCCCGGATAGCTAGCTTGGGGCCATATGCATATAAGGCCGCTACACCACGCTCGCGCCTGCGCTCATGAAGCCCTGTTTCGCTGATCGATATCAAATCTCGCTACCAAGATACCTATACACATTTACGGCCATAGCTTCCATAGTCATAATTGTGCTCTGAAGATCTGTTCTCAAAATGCATGATGGACTCTCAAATTTCATTGGAGAATTTGCTATTTTCAAGTATTTCATATATATTTTGGATGATGAGATAATGTCACCCAAAAATGAACCGATACGCCCCGAAAATTAATCGATCAAGCACGAATCTCAAGGCATTTTCAAATGCTTCGATCTAATCACCGATTTCAACAAAGTTTAGAACCGACCGCCTCGAGAACATAGCAACATCAAGCATAGTCGATCCGAACTCGAATCGATCAAGCTATCAGCATGAAAATGGATCTGATCCGCCAAATGGTCACCAAAATCGACATATTTATAGTCGATCGAAGGCTCGTCACGAATCCAACGAATCGAGATCACCCAATTCGATCATTAAGGTACCTGATCATCAAAATACACCGTCTGGTCGAGGGGATCGCCCTGGGCCGTCCGATCGGAGTAGTTATGG
The DNA here is from genome assembly GCA_021442155.1 of Cymbidium sinense. Lineage (NCBI taxonomy): Eukaryota > Viridiplantae > Streptophyta > Magnoliopsida > Asparagales > Orchidaceae > Cymbidium > Cymbidium sinense. Next base: position 62,800,739 of record CM038215.1, read on the forward strand.
GAGTGGTTGGAGTTTTCCAGAATTTACAAGGCTCCCAAAAATCTATAAATAGAGCTTCATTCACCTAAAGGACGGAATCTGATTTGAAGTCCGAGAGCTCGAGAACCACCGACCTTGACGCCGATCTATCACCACCGTGGCCACCAGTGTGCAAGATCGAGTCGCCTAGGAGATCGCCGGAGGACTAGAGAAGACCAGGTTCAGCTCTTTCTCACGAAGATCAAGAGGTTCCCGAAGATCCGTCGCCGCTTTTGGGAAACTTCTCCTTGGAGTTGGCAGAATTTTCTACACTGAATATTGTCAGAAACACCTTCTTCTCAACTAACGAGAAGCAAGCGACCAGTATCTTTGAACACATAGTGAAAGTTCTGGCTGACGCAAGCGTGGTTTTTTCCCTTAATGGGTTTTCCACGATAACCCTGTTCATATCCCCCGCTTGTGTGTTGGAATTGCTAAGATCTGCATCTACCGGAATAAAATTCTCTAGCACGCAACAATAATAATTCTCAAGAGAACAAAGACGATCACAGCCATAAATGTAATGATCCACAAAAGCTCCCATCACCCAGAAAAAACATTACCCATGAATCAAGCTATTCAAACTAATCATGTAATGAAGCTTGAACGCTGCAGTGATCAAAATGGATTTGCATTTTAGCAATTAAAGCAGTCTTGATTTTGTAGCAAGGACTCGAAAAGCTTGAAACATTCTTCCCAAAAAGCCTGTTGTTTTTTTTGCTCCAAATATGATAAACCAAGAAACATATGATTTCAAGTGATGTTGTTTACATGAGGAGATAATCTGGGTCAGCTCTCCTATGTGGTAAACGATTTGAAGTATGTTGGGCTTGAAGAGAAAGCATTAATCCCAAGGAATGAAAGTAGAAGATGAAACCAGTCCACTGAAGGAAGCCGCAAGTGATGAATCCTAAAGAAGGTTTTTGTAGCTTGGCTCAAAAATAGAATTAGAAGAAATATAGAGGAATGTATGCTTAGCTTGAATATTCTCCACCCTATCGAGTATCCATTGATTACTGGAAATAATCTGATCAGACAAGGTAGCATCTAGATCAAGATGACATTCTTTAAATGTTAGCTCCAAATAAATCATATAATGGTTTGTTAAAAATCCAAGGATCCCAAAAGTAACTGATAGCGGACCCAATAGGAGATGATGTAAGCCAGATTAGTTTTACGTTGTTGCAATATCAGATGGGCATCTCCAGAAGAGGGAAGGTTCGGAACTACCAATCTTCCAAAGAGAACAATGACATTTTTTCCACCAAATAGAGAGAAGGCCTGAGTTATTAAGTAATCTCCATATCAGGGAAGCGCTGAAGTTGAAAGAAATAGCCTAAATGGATGGAATTCCCAGGGCACCCTTGCTTTTAGGCTTGCAGGTTTTGTCCCAGGAGATCAAGTGGATTGTCCTAGTGGATATCTTGCTATGATAAAGAAAGTTAACAGAATAGCTGTTAATGCTTTTCATGCAGGCTTTAGACAAAACAAGGCCCCTGGACCAATAACCTATCAAATTAGAAAGTGAAGACTTAATGAATAGATATCTGCCAGCAAATGAGAGAGACAGCCTTCCAACTTTCAAATTGATTAACAATTTTGTATAAAAGCGGTTGAAACTCTGATAACCTGAGAGTTTAGCTGAGATAGAGATACCGAGATATTTGAGTTTAGCTTCTACCAAGGAAATACCAGGAGTAGAGCTACGATCAGCACCATTATTAACTTTGTAAAAGGGACAATATAACTTTTAGAGAAATTAATGTGAAGGCCTGAGGCAACACCAATGATCTTGTGAATGTGATTAAACTTGTTTATGTGTTGACTTTAGCTTCCTCAAATACAAGAAGGTCGTTTGCATATAGTAAATGAGAAAAGCTATGCCCAGTTGTCTTGACCCTTCATGGAACCCTCCTAGTAAGAAAAAAATGTTGAACTGCTTGATAAAGAGATTCCCTAATTAGATCCCATGTTGTAGTAAAATATTCAAATGTATGGCAACCAATGCCAAGAGTAGAAGATTTACAAATATAGCATTTTTTAACTTTCTCATAAGAGATAAGGGCAGTAAGGTCAGCAGAGAGATGAGGAGGGATCCTTATTCCCCATAGGAAAATGATAATTGCAGGCAACACTGTCAGAAATAAATTTTAATAAATTAGAAAAGTAAGAAAGAGCTGCTTTGGCAATATCAAAATGCCCTAAGGAGAAGATAGTTCTTTAATGATATTTTGGTTCCTTTTACCTCTAATATTTTCATATAAAACATAAGGTCATCTTCACCATATAAGTCATTTAGCTTTGGCTCTTTGAGAGATCCTAGAAGCCCATACAGAGTAAGATAAGGGGAGTTTTTTTGCTGATATCCATGGCTTGAGCATTAAAAATTGAATCAATGGGATTAGACTCTAATAGATTAAGAATTTGCTTTTAATCCATTTCTAATTGATTAAGGTGATCTTTTAGCTTGTTGGAGAAAGACTTGTTACTATTTTTGATGAGATGCAATTAAGGAGGTCAAGTTCGGCATAAAATGAGCTAATAGGATCACCGTGAACATTTGAAGTCTAGACCTTTGCTAGTAAAGATTTAAATTGATCTTTGAGGAACCCATAGTTAAACATTAATTTATGCCTTGAAGCAAGGACATGAGAAGTGTGAATCACATCTTTAAAAAATGATATACTTGTACAATAATCACTAATAAATCAATTATTATTTTATAATTAATAAGGAAAAATTATAGTGAAATTAGTATAAATTTTTAAGTAAAAAAAGTATTATTATTATTTTTTATGATTTTTAGTATTTATGAAATGAAATTTCTATTGGAGAAAGAAAAAGAAGAAAATTGTAGAAAGTCAATAGAGCACCATGACACTTTGCAATACCATGGTGCTAGTTTCAAATAATTAGGCTCAAGAATAAAGAAGACAATGTCGCAGCACCAGCTTTATAATGCTACAATGTCAGATCGAGTGCCTAGACATAACAAACTAGTGTAGTAATAATAGAACTAATGATTTGAAGCCAAAAATCAGAGAACTTGGTGTCTAGGCGCTATAGATCAATGCTGCAATATTATGACTTGAAAAATTTAGTTTTAAAGTAATTTTAGAGTCAATTTGAGAAGTTATAACGGCAATTTTGGAATTAATTTTGAAAAGATGCCTCCATTGATAGAATGGATGAGTATTGTAGTATAAAAACATGTTTATGGTATATTTTAGGGAAATTTTCATGATTATTTTTTTGTGTAAGTGTCTTGAGCAAGACTTTGAGCAAGTGAAGAGTGTACACCCAGGAGATTTAGGATAAAGAGATAACAAATTCATGAGAGCAATTTCTTAATGCACTTTTTCCTTTATTGTATTTTTAGTGTATCTTGCACATGCATGTTTATGTATTATAGTAGTGTTTTATTTTTTAAAATGATGAATTAATTGTTTAGAGTCTAGATTTATATTGAATATATGCCTTTTTTTTAATTCATTATGTTGATGTTGAGATAATTAAGTGTTGTAATTTCTATAATATTTAGTTTACTCATCATGCTTAATTTAATTGTAATCAATCCAATTACAAATTCAAAATAAGTGTGATTTAAAGATATTAAAAGAATCATAGAGGAACAATTAAACAAATCTTCTAAATATTCATAGGTATATGATATTTAAAATTTTTTAGTTATTTAGAGAGAGAATTAAAAATACAATCACTCAATTCTAATTAGTATAGGAATATAACTAATTAATAGTAGTGATTAGGTCTTCTAGTTATCAATGGGGACTAGAAGATAAATTGTTTATGGTTGACAGTAATATTGAAAGAAAAATATCAATGCACGATTTTCAAGACTAGGTTTAAAGGATCCATTGATTCAAAGTATATTTTCATATTAAATCTAAATTAAAATTTTGAGCATTTTGAAAAACTTCTATTAGCAAATTTTTCTTAATATTAAATAGTTTGATAAAAGTTTAGGTGAACATAAAATTAGTAATTGACTTATTAAAATTTTCCAACAGATCATCATGGTAAAAATAATTTACTTATTATCATATTACTTGAACAACACGTGTACTTGAGTATACTATTTTAACCAATCAAGTTTTTAAAGCCGTTGCTAGGGATTTAGCAAAAAAAATTTAATTAAGGTAATATTAATCTAGTAGCCTGTTTTTAATTCAACTTATGATGTTACTTTTATTCAAGTCAAGTAAGTTGTTAGCATTCTAATTGTTAATTGTACAATTGATTATGTTATATTTGTTATTATGGTTAGTAATTAAAACTTGATTTCATATAATTTATTTGCATTATAATGTTGTGTTTTATAAGTTTAGTTTGTTTGATTGTTTTATATGCATAGTGAGATTAATGTAGATCTGGTGCCACTTAATCCTAAGATAGAGAAGATTTGTATAACACTCATGTAAGAAAAGAGACCCAAACTCAAAATCATAAAATAACTAATCAACCTGGAGAAGTAGAACATCATAAATCACTCAGAGACTATGCTACACCTTTAGCAGATAAAGTGCATCAAAGCATTAGTAGACTCATAATCCAAGCTAACAATTTTGAACTAAAACCTTCAATTATTAAAATGGTTCAAAATTCTTAGTTTGTGAGTTTACTAGTAGAAGATCCTAACATACACATAGTAAATTTTTTTAGAAATTTATGTAACTTTTAAGTACAATGGGGTTAGTGGTGATGCCATTAGACTTAGGTTATTTTCATTTTCCCTACAAGATAAAGCTATGATGTGATTAAGTTTATTGTCCCAAGAAACTATCACTTGGAATCTTTGAAATGAATATTTCATATATTTAGTCATTTTCCACCCTAAACCTATAACTTAGGGAATTGCATAACTTAGTAGGATCTATAAAAACTATTATGGATATATTAAAATTGGGTAATCTTTTTAAGGAAGCATATGCTTTGATTAAAGATATGATTACAAATAATTTTCAATGAATATCTAATAGATTAACCTAAAAAGGTTGCTAGTGTTCATAACTCTAATGTAATTTTTATTTTAACTTCAGAAGAAGCAACCTTCTCTATGAAGCTTGATAGCATAGTGTGGTGTTTTAACTTGGAGTCGTGTAGACATCACAGATCTTATGGGGTACTTATTAAAGTGATCGTGTACGACATTAATGTATGGTGAACTATCTTGGAAGATAGAAATATCACCTCCAATGGACTTAATCACCTAATAAAGAACTCCTAAGGAAGATGAGTCTTCGTATATACCAAAGATTTTTCTTCTATTTTACATGGAAATATAAATCAGGGTTTATTTTATGTCGGGTTCTTTAGTTTCCCATGAAAATAAGCATTCATAATTAATTACATCCTAGGAAATGAGAATTTCTTAAGAATACTCTCGATTAAAGTAGTCAATTAGTATTTCCAAAGACTTCAAGGCTAAACTATCAAAGAATTGGGTATTTTTGAAAAATCAAGTGAGAGAGTTCAATTTGGAAGACTTATTTTGGATTCCAAAGGAAGATAAGTAGGGAGCACTCATGATACTAGGAAGTCTAGTGAGCACTCCAAGCTACCCTATAATGAGGCTTATATATTTGAAATAGAAAGTTTATTTCATTTGAGTTGAAATTGTATTAGAATGCTAAGGCTTATAGTCCATCAACACAAGATTGTGGAAATGCCTAAGAGGTGAGAACTGTGTGCTCCGAAAATTTATCACCGACCTCTCAATAAAGTGAGTATGATTATGTGTCGGTCAAATTTTCAGAAGGCAGATGGAATAGTAGATAAGACACTACCAGATTTCACCTCATTTTATGACTTTAGATTCAGTTACCCATAGGCGCAAGCACCTATAATTAATTACCCCTCTCAATGCTGAGAGAGAACTTCCATTAAGGTTAGTCGTTGGATTGCTAAATGCATAGCATATAGTAGCAGCATGTGAAGTATAAAATTGTGAATTTATAACATTCATTATTTTAACTTAAATCGGTTAGTTGGGGAATGATGACGCGCCCGATCAAGATCTCATAGTTTTGTCATCCCTGTGGTCCGGTCTAGTCGAGGGAGATAGTAACCCAACTTGAAATGATCCTTATTAGCAATCAAGGTCTGCAAGAGAACTAGTGTTTATCTAAAGAGACATGCTTAAGTCCACTTTAGCTAACAAGGCTTTTGCCTATCATGTACCATATAGTTCACTCAAGGTTAGATCATTAGCATACTCTACAGTGAACCATAATATAATGGTGTCATTTGGTGAACCACTTAATGAGGACTCTTGTCGCATGATATGTGGAGTCAACTAATCCAAGTCACCGGAGGACGTCACATCCTTACTAGCATGAGATTGATTGAGAGAATATAATACTTTGATTTGACATTGGTTCCTTCGTGAGCTAGAGTTTTCTTAATTTGTCACCTTCGACAAATAATTATAGAAAATGGGTTAGATTTTAGCTTTAAATTTTTAATTTAATGATTTTCATTTAATCATTTTGAGCTTAATAATTCATCAAATTTCTCATTTTGATTGGTATTTAACTTATATTAATTTGATTTGAAATATCATTCACATTTTAATGAAAGTATCCCCTTCAGTTGAAATCTTCATTCAACACAACCATTCCGGGTAGATGTATTATTTTGCTTGATCTTTTAATTTATTATTTCAGATCCTAGACTCTATTAATTTAATAATAGAGGATCAAATTTACTGTCATATGATAGAATTAGCTTTTCAAATTTCATTAGGTTGAAAATATTATAATAACATTATTGAATTTTTAGATTTTAACCAAGATCTGGTCCGCAGACCCAACCAGGAATTAACCCGTGCAGCATCCTCAAACACTAAGTTTAAGCATTCAACGTAATATCGGGGCCCATGCGGGTGATTTAATTCAAATTCTTACATAGATTTTCAAAGAATTTATTATTTCTAAAGCACTTGCATACTTTGATACCAATGAATTGATGTGAATTTCAAAGCATTTGAATTCAATCATAAGTTTGTCTTATGATTCATTGCATATGAAATTAAATTCATTTAGATATTTATATTGATTTCAGGAATGTCCAAATTGAATTTAATAAGCAACTTACGAAGCATATAATGTTTGTTTAGAACTTAAATTAACGCTTCTATCCGTTTGTACAACATGTTGTGAATTTAGTGGCTTTTATTTTAATTCTTATCCAATCAGTTAAAGTAATACTATTTATTTTGCATTTGGTTTTGAATTCATTGAATTCTCAAGCTTCAATAGGACTTAGCTTTTGGTTAGAAATAAGGTTCGCAAATTCTATTATACAGCCATTTTTATTCCCCCAATATATCATGTAATACAACTTCAAGTTATTATTGAAAGACTTTGTGCATGCTCTTAAGTAAACTTTCAAATCTTTATAAATTTATCATGTCTGATATTTATTCTTGTTTGTAAAATAGTCATTAAATCTCCTTTAAGCTTGCTTGAATCTAAGTTCTTAAGATATGATTTTATTTTAAAATTTTAAAACTCCTGCATGCAATTTTGATCTTAATTTGATACTAAACTTAAGCTTGATTAGATTAATTTTAGGTTTAAGTGTCTTATTTTAATCCTACTCGAACTCTATTTAAGTCTGCGAGTTTAGAGTTTTGGCATCTTCAGTTTCTTGGTGTTGTCCCCACATGGGGTCGATCGGGAGTGTTGGTCTTCGATTAAGAAAGCATGTAGTTAGTGTCTTACACCATGTTTAAAAATCTTCTAAACTATGTCTTCTACATACTTAAAATCTTCTAAACCTACCATGCTTAAGAAAGCAAATATATCCTTTAAATTTAAATTCATATTTTATTTTCTTTAGAGTTCATTTGCATTAATTAAGTCATCATCTAAAATGACCCTACATCATCCCATGGGGATGCTTCGGGAGTACTAGAGCCTTTCTATCATGCTTAAGAAAGCATGCATAGTCAGTGTCTTGTGATATTGCGGCTTAGAGAATCTTCTAAACCTATCACGCTTAAGACATGTCTTCAAACTCAGTATAAAAGATATCTAGTTTCTTCATCATCAAGTGCATGAGTACTTATGTATAAATACAATTATATTAAAATAGTACAAAAAATTTAATATATTAAGCAAGCATATACACGAATGTTTTAAGTGAAATTGAATCGATCATCAGAGTGCATGAGTAATCTTCCCACCACACTTAGAAGTGCATGTGGTGCTACAGAAGTAATTTTGCACCTACCACTTATGAGAAGTCATCGCCTTCAAACCTGCATAAAAACATCTTGATTTCCTCGTCATGCCGAAGAAGCATGCACGTACTTATTTTAAATAATTTTAGCGACCTGTATTCATATTTATGCTTTACATACAATGCAATTGAATTTAAAGATAAGACAGTGAATTTTGGAGAGAGATTAAACATAAGTAGAAGGGTGACTAATTTCAAGAATAGGATTTTGAGTTGAGTTTAATTTAATCTCTATCGAATGGTACAGATGGACTCATTGAATTCCACAGATCCTACCTCTCATCTATTATGTTTTTATTCTAATAGTAAAGTGGTTGTTTGATGATAGGATTGTGAGCAAGATTTAGGCCAATATCAACTAAGATCAGTAAAATGAAAACATTAAATCCTACACAACAGCATCCAAATTACACTATCTTATTCCAAACATTCTCAAGTCGGCAAAAAGGTTTGGGTAGGATTCAGCCCATATTCTATTAAGCAGCAAAATGATCACTTTAATCCCCATGGAATGTTATTTTAGCTCCCTCAACAACTTGGATAAAATTTGGATTTGGGAAGTTCGTAATTCTAATTCTTTAAGCCCACTATCTCATATGGGCTTTGTGCAGCAAAGACAAGTGAGATGGCAAGGATTAGAGGCTAACCAGGAGTGCAAACTGCAAGGGAAACGAGATGAGGGATTAGGTTGATTCAAGGTGACATGAATAATAGGTTTCGGTTATATGAGAGAGACAGTTAAGGGAGAGATATGATCAGTTTTGATATAAGTGTGAATGAGGGAGTTCGGTTGGAGAGGTATAAAGTCTTTTAGAGATTCAGCTTGGAGACTGTACCGAGGCTCTCATCCGAAAGGAAGGGATGAGCCCATCGATTCTCCCAGGTCAACGGGAGAATAGAGGGTTCTCCTTTAGGTGGAGCAGTGGATAGGTAGAGAGAAATATAATGGGGGGGTAGGATGGAAACCGTGAGCTGTGTCTTTGGGAGACAAGGATTTGCGACCTCTTGCAATATGTATACTCATTACTAGTGGAAATGAGGAATAAATGATCGGTGGTCTGGTTCACCTCTGAACGATCAGAGGTGAGTTGGGTATTCATAGGATGAAGAAATAGGGGAATCCTGGAGACGGGATTTATGAAACTGGATGAGAGGAAGAGTGAGGCAGAAGAGATGGATACCGATCGAACGAACAAGCATCTCCACTACTTTCGAACCGAGAGGGAGATAGCTGTCGATTTTCTTTGGTCAGAATTTTGCTGTCTTGGAGAAACGGCCACGGACGAGAGAGTTATGGCTGCTTCAATCGAACGAATCGGGAGGGTCTATAATTTGGCTGTCGTTCGGTTAGGAGAATAATAGGTAAGGAATAATGGGATTTGACCTTCCAAATTAAGTTGATCAAGATATTCAAAATACTGGGCAAAATTAAGGATGTTTAGGGATCAATCCAATTTCAAATTAATTCTGAAATAAAATTAATTATAAATATTGTGTTTATCATATTAGAAATAAATATAAAAAGTTTCCTTATTCTCATTTAATGATCGCAAAATTTGTGAATCTTGTTGAAATCAATACATAATTATTATGGGTGAAATTCACATTCAAGACGTAATTTATTTTTAATCGGCATTTTGATTAAATTTGAGATTAATTGCGTCCATCGCATCAATACATTTGCTCCACTAACCTAATCATGCGAAGGCATTGGTTTTGACGTAACAACAACGCAAAGTTTTAAGAAATGATTAATTTAATCGGTTCTGAAGTTATACACAAAAGTCATTCTATTTTTTTTCTTTCATGGTAATTGATTGATGTGAATTATCAATTTTAATTAATTTTGATATTCGAACACATGGTGCATTTCTAGAAGGGCATCTCAATCAATTGACAAGATCGATTGTCAAACTCTTATTTTCATGACAATGCATCTAATTCTTGTTAATTTCAATATATTTGATTAATTAAGCATATGAAAATTATTTATAGGTCAACAAAGACTTATGTTCGTAGCTCAAAGAAAACAAACGACCTCAGAACCTAAATCTATTATGCTTTAGCACAAGCTAAAAGTACAACCTAAATCTAAATGAGAAATGAGACATTATTACAAAGAGAATAAACTCATCTAATCTTCTAACTTACAACCATTTACTTGATAGCACCTCCCTATTAAATCATGTGGGGTCATGAAGTGCAAGATAGAAGTGTTGTTTAATTAAGAAATTAGTAAACTCACTAGAGACTATATCATGATTGGCATGAAGACATGGCTTAGACTAAATGCAAAATTTTATAATATTTATATCATTTTGGACACATTCATTTTGGTCAAAGGCTTGGGATAAGTATACCTAAATGCATGAAGAAATGAGGTTATGGACCAAATCAGCGAGAGGAGGTGTTCTCCATTATAAGGGGTGCCCTCACAGGTCAAACATTCCCCTATCGTGAAAGAGTGGAGACCCTCCCTATCAAGAATGAAACAATATGTTATGCATGATTGTTGTAACATACATCATTCAGCTAAGGGGTTATTAAATCTTTTAATTATCTTGATTATAACCTAAGCTTTAAAGTGAGGTTATGAGTTATGTTTAAAAAATAATTATGAATTATTAGTGGGGATAGAAAAATTAATTTTAATTCAAGAGCTTACGCATCCAGGCTATACATTCAATCATCAAACTTGAGAAACCTATGAAAATCATGTCATTTCTATTGCGCAACACAACAATCAAATATTCATAGATTTTATAAAATAATAAAAGACCGGTGCAACTGGATACCACCATACACCTTAGAAAAGAGAAATTAGGTAGTCGAGCTACCCTCATATAACCCAGATTATAAAAGAATATTATAATTATAATTAAATTAGATGCTATGGTGGTCTTCATTTCTTGCTCTTCTTTCTTCCTTCTTCTTTTGGTTTGATTTTGCTCCAAGGATTCACAAGGCCTCCCAAGTTTTTGTCTTCTAGTCATTGCTCATCTTAAACACCATAGCACTAATCCTAATTTTACTTAGTATCTAATTATTGTAAAGATAAGAAAGGGGTTTAACCTCTTCCATCCATATCCTAATTTATTTTCTAAAGGCATTATTATGACTTAGTTTCTTTTAGTGAATAATTTATAAAATATTTTATTAATCCTAGATTTAGATTAATCTTAAAGAATCCTATTCAAACATGAAAGACATATTAAGATTAATGAAATTAAATTACTATCACATGGACAATATCACATCATTCCTCTTCATCATCAATATCATGCATATGATTTTGAACTTAACATATTTATACATATAATGTATTTTTAGCACACTTAAATGATTATAAATGTATATAATTTTGATAAAAAATGGGGATTTCATTTTTTAGCTAAGTACACATATACATGTATTAAAGATTTATGCAAGTACGTACCGTTGTTAAACCAGGGATGTGAGGTAATCTAAGACCTCCTTGGGGCTACTTAAATCCTTGTGTTCTGGGATGTCCAAACTATATATTTGCTATCTTAAATACATATGAATGTATACATAATCATAAGAATGAAAATCATGCAAGAGATTGTGTTTTAGCAAATTTACTTATTCGTGTAAAATAAAGTTTTATCCAAATTCTAATGTATGCAAACATATGAATGAAATTAAGTAAGTACTTGTCATTGTTAAACCAAGAAAGTGAGATAATCTAGATCTTTTTGGGGCTAGAAAAGCCTTGTATTCCTAGGGATGTGCAGACTATATACTTACTAACATTCAAACATATATAAACATGCACATGAATCATGAAAATAAAATAATATTTTAACATGTTTAGGCTATATGCAAATGTAAATCATATGTAATATTCATAGCCAATCATCAATTTAAATCAGCATTAATTTATAATTTTAAAAATATTTTAAAATTTATTAGTGAGAATAGGTGAACATATAATATGATTATTCTAACATATGCAACTTATACATATATAATTATATTCATTTGATTCTTTTATTTGAATACATGAATGCATAATATCAAGTGGCATACAAACTTATAATGACTGAAAAGTAATAATTAAACATTGTCACATAATAAATTTAATCTCATTACTTCCTAAGGACAATCAAGTTAAATAAAACTATTTAAAATTAATTAAATTTGTTATTAGGTCTAATTTTGGATTTGAATTATTAAACTTAAAGATGAGAAATGAAATTTACTATTTTACCCCTTCCTATGTGAGTGACTTAATGTATTTAAGAAAAGTAATTAAGTGAATTTTATGAATTAATTAAGTTCAATTCTTTAAGCAATTCATTTAATTTTCTTTTCCTACTTCTTAATTTAATTAACCATTAACCATGAGCCTCAAATGATATGTTAAAGAATTAATGTGGGCTCCAAAAATTCACCACCGACCTCTCGATTAAGGAGAGTGATTTAAAGTGTAGGTGAAATTTTCAAAAGACAGATGAAATAGTAGATAAGACATTACCCAGAGATTTCACCCTCATTTGGTGAGGACTTTAGATCTGGTTCCGTGTTTCCTAAAAAAGCACATAGTTAATTACCCTCTCAATCGAGAGACCTTTCGATTAAGGCTAGTCATTAGATTGCTTAGTGCATAGCGTATAATAGTAGCATGTGGAGTTTTAGAATTTAGATTTATGATATTCATTATATTTAACTTAAAGCGGATGGTTGAGGGAATGATGAGGCATCCGATCTAAATCTCATGGTTCTGTCATCCCGGGATATCGTGGTCCCTAGTCTACTTAGTCAAATGAGGTAGTTGACCCAACCTGACAGAAGGATCCTTGTCAACCATGGGTTGTGTCATCCAAGAAATTCTTATAGACCTATGGTGGTGTTTGTATGAGGAGACAAGCTTATATCTACCTAAGCTAATATAGGGCTTTTTGCCTAGTCAAGTATACCCTATGGTTCAAAACTCAAATGGCAGAGCCATTGAGGAGCATACGGGTTATAGTCATGGCGTGATATAGTAAGGTCACACGACAACCACGGTCGAGGACTCGTCGAATCAGTATCATGTGGAGCCTACTAGCTGCACACACGAGGACACGTCACATCCTTGCAAAGCATGAGATTATTTGAGAACAACCATTATATACTTTGATTTGACTTTAGCCTTTGTGAACTAGGTTTTTTAATTTATCACCACAAATAATTATGAAGGTGAATTATTTTTAACTTTAATTTAATATTTAATTTCACTTATATTTATAGCTCGATGATTTCAAATTCTCGCATTTAGATTAAGATTCAATCTAAGTTAATTTGCTTTAAAATTATAATCATATTTTGATTGCAGTATTCCCTCTGGTTAAAATTTTCATTTAACACAACCATCATCGAGGTGGTTTGTTGTTTAGCTATTTCAGATATTGTTGAATCTATTAATTTCATAACAGAGGATCAGATCTACTGTCATATGACAGAATTATCTTCTCAGATATTTTATTAGATTGAAGATATTATAATATCATTAGATTTTTAGGTTTTGTTAACCCGGACCCGGTCCTAAGAACCAATTGGGGTTCAACCCGCGTAGCATCCTCAGACACTAAGTTTAAGCATTCAGCATAGTATCAGGGCCTATGCAGGTTCTTCATTTTATTTTTGAATTATTAAACATATTTGTTTATCCATTTCATAGAGCACTTGTATGTATTCCAAGATTTTGAAATCAAGTTTATGAAAGTCCTTAATAATGTATGTGACATCTCATTCTCAAACATCAAATCCATAAGTGATGTTGCTTTGTAATGAGTGCAATACTTCATCATTCAAGTGATTTTATGCATCTTGATACAACAAGATTGAGCATATGATCACCTCGTAATGTATGTAAGCATCTCATTCATTCATTTGAAAATTTATGCAAGCATTGGAGTATTTGAACTAGATACAAGTTTATATGAATCTATTTTCCATTTGAGTATTTGTACATATCAATAAAACACTTGAATTGGATAAAACATTGCCTCTTAATGTATGTCTATGTTCAATTCACTTCATTAAAGTATTTGCATGTACTTCTAAACATTTGAGTTAAGCTAATGATTTTCCTACCACATACACAAGGATATATCTCTTTGATACTCTTTGAATTTCAAGACATATGAATCGAGAGTGTTCGCATGTATCTTTAGAGCAATAGATTCGGGTATAAGATGCATTTATAGTACTTACAAAGGGAGCTCAATTCTTTAGAACTTTCACATGAATTAATGAAGTGCTTGAATTGGAATTGGATCTTGTGTTATGATATATGTAGGCATATTTAAAGTCTCTCATTGTTCATGATTTTCATATGATGATTTTTTAATGAATTTTTGCTTTTAACATGCCATTAAGAGGTTTTAACATTTCATGAAATATCATTGAATATTCCAAACTCGCATACAAGCAAGCTTATATCATGACTATAGGTGTCTTCTTATTATCGAACTTAACCTTCAATCTCGTAAAATTGCTTTTGCAACAACTCCTTTCAAGTATTCTCATTTGCAGGTAGACTTTCAAGCCCTTGCAAATCTTATTGAAATGCTTAGCATTAAATATTATTTCAATTTATCTTCATATGAGAATGAACTTTCAACTATACTAAGTTTGTTTGTGCTCATTAACGAACTATTGGGTCACCCGTGAATGCCCCTTTAAGTTCAAATCTTACGAGTTAACCTTTATTTGAGATTTTGAGATTTTAATATTTCCATGCTTAAGATTAATATTTGATTTAATATTTAACTTAAGCTCAATGCAACTTCATTTGAACCTTGAATTTTAGGTTTAATGATGTTTTTTATTTGAACATATTTGAATACTTTATCAATTCTAAAACCTCCCTGCCGTCCCCCTCGATGTCAGACGAGAGTTCTGTCGCTCACCGCTACAAAGAGCTGCATGAGTGGTGTAAACCATGACCTGTCTTCATTTTTCCCTACCACGCTACAAAGAAGCCAGAGTATAAGCTACCCCTAAAAAGAAATCATGTAAATTTTCCCACGTCATGTCAGTGTCGCTTACCAGTTTTCCCCACGGGTTCGCCGTCGTGTGAGATGCATCCTAATTGGAATTTTGGTGCATTTAAGATTGAGCATTTTATACTTTTGCATAAGAGTTGATGATAGCATCTTAAGTCTTCATTTTCTCTCTCACGCTACAAAGAGCGTGTATAAGTTACCTGCACAAAATAAATCACGTAAATTTTCCGATCGCGTCGCGAATGTTGCCTACAAGTTTTCCCCCACCGTGCTATAAAGAGCGCGTACGGGTTCTAGTCGCGTTAAATGCATCGCAATTGGGATTTAGGTGCAGATGTTGTAGCTGTAAGTTCTGAAAAATTAGTTGATTCATGGTAGGAAGTTGGAGGTGGCTGAAAAGAAATTCGAGGATGAAATTTCGAGCCAAGACCACATAATTAAGGAGTACAAAACATGGCTCTGTGCGGTATTGAACAAATCAGTGCAAGATAAGGCTGAGGTTGTTGTAAGCACCATTGCTAAAGATGAACAAAGTGCCGATGAGAAATCACGTCCGAAATTCAAAACTCTGGAGCAGGAGAAAACTATTTTGGAGCTAAAGGCCATGGCTGCACACTCTGCTAAGAGGCTTCTCCAAGAGAAGTATGTGTTGGAAGCTAAACTTTCAAGTCTTATGGAATCCAACAACTCCTATTGGGCAAGGCTTCAGATTTTGGAGAAACGGGCCAAGCAGTTGGAGGCTGCGAAGAGTAAAGCCCGTGTTGAGAGTGCAAAGCAAATAGCTGAACTAAGTCAAAGTCTTGATGGAGTTAAGATGAAAGTTAGCTGGTTAGAATCAGTGAATGAAGAGCTCAAAGCTCGAGCGACCAAGCTTATGGAAGTTATCGACGCTCAAGATTACAAATCTTGTAAATTTGCTGAACGCCTGCTAGAATTAAGGGGGTGTTTGGCAATGGATTTACTAGGGATTTAGCCATCTAAATCCCGTAAATCCTACCAAACACCTTCTAAGGATTTAGTAAATCATGTCTGTAAATCCGTAAATCCGAAATCTGCGTAAATCCGGTTTATTAAATCCGTCGATTCGGATTTAACGATTTAGAGATCGGAACCTCTTTGTGTGGCGGAATGGGTTGTCCTCGTAGGCATTCCCTCTTCTCTCGTTATTCGTCTCTCTCCCGCAAAAGAATGAAAGGCTCATTCTCTCCCGTTTCCTTCAACCGCAAAGAACCGAAGCCCCACTCTCTCGTTCTCTCCCGCTTCCTTAGATGTCTATAATCAAGTATGAATCATTTTACTTCTCATTGGAAACAATGGTGGAAGCTTCTTCTCCCGTCCCTCTCCAACGCACCGTGACCTGTGCTCTTCGGCATTGCGGTTGGAGGAAACAATTGTGTAGTTAACCCTAGAAAATAGGGATATATGGTAGAAAGAGATGAATTGAAAACAAAGATGATTTTCAAATATAGGCTGTTATATCATAAACGGAAAAAATTAGGATATACTAAAAAAATTGTAATCAAATTGAATTTTATCTCACTAATTTTTTTTAAAATTAATATCTAAATTTTATTTGATTAATCATAAATTATATTAATATTAAAATAAATTTATATTTATAGAAGCATCAATGAATAACTTTTACTATACTATTCTAATATAAGTTATTTTTTCTTAAATAAATCAGAAATTTAATTTTATATATTTCATAATATTGAAAATTAGATAAATGTACATATTGTTGAATCTCAATTTATTTGTGGATGGAAGAAGAATCTTCGGAGATATTTGAAAAATAAGGTTTGGCAAAGATTGATAGCGAATATCTTGAAAATAGGAAAAATTGAGGAGAAAATGTAATTTGTATTTCATAAAATAAAATCTAATATTATTTTTCACTGGCTGTAAGGTAAGTTATCTTTTCCAATCATTTATTAGGTATGAACTCCAAAATCTAAATAGGTTTTGATTATCTTTATCTTTGCGTTATCTAAAATAAGGGGCCAGTTAAGAAAGGCTATCCGTAATTAGATATAAATAATGTAATATTTATTTATATTTTATAATGGTCATGATATCTTTATTAAATAATAAATTTTAATTTTAATATTATATTCTTTTTTTATTTATATCTTCTTCTTTAAGAAAATATTATTTAATTATAACAGATTTAAATCCTCAAATAACTTACCAAACATCTTTCTGGATTTAGCAGGATTTAATAAATTTGTTACCAAATAATTTTCAAGATTTAACAGCTCAGGATTTACTAAATTTAGATATGCTGAATTTAATAAATCCTACTTAAAATAAATCCAATCCGTTGCCAAACACCCTCCTAGACTTGATGGGGCTGTTTGGTTGCAGGGTTTGAGCAGGATTTAACTTAAATCCAGACAAACAGTGTTCTTGGACAAGTAAATCTGAGGCTTTGTGTAATCCGCTAAAGCCTCTTTCGCATGATTAAATCCTGCTGGTAAGCGGATTTACTGGATCTAGACAAGCAGAAGCGCGCGAAGGAGGGTGGGAGGAAAAACGAGGGTTACCTTCGCGACGTCTCCCTTCTCTTTTTTGGTCAGCAGCAGTGGAGCGCGGCGGTAGAAGGACGAGGGTTTCGAACCCAAATCCCGTAAATCCTTTTGTCTTTTCCTGGTTATTATTATTATTTTGATTTATTTCTAATTTAATTTAAAAATATTTTGATAATACTTAATTAATATATTATCTTAATTATAATTTAATGAAATCATATATCATTGATATAGACTTAATATTTTATGATTAATTAATAAAATTTTAATTAATAATTAATTAATATATTTTATTATAATAATTATATTTTAATAATTTAATTATGATTATATTATTTTATGAAATTAACAGAATAGAAATTATTATTTAACTTACTTATTAAATTTTGAATTAATTATGATTAATAACATTCTTTCAAATAAATTAATATAAATATATTAATTAAAATATATATTGATCCTAATAATTATTATTAGTTAATTCTAATTATTCACTTAAATAAATTTGATTGTATAAAAATTCTTATTTTAAATAATTTAATAAGTTATAAATTAAATATTAATTAATCTAATTAAGATTCAAATATATTAAATAAATATAACAAAATATTATTTTTATATAATTATTGTTAAAGTCATATTTAGCAGATTCAGTGAGATTAAGGTTTATTATTGTTATTATTGTTGTATTGTTGAAGTCATATTTAACTTAACTTAAATTTTGTAGTAGCCAAACAGTTACTCAAGAATTTGATGCACAAATATTAGGATCACTATGTTCAAACGAGGTAGCATATTGGTTGAAAATAAATGAAAAACTCTGAGTTGTCACGTTCCAATGCTCATCCTGTTGAAAAAAAAAAAATTAGAATCACTCAATTAAAAAATTTTAAAAATTACAATTTGACATCCCAGAAATTTACATGATATCTCAAAATTTTGCAATTTGGCCACCTAAATTTTATATATTTATTAAATTCATAATAAGAAATTTTATTAAAAAATTAAAAAATATAGATTGAACATTTGTTATAAATTTTAACAACTAATAATTTAAAAAATTAAAATTAGAGAGTATTTAATTTATAAATATATAAAAATTCGGTGCTATCTGTATATATATATATATATATATATATATATATATATATATATGTAAATGACTCTAATAAAAATAATGTAAATGTTCATAATATATATTGGAACTAATCAATAAGATAAGAAGTTTCTTATTAAGAAAATCTGAAGTGTAAGAAAAAAATTGTTTATAATTATTAATCTAATTTTATATAAATAACAATATAATTAAACCTATTTTATAAAAAATAATGATCTATATACTATCTTATTTTATCTATAATTAAAATACATTTCTTTTAAATGGCACATTGAAATGCTTTGTTTCTCTTATAGTTGTCGTGATCTATACCAAATCACATTAATCATCTTCTCTCACGAGTTGTTTGGTTGTCTGCATTTAGAGTGTAAATTAAATCAAATGTAGGGAATTTAATTTTTGAGTGTGGTATGGTGCAAAGTAAAATTTCAATACATTTGTAGTGTATTTGAAATGCATTAAAATGATCATTTTGGGTGTATATAGAATTCGTCCGATTTGGGCGAAATACACTCACAAGTATAAATTGTTTGTCGCCGCTGCCGACCACCGTCGGTCGCCGCTGCCCTCCGTCGTCGACCACCGTTGCCGCCGGTCGCTACCATCGACCATCGGCGGCCGCTCGCCGCCGCAGCTGACCACCACCAGCCGCCGATCACTACTGCTGTCGACCAACACCGTTGTCGCCGACCACTGTCGCCGTCGCCAACCACTGTCCGCCGTCAACCAGTTTCCCGGTGACCGCCGCTAGTCGTCGAACGCTACTACCACCGATAATCTCAAAAATACATTACATTATATTTATTTTGTCAGACAAAAAAAAAAAATTTCATGTATTTGTAGAGTTTTAAACCAAAAAAGTTAAAGTAATCTAAATGCATCTTTCATCTACATTCTTTACTTCTAAATAAAGGCAACCAAATAATCCCTCAATCACCTGCTATAACTTTATTATCAATCAATTAAGGTATATATGTGGAGTGAAAAAAATTTATATTTTTTTATTCATTACATCTTCAATTAAAATGTGTTTCTTTCAAATTGCATGTTAAGAAGTGATAACATGCACCAAATGAAGTTTGTATTATAAGTGAAGTTTTAGTTATATATTAACTTATTGTATATTAGTTTTACACCAAAGGAAATTTGAGTTTTTGTGTGAACATCAAGATTTTTTATTTTTTTTCGTATTAATTGGATTTGTTTTCAAACTCACTCTTTTAAGAATCTTAATTGTGTATTTGATGTAGTGGATCTTTGTAAATGATTATGAATTTTTTTTTAGCAAATGATGTGAATTAGATTTAGTAAATCTTGAGAGTTTTTTTAATATTAAAAATTATTTAAATGTTGATATCACTTATTTGATTTAAAATTTATTTGTTCTCGCATAAATATATAACTTGCACAGGAAATAAGTAAATTTTCATATTTTTTGGAAACAGGCCTTACATCAGAGATGGCCATTGAATATATAAGATGCTAATGGCTATTACAACAATAATAACAACAACAACAACAACAACAAAATAAATAAATAAATAAATAAAATAACCATGATATGTGACTAAAGTTCTTCACAAAAATTTACAAAAACTAATATAAACATCCATCACAAAAATAGTTATATTTGTATAATATATATTTTGATCTAGCCTGACTTATAAATTAGACATTTGTAGAGAATCTTCTTAGCATTTTAATAGGGCAATTTCCTCAAAAAATTGAACTGAAAAAATGATTAAAAATACTAAAACTATGCAAAATGAGTTTAACACTTGAAAAACTGTTGACTTGAGATAAAGAAAAGTAAAAGTTTGCTTATGGCTATAAAAATATTATTTAAAAGTAAAATATTTTAATATGCCACTTATTTGGAATAGACTTTGAGCAAGCATGAATGTGAGTATGAATTGGGTTTGTATGACAAAAGTCTTTGACATTGATGGAGGATAATATTTAAGCAATATGAGAGAAAGATGCTTATCCAATAGGAACATAAGAGACATATTGGTCCATAATAGTTCTCGATAGGGAGGACCAGGATGGCATAGAGTCTATCTCCTTAGACTAGGTACACAATATTTCAACAAATAAAAAATAACACATTAGAATATTTTAATACAATTATGCAAAAAAGATCACATAAATTCAAAATAATCAAAGCTAGAACCATATATAAATAATTATCAGTGATAAAAAAATAGAAGCAATAGGTGAATAAACTAAGCCAAATAAAGAGAAACTTAAAACGTTTGTGATGAATTAGAATGTAAAGATACAACGCAGATCTTGTGAGTTCTTATTTAAGCAATCGAATACGACATCAATGAATAATAAACTACTTCAAACAGTACAAATATCACCTTGTGATGGATTCAATCTCATAATAACTACTTTTAAGTTTGATGGGTCTATGTGTAATAGTGATTTTTTTCTTGCATCACATAGATGAAATAAGGCAAGGTTATTTCACTTGAGTTGCAAGTTCCCTATAGGGGAAAGCTCTTATATTTAATTATATCCCAGAATGTGTGATCTTCTAAGAAAATTATAGGTTAAAATAGTCAATTATTATCCATATAAATTTTAAAGATTGAGTCAAGACTATTAAATATGGAAGTCAAATGAGATAGATTAAGTAGAGTATTTCTTTTTTCAGATTCTAATGGGAAGAAGTTACAAGTGATTCGATACTAAGAAGCTCAGTTAACATTTTAATTTATTTTAAGGTTAGGCTTTATATTTTTAAAAGTAAAATTTATTTTTAGTTTTGAGTTGACATTTTATTAAAATACTATAGTTTATATCCTAACAACAGAAAATTATAGAAATGCATAAGAAGTGAAGACTTAATCCTATAGCAAAGGTAAATAAGATGCTTTAGATCCTATGATTAATGGTACTTTTAGTACAAACGAGAAGCTTAACCTAGTCTAATGAGCAAAAAATTGGGATTTATTAATTCACCCCCAACAAGGAGTATAAACTTATTTCGACCACCTAGATGGGATGTCAACTGACATCTCATACGTTTTAAAATTATGTGGTCAATCTTATGAAAGTAAGTAGCTAGACTATTATTTATTAGAAAATCTAAAAATTTAATCTCACTCCTTAAGTCTAAGATCATGATTGATATGAAATATTTCTAATAAATGCAATAACTTAGAGATTTTATTTATTTTTAGACACTTAGTTTATTTAATCAACTTAAGTATGCAATTATGCCTATAATAAAATTTAAATAAAAATAGCTATGGGCTAAATCAGAAATGGAAGGCAAGCTTTCATAAGAAGGTGGTCATCCTCATTAGACAAATACATCTTATGTGCAATAGGTCAAGGACCCATAAAAGGAGATAAGAGAAAGATGTTTCATGGTTCTCCAGTAAAGGAGTTTTTAGCTGATTTTATTGATGAATCCCTATGGGTTTTAAATATGATTGGTTATGAGTTATCTAGTTTAAGTTATAGGTTTATTATATTTAGTTTGGTAGAAAAAATAATTTCTTTAAGAGCCAAATGAAATCAGGCTTACATACAATCATAACATTATCACAAAAAAACCCTAAAAAACACATGTAATTCCATTGTATAATATAAAGTAAACACGACATCAAATAATTGAATTAATATAAAAAGGTCGGTATGGTCCTATTTTTCTATACACCCGAAAAGAAAAGGGAAAAAATACGTAGTCGTGTAGCTTAGCCTCGAACTAAAGCAACATAGCCTATGGGAGGGTCTTTATGCATTCTTCTTCATATTGGAGATGATTTAGTCTTCATATAGATTCTTAGGTCCATATCTTATAGTCAATGTTTATCTTAAACCTTCATGGCTAGAACCTAGTTTTAATATACATTACATTCAAAATTTGTTTAAAGAAAAATAAAACTTAATCCCCTAAAATATAGCAAAACAAATTGTTGACCTCACTTTTGAGTGAAGTTGATGATCATCTCCATAGACATAAGATTTGATCTAGGTATGAAGGCTTTCCTAAAACTAAGACACTTCTAGTGGCTAGGTGAACACAAACCTTAAACCTAGAAGACTCATAAGGCTCTACCCTAAGAATAGACCCCGACTTAGAGGCCTACCTATCACAAACCCAAACCAACTATTATAACCAATTGATCCTCCAAATCAAACTAATTGATTACAAATCAAACTTTAACTAAGTCTAAATAATTCCAAACCTAACATAACTCATTAGGGTTCAATTTGGCCAACTGGTTAAGTTGACCTAATATGACTCATTTAGGCTCAAAAGAGCTAAATCCAAAATTAATCTAATCTAATTGAAATTGAACCCTAAACTCATTTTAATTGAGCTTGATTGAAGCTTGATTATGATCTAATTAAACCAAATTGAATTAATTTGGCCATTAATCCGAGTTAACCAATTGTACCCTATAGGTTCAAAATCCAATCCAATTTAATTTAAACCAAATTGAATCAATCCAAGCCTCATGATCATTCCAATCACTTAATTGAATATTCCAATTGACTCCAATTAATCTACTTTACCCAATTAGGCCTAAAGGTCCAAACAGAGTTAAAACTCAATTCAATCAAAACCATCAATCGCTTTCAAATTGATCACTAAATATGTCCAACACTCAATTAATCCCAATTGACCCAATCAACCTAATTAGCCCACTTGAACTAATTTGGACTAAAACATCAAATTGAGTCAAATCTTGATTCAAATAAAATTAGACCAAATCAATATATTCAATCACTTTCAAATTGATTATTGACCATGACCAATCACTCAATTGAAATATATTGAACCCAATCAAGCTAATTTGGCCATTTGACTCAAGTTAACTCAATTTGACCTAAAGGGTCAAATTGAGCTAAAACTTGATCCAAGCAAAATTAGATTGAACCAATGCCTATTCCTATTATTGAATACCTCTCAATCACTAAGATGGCAATTTGATTAACATAACATAATTGATCTATTTAGCCCAATTCAACCTAAAGTATCAAATTAAATCAAAACCTATTCTAAATAAAATCAATTCAAATCATACACTCCAAACACTTTCAAATGAGCAATAAAACATGACTCAATTCTTCATCTAACCTAATTTGTCAAATTTGACCAAATTAGTCAACTTTTACCCCTTATGAACTCATATGAGCTAATCCATAATCAAACTATCACTAATAGGTTTCAAATCATCATTTGAACCTTCGATAACCCTCTTGACCCAATTTGTTGGTTAAGTTATTGAACTCAAATTAACCTATATGAGTCAAACTCAATCAAAGTGAACAAAGCTATTGAGCTCACCATTGACCAAAGAGAGGTCACTCACCATGGCCAAGCTTTGGTTAAAATATTTTTGCCTTCATCTTTTTTAGAAGGATAAATGAAAACAAAATATATACGCATTGGGACACCACGTAGATTTGCGATGTTCTTATTAGGGTGATGCGACATTGAGAAAGGTGTACTATCTGGAAGATAGAAGTCACCACCATGTACCTAATCACGAATAAGGACTCCAAGACTATGGGTCTTGTACCGAGTTTCTTTCTCTACTTTATATGGACAAGTAGAGCAGAGTTTATTTTAAACCTGGTTCGTTAAGTTCCCTATAGATGCAAGCACCCATAATTAATTATATCATAAGGAATAAGATTCCTTAGAAATACTCTTGATTAAGGTAAATGATCGTTGTCTCCAAAAATTTCAAAAGATAGGACTATCAATCGATTGATTTAATTTTGGAAGATTACGTAGGATTGATTAAGAGGAGAGAGTTATTATCAAAGCCAAAAGAAGATAAGTAGGGGATGCTTATGATACTAGGAAGCCTAGTAAGCATCTCAAACTATCCTATGGTTGGGATTTATATTATTGAAGTTTGAAGAGAATTATTGATTTTGAGTTGAATTTTTATTAGAAATTTAGGGCTTACAATTACATGACATAAGATCGTGGAAATGCTTAAGACGTGAGGATTTATGCTCACGGCCCTGAAGAAAAATAATAATCTCAGAACCTAAATCTAGGGAGCTTTGATGAGGGCCAAGGCACAACCTAAATTTAAGACAGAAATGGGCATATGATTTACCTCCATAAGACAAGATAAACCACTTGACTGTTAGACTTACAACTGCTTGAGAGTGGCCGCCAACTAACTCCTCCTACGATTTTAAATACATGTAGACAAGTCTTATGTTTTATACAAGATAGCAAGTATGTTGTTTATTTAGAAAGAGACTGAGTCCTTAAACACACTCCATAAGAGACTAGATCATATAGGACATGATTAATGACCTAAATATAATGCAAATTTTTCATATATTTTATTTTCATTTTGGAAATTCATTTGACTCAGCTTATATGATTCATATGCCTAATGCATGAGAAGATTGTGGGCAAAATCAAAGAAAGGAGGTGTGTTTCCAACATGGCTCTTAAAGGTTAAGCCAAGTTCCTTGGCACGGGTGGAAGCCCTCCATAATAAGAGTGAAACAAGATGCTTTTGATGTGTAATATGAGAAAAAAAAATACAACATCCAGCTAAGGGGTTGTTAATTCTCTTATCTTTATTTATAACCTAAGCTTTAAATGAGAGTATGAGTTATTAATTTTTTGTTTTGAGTTAATTAATTGGTAGAAGATTTATTTTTTCTAGAGCCTAATCATCATCCAGTTATACATCAAAAGCAAGGAAGAAACTAGGAAACATGTCATGTCTTAATGCACAAGTTAAACAAACATCAAATATTTTATAAAGCTGACGCAAAAAAAAAGAGACCATGTGTATTGCTCCACAAACCCAAAAAGAAATTAGGTAGCAGCTCTACCCTTATACATTACAAATGAATTACAAAAGGAATTCATGTTATGGGGTTCTTCTTCTTTTCTTCTTTCTTCTTTCTTATTTTGGTTTCTTCTTTTGGATGGTTAGAATGTGGATGCTCAAAGGCTTCACATGGTATAAGATATAATCTTATAACCAATGTTCATCCTAATCTCCCATAACAATCATTCCAAAATTCTAATTGCAAAATTATGAAAAGGGAAAAGTAAATCTAATTAAAACTATAAAAATAGATAAGCTAAACAAATAACACATTCTAATCATGTATATAAATGGACTTAGTACCCACACATGGGTAAACAAGTCCACCTGACCTATTTTGGATTATGCTTATGGGTATAAGAAACCTACACAATAAAAGTAGTTATATTTTTATTACAATTCTCCTTAAGCATAATCCCTTACAGAAGATAATGATTAGACTAAATCGCCCTATCATTCATTCTATGCACATACACCCTAACATCCAGACTAAAATATCACAAGCAAAAGTAAACATCAAATCATGTGCACCACCCTAATATAGGATTAGAAGTGATGACTTATGCTAATGTGTGTGTTTTAAAAGGTTTGTGTGGTGTGCTTAGCTAGGATTTAAGGTTTAGATTTTCTAAGTAAGAAAATGTTTAACTTAGAGGATGGTTTCAATTTAAGTTATTTAGTTGATTTGGGCTAATTTTATTTGATGATTTAATTTGATTTAAATGAACCTACTTAATTACTAAGTGTTGTAAAGAGAGGAAAAAGAGAAAAGAACTACTCTTTCCTCCATAACTTAAGTGATTTTTAAGGTAGATTCATTAATGATTTTTTTTATTTAGTGAATATTTTATTATGTGTTCTAATTAATCCTAAGTTTAGATTTTCCTTAAACAAACCTATCCAAAAAGAAAGGCATTTTAAGATTAGGTAAAGTGAATTACTATCACAAAAACACACAATATTTTATTTCTTTCCCACATGTGTATCATGCACATGAATGAACCCAAAGCATATCTATACATGCGATGCAAGTATTTAGCACACCTTAATAATGAATGCTAAGAGAGGTTGGTTAAGGGAATTTGGAATGTTTCATGTATGCATGATTTTGTTAAGTAGAAGAGGTGATTCTTTTATCCATTTTTATGCACATTTACAAGTATAAAAGACATAAGTGAGTACGGTGCCATTATTAGCACCAGGGGTGTAAAGTACAAGACCTACTTAGGGATACTTAAAGCCTTGCAATCTTGGGGTTATCCAGACTAATATACAACTTTTTTTTTAAATACATGTGCATGTACAAAAAGAAATGCATGGAAAGAGAATCATGCAAAAAGTTTATGTTTGTTTGTTTGATTTGGTTGTTTATTTTATATATGTGATAGGAATTCCTTCTTGAGTTATGACATAGGATTGTATAGGAATGGATTTCAAACAAGTGTTATGTCTTTTTAAAATAGACTATATACTTTGCAAATCCTATGCAATCCTATGTTAAGAAAAAGAGGAAAAATCACATAACACATTTTATACTATTCACATGCAAGCTCATAAGTACTTATAGATAGCATACTTTTCATTTGTAATGTTCAATTTATAAGTTTTAAAAATAGTTTTGAATTTAGTAGTGATAATAGTCATTCATATCTTACTTTAGCCAAAACATGCAATTTGATATAAAGAAAATATTTCATTCTTAATTTGATTTTTTAAAAGATATGAATGCATAATTTTCATATGAAATACATATTTATGTGATATGGAATTCCTTCTTGATTTGTTTGATTTGGTTGTTTATTTTATATATGTGATATGGAATTCCTTCTTGAGTTATGACATAGGATTGTATAGGAATGGATTTCAAACAAGTGTTATGTCTTTTTAAAATAGACTATATACTTTGCAAATCCTATGCAATCCTATGTTAAGAAAAAGAGGAAAAATCACATAACACATTTTATACTATTCACATGCAAGCTCATAAGTACTTATAGATAGCATACTTTTCATTTGTAATGTTCGATTTATAAGTTTTAAAAATAGTTTTGAATTTAGTAGTGATAATAGTCATTCATATCTTACTTTAGCCAAAACATGCAATTTGACATAAAGAAAATATTTCATTCTTAATTTGATTTTTTAAAAGATATGAATGCATAATTTTCATATGAAATACATATTTAGCATGCTAGAAAAGAAATAAAGTGATGCAAGCATGTAATTTCATTCACTTTAATTAATTCCTAAAGGAAATTCTATGGAATAAGATTATTTAAAGTGAATCAAAGTTGGTTTAAAAATTTTTTGATTTGGTTTGGAGTTTGATTTGAATTTAGAAAATGTGAAAATGTTTGCTGATCCTAACTCATTCTCACATGTGTGTATTATTTTAGTTTAATTTTTAGATGATTAGATCAATTTTATGCTTTTGTTAGGTTAAGGTGTAGATTAAATTCATTAATTATCCCTTACCTATACCACTTTAACATATTTAACCAAATAATTATGAGCCAATGTATAACATAAAATCACAAAGAATTTAAATTAGTAATGCACCTAAGAAAGAAAGGGGCCTAATGCATTTGACTCATAATTAATGATTAATTAAGCCAAATGGTTTAAGTACTTTCATAATCTTTCTCACACATATGGGTTAGGTATGATTTTCTTAAGTTTACTTAGGTTATTGAACACCTAAGTATCTACCTAAAATGGATTGATTATGTTTCTAGATTAATTTTGGTTTTGAGAATTTGATTTGATTAATTAAGTAGATCATTAGTGGATTAACCCTTAATTATATTTGGATTAAGGAAGTAATGGGGTTTAGGAAATAGCTTAAGATAAATATCCCAAAATAATTCCATAAACCTCCTAACCACTTAAACAATATTTAATTATCTTAATTAAGGAATTAAACTACTGTTCATATGCTTAATTAACCTTAATTATATTAAGAGAGTGATTAGGAGTTCATTAATTAATATTTCTAATTAACTCATTATTAAATTCTAATAAAATTAGGAGAGGCAGAAGCCATCCCACTAAACATGCTTGAGAATTTTAGAATTAATTAATGTAGTCATTAGGGAGTAATTAAGGTTATTGAGTTTTCAAATATACTATAATTAAGAAAATCTATTATTCAAATTCAATTAGAAATAATTTTATTAGATTCTCCTCTGAATTATCTTTAAAATGAAATTGAGTTTGCATTTTTTTGAATTTTTCTACAATTAGTTATGAATTTAGGAAGTTTCAATTGATTTAAGTGATTTTTATGAAGTTCGTTAATTTATTTTATTAAAATAAATCATTTCAAACTCAAAATTCAATATATTCTAATCCAAAGGTCTTTTTGACTTGAAATTTTTTTTGTAAGTGTATTTTAATTTTAATTTTAATCTTTGAAAATTTCAACTTAATCTCACATGTATTTTTGGTTTAACTAATGAAATTTGATTTTTACTAAAACTCAAATTAAGTTCAAAATATTCAGTAAAATTTGGGGATTTTTAGTTTATTAGATTTTTCTCAAAAAGATGAATCCAATGAGCCCTTGTTTACAATTTTTCGTCAAGTATTTTATTTTGTATAGATTTTTGAAGTTTCAAGTGATTTAAGTAATTTTAAAAATCTGATTTTTCTACTTAACATAGTCAACACTAGGGTGCAGAGTCAATAAGCTCGCCATGTCGCTCGAGCTTGACTGCATCTCCACGTGAGCTTGGGCTTGAGCTCGAGCTCGACTCGAGCGTATGTACCAAGCTCGAACTCGGCAAGTGTACAGTAAAATAAGCTCAAACTCGGCAAGGTTTATCGGGCTCGATTAGAAGCTTGAACTTGGCTCGATGAGAAGCTCGAGCTTGGCTCGTTTATAGGCTCGATTTGAAGTCAATTACACTAAAAAAGAGCACCAAATAAATTTGAAGAGCAATTAAAATAAATTACAGAAAATTTATTAAATTAATTTGAGTCTTTTGGATATTTTTTTATTACAAATATATGCAATTCCAACTCAAGTACAATAAAAAAATTACAAAATATTGAAAGAAAAATTAAATGCTCAAACAAAAGAGCTACATACAATTACAATTAAACACTAAATCATATATTTATAAAAGAAAAGCATAGAATTAAACTGAAATAAACATCTTCTCTTGTCCCTTTGAGAAATGCAGACACCGCAGCATTTTAGAGTCTTCAACGGAGAAAATATCACTCCAGTTGAAGTAATCCAAGGCTCCAACTTGAAGTCTTCGAGTATCCAACCACCTAATAAAAAATTCTGTAAGATTCTAAAGAAAAAATAATCATAGTCTCATAAATAAGTAGAATAAAGATATAACATAAATATTTGGGGATAAAATAAAGATAAAAAGGCAGTCTCCAATCCCATACCTCCATCAAAGACAATACGACAGCCACAGGAAAACAACATTAGCCAGTCACCATAAGGCCGAAATCGAAATAGAGAAAATTCACCAAGAGGAAATAATGACAAAGTCGGTAATATAGCGGGAAAAACACAAACATACCCATCTAGCCAACCCATTGCCAACCAAACAAGAGAAACACAAGTGTTCAAATCTTCCACCATCAAAGTAAAACACCCATTAACAAGGGGAAACACATAGCGAGGAAATAACAACAAAGTCGGGTAATATAGCGAAAACTTGCCAACACACACCCATCTAGCCAACCCAGACTTGTCAACCAAACAAGAGAAACACAAGTGTTCAAATCTTCCACCATCAAAGTAAAACACCCAAAAGACTAGAGGAAACACATAGAGGAGGAAATAACGAAAGTCACTAATAAAGAAAAAACACAAATGACCACCCATCTAGCCAACTGACGCCAACCAAACAAGAGAAACACAAGTGTTTAAATCTTCCACCATCAAAGTAAAAACACCTAGCCGAATAGCTAAGAGAGGAAACACATAGCAGGAGGAAATAATAGCAGCAAAGTCAGTAATATAGCAGGAAAAACCTACCAACATAGCCACCCATCTAGCCAACCCAGCTTGTCAACCAAACAAGAGAAACACAAGTGTTCAAATCTTCCACCACAAGAAAAACCCAATACTCTGTCTTTTATCCAAGCATAAATACTCACAATAACCCTGTAATTCATAGATATAACAACAGAAAATTATTTCATTGTCGCAAACATAGCTAATTATGACAAAAGAAAATAAACATAACATAGAGTACAATATTTCATAATCCATAAATTTGTGATATAGCCACTACACAACCTAAAGAGCAAACAAAATCACGGAACCACTCCAGTATTTCATATCTACAAATTACAATCCAATGTTCGATATAAGTAAGAGTGGCATAGGTTGTGTTTGATATATAATCAAGAGTGGCATAGGTTATGTTCGATTTTTTCCCCAACTATAGTATATTGTATTTCTTAGAAGAATACATGAAGCTTTTGGAAAGTAATATAAAACCCATGATAAGAGCAATGTCATGGTCTACGTGTAGCCATAAAATAATATTATCCAAGCCTCCAAGGCCTGAACAGTGTAGCCCTAAAATAATATTATCCATGATAAGAGCAATGTCATGATTATTATTATTATTGCATCAAGTTATTAAATCGGCATCATCACCATTCTCATGCTACATAACTTTAGAATTCCAACGTGAAGAATTCCAGCATAAAGAATTCCTTTAGATATAGAATGCCAATGAGTATAATAGAATGCTAGCTTTAGAATTCCAAAAGTAAGGAAACCTTTTTTAGTCTAGGTTTACAATTTTCTTTCTATTATCAAGATTCAAGACTCAAGACTCAAGAGTATAACAGATAACATACACACCGAACCAAAGTTACCAACCCAACATAAAAATTAATTCCGCTGTTACAACATCATCAAGTCCGAATCATCATCAAAATTGAGCATTACACACCTAATCAAAGATCACACATACAAAAGTAAGCCAAAAGATACACGAGTTGAATGAGAGGATAAAGCAACCGATTCTTGAATTAATAAAATTGATTTCCATTTATTAGAACAATACAATATCATCAAATCCAAATAATCATCACAACCGAACATAGCCATTACTCATTAGACACCTAATCCAAGAGAACATCAAAACCGAAGATAGATATCACACACCTAATTTGAATCATCATCAAATCAAAATACCATATGTGAGCATAAAGAAAATGAACCTGACCAACCAAGATCAAGTCGATCTTGCTATCGACTCATCTGCACCCCTACCGTCCAACACTCCAATGTGATCGGGGATTTGAAGCTAGGAAGATGAGGGAACTCAGATGTGAGAGTGGGTCGAGAGTCGAGAGTGAGAACCTGAGAAGCAGAGCCGTAGGTGAGAAATGAGAGTCGAAGCGATTGAAGGTGAGAGAGAGTCGAGGCTTCGAGGCTTCGAATTAGAACGCTAGTCGGCGGCAAAAAGGATATAACTCAAGTCTTGAGTCGACGGATTGCGGAATGCGAAACGCGTAATATCCCGAAATGGCTTTGAGCGGCTCGATGAGTAAACGATCCGAGCCTCTTTTTACTCGAGCTCGAGCTCATTAAATGACTCGATCGTTCCTTTCACTCGGACTCGAGCTTCGAATATGAACGAGTAGGTTATCAAGTCAGCTCGGCCGCTCACTAGTAAACACTTTGCACTAATTCGCACCGCGCGATCGCAAAGCGCCTGGCATGGCGCAGCGCGATTGGATGTGCGTGCTCGCACGCATGCGCGTGACCACCGCGCGATTAGCGTGTGGTGCCATGTCAGCGTTTGAGTGGGAAGCCACGTCAGCGCCCATAACTGTGACGCGGTTTGATCCGGATTGTCTGATCGCAGATCGAATGGTCCAAATTAGATTGTGCAATCCAGAGGCCAGGATCATGCGATCTGAGATGTTCAATTGCGCAAACCGTGGGATCAAACGATCCAGAATGCATCCAATGATCTGAAGGCTTGGATCGCGCAACCAACATGTGATCCGAGCGGTCCGATCCCACGAACCACAGGATCAGACAACTGCTGCTATCCGGTCAGCGTGAATAATAAAATCGGGGGATTAAGGAGAAAAAAGAGAAATTCTAAGTGAAAACTTGTCCAAATGGACTCGTTTTCACGTCGATTCACATTGAAAAACTTCTATTTTCAAATTGGGATGATATAAAATAGAAATGCAAGATTATCTAGGGTAAATTCTTAAAAATCACGCAAAAGAAAAAGGCCACATGTGAAGGATCCTAAGGCCGATTACAGTTTTTGAAAGTTACCTCACCGGGGATGATTTTCGGCGGCGGTGATGACCTAAACACGCTGTTGAATGGGGGAAGAGGCATTGGAATGAGCTTGAATCTTTGCCTTCACATCGTAGCAATGTTTTCACCGATAATCATCATTTCATCACTGAAATCCATTTAATTTTGGTGTATTTCTCTCCAAAATGAAATGAGGATGATTATTAATGGGTTTGAGAGCTGTAGAAGAAGGAGAATGAAGAAAATGGAAGAGTTCTTCAGCCTCTAATGCCTTGGTTTAAAAAGTGGCCGAAAATCTCTTTTTACTTTAAATTTTTAGCTCCAAAGCATTGTCATTTGGCTTGGGGTGGTTGGAAATGGAAAAAAATCATCATAGGTGGCTCATTTTGGTTGGCTAAGACATGGAAAGTGGCTGCTACGAAGGACAAATGGGTGTCCTAGCCAAGGAGAGGTGAGAGTCCTTCATGCCAAGTGTTCTAATGGGAGATGTGAGGTGATTTCACCTCCTCCATGAGTCATGGCCGCCCCAACCACTCCTTGGATCAGAAAATCAATGTCCTTGGTGCCTATGTGGACCAATGGATGAGTGCCAAGTGGCCAAAGAAGAGAAATGACCACTTGGGCAAGTGTCTTTTCTCATGGGATGCCCTTGACCTAAGGGCAAAGTGGTCATTTGACATTGAATCTGATTTGAGCAGATTTGAAATGAGTCAAAAGTAAGTTGGACCAAATTTTATGTCACTTGAAGTTCATTTGGTTTAATTTGGATCAATTTGACCCATTTGGTTAAAATGGGTTAGGTTGACCAATTGATCAAATTGGGTCAAACTAAGAGTTGTGTCAAGTTCAAATGATCATTTAGAGTATATTGGTTCAATTAGTTTCAATCAATTTGATTTAATTTAGATTAAATTTGAATTTTGGCCAATTTGATCCTTTAGGTCAATTTGGGCTAAGTTGACCAATTTGACCTAATTGGCTTGAATCATAGTTTGGTTGATCATTTGAATTATATTGTAGGCTTTGATTTCAATCAATTTTATTTTATTTTGATTTTGGCTTGATTTGACCTTTAAGGTTAAATTGGGCTAAGTTGGGTCAAGTTGACCAATTGGTCAAATTAGGTTTAATTGAGGCTTTGGTCAAGTTCAATAATCAACTTGGAATGAACTTGAGCCATTGGTTGCAATCAATTTAGTTTAGGTTGTAATTTGACTAATTTGGGTTCATATGGGTTAAAGGGTTAACTTGGTCAATGGGCTAGGTTGACTTTGTTTGACCCAATTCATGACAATTGATTAACCTGTGATGATCAACAAATATGACATGAAGTGTGGACTGGCTTAATTCACTTTGATTTGAATTGAATTAGATTTTGGTTAATGTAGGTCAAATTGGCCACTTTGAGTCAAGTGAGTCAATTGGGTTTAGTTGGCTTGATTTAGGCTTGATTCAAGTTTGGTTGAACTCATATATGGACTTGTGATTGAAATATAAATCCATTTTCAAGTAATTTGGAGTCAAATGGGGTTTGATTCATTTGATAATTTCAAATCAAATGGGTGAATATGGGTTTGACTTATGTTAGCTTGATTTTGATTTGATGATTGAAGTTTGTGTTTATATTTGATTTGTGATTGAAGGGTTGATTGAATCATGAAGAAAATCTAAGGGTTTGATGATTCAAGTTTGGTTGAACTCATATATGGACTTGTGATTGAAATATAAATCCATTTGCAAGTCATTTGGAGTCAAATGAGTTTTGATTCATTTGATAATTTCAAGTCAAATGGGTGAATATGGGTTTGACTTGTGTTAGCTTGATTTTGATTTGATGATTGAAGTTTGTGTTTATATTTGATTTGTGTTTATATTTGAGACTTTGAGCATCTGTTCAGTGAATTTGCGGTAGAGGTAATAATCGGTTGGGCGGGCGAAGCTTTTGCCTAAGAAAAAATTTTCTTTATTTTTTTAACAATTAAATTATTAAATAGTATAATAAATTAAAATAATTATTATTAAATTATTTTACATTTATTTAAAGAGCAAGGAGTATGAAAAGATTAAATTCAAAACCCTAATTTTTTCACTACAAAATTTAATTTGGAATTTAATTTTAATTAATAAAAATTTTGATTTTTGATTTTAGGATTAATTTGTTAAATAAAATTTCATATGGAATCAAAAAAACTGAATTTATTCATTATTTGATATTTTTTTCACTAATCATAAAAATTATTAATTACATATCCAATACAATTCATAATATGTTTGATTCAATTGCAATTATAAAAAAAATAAAAGATGGATCAAAATAATTACTTTAAAATATAAGATAGAATATTTTAAATTATATGCATTTAGAATTATATTAGAAATTCATATGAATTCATTAATATAAATTAATTTGTTCATAACTTAATATATATTTTTTATTTATTTTAAATAATAATAATGACATTAATTTATATAAATAAATAATCTTTATCTAATTATCATTTAATTATATGCTTCATATATATAACATTTAAATTAACAAAATAATAAATAATAATTAATTATGACTATTTAATATAACTAATTTATATACTTAATATAATAAAATATTTTAATTTAATTTAAAAGTTCTATGATAACTAAAATATCTACGATTTATCTATATTATATTTAAATTTTTAAATATCATATTTTTAAAATTAATAAAAATATATGTAATTTAGCATTTTAATTAAAATCATTTTATATTAAATAAATTTAAATCTGATTTCACCTCTAATAGATTCTTTAGATTTTTTTTCTTTAATTTCATAAGTTACATGTCTCACATTTGATTAAAATTAAATTTATTATAATTTTTTAAATATTAATTGATTTTAATAATGAATTAATACTACATAATTTGAATAAATTAAGAGTCATATTTGATTATTTTTTATTTGCTCATGTGACTAATTATTTTTTGACTATTTGAATTTAATATTTATTTAATATAAATTATATATTTTATTAAATATTATATTATTATATAATAAAATAATGTTAAAATAATATATATATTTTAATATAATTCAAAATGATATTCTTGCTTATAAATAACTCTTATTCTCTTAATGAAAAAGTTGCCCAATTAAATTCAAATCTTTCCAACAAATCTAAGAGAAAACTTCTTAGATTTTCTTTCCAAGGTTCTCTAAATATTGTAAGATTAAATTCTTATTTTGAAAACTTCAACATCTTCAACTAATCAAATCTTTTCAAATTATTTGAATTTATTTTTTTAATCATAATCTTTTTTAATTGTTCATACTATTTTTAACATTTATTTATTATTTTAATTTTTTACTTTTGGATGGATTAAACTTTGGACATCAAAGTTAAAAAATTTTTACATCAAAATTACTTTAATCATTTTTTTTGGTGAAAAACACGTGATAATTTATAAGATTTATTTCATCTTACTACAAATTTCTTATGACTTCTTAAAATATTTCTTCATTTATCTTATTTAAAAAATTATTTATTCTTAGATCTATTTTAAAAGTGTATTTTAAGCATTTAAAATTAATTTATTATATTAAAAATACTTTTATATTTGATAGATCTCTTTTAATTAAAATTTATCTATTTTACTTAGATTTATCATATATTAATTTTATTTAAATATTTTGTAATCATTTATATTAATTCAAAGTATCATTTTAGATAAAATAAAATAAATTATTTGATAAAATTTTAGAGTCTATTATATATTAAATTTTTTTATCAAAATAAAATTTATAAAAAATTAAGTTATTTTATTTAGCATTAATCATTTGATTCCAGCTAATATCTTTTGTTTAAATAAATTTTTATCTTGCTAAAATTTAATAAAGCTTACTATTTTTATTATTTTAAAATAAAAAGATAGTGAAGAGTTACTCATTCTTATACTTTTATATACATATTAGTTATAATTTCTCTTATTTAAAATTATTCCTTCCCGAAATTTATTTTATTGTTCAATATATTATTATGAATTTATTTTAAAATTATTTTTATATTAATCTATAAATTATAATAACACAAACATCTTAATAAGATCACTTTAAGATATTTTTTTATTATTTCTTATTAAAATTGAGTATTCTATCTTTTCAAAATTCAAAATTATAAATTAATCATTTATAGATGGTGATATCACTTTTTGAATTAGATAGTTTAGTTTATTTCTAAAAGATATATTTTTATCAAAATTTATTATTTTATATTTAAAATTTTTATTAGGATTGTACTTGTCCTTTTATAAGAGAGTACATATTGTTATATGGATTGTATTTTTCCCGTTATAGGAGAATATAATTTATAAACTAGTTTGCATTTAATAAATTCCTAACCAGGGGTAGCTAGATATGGACGTAAGCAGGTTTAAGGTTTGGCAGAATCATATAAAAATTGTGTATATATTATCTCTTTTTATTTTACTGTACTTTATTTTCTTTATTTTTTGTTGCATTGAGAATCATATCTTATCATTATAAAATCAAAATTTTATTTTCTGCTAAAAGTTAAAATTTAAGATTTAACTTTTAAAATTTTTAATAACGCCTAATTCACCCCCCAAGAACTAGGCTCTTTTATTAACTTAACATCCAAGAGTAGATCTTTTCACTATGATATAAAATTTCTCAAAGGATTCACTACGAGAGGGACAATATACTCATAGACATTTA
The DNA here is from genome assembly GCA_021442155.1 of Cymbidium sinense. Lineage (NCBI taxonomy): Eukaryota > Viridiplantae > Streptophyta > Magnoliopsida > Asparagales > Orchidaceae > Cymbidium > Cymbidium sinense. Next base: position 62,838,492 of record CM038215.1, read on the forward strand.
CTTTTAGATAGTGTACAATTTGATTATTGGAAGAATAAAATTAATACATTTTTAAGAAGTCAAGATACACGCATGTGGTATATATTGACACATCAGTATCATATACCCAATAGAAGTAAATGATATTAAAGTAGAAAATCTTTGAGAAATGAATGAAGAGAACTTGATGAATTAAATGTTGGAGCTTGTAATACTTTACATTGCTTTATTACTGATGATTACATGAAAATTTCTATGTTAAGTATAACAAAAAAAATATGGGATAAATTAATTATTACTTATGAAAGAATTAGTGAAATTAGGGATGCTCACATAAATATACTTGTTCATGAATATGAGTTATTTCATATGTCAACTTCTGAATTTATTTTTGATATGTATACCAGATTCATGAAAATAATTAATGCATTACATTCCCTTAGTAAAACATTAAAAAATCAAGACTTGATCTATAAGATTTTTAGATGTCTTCCAAATGAATGAGATGCTAAAATAACAGCTATTAGTGAAGCTAAGGATTTATCTACTTATACACTTGATCAGCTTTTAAGTTCTTTGATAGCACATGAACAAATTATTGCTCAAAAGGATAAGATAGATAACTCAGTAAAAAAGGAAGAGAAAGGAAAAGTCATTGCATTATAAGTTGATGATAGTGATGAGCATAACACCTCAAGCTCGGATGATGATAGTGATGAAGTGAACATGCTATCCAAAAGGCTTGATAACTTGCTAAGAAAAAAGAATTAAGGGTATAAAAAAAATCTAAAAATTATAAATTTCAAACTAAGAAATTTTCTACATGTAAAGAGATCATTTTTTACCATTATAAAAATACTAGACATATAAAAGGTGATTGTCTAGAACTAAGAAGAAAGAGATTAATGTGGAGAGAAAGAAAATATGAATGAGAAAAAAAAATAAGGCTTTATGGGTCAATCCAAATTCAAATGAATCATGTCTTATGGCAGATAGAGAATCTGACTTAAATTCTCAAGAGGTATGGAATTATATATCTTATGATGAATTAAATGATACTTTTAATAATTTAATTATTGAATATAAAAAATTAAAGAGAAAATACAAAATCTTAGAAAAAGAGCATAAACATTTAGATATGCATTTTTGAGAATTAAAAAAATGAATATAACAATTTGAAAATTAAATTATTAGATGGTTCCTTACTTGTATGCAAACTTGAAAGAGATAATTTCCTTTTTAAAGCAAGATTAAAATTATGTTTGAAATCACAAGTTCATTATAATGCCTCATCAAATAAAATATTTAATAAAAATTATTTGCATCATACACATTCCACTCATATATCTTATAATTATCATGCTAAGATATATGCAAACACTAGTATTTGGTGCAACTATTGTGATATAAAATGACATTTTATTTTATTACTATACACGTAGATTACAAACCACTAAGCAACCATCTTATGTATGGATACCAAAAGGTACAAGTACTACACAAATCACACATACTAGATATCATGCTTCAAATTTAGAATGTGAACCCAAACATGTTTGGATTCCAAGAGTTAACATGTAATTTTCTTTTATAGAAATGCCTTCAACGCAAAATCAAAGAAGACATATGATACTTGGACAGTGGATATTCAAGACATATGATGGGTGATAAAGACAAAGTCATAACTTTTGAATCAAGTGATATGTGAAATGTTACGTATATAGATAATGCAAAGAGAAAGATCATTGTCATTGATTCTATCTGTAAGAATTCTATCACTTTATATAAAACTTTTCTATTAGAATGATAAAAATACAATTTAATTTCTATTAATCAATTATGTGATAAAAGTTTGAATTATGCATCATATTGTATTATCAAAATTAATGAAAATATTTGTTAGTAGGACAAAGACATAAAATATTTATGTCATTGATTTAAATAGCTTTCACGATGTGAATTTGAATTTACTTTGTTTTAAAAGCACTCGTGATGATATATGATTATGGCATAGAAGATTATATCATATTAACATGCACATACTCAATAAAATTGTCAAACTTGATTTAGTAGTAAGATTACCTAAATTAAATTTTTATTAAAACTATGTTTATGATACATGTACTCATGATAAGCATTCTAGAAGTTTAAAAGTAAAAATATTTTGAAAACTTTCTAAATATGTTAAAAGAGAACAAGACTTTTTGATTAATTGGGTTCAAACTGATCATGATGACAAATTTGAAAATAAATTATTTAAGAATTATTATGATGAACATGAGATTAGACATAATTTTCTGCACCTAAAACTCTCCAATAAAATTGAGTAATAGAGAGAAAAAAATAGAATATTAATTGAATTAAGTAAATCTATGCTTGATAAGTATAAATTACCAAAATATTTTTGGGCGATAGTTGTAAAACTGTATATTATGTGATAAATAAGATTTATTTTAGACCAATTTTAAAGAAGACCACCTATGAATTATTTTTTTGGGAAGAAACCTAAGATTGAACACTTTCATATATTTAGATGTAAATGTTTTATTTTGAATAATGGAAAAGTACCCTTAAGTTTGATTAGAAATCAGATGATATTTTCTTAGAATACTCTATTTCTAGTAGAGCTTATACAATTTTCAATAAGAGAAAAAAAATAATTGAAGAAGAATCAATACATATTATTTTTGATAAAAATTTAATTGATCCCATTAAAAATGAAGAGATTGATGATTTTAAGAAAATATCTTTAGAAGATAATGGTGATGATTCATTACCTAAAGAATGAAAACATAATAAAAATCATCTAAAAGAACTGATTATAAGAAATCCTTCAAAAAGAGTTATGACCAAAAGACATAGCAAAGATGTTGCATATCATTCAACATTTTTATTTGAGTTTGAACCTAAAAATTTAGAAGAAGCATTAAAAGATAATTTTTGGATTATTGCTATGGAAGAAAGTTGAATCAAAATTTGTAAGAAATGATATTTGAGAATTAATCCCAAGATCCTAATATCAAAATATCATTGAAACAAAATAAGCCTTTATGAATAAACTAGATGACTCATATTATATTGTTAGAAATAAAGTTAGGTTAGTTGCACAAGGATACACACAAGTTGAAGGGATAGATTTTGAAGAATTTTTTGCACCCGTAGCAAAACTAGAGGTCATTAAGTTATTTTAAACTTTTTTAGATAGATGTCAAGAGTGCATTTTTGAACGGATTTATTGATCAAGATGGCTTTGTAGAGCAACTTTTTGATAAATTATAGATTTAGAAAGAATAGAGTAAATATCACCTTATTCCTTAAGAGTATAAATGATGATTTGATTGTGGTACAAATGTATGTAGATGATATATTATTTGAAAGTATAAATGAATCTTTGTGTCATGAGTTCTCATCTTTGATGTCTAAAGAGTTTAAAATAAATATGATATGAGAACTTAATTTTTTCTTGGGCTTTCAAGTGAACCAACAAGAAAATGACACATTCATTATGCAAATCAAGCATACAAATGAATTCTTGAAAGGTTTGATATGAAAAGATTCAAATCTAGTAAAACTTCTATGAGGCCATCTACAAAATTGAATTTAGATGAATAAGGAAAATATGTTGATAAAAAATTTTATAAAAGTATGATAGGTTCACTTATATACATTTCTGCTAAAGGAAAATATGTTGATAAAAACTTTTATAAGAGTATGATAGATTCACTTATATACATTTCTTCTAGTAGGCCTGATATTATATTTATTATTTATTTGTATGCTCGTTTGCAGGCCAACCCGAAGGAAATTAACAGTCAAGCATATCTTTCGATATTTGATAGGCACTTCTACGTTAGTTTATGATATCTTAAAATTTTGTATATGATTTGGTTGGTTATTATGATGATGATTTTCCTAGATGGAAAGTAGATAGGAAAAGCACATTAAACACATGTCAATTTTTAGGATTATCATTTGTGTCTTGATATTTTAAGAAACAAAATTATGTAACTTTATCTACTGATGAGGCTGAGTATATCGATAACTATGTTGCTGATCCTTTGGTTAAAATAATAATTAGAAGATTTTGGAATTAAGCAAGATCACATTCTAGTTAAAATATTATTAATTTGACCAAAAATCCTATACAACACTCATGAACCAAGCATATATAAATTAAATATTATTTTATTAAAAATCACATTTTGAAAGATAATGTTAATATTAATTTCATTCGCATTGATTTATAAATTATAAATATTTTTATAAATCTATTACTAGAAGAATGTTTTTGTACTTTAAAACACAGGCTTGGAATGTTAGATCTTAATAATTAAAATTATATATAATTTGTTCCTCCTTTTTATCTATGTGGGGAGAAAGATAAAATGTTGATTAATATTAAGTTTACTTCATACATATATTTAAGGGGAGTATCATTAATTATCTCATGTGTACAAATTTTATTTAATAGAAGAGAAATTTTTTAAAAAAAAATTATGATAAAAAATCATTTTGCACCTTCATCAAAATTAACATTCAACATTAATTTATCATCATAAAAAATGAGGAGATTGTTGGCTTTATGAGCCTCATGTTCGATCCTATTAATTTTGATGATAATAAATATATACTTATATTCTAATGTATATTTTATGTATTTTAGATATATTTTGAAATTACATTATTGCTAATTATCCAATATATCTTATTATGTTTGAGATTGCAAGTATAGAAGAATAAAGATAGATCAAAATGAATATCAAGATAATATACAATATTTTAAGTTATATGCATTTAAAACTATCTTAGAGGATTATATAAGTTTATTGACATGAATTAATTTATTCACAACTTAACATATTATTTTCATTTATTTTAAATAATGATAATGATATTAATTTATATAAAAAGATAATTTTATCTAATTAATATTCAATTATATACTTCATATATAACATTTAAATTATCAAAATAATAAATAATAAATAATAAAAAACTATTGAGTATAACTAATTTATATACTTAACATAATTAAATATTCTAATTTAATTTAAAATCTATATGATAACATATATATAATTATATCTAAATTATATCATAATTTTTAAATGTAAAATTGCAAAATTAATAAAAATACATGAAATTAGGTATTTCAATAAAAGTCATTTTATAATTAAAGAATTTAGATATGATTTTAACTCCAATAGATTATTTGGATTTCTTTCTTTACTTTGATAGATTTTGATAGATTACATGACCCACGTTTAATTAAAATTAAATTTATTATAATTTTTCAAACATTAATTAATTTTAATAATGAATACATACTATATATTTTGAATATATTAAGAATCATATTTGATTATTTTAACTTACACATGTGATTACTCATTTTTGGCTATTTAAATTTAATATTTATTTAATATAAATCATATTTTTATCAAATCTTATATTATTATACGATAAAATAATATTAGAATAATATTTTTTAAAATAATTCAAAATAATCTTTTTACTTATAAATAACTCTCATTCTCTTCATTAAAAGATTACTCATTCAAATTCAAAATCTCTCCAACAAATCTAAGAAACACTTTTTAGATTTTCCTTCCAAATGTTATCTAAATATTACAAGATCAAATCCTTAATTTAGAGGCTTCAACATCTTCAACTCAATAGATTCTCTTAAATTACTTAAATTTGTTTTTCATAATCTTAATCTCTTTTAATTATTTATACTATTTTCATCATCTATTTATTCTTTCAAATTTTTTATTTTTGATGGATTAATCTTTAGACTTCAAAATTTAAATTTTTTACAACAAAATTTTTTTAATCATTTTTTGTGAATAACTCTAATGATAATTTGTAAGATTTATTTCATCTCATTAAAATTTATCTTCCTACAAATTTATTTTAATTTCTTGAAATATATCTTTATTAATCTTATTTGAAAAATTATTTATTCTTAGATCTATTTTAAAAATATATTTAATCATTTAAAATTAATTTATTATGTTAAAATTATTTTCATATTTAATAAATCTCTCTTTTTAATTAAAAATTCATCTAATTTATTTAAATATATCATATACTAATTTTATTTAAATATTTTATGATCATTTACATTAATTTAAAACATCATTTTGATTAAAATAAAATAAATTATTTGCTAAAATTTTAGAGTATATGATACATTTATTATATATCAATTTTTTATCAAAATAAAATTTAGAAAAATTAAATTAATTTATTTAACATTTATCATTTCATTAACTAATATCCTTGTTCAAATTATTTTCATCTTATAAAATTTAATAAAATTTATTATTAATATTATTTAATAATTAAGAAAAAAAATTTTAATAAAAAGTTAATCATTCTTACACTTTTTTATATATATACTAATTATTATTTCTATTAAACTTAAACCTATTTCTTGCTAAACTTCATTTTATTATACATTTTTTTTCAAATCATTTTTATATTAATCTATAAATTATAATAACATAAATATCTTAATAAGATCATTTTTAAAATATTTATTTTATTATTTCTTATCAAAATTAAGTGAACACTGTATTTTATTAAAATTATAAATTATAAAATGATCATTTATAAATTATGAGATCACTTTTTGAATTAAATAGCTTAATATATTTGTTAAATATATATTTTAACAAAATTTATTATTTTATAATTTTCTTTTTATACTATACATTTTTATTCGAGTTATACTCACCGTTTTATAAAATAGTACATATTATAGGAGTTACACTCGCCCCATTATAAAAAAAATAAATGCATAACCAAGGTGGACTATGGATTACGCTTTTTTAAAAACCACGAAAAAAAATTAGCGAATTTATCTCTATTTAATAGTGAATATTTTGTTAATTTTTTGTTAAACCAACAATAATTTAAAATAACCAAATTATAAATACATATAAAACCAATTAACCAAAAATTATAATTTATATTTTCGATTAAACCGAATAGCATATTAAAATAATCTAATAAATAAAAATAAAAATAAAAACAAAAATAAACAATATCTCAATATGTGAGAGTTGGAGCTGTTACATGTGGTAGCATAACTTTACACCAATCAAAACTAAGTGCTTTATAGGATAGCATTGCACCATAGGAGCTCTCTCTTGAACCCTAGATAAAACAAATCTATCTGATAGAAATCATCTCTCCTAAAATCCTATTTGCGAGGGAGATTATAAAATCTCTTAAATAGAATAAAAATTCCATTAGAAACTTTAGAAATAAATATGCTCATACGAGAGCACTCATGAGATGAGTAATCTCCGATGATTAGTGACCTAAAAGTTACATTAATGATACAAAATCATAAAACCATTAAACTAAAATGTATAATATCTCGATGAGTGAGAATTCAACCTATCACAATAAAAATATAAGCTTCTTAAATGTTTCAAAATCCTTGGCAAAAGAAGAAATAAAATTATCAAAATTAAAATCAATAGCTACTGCATGAACAGAAGACTGAAATGAAAAACGATATAATCTTAAATTGCACTTGATTGGCTAAACTCAGGTGGTGCTCCCAACCTCCCATGTAAGGTGTAAACGAGCCAAATTTGAGCAAGTGAAGTTTTACTCATATTTGGCTCATTTGTATTGATTCATGTTTGAAATTGACTCGTAAAAATATTTTGTGTTCAATTCGATATTAGTCATTTTGTTCAAATTAGCTTGTATTTGACTCAATTTGCTAAGAAATAAACCTGAACAAGCATTGTAATCACATGTTCAAAGCCTTCTTAGTTCAAGTTAAGATATTTATGCATGTATTTATACTAAGGGTTGCTTCTCTTTGCAATGTCAGATTAAAAATAAGATACAAATAAAATAAATAAATAATAAACTTTATTAGAAATACAAAATCAATAGCAAGATTTAAACCTACATCGATTCAAAAATCTCCAGCCTCTAAACCACTATACACCACATAGCGCTGTCAAGAAAACTCATTGTTCATGAGCTTGTGTTTGAATTATTCATTAAGTAAATAAGTTGGACACAAGCAACTCTCCATTAGATCGTGTTTGGCTATTTAACTTATATATATATATATATATATATATATATATATATATATATATATATATATATACATATATATATATATATACAGCAAACGTGACATAATGGTCCTAAAAGTTGGAGATTTTCGAATCAACACAGATTTGAATCTTACAGTCAAATCTATATCTCTAATATAATTTGTTATTATTATTTCACTTAGTGTCATACTTTTAGTCTCATATTATAAAAGGAAACAACCCTTTAACATAAATGCGTGCAGTATTAAAGCTGGAATGACCTTAAGCGTGTAGTATTAAAGCTCATTCGAGTTGATTTCACTTGACAAATTGAATCAAATATGAGTTAATTCAAACAAAATAATTAATATAAAGCAAAACACAAAAAGGTTTTTAACGAGCATATTTCAAAAATGAGTCAATTTCAAAATCCATATAAACAAGCCGAACATGAACAAAGCTTCAGATCCCTCAGGCTCAGCTCATTTACAGCAATGATGCCACATTTGCCATGATAAATACATGCCACGTTTCATATATATATATATATATATATATGACTTAAATATAATTGAATGAAGAGCAGTTCATGTTCGACTCATTTACTTAATAAATGATTCAAACACGAGTTATTTGCGAATAACAAACTTTTTTAACTGCCCTACTCCCCATGACTGCTTAATGACTAGTTAGGATCTTTGGACAGCTAATCCAAGAGTTTTGATTAGCTTAGGACAAGCTAATCAAAAGGCTCATATTAAGTCAAATTAGGCTAGCCTTGAGTTTAGATCTAGGCCAAATTAGACTAGGTCCACTAATTCCTAGAGTTCCACCAAGTTCTTCAGGCCAAGTGAAAATGAATTCATAGTTCAATTAATTTAGGTCAACCCAAATGGGCCAAAGGATCCATTAAGGGACCAATAGATTAGCCTTGTGGTCAACATGGGTTCAAGCTAAGATTAAGTCACCTAAAGCTAAATCCACTAAACCCTATGATCTCACTAAGCTCCTATGCTCAAATGAGAATTAGGTCAAGGTCCAATTGATTTGAATCAAGACAACTGAGCCCAATGACTCACCAATGATCTAATTATATCAATTAATGTTTCTTGTTGAATAAAAAAAGAAATAGCTTAGCTTAAAGCATTAATTGCTTTTTATACCAATCAATACTCCTTGTATAATCATATTTCAGTAAAATACAAATACTCACGTCAAATCATCAATCATAAACTCTTGATGCAGCTACTTCAGCTATCATTAAGGTTACATCATTTAAGAAAGCTCATTACTTAATCTTACATGCCATAAATTATTCGTTCAATAAATATTGGCATTGACGAGATTAAAATTTAATGTGATAACTAAGAACAACCAATCGATGAAAGAACCCAAACTTTAAAGCTACCATAATGACCGAATGTGTATACCAATGATAATAACTATTTTCCGGATTAAGTAAACAAGGAGGCTTGAGTGTTTAATTGCTCTTTCTATTCTAGTGCGGTTGAGTTGTTTTCCTTTGATCCGGTCGATCCGCTTGGTTTAGACTAAATGCGCGAGTTGACATGTGCTTGGAACCCGGTTGAGTTACAATTCAGTGGAGGATTGGATCGGCTGATCTCTGAGCCGTCGGATTAAACGATATGTAACTGGGCCGCTGGATCCGATTCACTCGGATTGAGTGTTTGTCAAACTATGCTTTTAACCGTCGGATTAAATTGTGTATGACCTGATTTGTTTCTTGATCGCGCTTTCCTTCTTTTCGACCGAGGATTACAGTGTGTCAAGATCGCTGATCGTGGAAAATGAATCTGAACCTTTGATTGAGAAATGCGCGTCACTCGGATCTGGATGCCGCTTTGAATTAACCTAATATGATACTTGCTTTGTTTGGTTTCGCTTGTTTGCTCGACGCTCGAGCAGCCGAATTTGCTCCGAGAGAAAGGGGGAAGAGAGGAACGAGGGGAGTTCTTGATTTCGAGGAGAGACCTTCCGTGAGGATCCACCGTGGAACTACTTGTGGAAGAAGAAGGAAACCAGAGAGAAAGGAGGCTATTCTGAGATAATTTTTCATCCCTTTTTCTTTCTCCTCTGATCTCTATTTATACTATCCTTGTGATTCGCTTTAATTTGTAAATGAGATTGACGCTTTCGCCTCTATCGTAATCTCAGACTTGATTCTTGATTAGTCTATTATTGTCTATGCTTGCTAATCTGCTTGGTTTATTTTGAGCTCGCTTTGAGGTATGATAGAGTTATCTTGTTATCGAGCATTTGTCTTTTGATTATTGTAGTCTTGAATTCTGGACCTGTAATATCTGTTGTAAGTTCTCATTATATGTATTTTCTCTCGTCTGTGGAGATATTATCTTGTTTTATAGATTTATTCATCCATCGCCATCGTTGTTTGTACCATATATTGGTCTTATTTTCTTATATTCTTCATTCTTGCCGTAATTAATTCTCTGTTGTTTAATATTTGGGAGGACTTGTGAAATCCTTTAGCTATATCCGCCTTCTCGCTTTCTTTTTGTTTGGGATATGGGTTCATATCATTACTTCCTCTCACACCGACCTTGTCCTCAAGGTCAAAATTGAAAATTTGCTTTTTCTCGCTTTCTTGAATCTTTTCGAATCTTATATTGATACTTTCCTCCCACCGATTCTGAAAGTAGCAATTTGTGTGGCTGTTGGAAGTAGTATTCTTTTGTGGCCCTTTATTTGATATTGGGGAGCTTGTTTCTGTTCTGAGTTATGTCTGGATCAATGCCAATTGGGTCTGTTGGTTGAGATTTGAGTTGATTCTGTTCGATTCCACCGGGTTCGACTTTATGGAATTATATCGACTTATATATCTAGCTAATTCTGGTCGACTTATTGATAACTATTTAGACTATTTTATAATTAGTACTTATGGCCTTGTCCCTGATTGAATGATAGCTTGTTGCTTGCTTTCTTCTTGCACCCATTGGTCAGTCGCCGATTATCATGTAGTTGATGTTCGTCATCATTGACCACTAATGCCAATAACTTGACTTACATATATGCTCTTTATGGTCCTTCTCCTCACAATTGAAATACAACTTTCTTTCTTCTTTCTTCCATTTGTGTGTGTTAGTCTCAATTGTTATTGGCCGCTTATTTGGATTGTTGTTTTGTTGATTGGTTTGTGAGGAGGTAGTATGGGTGTTGTTGCTGTTGTTTTAATTGGAGGTTCCGATCTTGTAGTTTCATTGTTACATCATCACCGATTCTGCATATTGGGTCTGTTTGGGTGTAATGTGAGTTTGATTCACCTCTTAAATCTCTGAATAAAGATGGGCCAAATCTCTGCATAACTTGTTCTTTAAATTGTGGCCAAGAATGCAATTGTTTATTTACTTGCATCCATCGATACCAAAGCAGTCCATCCATGTATATTGAGGCTATTAAAAATTTCGATCCTCCGAGGAGTTAAATATCAAAAAACGCTCGCTTTCAAGAGCCATCCTCAGGGTCTTCTCCTTAACTGGCATATCTATTTTAAGAGGCATTGATATGGGTGTGTGTGTGTGGTATGTTTGGAGAATAGGATTCATAAAGGGATGCATCACATACTGGCTTTGAGGTCGCTTTTTCTAACCTGCTTTCTATTGATGTCAATCTCTTTGATATTTCATTCAATGCCATTGATTGAGGTCATTTGTCGCTCATTGTTGTTCAATCAACACATGCTTCAAGTGTTTTGGCATTGTTTCTTGTGTCGCACCATTGTTGTAGGTGTGTATCAACGAGCACAAATGATATAACTATTTTCGATTAAGTTAAACAAAGTGAGGCTTGAGTGTTTAATTGCTTCTTTCTTCTATTCTGCGGTTGAGTTGTTTTCCTTGGATGGCCCGCGGTTTAGACTAAATGCGCGAGTTGACTCGCCTGTGTTGGAACCCGCTGAGTTAATTCTGGAGGATTGACCGATCTCGACCTGATTAAACGATATGTAATCACTGGATCCGATTCACTGATTGAGTGTTTGTCAAACTGCTTTTAACCGTGATTAAATTGTATTACTGACCTTTGGATTTGTTTCTTGATCAAGCGGCTTTCCTTCTTTCTGATCTGAGTGGATTACAGGTGTTGTCTGAAGATCGGCTTGATCGGGGAAATGAATCTGAACCTTTGATTGAGAAATGCGCGTCTGATTCTGGATCGTTGGATGCCGTTTTGAATTAACCTAATATGATACTTGCCTTTGGTTTGCTTGTTGCTCGACGCTCGAGCCGACTTGCTCCAGAGAAAGGTGGGGAAGGAACCGAGGGAGTTCACGGTGATTTCACGAGGAGACCTTCCAAAGGAGGATCCACCGTGGAACTACTTCAGGGAAGAAGAAGGAAACGGAGACAGAGAAAGGAGGCTATTCTTGAGATAAATTTTCATCCCTTTTTCTTTCTCCTCTGATCTCTATTTATACTATCCTTTCTGCCTTTGGATTCGCTTTAACTTGTAATGATTACGCTTCCGCCTCACGTAATCAGTGCTTCGATTCTTGTTATCTATTATTGGCTATGCTTCCTCGCCGTAATTTCGTTTTATTTCCGCTTTTGAGGTATGATGAGAGAGTTATCTTGTTATCGGCATTTGTTCTTTTGATTATTGTAGTGCTTCAAGAATTCTCGGCCTGCCTGTAATATCTGTTGTTATTGGGAAGTTCTCTATATGTATTTTCTCTGCCTTTGGAGATATTATCTTGTTTATATGGATTTATTCATCCCATCGCTTACCTTGTTTGTACCAACCTTATATTGGTCTTATTTTCTTATATTCTTCATTCTTGTAATTAATTAATTCTCTCGTTTAATATTTGGGAGGACTTGTGAAATCCTTTAGCCTATCCCATTTCTTCTGCTTTTGTTGGGGATATGGGTTCATATCATTATGATAGGTTTAATTTACGTAATTACCGTGATCGATTAATTGCCGTAAATTGATCTCGACTGAACTTGCGCGGAATATTTCGTTGGGCTAATTGCTTTTATCGCCCCATTGGTCGGGTGAAACTTTGAGCTTGATTCACCTGAGTTGACTCGAGTGAGTGTTGGAACCCGGCCGCCTTCGATCCTCGATCGCGCTTTTAACGCCGCCGTTGGATGCTAAGACTGATTGGTCTTTCCCGCTTGTAAGCCGCTTGGATTGCCTTGATTGACCACTTTCGATTTGTTTCTTGATCATGCGGCTGTGAATTCTTTCCGGATTGAGTGGATTCCAGATGTTGGTTTTGCGTGGTTTGATCTCTGAATTGAATCGGGTCCTTGATCGATAATTGCGTTGATTCCTGATCGTTGGATCTTTGTTTTGAATTACCTAACTTTATCACTTGCCTTATTCTTTCGTTCAGTCGCTCGACGTCGAGCCGAATTGCTCAGAGAAAACAGTGGGGAAGAGAGGAAGCCGAGAAGATCGCCGTGATGTCGGGAGGAGGATACTTCCAAAGTGAGATCCACCGGAACTACTGTGGAAGAAGAAGGAGATGGAGACAGAGAAAGGAGGCTATTCTTGAGATAATTTTTCATCTCCTTTTCTTTCTCCCGATCTCTCTTATCGCTTTCGTCTTGGATTGAGCTTTCTTTAACTTGTAGCAGTTTACATTACGTTTCCTCTCTGTCGTGTAATCAGTTTTCTTGATTCTTGTTATTAGTATTATTGTCTTTATGCTTAGTAGTAATTTACGTTTTGGTTTATTTTGAGCTCACGGCTTTTGAGGTATGATCAGAGTTATCTTGTTATCGAGCATTTGTTCTTTTTTATTATTGTAGTGCTTGATAATTCTGGCCAGGACCGTTCTGTCTATTGTTTATTGGGAAGTTCTTTTCTTGTTATATGTATTTTCTGTGCTGTCTTGGAGATATTATCTTGTTTATAGTTTGGATTTATTCATCCTACTTGCTTATTTGTTGTTTGTCTGCATTTGTTATATTGGTCTTATTTTCTTTATATTAACCCCGTTCTTTGGTAATTAATTTTACATTAGTGTTTAATATTTGGGGGACTTGTGAAATCCTTTGCTATCTCATTTCTTTTTTGTTGGCTTGGGGATATGGGTTCAATTGCATTCTTGACAATTTAAAACAAGTTATGCAGATTTGGCCCATCTTTATTCAGATTTAAGAGGTGAATCAAACTCACATTACAAAAACGGACCAATATCTGGAATCGGTGATGATGTAACAATGCCAAGCCTACAAGATCGACAACCTCCAAAGATTAAAACAACAACAACCCTCCTCCTCCCACAAACACCAATCAACAAACAACAATCCAATATATAAATAACAATTCGAGAGACTAACACCTACAATGGAAGAAAGAAGAAGAAAGAAAGGATTGTATTTCAATTGTGAGGAGAAGGACCATAAAGAGCATATATGTAAGTCCAAGTTATTGGTTTGTCGATGATGACCAAACATCAACTACCACATGATAATCGTGACGACCAATGGGTGCGAAGAAAGCAGTAGCAACAAGCTGTATCAACCATTCAATCCGGGATAAGACAGACACATAACCTAATTATAAAATAGTCTAAATAGTTATCAAAGTCGACCATATTAGCTAGATATATAAGTCGAGATAGCCAATTCCATAAAGTAACCAGAAGTGGAATCGAGAATCAACTCAAATCTCAACCCTTGGCATTGATCCGGACATAACTTACGACAAAAAATATCAAATAAAGGGCCACAAAGAATACTACTTCACACAAATTGCTACTTTCGTAATTGGGAGGAAAGTATCAATATAAGATTCGAGAAAAGATTCAAACGTAAAAGCAAATTTTTTGATTTTGAGGAGGACAGGTGTGAGGAGGGAAGTAATGATATGAACCCATATCCCAAAACAAAAAAAGAAAGAAGGGATAGGCAAAGGATTTCACAGTCCTCCCAAATATTAAACACTAACAATTAATTACAGAAGAATGAAGAATATAAGAAAATAAGACCAATATAACATGGTACAAACAACGGTGGCATGGATGAATAAATCCAAATTTATAAACAAGATAATATCTCCAAGACAGAGAAAATACATATAACAAGAAAGAACAATAAACAAGATATTCAGCGGTCGGGAGAATTCAAGCACTAATCAAAAGAACAAATGCTCGATAACAAGATAACTCTCTCATATACCTCAAAAGCGTCAAAATAAACCAAACGATGTAAGATAGACAATAATAGACTAATAACAAGAATCGGTGCAACCTGATTACGACGAGGAAACGTGTAAATCTTACAGTTAAAAGCAATCAAGACGAAAGGATAGTATAAATAGAGATCAGAGGAGAAAGAAAAAAGGATGAAAAATTATCTCAAGAATAGCCTCCTTTCTCTGTCTCCGCTTCCTTCTTCTTCCCGAAAGTTCCGGTGGATCCTCCTGAAGGTCTCTCCTCAAATCACCGCGAACTCCTCGTTCCTCTCTTCCCCCTTTCTCTCGAGCAAGTCGACTCGACGTCGAACGAAACAATCCCAAAAGAAGGCAAGTATCATATTAGGTTAATTCAAACGGCGATCCATCCGACGCGCATTTCTCAATCAAAGGTTCAGATTCATTTCCCCGATCGAGCCGATCTTCAGACAACACCTGTAATCCACTCAGATCGGAAAGAAGGAAAGCCGCTTGATCAAGAAACAAATCCAAAGGTCGGTAATACACAATTTAATCCGACGGTTAAAAGCATAGTTTGACAAACACTCAATCCGTGAATGATCCGCGCCGATTCATATCGTTTAATCCGACGCTCGAGATCGATTCAATCCTCCACCAATTGTAACTCAACCGGGTTCCAAGCACACGAGTCAACTCCGCATTTAGTCAACCAAGCGGTCGGATCCAAGGAAAACAACTCAACCGCACCAGAATAGAAGAAAGAACTGAATTAAACACTCAAGCCTCACTGTTTCAGACTTAATCCAGAAAATAGTTCGTATCACAATCCAAGAGCCCCACAAAGGTTGAAGACAGATTTTGTGAATTCAAAGAGAAAAAAACAAAACATGGAAGAGCTGCCTAAGAAATTAGAGGCAAATGAAAATTAGAAGAACAAGAAGGGTGACAGAAAGGAACCTGCATCACACGGCCCTTCCTTGGCTTCCCAAATCTTAGTTCCAGATTGTTTTAAAGACAATAATAAGTATTATTGGTCCTCAGCGGCCTATAATTACTGCTCCAGGCTATAAAAAGGTGAATAGCTTTCAGCATCCACTTCGTGAAAGAAACATTGAAGATGGAATTTGAGTTCCATAATATAACAAAAATATCTTGCTTTTAGTGCGACTGGTGGTGCTTTGAGTTATATCTGGAATAACTGAAAAAGCATAGCTTTAATAAGAAAATTAACGAAGTTTCATTAGGGCATTGAATTCAAATCTTTTCTAATGGGTCAAAACAGAGCATAATAAGATGAAAAACTCGGAACAAACAACAGATGGAATGTGCATTAATTCAAGTTCAGATTTAAAACATCTAATTAGGGGAGACATAACTGAACATAAAATTCCATCAAAAGAACAAAATGTTATACAGACAGTTAAATAGACAAAAAATAAAAATACACATAATTTCAGGCATTAGATATAACACAATAACGAGATATTATCTGTTAACAACAGATATTATATGGTACCCTTGCGTCAGCAACTATACTGCTAACAACTCTAATTTTTAGAAAAGAATTATTAGAAAAGGTCGCACCACCAATAGACAATATAAGATGCTTCCTGAAAAAATAAAGAATAAAAAAGTTCCAACATAGTGCGAGTTATCCTTAATTACTGAATGAATATGCCCTGATGAACTATGAAGAAAGTATTCATTTTCCCGCACTGATGAACTATAAAAAAGTTCCAGGCCTAAATATTTCTTCTAGTGTTCAAAAAAGCATTAAACAATTAAGTGTTATATGTGGTTTTATATCTTATTATTGAATTTCTTGGAAATCTTGATAACTAACCCAACAGCTTTTAGTTTATGAAGAACAGTATGTTAGTAATATAAACCTTCATTTTACCTAGCGCTGCCTTGGTGTGGCCTTGGGTATAGTTTCTATAAATACCGAAAGATGCCTTCTGGTTAACAGCATGTTTCTGAATAATATAATCAATCTTCTTTCTCTCCTCTATCTTTCTTTGTTTTTTAGTCATGCAATTTGGTGAGTCCTTCAATGGAAAGACAGATGCAGTGACATGTTTCCTTAACATGGATGTTCAAGTACCTTGGGACAATTTGTAATGGAAATGAGTGGGAAAGGCTCCTACAGGCCTTATTACGGTGAAAGCAAAGAAAAACACAAAAGTTCAGCAGGAGGTTCCTGCAAGGAAGCAAAAGGTTCAGCTACTGTTGTTGATCCAGAAGAACCATAACATATTTCCAGCCGCCAGCAAGGAGTTGCACGAACAGTCAAGAAGTTGGTGGAAAGCAAAGTATAGAACTCAAAAATTCAAATCTTGTTAAGAATAAGGTTGATCAAGATGGAGAAACCTTGATTTTTTAATGAGATGTCATAATTAATAAGGACGCAGACTAATATATTCTCCATTCACATCATCTAGTTCTAACAATTAGTATTAGAGCCTGGGAGTTGGAGCCTTGATAGCATTGGCATGATGGGAGAGAAATATATTCACTAGGCAAAATGATTTCAGTCTTTAGAGATTGAAAATTAAAGCATTTCTTGTCCATCATAGCCTTAATCAGCATTGCTAGGAGAGACGCATACACCTATGGCTCAAGAAAATTTTAATTTTCCAAGGAATCCTAGATAAAGCTTGATGGGGAATCAAGAGTGAGAGTAGAATCTCGAGAGTAATAAAAGCTCATTTGTTGCCATGAAAAGAGTCTCAAATAATGGATAGTATTCTTTAAATGAAAAAAGGATCATTGGAGGTTTGGTCAATACAACTATTTTAGCAAATGCAACCAAATTATGGAGCAAGAGACAAGTTGAAGAGGACTAGAACTAGTGAAACAAGAGTGACAAAATTAAAAATGTTGAATTTTGTGAGCATTGTGTTATAGGGAAGGCAAAGAGGTTTATATTTCAATCTACAATACACAAAGTTCTTGATTGCATCCATGTAGATCTTTAGGGAGCTTCTCAAAAAGAATCAAAAGGAAATGAAAGAAATTGATGATCATTCTAGAAAATTATGGGTGTATTTTTTGAAGTACAAGAATAAGGCATTATAGAAATCTAAAGAATGGAAGTAACTCGTTGAGATTCAAATTTGTAGTAAGGTGAAGAAGTTGAGAATGGGTATTTGGTTAGAATTTGTGGGAATGAACTCACAAATATTATCAAGATCAAGGTGTAGCAAGCATTCACAGTAAAAATGACTCCACAATATAATGGATAAGCAAAAAATATTCGACCATTCCTGAAAAGATGAGGTGTATATCGAGTAATGCAATATTGCCAAAAAAGATTTGTGTTGAAGCAATTAATAATGCAATATATTTGATCAATAGATACCCATCTTCAATGAGTTGTTTCAAGACAACCCAAGAAACTTGGAGGGGAAACCTAGCAAATTATTCAATAATAAAGATTTTCGAATGCAAAGCCTATGCTTACATTAAGCAAGATAAACTTGAACTATGTGCAATGAAGTACATTTTTATTGGCTATCCTATAGGTGTCAAAGGATACAAGCTATGGTGTTTGAAGCCATGTTTTACCAAATGCACGGTAAGAGATGTTATTTTTAATGAGTAACATATGACTAATTGTATTTCAAATAGCAAAGTTCAAGATAAGTTATATGATGCAAGGGAGAGGAGCAAAGAAGCTTAAAGTGGAGCAACCAAGCCAATAAAATCATGCAATCAATGGCTAAGAATTGACTAAAGCGAATTACGAAGTATATAGAATGGTATTCATTGCAGAATTGCAAAGAAGAGAATATTGATTGGCAAGGGTAGGGCTGCAAACGAACTGAGCAGGGCCGAGCATGTGCTAGCTTGAGCTCAAGCTCGATTCAAGTTTTAAGGATTATGCTTGAGCTCATTTAAAAAAAGTTTTGTATGAGCTCAGCTTGAGTTAACTCATTAGTTCATTTCAAATTAGGATTATCGAGTATGTTAACGACTAGCTCTTTTAATAACCTAAGTGAACTTTAATCAAGCCTTAATCAAACTTGTTCATGAGCGACTTGTGAAATATACGAGTTGTATCAATTAAAGGTTATTAAGTCTAAAAAATTAAAATTAAAATGATATTGTTCACGAATAAGCCGTAACAAGCCTTCATTGAGCTCCTTAAACTTTAAATGATACTATTTGTGAGCATAAATGAACCGAATAACAAGTTGTTCAAGCTTGTTCATTTAACAATCGAGTATTTATAAAAGTGTTCAAGCTCATTCGATTAGTTAATCAAGCAATCATGCTAATGCTCTAATCAAAGAGAACTTGTCGAGCTTGATTCATTTGCAACCCAAGGCAAGGGATAAACCTCGACGTGATAGTACCATGAATTTATGGACATGTAGATCTCATTGCATATACCTTTATAACAAATTTTATGAATGAAATTTAACAAAAATCATATAAAGAAACCACGGAGAATGCAAAAAGAAATCAATGAAACCAAGCAATGGTAGAAGAAATAATCATTAAATCAAAATAAAACTTAAAAGTTGGTGAATAAATCAAAGAACCAAATGATAATAAGTTACAAGTGATAGTTAGAAAGAAGAAAGAAATGAAATGAATCATGTACAAAGTAAGATTGATTGCAAAGAGACTTCTCACAACGTGTGGCTTGCAATTAAGCATTATATCCCGTTGTAAGGCACACATCAATCTAAATCTTGCTTGACATAGTTACTTAATTCAACATGGAGCTTCAGCAAATGGATTTGAAGTTAACATTTCATCATGAAAAGTTGCTAAAGACAATATAAATGATGCAGCCTAAGGGTTTCATTCAAGTAGGAGCTGAAAATTAGAAAAGTATTACTAAAAAAAAATCCTTGAGTTGGCAATCACCAATATTGTGGTGCATAAAATTTGATGAATAAATGTTGAATATTGATTTTAGAAGCACTCATGATTTTGTGATTATTATAATAATCATGGAGTTTTAAAGATGGTTTATCTCATTATGTATGTTGATGACATGCTTATTGCCAATGAAAGCAAGTTGGAAATATCAAAAGTAAATAAAAAAAAACTTAAAGCCAAGTTTAAAATGAATAAATTTGGTTCTACCAAAGAAGAATCATAGAATAGAGATAAAAAAAATCAAGAGGCCCAAACTTCTTACTTGAAAAGTGCTCTTAAAAACTTTAAGATGCAGAATTCAAAAGTTGTTATAACACCCTTAGCTAAAGCTAAGCAAAGATTAATCGCCATCAAATGATAATGAGAGGATATACAAGCAATGACTACCTTACCAAAATGCAGTTGGAAGTATCATATTTGCTGTGATTTGCAGCATAACTAATTTTCCACAGTCTGAGTATAACAAATATGTGGTTGATTCTAGTAAGAAGCACTGGGAGGCAATGAAATGGATTATTAGATATACCAAAGAAATATGTGAATTAGGCCCAAGATTCACACGTACAGCTCAATATGAAGAGGCAGTTAAAGGGTATGTTGATTCTAATTTTTCAGCAATTCTAGGGTACAAAAAAGTCACTAACTGGATTTGGGCTTAAAGTGTTTGTAAATACAGTTAATTAGAAATCTTTTTTGCAATCAATGGTAGCTTTTTGGAATGCATTCCTATTTTAAAAGCAACCCAGAAAGCCCTATAGATCAAAGGTTTGATGTGAGTAGCTTGATAAAAATATTTTACATATATTTTACATACAATGCCTATACTCAGTGATAATCAAGATATATTTTGTTTTTTGAATCATATTCATCATGAAAGAATTAAGTATATGTGGATATTAAATTTCATTTCATTAGAAATATATGAATAAAAAAACTGGTGAAATTCATAAGAATAATAGCCTTGTAAACATGTTAACAAAACCATTGACTACAGCAAATTTTGTTATTATCTTGAGATGTTGAATGTGTTTCCTAGATATTTTTGATATAAAACTAATAAGAAGATTGCTATTTGTCATTTTGTATCTTGCATTGGGTTTATTATAATCCTTAATAACTGACCAATAGTTATTAATTTATGGACAGTTGTAGGTCAGTTAAATAAACCTTGATTTTTACCTTATGTTGCTTTGGTGTGGCCTTAGGTATGGTTTCTGTAAATATCAAAAGAAACAAGTTCCAGAATAATACAATCAATTTTCATTCTCTCCTCTATCTCTCCCTCACTGTTTTGTCTCCCGCTCCTTCATAACTAATGCAGATTAGAATGTCCTCCGGTGCAGAAGGATGATCCAGTGACATGTTTTCATACTGTGGCTACCTGTGTAGCTTATGACAACCTACTGTGATGGCAGGGAGTAGAAAAGTTTGGTTCAGGTCATGTTGAGCTGAAGCCAGAGAAGAAAAAGGAAGCTGAGGTACCTGCAAGCAGGTAGTTGCAGAATACATCAATAACAAGATAGCAAGGTTGCAAAACATCAAGATGCAGAACAAAGTTGATCAAGGTGGAGAAACTTTGATTTCAGCAAATGTTCCTATCAACAGGAGCACTAAAGTATTTTCCATTCACATCCTCTTAATTCACCAGTGATTACTATTATACAGTATAATCACCATGACTGTAGACAAAACTCATAAATTTTACACATGTGCTCACAACTCCATTTCAGCGATTGATCATCATCAACAACACTCATAAATATCTAACACTTTTCCCTCTCTCTCTCTCTCTCTCTCCCCCTCACCAAATAAAAATGGAACTTCATTTCAAACTCAGTCTCTCTCAAGAAAGCTTAACATCTTTAAAACCTAATATATAGAGAACAATATCAAGAATATGTAACATCTTAAAACTTTGTATAAAGAAAGCTTCATTTCAAGCTGGGGCCTTCTCAACAATAGAAAAAGGAATTTTGCATTTAAAAAAATAAACCACACACACACGCACAACATAATGAGAGCTTTCTTTAAAGCCTTAAGATAAAGAAAGATCCATTTCAACCTAGAGCATACTCAAGAATGCTAAACCTAATATATAAAAAGAACTTAATTTTAAATTGTGTTCTCTCAAATTTCTTGAATTTTTTTTTCTTTTAATGAAATAAAAATAATATTTTATATTTGAAGAATAAAAACAATGAAACAAAAGAATAAGTCAAATCTACTATAGTCTACTATAATCTTATCTCACATACTATGCACTCTTTTAATTATTGCATTTGCTTTTTATATGAGTTTCTCTCTACCTTATCTCTTCCGCTCCCTCTTCCCATCATAATTATTAAAAAGATTTAAAATAGCTTCTGATTTGCTTTTAATTGATGGACAAAAACACAGAATACTATGTAAAGAGTTTCTATTCCAAAACATGACTCCCTACTTGTTTTTTTTTTTTTTTTAAATTTGTTTAGTCAGAGGAAAGTATTGTCTATTCAAAAGGCCAAAGCTATTAAAAAAAGGTACATTCATCTAATGCCTACTATATCTAATATAATTAATATAATACGTATGTTTCTTATAAATCTATTCTGTTCTTAATTATATTAAAAGAGCTTTTAATTTGTATTAGATTTTAATTTAAAAATAAAAATTAAATTAAAAGCCATAAAATAATTAGAAAAATCAAATTTGAATATTCTAATTGGCTTAAAAAAACATCTACTTCTAAATTGATAATTACAACAACAACAACAACAACAACAACAACAACAATAAACCTTAATCCCACTAGGTGGGGTCGACTACATGAATCCTTCGTCTCCATTGTGTCCTATTATGTGTCAAATTCTCATCTAATTCAAGTATACTAAGATCATTTTTTATACATCTTAACCAAGTCTTTTTACTACCTCTACCTTTCTTAACATAAGGCAAATCTAATCTATCTCCTCTCCTAATCGGTCATCTGACGGCCGATTTTATGTGGCCAAACCATCTAAGGCGACTCTCCCTAATCTTATCTACCACCTGAGCTACTCCAACTTTTTCCTAACATACTCATTTTGCATTCTATCTCTAAGAGTAAAGCCACTCATCCACCTAAGCATCCTCATCTCAGAACACTTAACTTAGTCTTATGCTTCTTTATTGACAACATTCTGCAAGTCATTGCAGTCTTACCACCATCTTATAAAATTTTCCTTAAGTTTAAGTGGAACTTTTCTATCACATAATAGCCGATGCATTCCTCCACTTCAACCATCCAACTTGAATTCTACTAATAACATCTCCATCTATTTCACCATCATTTTGAACAATAGAGCCTAAATATCTCAATCGCTTATTAATGACTTGATCACCTAAAGTCACAACACTATCACTAAACTTCTACAACTAAAATTACACCCAGCTTTTATCTACTTAAACGAAAACCTTTAGACTCTAAAGTTGACCTCCATAATTCAAGTTTCGGACTCCTCTCTAGTCTTATCAACAAGAAGAATGTCATCAAGAAAAGCATACACCAAGGTACATCTTCTTGTAAATGCCTCGTAAGAACATCCATAACCAAAGTAAAAAAAGATAAGGGCTTAATGTTGATCCTTGATGTAATCCAACAAATAGGAAAATATTTTGTCAATCCTCCTTGTGTTTGGACACAAGTAATGTCTAGTATACATATCCTTAATGACTTGAATATAACCAATATTAACTCTTCTAGAACTCTCCAAAGAACATCTCGAGACTTTATCATAAGCTTTCTAAATCAATAAATATCATATGTAGATCCTTCTTACTTTCTATGCTTCTATCAAACCTCTTAACAAATGTATAAAGATCCATAAGAGATCTACCGCATGAAACCAAACTGATTGAGAAACTTCACACATCATAACCTATGCTCAATTATTCTCTCCCATCATTTTAATGTATGACACATTAATTTAATTCCTCTATAATTTGCACACTCTTGTGCTTCACCTTTATTCTTAAATATAGGAACCAATAAACTCTTTCTCCACTCATCTCCCATCTTTTTAGTCTTTAAAATAACATTAAAAAGATTTGTAAGCTAAGAAATTCATTGGTCTCCTAAACATTTCCACACTTCTATTGGAATATTATCCGCCTATCGCTTCCACATTTCATTTTCTTTAAAGCTTCACTAACTTCGATTTACTAATACTTTATAGAAATGAAATTTATCAAAGTTTCTTGATCATCATCCAAATCTCATATTATTACATCTCGAAATCCACAAACAAACAACTCAATAAATACTTCATTTAATCTGTTTTCTTTTATATTAACGATCTTCTTTAATGAAATTCGCTAAAATAATTTGCATTTAAATACCTATTTCTTAAATCTTCCAGATAACTTTAATGATCTTCAAATAATTTCTCAATACTTATATTAATTATAAAATCAATCAACTTATTCATTGAAAAGTTTATCAAATCTCATCTATTTTATATCTTTTAAAAGACTTTTATTTTATCTTTCTTCACTATGTCTTTCTTTATATCTGTTTCTTTTAATTACATACATCTTTCACCTTCTTTTTCTAATATATTGTTTAAAATTTATATAATATATTGTTTTCTTATCTCTTACTTTATATCTTTCCCATCTAATTTTATTAAAAGATTTATAAAATCTTGATTTTTATCTTTTTTGACAACTCAGTCTATGTAAAGATGTTTCTATTCTCAAACACATCTTTTTTAAACTTTGTTTTAATTTACATATTTTTTCTCATAGCGTTAATAAATGAACACCAAATTCTAATATCTTGTATTCTTTCTTAAAATATTTTTATTTGTTATAAATTTTAATTTAATAATCAAATAATAATTTAGTTTATTTTTCTCTTTGTTTCATCTTAAAATAAATAATTCTATCTTAAAATTTCCTGATAATTACAATCTTTAATATTTAATCTATTAAACCAACTATTAATTAAAATTAAATTTGCATATTCAATTTTTCATTTGACATATTTCTTTATAAACTTATATATTTTATATTTACATATTATATTATGCATCATCACCATATTGTAATAAGAAAGTAGTTCCATGGAATGAACTAGAGGATAAAAAGTTAATAAATAGCATATAATTTTAAAATTATCAAAATAATAATATCTTTAATTTTCTTATGCATTGCATGGGGGCAATTTTCTTGTACAAGAGATGTACGTAGGGTAGATAATAAATTGCACTTGTTCTGCGTTTTCAATGAGAATGCTAGAGAATCTAATCAAATATAAATGCACAATGAACTACGCAAAATTCATATGAAAGAAAACTTACCTGATACAAATAAATATTCATTATCAATGATGAACTATTATAAACAAAATAAAAGTAAATTGGCATGAAAAGTGATAAATATCTTAATAACAAAAACAAGACATGAGATCATTTATTTCACTTTTGAGATAATTATTTCATGAATTAATCTAGCAAATTTGCATGTATCAGTGTTGTTAAAATAGCTAGGCACTCAACTCTCAAGGCTATATAATTTCCTAAAACATGAAACATGCCTGTACACTAGGTGCTTCCTCAAGTAAAGTGAGAAACAAATAAACAAAAGCTATATCATTTATAAGCTAATTTTGAAGTATGATAATCAATTCATTAAACTAAACAAGAAAATAATGAAGTTTTGAATTCCATTATTCTCTAAGTTCACAATTTTTTGAATTTGATTGTCATAACTAATACATTAAAAATTCAAGTTTGTAGGATATATAGTCATCATTCATGTTTCCTTTTCAAATATGAATTTATAGCCTTCCATCTCTTCCTCTCATGCATCTTCAACCTCAAAATTTATAGCTCTAGAACTCGAAAGTCTTATATCTATATTTGTTCTAACTTATTTCTAAAAAACATCCATGTTTTCCAAATCATGATTTGTTTGCATCTCGATATAACAGATTATCATTCATAAAAAACTAGATTATCTTCAACATTAGAAGTGTTAGAGCACATCTCTTCAACGAAGGCATGATGCGTGTCCATACATGCGCGTTAGTAATAACTAACTAAGGAGACCAAGTCACCTTTAACAAAACTAA
Organism: Cymbidium sinense; assembly: GCA_021442155.1. Lineage (NCBI taxonomy): Eukaryota > Viridiplantae > Streptophyta > Magnoliopsida > Asparagales > Orchidaceae > Cymbidium > Cymbidium sinense. The sequence goes on from CM038215.1 coordinate 62,864,673, forward strand.
TAGACCCAACTACACAATCGAACCAATAAATAAATAAATAATGCAACAAGGTTAAGAAAATCTAAGAATAAAATGTAAGAGGTTAAGAACTAAACTAAATTGGCAGAATTTTAAAAGCTCTTCTTCAAGCATCATAATAAGATTAGGAAAGATATCTACAAAAAAAACACTTTTTTTCAATTGATAGCATTGTTTAAAAAGGCGTTGAGCGCATACTCAGCGTGCTTGAGAGCATAAAGAACGCTCAAAGCTTAAGTCTCACTCAGTTAAATGAGGCTTACGCATTTTTCAAGTGAGGTACACCTCAGGCTTTGAGATGATGTCTCATTTTATTTTTTATAAATAATAATTATAATTAATTTTTTATAATATTAATTTATTTTATAAATTATAATGCCTATTTGTTTATTTATCTCACCATCTTAACGAGTTAGAGTTCTTAATTTTGAGCGATCTACATCTCAAATTATGCAAGTCAGTGTTGATTTTTTTTCCAAACAACCTGTAATCTCGAGCAATGATACATCTCCAAGAAGCACAAACTAGATTAATGCCTTTATTTTCCTCCATATTTTTAATCTATTATTTTATTTAAAATTATATTAAATACATTGTTAATTGTTTAGAGAATCTAAGAAAGTAGTAGTTTAATGAAATTTTGAATATAATGAAATATATTTTGAGGATGATAGCTTCATATAATAATTTTTTAAAAAAAATTATTAAGTGATGATATTATTGTAGATCTTGATTCTCATGATACATTTAAATTTTAAGCTAGTGGTTATATGAAATCTTATTTTAATTTATGTTTTATATTAACATTTGATATTATGATTTATAATTTGTGTCTTTATAATAATGAACAAGGTGAATATATTAATAGTTGTCTTTTTTATTCTTTTTTTATTTTTATGATTTATTTATTTATTTATTTTTATGATTTTTATGATTTTTTTGTGTTTCAAGGCTTACGCCTCTACCCGCCCCAAAGCACGCCTCACCTCACTACAACAAAATATCTCGTTTCTCGATTTCTCCTTTTAAAACATTGATTAATAGCTAAACATATTCAGAGTTTAAAATCATGAAATTAGGTTGATTGTCTTAAACATGGAATGGACCATATTGTAGTGACATTCATTTGGAACATATGGTGTGATATGTTGCATCTTACTTTAAACAATTTTAGCTATGATCACTAAAAAATAAAAGACATGGTTTGAGACTTAAGGTGTGAGATGCATTTGCAAGCTTTCCAGTAGGCCCATCATAAGGTGTCACAATATACCATACTACACTCAAATAAAGAACTAGGATTTGAGTCCTAACATTCAATATTTGCATAAACCTTGTGATGAAACTATTACTTAACACACTTAGGGTACGTCCAATTGAAAGACGAAATGGGGGATAGGTTTCTCCCAATTTACTGTATGCTATTTACTTTCTTGAGACACAATCGAATGTACTTTACAATGATAATGAACAAATGATACATTCAATTAGTATGAATCAAACATCTCACACTCTACATAACCATATCAAAACTAATGTACATACTTAAATTTACTCAAATACAATTCAAAACTATGAAAAAAAGAGACAAAAAGAGTTGTTTTCATGTCAGTTTAAGCATGTATATTAGTCTTTAGTATTTATCTTTAAATAACTATTTGTACTTTAATTGAAACTCGAAAAATAATAAAATTCCAATTCTAGATAAAAAGAGCAAACTAGAACTTAACTACAAAAATTTGTGTGATCAAGAAAGCCACCTAAACAATTGTATATTCATGCAAAGTAAATATTATAAAATTTAATAAGCTTTTAAGTAATAAGGAAAATAATTAGAATAGAAAAAATAGAAAGAAATCACTGAAAAGTAAGCCCCACACACTAGTACAAAGAGATACTCAAGTCTCACACTTAATCAAGAAATTGATCCCTGGAGAAGGATTTGTACATCCAAAAATAATTTTATCAACCATAAAATTACATTATTTACATTCCTCATATACCTATTTATGTACATCCAAAGGAAGCGTTATAGAAAGCAACCAACTTTATGCAATCTCAAGTGGTCATAAACAATGGTCACATGAATTCAGACAAGTAGCTGCAATTAAATGCCAAAATAGTGGCTACCATGATAGCTCTAGAAGGAGCCTTAAAACAAAACTTGAGCACAAATTCCACAAAATTGATAAACTCAAGCCATATAAATAGAGCACCTAAATGATCTCCACATACCCAATGAATTAGAACCATGCAACCAACACCTAACCAAACTCAACATAGTCGAGTAATCAAAGCAGCAAAATTAGAGAATCCAATAGAGATAATATTCACGAAGCAAATTCGATAGAAGCCATAAAAAATAATTAAGTTTACATGGCTTAAGAATAGGATAGCGTGGGAATGTAAATACAATTACACAAATAGATTACAACAAAACTTAAAATAAAAACTCAAAATTTTAATTACAAAATTCAAAGCAAGCCTTTTTGTGTCGATGATGACATTCGATTTTAGATGTTTATGTTTTAAGTAATTTGAATATAACATACAAAATTAGAAATGCATCACTAGAAAATTTATAAAACCTCAAATATTTGTCTAAAACTATCAAGGATATATTTCAACATTTGACTCTGCATTGATTTTTTTCACATAAGTTTCATTAATTTTTCAAAGTTTTGCTCGAGGTAAATTTTAGGTTAAGCGGCTAGCATAATTGAGAACCAACCCATTATGTTAGTTTTGTATATTATAAGAAACATTCTCCAACCATAATGCATAAAAACTAACCTAAATCACTTGGCTCAAATCAAGTTGGGTTAATTTTTTATGTATTTTTTGCACATCTCTAGCCAAAACAACACTAATTTTTGTACCTGAAAACTATACTATAGAGATCCTCACATCCAAACTAAACAAAAAAATGTTGATAAAAAATTAATCTAGCAAGTTTAATTTTGTAGTTCTATTTTATCATTATTCCTCATTTTTCAATTTATGTTATTTCTAAATGTTCCTATGAAAATAGGTGTTATTTACTTGATTCCCTAGCACTATGTTGGTTTGTGGTTTGACACAGGTCTAGTTAGTTTAGTTCTTAATTACCTCTAGTTCAAGTGTTGTGTATTGATTCATTATTTGGTGTATGCGTTCAAGTAACAGGAGACTTTGCTTCTCATGATTTTTACCCTTTGACACTTTTCTTTTATAGTTCAACTTACCACTATGAATGAATAAGATCCCATCCCTTGTAGCTTTATTCCTCGTTAAGTGTTACATTTTTTTTTGGCTTAAAATTTAATCCAGGCAATAAATAAAGATCACTTATTTCTCCTCACGCTTGGGTTCACCACTATCAGTCTTAGATAAGCTGATGTATCATAGTAAGACTTCTAGATGAGGGAATTCACAACATTCTCATCTTATCATTGTTGTTTGAATTTTTTATAAGAATTGAGGCTCAAATTTTAGAATTTTTGCAACTAAATTAGGTAGAATATTTGAAGACCCTATTTACTACCCAAGAAATGAAAATTTAATAGATATAAATAAAAGTATGTAATTTATTTAATTTTTATCAATAGAATTTCATATTTTTGCTTTTGATCTTGTCGTGTCTATTAGATGTGGGAATTCTTTAACAATCTCCAAGTGAGACAAACAACTTACAAGAGAAGATATCTCTTCTCCTAATAACAACATAAGGCTTAAATTTTATTCATTTTGATAATCTCTTTCCTTTATCCATTTTCTTCTTAAATATTTAGTTAGTGGTAATGCTAGATATTTTTATTTTGGTCAAATTTGATACAGTATAAGTTTCAATAGTGGTGTAAAAATTGAATTATGCACTGGTTTTTTTTCTTTTTATTCTAATTTCTCAATTACTTCTTCAAATTAAGCAATTGTTGCATTATCTTTTGAATGTTACACATAAAAGAGGTATTTGTGTAATCAAGGATCTTGGATATATGAATATTTATTCTTCGCATAATCTTTAACCATTGCATCATTTTAATTGTATTAGGAACCCTAGACTCTCAAGTCTCATGCATTAATTTGGTATCAGAGCTTTACGTATTATCAATATATCACTCAGGAGCAGGACTTGATATCAAGGTAACTTGAAAGATCATAAAAGAGATGGGATTTTGACCACTTTGCAAAATCATATGCTTGAATTACAAAATAAATGAAATCAAATTTGTGATGACAACTTGGTTAAAGCATGAAATGGATATTTAAAACAAAGCTCATGCACATGAACATCAACTCAATTGCACAATTTAACTTTTACAATTTTACCATGAGGCATGCACCTTATGGTCATTGATGTGAGGTGTAGCCCTCACATAAGCACACCTCCAGATAGGCATGAACCTCATTTTATTTAAGGTTATATTTAAAAAATTATTTCAAAAAATTAAAATAATATAACCATGTAGTATTTCTCCCTCACGCAAGTCCTACCCTTCTTGCTCTCAGTTTCACAGAAAACTTGACTCTTTCTCAGCTCGCACAGAAATACCAGATGCCATTGCCTTCCTCACTGTAGTTAGCTGCCTCCTTCCTACTCATCATTGCTATGTCCTTCTTGCTAAGCCTTTTTCCACAACAAGAAGCACATCTCCTCCTCTTCACCACACCTCTCCTTACCAGTAACTATAAAAGTTTTTTATTCCCTAAAACTAAAATTTTTTGCTTTGTTTATTTAAGTTTTTCTTTTCTTTCTTTCATAACAACTTGTTGAATCAAAAAAAAAATAGAAATTTGAAGACTCTTTAAGAATCATGAAAATCTCTTATTAATGATATGTCATTAAATGATGAATGAATTTGAAGAAAAACTCTAATGAAGTTACACAAATCAATTTGCAATAAGATCTAAATGCTAATTCCTTCAATAAGAATAAAAACAAGACAAGTGTTTATAAAAGTATGTATAAAATTTAGGTATTTAAAATTTCAATAATCAATATAGTCATAATTTTAAATTTCAATTAATATTCTTATCAATAATAGTTAATTAAAGAAGAGAAAACTGATTGAGATTAAAGATAAAGAGAAAATTTGAGAGAATATTGACATAACTGAAAATGAGTTAGAGAACAAAGCAATTATGATAATGATTTAAATAAAGAACCATTTAATGTTGAAAGTGTTAAGAGACTTCTGATTTTTAAAATTCTAAACTTGATGGCTAGTTACTTAATGTATTCTTACTTCAATGTTGGACAATATAAGTACGAAAGAGAGAGTAATAAACTTATTATTTTAAACTTATTTTGAATTATTATGTTATTAATTCTTACTTTGACGTTTAAATAGCATTTCATACTTCATGACTTGATGTTAGGATGTTATTTGATATTTTACGTAACTTGTCACCTTCTTACTATCAAAGAATGTTAATATATATATATATATATATATATATATATATATATATATATATATATATATATATATATATATATCGAGTAGGAGGAGGGATTACATACCTACCATATAAAACTATTAATATTATATATCTAACACCTAAATTTTAATATTTACTTTTCTACCACCCAAATCTATCTTTCTTCCTCAAATCTACCACTCTAAACACTTGTTATACTCTCATCTCGCTCACCTTGCAGGACAATCACCAACTCCCCCTCGTCTGTAATCCTCGGTCATCGCAACTTATCTTCATCCCTCTCGCTCACCTTGTAGCATGTGGTCGAGCTCCCCCCCTCGTCCGCAATTCACGGTTTTCATCCCTCTTTTGTAAATGTTTCAAAGTCGAACAAACAAGATGGAAAATAAATAAATTGAATAGTATAAATAAATTTGCCCCTCATTTTCTAAAGGCTAGTCGATAGGCATGCGTTATTTATCCAAAGATGGTTGAACTAAAGATTGATTTTTTTTTTGGGTAGATTTAGATTTTTCAAATGGGCAAATGGCTATGTGAACAACTGGGCCGATAGATTAGAGCATGGCGATAGGAGGATGAATGCTTATGGGAACTGCAAAGGTTGATTGCACTCTGGGCAATCCACGAACAATCTTGCAGATATCACACGCAGATTGAACGTGCACAACCGCATCACTATTGGTGAGCACCAATGTGAACCCTTCCACTGCATCTCTTGACCTCCTAATCACATGTGGGATTTTGAGTGTTGCGGAGAACGGAGATATTCGGAGAGTTAAGCAGTGGTACTTTGTGGGTTAACAAAGTTTATAGTGTTACTTTTGTGGATATAATATTTTAGGTTTTAGATAGGTAAATAAGGAAGTATTAGGTGGTATGTATGTAAATCTCCCTTTTTTTATTTATTAATAAGTTGGGATGTTGAAAATGCTACTTTGATTTCATCTTTGAGCCTCATAAATGAAAATACCTCAAAACTCAATTGCATAATTTTATAAATTATAATAAAACAATTCAATATAATATTAACAGGTGGGAGACATGAAAATAATTAAGATATGAATTATAGGATGTTTGATAATAAAGTTTGAATAAATGTAAGAAATAATGGGATAACAAAAGAGTAAAATTAAAATTTCTCTTGTTTTATAAAATTAAACCTAAAATATTTTCTAAGATTTGCAAGGTTAAACTCGATTATACAAGCTAAAGTTGAAGGAGAATGAAAAAAAGTTGAGAAGTGGATTGTCAATCAAACCTACAAACTATGCTGCAATGAAAGAGCATTTAAAAAAATAATGTCTTTGCCTTATCATGATCGGTTGTTTACAACAATAACAACAAGCCTTTACCCCACTAAATGGGGTGTTATATGAATCTTAGTCCATTGTGCTTATGTGTGTCAAATTCTCATTTAATTCAAGTATACTACGGTCATTTTATACATCTTAACCAAGTCTTTTAGGTCTACCTTTGCCTTCTTTAAAGGCAAATCTAATGTATCTACTCTCTAACGGTCATGGACGGCCGATGCTTTACGTGGCAAACCATCTAAGCGACTCTCTCTAATCTTATCTCGCCACTGAGCTACTCCAACTTTTCCGAACATACCCGGTTGCATTTTATCTCTAGAGTAAATCCACTCATCCACGAGCACCCTCATCTCGTAACACTTAACTTAGTCTTATGCTTCTCTTTTATTGGAACATTCTACACCATAAATCATTGCAGTCTTACCCATCTTATAAAATTTCCCTTAACTTTAAGTGGAACTTTTCTATCACACAATAGGTCAGATGCAATCCTCCACTTCAACCATCCAACTTGAATTCTACTAATAACATCTCCATCTATTTCACCATCATTTTGAACAATAAAGCCTAAATATCAATCGCCACTCTTATTAATGACTTGTTCACCTAATATCACAACACTACCACTAGAACTTCTACAACTAAAATTACACTCCATATATTCAATTTTAGATCTACTTAAAACCGACTCTAATGTTGACCTCCATAATTCAAGTTTCTCTTGGACTCCCTCTAGTCTTATCAACAAGAACAATGTCATTAGCAAAAAACATACACCAAGGTACATCTTCCTGTAAATGCCTAGTAAGAACATCCATAACTAAAGCAAAAAAATAAGGGCTTAAAGCTGATCCTTGATGTAATCCAACTGAAATAGGAAAATATTTTGTCAATCCTCCTTGTATTTGGACACAAGTACAACTCTAGTATACATATCCTTAATTACTTGAATATAACCAATATTAACTCATTTTACGTTCTAGAACTCTTCAAAGAACATCTCTTGAAACTTTATCATAAGCTTTCTCCAAATCAATAAATATCATATGTAGATCCTCCTTACTTTCTATATACTTCTCCATCAAACCTCTTAACAAATATATAACATCCATAGTAGATCTACCTGGCATGAAACCAAAATTGTGAGAAATTTTATATCACATCATAACCTATGCTCAATTACTCTCTCCCATAATTTTAATGTATGACACATTAACTTAATTCCTCATAATCACACTCTTGTACATCACCTTTATTCTTAAATATAGAAACCAACAAACGCTTTCTCCACTCATCGACATCTTTTAATCTTTAAAATAACATTAAAAGATTTGTAAAGAAATTCCTTGATCTCCTAAACATTTTCATACTTATATTGGAATATCATCGTCCTACTATTTTTCCACATTTCATTTTCTTTAAAACTTCTCTAACTTCTTACTGACGATAAAATAAAATTCTCTATTTTTGTTTAAAGTCTTAAGATTGTTAAAATCAATTGTGCATTCAGATCCTTCATTGAAAAGTTTATCAAAATACCTCATCCACTTATTTTCAATATCCTTTTCTAAGAAAAACACTTTATTATTTTCATCCTTAATACACCTCATTTGAATAAATTTAATTATTCAAAACAACCAAAATTGTGACTAGATACATGAATAAATTTGACAAATTGTTGTTGCATTCTAAAACAACTAAAGAACTTAAAATCGCTCTTTTTAAATTTGATATGGTTTGAACTTGAAATCTAGAGAGAAATGACAAAAACCACACTTCATTACTTGAGCATTATTTTCAACTTGCATTGATTTTAAACAAATGTCAAATATTCTTGTGTGTAAATGTGAGGTTACATATCTAGAAGTGCAACGTTTTGTCAAAATTTGACGAGCCTATTACATCAAAGATAGTAACACCAACATTAATAAGAACTCTAGTGAAAATTATCTAACACTTGAAAATGGGTCAAATAGTTCAACAAAAGCATGCTTGAAGTCTCATCAAACTATTCATTATGCTAATAAGGATGCTAATAGAAACCATTAACATAAATGTGGGGGATTAAAAATAAAATAAATGAATTTGATGATGCAAATAAGTTTCATGAAAAGACTAGTGATTATGATGATACTTAAGTTGAAATTATTTAAATGTTATATGTTACATCATAATTACACTTAAGGTTAAGTCAAATTGGAAGAGAAGTGCAACTTTTCAAACATACGAGGAAACTTGAAATATAAAACTATAAATAAGCCAAGTTGAGCTGAGTATTATGTTTTTCAAGTTTATTCACTTATTTCATAGTTTTTAAAAGCTAAATTTGAGCTTTAATCAAGCCTAACTAATTATCTATTTGATGTTAAAGTTTTAAACATGTAGTTAATTACTAGACATAATTGGATTTATAATGGATAATAAGTAGATTTAAAAATTAACATAAATAATAAGATTTTATTTAAAAGCTTTGGTGAAGTTTAAATATAAATAGAAAATATTTAAATCTATTTATCTAGCTATTTATTTGAAATATATATATATATATATATATGCATCTAATAATATATAATTTTTAAAGCATATAAATTATAAGAAAAATGAAGCCATCATTAAATGAGCATTTAATTATATTGCTACTTGTTATTAAACAACAAATGAGCATGTTCATGAACATAAATGAACAAACAAGTAAATGTTCAATCTTGTTCATTTATATGATGAGTTTTTAAGGTTGTCACACTTAATTATATAAATGAACGAATAAAAATAAATATTATATGAACAAGTATTGAGCTGTTCATCAAGTACATGTGTTCACTTACGGCCCTATTTGCATGCTTATCATATTTAAGTCTACCATAGATGACAAATTTAAATCTTGAACAACATTCATAGTTATATAAGGTAGCTTGGATAAATAAAATTATCATTTTTGTCTCCCAAAAGGTGGACAGTTCACTTTCAATTAGCTGTTTATACCAAAAAATTTTAGTACATCACTAGTGCGATGTACTGCTATGGATGTTGCTTATATTATTTTCAGTAAACATTAGTTATATGATCTTGATGTTATCCTTACTAGAAGCTCTAATGTTTATGCATTCAAGGTAATGAAAGCGGGGAAGGTTTGAAGCCTAATAAACCTAAGGAAAAATATAAAACCACAAAAGAATCCAATTCAGCAAATAAAGCAAAAAAATCTTTGCATATTCTAAAATAACATGTAGTCTTTGCATATTCTAAAATAACATGTAGTCTTTGCATATTCTAAAATAACATGTAGTCTTTGCATATTATATTATAGTAGTTATTGATTTATCTCATATTATTTCAATAAGCTTCCTAATAAAATAGCACCACTTAAAGGCAAACAACATACCAATTATGGATCATCATGTTTAATTTCCCTCATAATAGACGGAATCCAGTCAAACCATAGAAACTAATCTAGTACTAGAGGATTAAATAAAGAACACCTGTTCTTATAAACATTTTCATTATAAGAATGTCTACAAATAATTGAAATTAAAATATTAATAAATAAAATAAAATAAAACAATAAAAATAAACTTACTCGGATCAATTTTTATCAACATTTTCGCTGAGTGTAAACATTACAAATCTCCATCAAATATGCTTAACTTGGACAAATTCAGCACCAGATAATCTAACATTTAGTGCTCATCAAACAAATCAGAAAAATGAATTATGCACTTCCTTAAAAGTAATTAATTAATCATCATAAATAGGTAATGTCATGCCAACACTAAATATTTTTGGAGTTTATCATCAGTAGTCAACACAATTTCATCATCTAGTAGTCCAAGATCAAACAGCATAAATTCATCAAGTGTTAGATGCAAATTTACAAGGAAACAAAAAAAATAATCCAAAGAATTATCCGTAGGCAAGTGAAATGAGGTCAAATTAGACACTTTCAAGGCTAAACTAATACCAAACCTTCAAATAATTAACTAGCATTAGTCCCAATAAGCTATAAAATTTTAAATGATCATTCCTTTCTCACGCTTAAAGGTTCCTCAACAAAGTCTTTCTAAATTCAAATACACCTCTAATTTATCCCTGGCTTCTTTTATTATTTAAAACAACAGAAAGTTTATAATGGTCATACTTGCAGTTAATTTTCTATGAATATTCTCCTGCATATATTATGCAAATGAATGTACTAATACACTAGCCTTAGATTCAATAATAAACTCATAAGCTTTCTACCTTTTTTTTATAAGTTAAAACCATTATTTAAATTGTGTAATAAAAGGTACACCTAATTACGCAATAAGAAGCACGCCTCATAGCATATCTCTATGATATTTTGAAAGAAAAACACCATAACACATACACCTCATCTTCGCCAGATGAAGCGTACACCTTAGTAAGGCTAAGGCAAGCCTTTGCACAAGTTGCAGGAGGCCCAAGCCTTAAAAACTTGGGTAAAGTTCCACAAAATCTAACATTTAACAAGTAAAATGTCCTGTTCCCCAGTAACAATAACATTTAATGAAGTTTCACAAATTCCACAAAAAAACTATGTTGAGTGGTTGGAGATAGCACTCTAAACTACAAAAATTTATAATCAAAATTAGTTTTACATGCCTATCATCAAGTGTGATAAAATTGTTGCATATACAAATAAGTTCATACCAAAGAGAAAAATCATTTGACTACTTCAAAAATGAACTCATTGGTTTACATTATGTAAAACAAAAGATTGAAAAATAAAACATTCAAAAAAGACAATTTTAGAGAATGATGAAGATCAATTAATTTATTTCTAAGAACAAGGCATTATATGAGGAATTGTTTGTGAAGAATGAAAATATAACTTAGGCTACTTATTTATGTTGAATTAGGAGTGGGACTAAGAGAGACTTATTATTATGATCTTACTTTAACACATCATGATATTATATTAACATAAATATATTACTTATTGTTTCATGTTTGTCATTAATTTAATGATTTCATTTTAAAACTTGCACCTCAAAACGCCTTGAAGTTGACACCTTATCTCACATATAGAAACCATCTCAATACCCAATTGCACAATTTTACACTTAGTTGAAACACCATGACAATTTTAATGGATATATGTTTGTAGACCTATTGATAAATAAATTCAACGCAAACTCAACTATGGGAATTATTAAATCCCAACCATATGCGTTATGATTGAATTCCAATTTACACCTCAAGAAAATAAATTTTTATGTAGTCATAGACTCAGCCTTTGATCTCTAAATTACTATTAGTTTTGAGAGACCAACATCCACTGAATCATTCCAGTAGCATAACCTTAGACCCTTTGAGTGTTCTACATCACTATAGACAGTGAGATTTAGCAAGTGATGATTCATGAATGCATCAATAAGATATCCAACAATTATGCCAGAAATTTATAGAAGAACAACTATGATCATTAATTGAATTTTTCAACGATCGATTTAATGTTATCTTATTGTAATCAGTTAGTTGTATAAAATTGCATTTTCATATATGTTGTATAGGAGTGTCAGTTAAGCTCAGCTCATAAGCTGAACTCGATGAGCTAGCAAGCCAAGCTCACATTAGTTCTGACTCGACTCATTAACTCGCAAACCGACTCGTTTAGTAAATATTAATATAAAACATACTTAAAATATATTAAAATTTAATAGTTTAAGTATACAATCATTTAAAATATTTAAAAATTATATCTCATTCTCTTATATTAAGCAATTTATTATTATTTACTTCTAATTTTTAATATTTTATCATTTTTATCATAATAATTGTTTGAATTATAATTATTTTCTCTTTCATACTAAATAAGCTACCTTAACGATCCAACTCGAACTCATAAAATAAAGCTTGAGCTCAAGCTTGAACTCAATATATTAATCATGCTCAAGCTAAAGGTGGCTTGAGCTGATTCATTTTCACCCCTACTATTATATCAACTTACTCTTAAGACTTTTGTTATCCTATAAATAAGTCTCAAGCAAAAATAATTATTATTTTTATTCTTCGGTTATATGAATTTTGTTTCAACTACACTCTTACTATTTAGGTAGCAAAATTTTGGTTGCTTTGGCTCCATGACCATGTGGACTTTGCTTCCTTGGTTCTATTTTTATGATACCATGTTCGTGGTTGTTATGGTAAATACCATTTGGGTCTTTAATTAAGCCTATTCGACAGGATTTGTGGGGTTGTATGATTTACTCCTTTGTTCGTGACCACTTATTAGAACTACACAAAGTAGATACTTTCAATGACTTGAGCAATTTTCTTAAACTCTAATTGGGTAAATAAAAAGGTGTATAAGGTTTGTAAAGAAAATACTTGTTTATAAAAATTTGCTTTTGGATCATCCAATCCTTCCCTTGAGATGCAATTTATTGATCAAGTATGAGAGTTTAGTGTTTCAAAAGAAGATATATTGGTATAATGGTGAAGCTTCCTTTTGAGTGACTTCTTTTCATTTGTTTCTTTCTCTTTCTTCTTCAAACAAATTTTCAATTTATAAATAAATTTTATTTAGTTTGCCAAAATCTAATTTTCTTTCTTTTTGCCTAACAATCATTTATGTCGCTCCATTAATTGCAAACAGTAAGTCAAAACCCTTTTACCATAGAACTCAATTTTTAACACTTCATTTTTGTTTTCATCCAAAATGGAAAAATTCCATAAGTTAGTTGCATCAAAATCAACAGTACATGTTAGATTTATATTAGAAATCCTAGACCCTTCAAGCTGAAATTTGTTGAGATGATAAAAGAAAAGGTAGGGAAACACCCAGGAGTGTTTGTCAATTGGAATAATATTGTCAATCAAGCAAAAAGAGTAAAACCTTGTTTTGCAACACCGGATTGATAAATGCAGTCACCATTGCAACAAATGAATATATGGACAAATAAAAATCCATAGGCATTACAAAAATTGGTCAGGAACTGTAGCATCCCATACAATCCCGTAGAAGATGACTGAAATGTCATGTTAATATACTGATCAGTGAAGAAATAATATTCAGCTACTAAATATGCAATAAAAAAGGACATTTCATGTATCGTGAATAACACAAACAAATTCCATAAGAAAGGACAATCATACCTGCTATTTACAAGTCAAAAGCATCCCTCAAACTGTACTCTGAAACTCGGAACATTGTTAACAAACTGAACTACTGCTTTCTTTGTCTCTTTATTCTCTCAAGAGCACCTAAATGAGCATTCCCCCCATTTTCCACAGAACTAGAATCTTTCTTCTGATCTACACTAACTTTGTGTGCCAGCTCTCCAAAAACAGTAGCGGGGACATCCTTTTGAGCTATTTCAATTTTCTCGTCATCTGAATCACTTTCTTCTGGCAATTCTATATCCTCATTGTTAGCATTTACCTTCTCATTGTTAGGCTGTGACTCCACTCCGGCGCTTACAAAATTCATCATTCTGCTTCCATCTTTAACAGACAAGTTGGCAGATGAGGGGGCCAATTGTCTTTCTAAAGAAGCCATTTCATCTTCAGGAACGCCTGCCCTCTTAAGAGTGTCCACTGCTTCTTCTAGGTTCAATTTCTTTTTTGCATTAAATATTCAGGAAGGATCAAATGAGTCTGCAGGTTGGATGATAACATAAAAATAAAATGAGTTTCATGAATATCAAATCTCAGGAAGGATCACAAGAATCATTAATATAGGCAGGTAATAGAAAATAAGGTAAAAAGTTTAATATCATTAACATTACAATATCAATGGATTCAAGCAAAGATGGCAACTTACCTGGCTAAAGCTAGCTAAGACACTGCGTTTGGCATCTCTCTGAACGTATCCTCATTACCATGTTGAACTTCAAAATCATTCCACTTCTTCCAAAAATCAGAATCAGAACGTGGATCAGCAAACTGTGATGCAAACACAAAAATTGCACGAGCCCGATCAATCTCTCCAATGTTCCTCTCAAGCTCAGCATACTTCATGCACATTGCTTTAACAGCATTATCTGGAAGGCCAGACTCAATGGCTTGCTGAAAATTACATAAAATATTGAAATTAGAACATTTAAGAAACAAATCTAACCCAAGATGCAAACATAATCAAGTCTACTCTAACAACAGAAAAACAAATACAAGGCTAAAGGACATAATATCATGAAACTTGCAGTTATTTTCTCAACAAGGTCAAGCACATAAAACAACAATCTTCCTTCACTTTAAGTAGATTATGTTTTTCTGTTAAACCTAGACAAATGTTACAACATATCTCAAAAGAAGGCAATGTCATACGCATTCAAAGTGATTACCCATATTCCTTACAATCAGATGATGCTGTGACACGAAACTACAGTGTGAAAGCAAGAAGCATACCTCATAAATTTCCCTTGTTTTTGGAATGCCAAAAATTTCAGCAGCACGAGCTATGTAGATCTCATACATACTCAGCTTTTCACCATCAGGGACAGCTTTTACAGCTTGGTCATAGACTTTCATTGCCCGTTTTGCTAGCCCATAGTCTTCCTCCAGTTTAGCATATTGCAGATATAATGGCTTCACATCTTGGGCAGGTGCCTATGAAAGTTTGAAGAAATTTAAGGAAATAAGTTTGAGAAATTTAGTAAGAGAAACAGTTTAGAGAAATTAAGTTTGAACTAACAATCATTAATTAACTGAAAACTTCTAGCATACCATAGACAAAGAAGCAGAGTCAGTGAGTCACATAGCTTCAACATGATCAAAATTTAAAAAGGAAAGAAGAGTTGGCAAACATTACATAGAAATAGAAAAAAAAAAAAAAGGAATATGGACAAGTAATGCTTCGTGGTAAATTTGATACAAATATCAAAACTAATTAATACACATTAAAAGCATGGATGACAAGGAAAAAATGACATTATTTCTTCATAGCTCACAAGAGAAAAACAAAATCTTTAAACTACTAATGCCATTCAGTAACACAAGAGTTGAAGGAGGCCAAAAGTTAGACGACTGCAGCTTGGTCATCAATTTCAAACTGAAATAACTGAACTTAACCAATCAGAAAAACAAACAATCATTAAACAGAAACATTAAATATTAAAAGAGCTGTGCACGAATGCCATTTCAGATAAAGTTTTAGACTAAAATAGCAAAAGCTCAAATGACGGAACAAATCTAAGAGCTTGATCCTTTTACTTGTATGTAAAAAAGAGACTTTTTTCATGCTAATGCATGAAAAATTGCTCAAGGTATAACATATGAATAGCTGAAATTATTGCACACCTTTTCAATTGCATGCTCAAAAAGCTCTCTTGCCCGCTCTAATTTGGTCTTTCCATATCTCTTGACAAACTTAGAGAGGTATGTGACCCAAATATCTTTTACATGAGGGTATTTAAAGATCTTGACACCTCTTTCATACACCTTAAATGCATCTTCGAAGTATTTGTGCTCCTACTAGCATGAAAAAAAAACAATCAGCAGCACATAAACTATCACGTCATCATATATATCTAAAGTGGTAGCCAAGTTAATTTTGTTAAATCAATAAAGATACCTCAAGGAGAAATGCATAATTCAGTATAATTTGTGGAGTAGCTATCCTCAGATCAAGTATTCTCTCATACACAGTACGTGTACTTTCCAGTGTTCCTAAACTCTCTTCCAAATCCACATAAAAGCTCCAGAGTCTCAAAGATTTGTGTAACCTTATCTGCACAGGTTCATTACCATCCGCAGCAACTGCATTAAATGAAACAACATTATGAAAACAAATGCACTACCATTGCAACTATCGCGAAGCAATCAACAAAACTGTTTATGTTAAACAATGCGATTGATATGCTTCACATTTTCTGTGTCATCAGATCAAGCTCATGCCCCAATTTGGCATGCTAATAATGCAAATATGCAAAGATCTAGCTAGCTATTCCTGATTTCACCATAAGATGAAACATGAATAACAATCCAACAACGGACTTCAGAACATTGTTGATAAAGCGAAAAAGAGTGAGAAAAAGAACCTGACTTGAGAACATTGCAGATAAAGTGAGAAAGAGTGAGAAAAAAAAATCAAAATGATAACATCAATTAGTTGGTTACCTCTTCTTTTGACCTCAACAGAGGGTTCTGCAGTAGATCTTCTCATCAGCTCAAGCGCTGCCTGGAAATTCTTGTGCCTCAGTTCCATCTCAGCCCATTCACACCATACACTAGCCAAATTGTCAACCGCCTTGTAGTTGACCTGCACAGCCTTGTCAAAGATAACTCTGGCATTCACCAGATCATTATGGTTCTCGTACAACCGTGCAAATGAAACCCACAATGTGTGGGGCTTCCCCACCGCCTTCATTGGGTCCACTGTCCTCACTGCTTCAGTGAACGTCAAGATCTGCTTAGTGGGATTGCCCTCAAAAAGCTTCACCCGCCTACAGAGTAACTTGATGATAATAAGATTAATATCAAGCAAACCATTATTCAAAATCCAGACTAGTATATGCTGAATTGAAGAAACATGAAGGTTTGAAAAAGAAAAATAGCGGATCACCTGTGCCACTGCTCTACATTGTGTGGATTCTGCCTTAATAACACACTGTTCAGCAGCTCTGGCCGACGATCAAAGAGGTTCTCCAGCCTCGCCAGCCTAAGATCAGCATCGTCATCATCATTCAACCAAAAACCTTCAAGAAACTTCTTTGAAAGTTTGTCGATTCCATTCTTATCACCACCTTCATCGCCATCGCTGCCTGAGTCGTTCTCGGCCGTCTCAATCTTAGCAGCGAGGGCGCTCTGCTCGAACTGGGTATAAGCGTCGAAGATGACAGAGAAATCTCTGACAGTGACAACATTTGCAAGGCCCTCCTCGAAGACATCGCGAGCCTTCTCGTAAAGACCGCGGCGGACGTAATAATCGGCAAGGGAGGTCCAGAGGCGGCCGATCTCATCAGTGTACTTTCGGATGCCCCCGCGGATGATTGCGTCGACCTTGAGGCCGGAGACTTTGGTAGCGTGGCGTGTGAGGAGGTCGCAGAGCTCAAGCCAGAGCTGGTGGCGGGTCTTGCCCTTGATGGAATGGAAGGAATCGTCGTTGAGGACAGATGCTAAGCGTTCAGCGGCCTCCTGCCATAGTTGGGAGCGGAGAAGGAAGTCGATGAAGTCCTCAATGTGGGAAGGGTCGAAGACGAGGTAGCGGCGGTAAACGCGGAGGGAGGTTTCCACGGGAACACCGGGGAAAGAGACAAGAGTAAGGTAGGGGGACCAGATGCGATCATGTTGGGTGACGGGCAAAGCGCACAGGGCACGGTCGAAGGTGCGACGCACGAGTGATTAGGCGCTGCTCGGTAAGGGATGTGAGGTACATGATCCAGATGCGGGGCATCTTGTGCATGGTAATCAACGCGCGCTCGAAGGTATTGTTGAGATGGCCATAGAGTTCGTGGGAGATTGGAAAAGAGCGAACACGGTCAAGCCGCTCTCGAAGGTAGGCGTGCCACAACTTATAACTCCCCGGAAGGGCCTTTAAGGCCCGTTCGTAGATGATGCGGCGCTTATCGAAGGGTGCATCAGCGCGAGCTACAAGGTACCGCCACCACAACTTCAGGTTAAAAAGATTGCGGAGAATTTCTTCTTCGTAAGGGAGATCGTCCTCAGTTGGATAGAGTTCCGAAGATATGGGCACAGCTTCCTTCGACGTCGAAGAAAAGGGCTCTGACATTGTCGAGCAAGCAAATACAAGAGGAGGACGGACTGAAGAGTTTAACCTAAATCTAGAGCATGCAAAACTAATCGAAGAATTTTAGGACGGTCAAAAAGCTTCAGCAGAGCTAAGAATAAGTGTGAGAGAGCTTGAGGATGAGGTGGAGAAGCAGAGGGAGCTTATCGTGGGATTGAGCAGGCAAGGTAAGAAGGCTGTGAATAGAGGTTGAAGAGGAATCGTGTTTGCTGGTCTTGTGCGAGCCCTATATGAAATCATGGCTGCTGTTCGGCTTTACTTCACAATATTTTCTTCAGCTGTGGAGGATAGAGACGAAAGACAGGAGGGGTGAGGGTCCGTTCGATGCTATGAGAGGCCGAACAGAGAAATAGGAAGAGATCGATCCTACCATGCTTGAGAGAACGAGAAGGAGAAAGGGAGTTCGGCTAACCTGCAGTTCGGTTGCTGCTCGCGTGCGGGCAGAGAGGAGAGAGGCCAAGCGTTCGTGTGATGCTTGGCTCACGCGACTGGGACAAAAGAACGGGGGCGGGAGTCCTTCGGTTAGGGTTAGGTCTTATAGAATTTATAGGATTTTTTTATTTCATTTAACTAATTAATTAATCCTAATTTAAAATTTTGTGATGACGTTATTATACAGTTAATATATATTTTTATTTAAAGTTATTATGATATTTCGAATGAAATATGAGGCGTTCTTATTGGAGTAGTTTGGTTAAACCGGCGTCGAATTGAGTCGATTCGGTTAATTTGCTTCTCGATATTTCGTGATCATCGAATGGCGTGAGCGGTCTCATTTAATAGTTTTGACATTTTGATTAAACGATCAACACAACGGAGGTTGTTTGATCGCGCCCGTGATCTCGATATACTTGTCAACGCGTCGACAAACTTCTTTCTTGATTGGTCGACCGTCAAATTATGCAAGATACCTACTCTGATCAATTTTGACATTTTTGGCATGATGGCAGAGTCTGTTCATCGATCAGTTATCATTTCGACTGATTTTCAATATTGTCATCGTTTTATTTCCTGCGCCAAGCTCGTCAATTCACCTTGTGAATGACTTGATAAGTGCATGGAGGTCAACAATTAAAATTTGGAATGCTCCTAAATGCATCTAATGCAATTAGGCTCGTGCTTAAGTGTTCATTAGATTAAGAGGAATCTACTTAAGTACTTTTATGATTTTCCCATCATAGGTTAATCATATGTTCCTTAAGGGTCTTTATATTATTAAACACATAAAGAGAAACCCATGAGTTCAATTTGAATTATATGAAATAATTATCATTTTAATTTAATTTAATTTAATCATTAATTTACTTAATTAACACATATATTAATTAACCCTCCAAATGAAGTGGATTTAAGAAAATAATTAGGAAAAAGGTCCTAAGCATTCTCGCTCATCATTTCACTGTTAACAATGATTCATCGTCCTTAATTATTTACTTTTTACTGTTTGGTATTTTTAATAATTATTAAATTACTTTAAGAGGGTAATTAAGATTTGAATTTCAAAATTTTAAAATTATATGGCCAATAAATCCCAAAAAAATTATAGGAGTCAAAGGACATCCCATAAAACTAACCCACAAAATTTGGGGTCACTTGGCCAAGTAATCAAGCCTTAATTAAAGTAATTAAAAAAATTTCATACCATAATTAAGCACTATTCATTAATCAAACCTTATGGATTTTATTTTTATTAAATTCTTCTTTGTTTACCCTTTCCAAAATTAGTTTGCTCATATTTTTAGGATTTTTTTACAATTAACTATGAACTTTTAAAGTTTTGGATAATTAATTATATTTTTAACACCTAATTAATCCCCTAACCCGTCGGCGACATGCTGGAGCTAACGTGGCGGCGCTTTCCACGTAGTGTCACGGGATAGGCTACTTAAATAGTCCCTTGTAGCGGCTGAGTCGTGGTGGCGGATGCGATTTTGTCCCCGTCATCCGATCTTAGATCGGACGGCGGAGATTAATCCCGTGATTCCTATTGGATTAAATCAAGATTTCTATCAGATTAAATCACGGCCGTCTGTTCTAATCACACAAAATGGATGACAAATAATCCTTCATCCCCTGAGACCTAGAAGATGGACACCGTCCACCTTCCGCCGATCTAAGCTTGTTGAAGCTCGTGGGACATTGGGATTGACTCCAAAATGTGCAGGGAAAAGATCTAAAGGGATCATATGGTGGAACTCGCATAAAATCACAAATCCTTTCACAAAAGATTAATACCTATGAGATTTTCTATGATTTGCTAGAATTTACCTTGTCGAGCTCAAGACAGGCGGTCCAATGATTGAGGTAGCTTCGTCTTGAAGAGACAAAGCCATGTTGAAAAGCTCTTGAGTTGCCTCCTCGTCGATAGCTCTGTGAATCAAACGTCACTGTGAAGCTCACCAGAGTTGGTATAGGAGTGTGATCAAATCAATTGGGAATCGATTCATTTCAACTCGCTGGAGCTTGGAGAAGGTGTGGGAGATGTTAATTGAAGTTTGGTAGATTTTATATAAGATTGGATGGACAAATGGCTCGGTTTCATTTGGCTTAGGTCTCATCAGCGTTAGGGAGCATGAGGGGATTGGGGAAAGCTCTGGGGATGCTCATAATATCTCAATGAAGCTCTCTCTGTGGTTTGAATTTGATGGGGAGGATACCCTCCTCCCCAAGTGATCCGATTGGGATGGTTTCTGCTTTTGGGTATCGTTCGACTAGGGTAGGTGGCCAGAGATGTCAGTGAGGGGTTGAGGTGGAGACCCTTGAGAGGTGAGGCAATGGCATGGGCTGACAAGGTGTGTACATCCTCCCCTATGTGTTCCAATGGGGAGCCATGGGTGAGTTCACCCTCTCTTGACCCATGGTTGAACCCAACAATCTTGGGTCAGGTGGGTCAATGGCTTAAGTGTCCAAAATGAGCTAAGTGTCATGGCTTGGTGAGTAGGTAAGGCCATCTAAATGGAAATTTTGTCCCATTTGGATGGGTTGGTTCAATGAAACCATGAGGTGGATTCATTTGGGCTGACCCATGGTAACCCAAGGATGAGTTATGCCAAGTTTGATTGAGTTTGGACTTGGTTTGAATGAGTTTGGCTCAATTTGACCCATATAGGTCAAATTAGTTCCAATTGGGCTAGGTTGACCAATTAATCAAATTAGGTCAAATTAAGGATTTGGGTGTGTTCAAATAATCATTTAGAATGTATTGGTGCCATTAGTTTGATTTGATTTGAATTATATTTAGATTTGGCTCATATGAGTTCATATATGTTGAATGAGTTAAGTTGACCAATTGGTCAAATTAGTCAAATTGGCTTGGGTGAAGGGTTGGTTTAGGTTCAATTGATCATTTGAGAATGATTGTGGGCATTGATTTGAATTAATTTATATTTAGGAATGATATGGTTCAATTGAACCCCTTAATTTGGGCTATATGGGTCAATTGGGTTGGTTTGGTCAAATTGTATTCAATCAAAGGTTGGATCATGTTCAATAATCAATTAATGATTGATTAGAAGCATTAGTTTCAATCAATTGGATTTAGGCTTTGATTTGACTCAATTTGGCCCTTTAACTCAAATTGGGACAACTTAGTCAAGAGGCCAATTTTGCTTGGTTATGGCTAATTAGTGGTCAAGTCATGTTCAATAGTAAATTTATGATTAATGGGAGTCATTGATTTCAATTAATTGAGGCATGGGATTTGGTTCAATTTGATTCATTTGTGTGAAATGGGTCAACTTGGATCAAATGATCAAATTAGTTTAGTTTAACTCAGTTGATTGCAATTGGTGAATCAAAGATGATCAACAATCATCATAGAAGAGATTGGATGGGTTGATTCAATCCAATTTGAGCTGGATTAAAGTTTGGATCAAATTGGTCATTTATATCACTTTGGGTCAAGTGGACCAAAGGAGTTGAATGAATTGGGTTGAATTGAGTTTAATGATGGGTTTAGGATTGATTGATGGTTTTGATTGCAATTGATTTAGGTTTAATTGAATTTTGGCTTATTTGGACCCTTTTGGAACAAATGGACTAACTTGGGTTGATTGTATTGGTTGGTTCAATTGGTTTGATTATAAGTCTTGGAAGGGTTTGAAGTGGTGTATTGAATGATTGGTGTGCTTTTGTGAAAATCAATCAGATTAGTTTCAATTGAATGGGCTTTGGGTTGGATCCATAGGATGATGGTGGAATTGATTTAGGTTTAGGGTTAAGTTAATTTGGCTTGGAGCTTAGATATGAATCAAAATCTAATTGGAGCTTGGTTGTCTTGGCTTGAGGTTGGTCTTGGATGAGTGAACAAGCATGGGTTTTGGTTTAGGCCATAGGATAGGTGAGACTTATTTGTCTAAGGCATAACCTAAGCTTAGGGTATGCCTTCTTAAGTCTCTAGGCTTGGGTTTAGTGTTCTCTTAATCACTAGAAATGTCTTATGACTAAGAAAATCTAAGTGCCTAAAAGATTCCTAAGTCTAAGGAAGGATGAGTCCTCACTCCAAAAGTGAGGTCAACATATAATGATTAGTCATAACTTCAATCATAGTAATTTTGTTTGTGAGAGTAGTGAAGTATTTATATTAGAGAGTCTAACAACCAAGGTATAGAAATGCTTAATTATGTATATCCAATTATAGACCTAATGACCCGTTCACAAACATTTATAATCCAAGTTAGACGAATCACTATAATTTTTTATGGAATAATAATTAAATTAACTAAAATGGAAATATGAGAAGGTGAAATAATATAAGTTTTAATGATCAAAACAATAGACCTATAGTTATACCAAGGCACCCTTTTAAAGCTAGCCTAAGAATAAAAAGCCTTTACTTGAAGATTTAGTGTTAAAAATTGGAACTAAATTACAAGTCAAGCTACATCTAAAAGAAATTTAGAAATTCAATCAGGGTAATTGACTAACAATGTGATTAGTAGACCCTAAGATAATTTGCCTTATAAAATTGAAGTGAATCATAAAAAAAAAGAAGGTGAAGAGTAATGTAAAATAATAAAATTGAGAAGTAAAAAAAGGGCTAGGAGGTGTAAGTTCATATGAGGAGAAATATGAAGATAGATTTGATGATTTAGATGATATAATTGAGGAAAAGAAAGAAGAGAATGTTGAAATTAATGAGAATGAGTAAGTTAAGAGAGAAGTATTTCAAAAGATAAGAGAGAGACCACTACCATCATTTCCTCAAAGATTCTAAAAGTAAAATCTTGATAAACACTTTGCAAATTTTTTGTATATATTTAAAATCTTATTAATAAACATTCCATTTTATGAAGCCCTGAAATAGATACTAACTTATGTAAAATTTATGAAGGATATTCTATATGAAAGAAAAATATTTGGAGAGAATGAAAGAAAAATATTTTGAGAGAATGAGATTGTGGCAATTGTTTGATAAATGTAGCGGTATAATTTAAAGAAAATTATCACAAAAATTTAAAGGTTTTGCTAGCTTTATAATTTTCAGAAAAATATTATTGGAGCTAGTATTAATTTAATTTCATTGTCTATTTGTAAGAAGTTAAGATTAAGAGAAGTTAAACTAACTAGTGTGACCCTTTCAGTTATTGATAGATCTTGAACTTATCTTAAAGAAATTATAGAGGATGTGTTAATATAAATTGATAAATGTATATATTCCTTATAGATTTCATTGTCTTGCATATGGTGACAGATAAAGAGATTCATATTATCTTAGAAAGATAATTTTTAGTAACAAAAAGGACTATAATAGATGTGCAAAAGAAAAATTGAATATGAGAGTTCAAGTTCAAAATATCACTTTAATGTTTTTAGATTATGCAATTTTTTGGTATTTTAGTGGTGAATGTTTAAGGGTTGATTTAATGGTTGGGAGTATTTAAGATAAAATAATCAAAATATCATGCATCTTTAGTATAATTATTAAGACCCTTAGTTGCAAAAGCATTTTTCTTGAAGTTGAAAGTATTGCTTAACCATCTTAAGTATGCCTTTTGAGATGAATCATCAACTTTACTAATACTAATTTTTATGAATTTGGATGATATTAATAAAAACAAAGTTGATGAATATCTTAAGGATCATTAGAAAAGCTTTTTGATGGGTGATTGCTGACATAAAGTACACATTAGTTTGGTTCACTTAAAATTAAGAAAACTTACATAGTCACGCTAAAGACTATAAACTAAACATTGCTTGGGAGGCAACCTAAGGTTTATTTAATTAGGTGCATATCTATGTGATTTGTAGTTGAGTTATTATTGATTTTTTATGTGAAAATCTAAAATCGTTAAAAAGTTATTTTATGATGCTAGAGGCACTATGACTTTAAAAAAAAAATTGTTAGAGAGAAGTCAAAGAAAAGTCACAGAAAGAAGAATAAAAAAATAGGGAGTTCATATTATTATTTCTTTTTTAATATAATTATGACTAGTATCAATTAGAGCTTGACACATATAGTGAAATTAATCATTTATTTGAATTAACATTAGATGCATAAAGAGAATAGGAAAGTATGAAAATAAATTATATCAAAGATACTTGACAATAAAGTGATCTTCTAGAAATTAAAAAAAAGAAGCTAAAAATAAAAGATAAGAAAAAAAAAAGAGAATAAAACACTTGAGACTAAATATCATATAATAATAGCACTTAATATTCTCCTCTAATCTAAGCAATTTAACGAATTTAATAACTTAAACTAAATGTATTGAGTTCAAGAAAGTAAATTATGTTATGATAATTTAATTATTAAGTGATAACTATTTATAGTGATCAATTAGCTAAAAGTCATATGAATCTATTGCATTATTATGGAGTACATAAGAGACTTAATTCAAAAGAAATATTAGTTTAAGTAAGAATATAAGTTATTCGAGTTTAGTTACTTTTCATGTTTAATAATTAATTCTTCAAGCTATTGTTCAATTGAAAATATTACCTATTAAGTTTTAAGAAATTTTGTTATCAAAGAATTTTAAGAATTCATGAAAATACATAAAAATGCTTGAGGACAAGTAATAATTTTGAGTTTTAGGGTATTTAACTAGTGAAAAAAAAATTAGTGAAATTAATATGTATTTGGAAGTCAAAATAATAATATTTTATGATTTTCTTATAATTTTAAATATTTATGATAGAAAATCTCTTATTAAAGAAAAAAAGAATATATATATATATATTAGTGTAGTGTCATGACACTTATTCTTATAGCACCATAATGCTAGTTTAAAAAAAAAAAATTCAAGCTTAAGAACAAAGAAAACAATACTGCAACACCAATCTTGTAGGGCCAGAGCCTGTGCCTAGTCCTATAGACCAATGTCTCAACATTAGAATCAATGATTTAAAGTCAAAAATCAGAGAATACAACATCTATATGCAACAGATTCAATTTTGAAGTAGTTTTAGAGCTGATTTGTGGAGTTATACATGTAATTTTGGAACTAATTTTAAAGGATGTATCCATTGAGAAAAGGATGATTGTGGTGGTATAAAAACATTTTTATAATATTTTTTTTTGAGAATTTTTTAAGATTTTCTTAATTTTTTAATTAAAAAAAATTTTTTTAAGTGTCTTGAGTGAAACTTCAAGTGAAAGTGTGCACTTGGGAGATCAAGGAGAGTGAGATAACAAATTTAGTGGAGTAATTTCATGGTACACTCATTCCTTGATCTTGTATTTTCTAGTATGTATTATAGTTGTGTTTTATTTTTCAAAATATTGAATGAAGTGTTTGGACTCTAAATTTATGGTGAATATATGCCTTTCTTTTAAACTATTGTGTTGATGTTAAGATAATTATGTGTTAATGGTTCTTATATTATTTTGTATAATCTCCATGCTTAATTTAGTTGTAATCTTATAAATTATAAATTTAAAATCAAGTGTGACCTAGACATATCAGAAGAGACATAAAAGACTAATTAGAGAGAAACAAATATGTCTTTTAAATATACATTGCCATATGATTTTTGAATATTTGCAATCATTTTAGGAGATAATTAAAAATGCAATCACTTTATTTTAATTAATATTGAAATATAACTAATTAATAGTAGTGATTAGGTTTTCTAGTTATATGCAAAGGCTAAAGATGTAATTGCTCCAATTTAACCTAACTTTTAAGGAAAAACATTAACATAAGACTTTCAAGAATATGTTCAAAGTATCAATAGATTTAGATTACTATTTTCATATTGAATTTAAAATAAAAAATTTAGAGTATTTTATAAATTTTCTCAAGTAGCAATTTTTTTTTCTTAATTTTGTGTAATTGGATAAAAGTTTAGGTGAATATAAGATTACTAATTGATTTAATAAAAAATTTTAAGCGATCCTTATGACAATGATACTTTACTAATTATCATATTAATTAAACAACATATACACTTATCTTATTTCAATAATATTTCGACTTGATGCAATCGTGACATAATTTTTTTTCATATGAAGATTGACATGTTAGAATAATAATAAAATAGATTGGCATAATGAATTAGTATTTTATTATCTACTAATAATTCTACTCTTAATTCACTACATGCAAAAATTGAGCTAATAAAAAAGGATATTGCATTATCTAGTGATCAACATATTTGTAATTTATGTGTCAAGATTAATATTATTAAGAGTCAAATGCTCACTTAAAAAATAGATTAATTTCACATGCTTTTGTTGGTACATTTTTTATTCTTGTATTCACACTAAATATATATCATAATATAGGTCTTACATGAATACTTATGCATATTTAAGAAATAAAAATAAATCTAAACTTATAAAGTCATATATGTGGATAGTGTTGTTTGTAAGTAAAGACATGTTGTAAATGTATGCTCATTTAAAGGATCCATATAGTTTAACACTTCATCTACCTAAATTTGGATTATTATAGCCCCAAGCCTGAATAGATCCCCACTTACATGCATTTATTAATGCTATGAATATTAGTAGATCTAATCTTGCTTGGATACCAAATTTTTTTTTTTTTAAAATTGTGTTGCAAATTTTTTAATGGAGGATAGAAAAAGATCTAGAGTTTTCAAATATGAATAAGAAATTCAAACACTCATCTATAATCATTTATCACATTCTGCTCAATTAAAGAGGCCAATGCCATGATGACAAATCCACCATAAATCTCTCTTATATTACCATTCCATGGGGAGTTAGAAGAAAGTGATGACTTCATTAGTCATTGCAAGATTATAGATATTTTTCCTCTTTCTTTCACATTAAAGAATGATGATTATATGCATCTAATTTGTGAAAGCTTGGGAGAATGTCTAAGAAGAATGTGTCTAAAGTTTTGAAGAAATAAGCTCTTACCAATAATAAAAAACAAGTCACCTTATAGTCTATAAAGAGGAAAACATTCAAATCATGATTTAACATATTTTATATTTTATAAAATAGTTGGCTTACTACATGTCCATATGGCCACATCAATGAAGACAAGCCACAAAGATCATTTTTCAAGATATATAAGCTAATTTAAGTAGCCTAATAAAAGTGGTTGAAGAAAGAAGCTCATCAATTGGCATATTTTGTGGCCATGAACAAAGAATATATATCAAGATTAAATAATATTATAATTAAAGATCTTTTCTTGTCGATTGAAAGATAAACAAAAATGCTAAAATTATTACTAAGATTAGATACTAAGCAAAATACTCTTAGGTTAACTAACCATAACATCATTTAAGAGGCATTCTTTAAAAGATATAGATAATAATAATGAGAGAGTAGAGCATCATAGTCAAAAGTACACTAATGACAATCTATATAAGAACAATGCACATATAAGAAGTGGTTGCAAATCCATTGGAAGTGGGCCTCACTAAGATTTATCTTGCATAATATTGGTCCACACGCTCATAGGTCTACTTTTAACATTCTTCTAAGAATGATGATCTAACCATTCAACTTCTCATCAATGATAATAGAAAAGTAAAGATGTTAGTAAAAATAAAGGTCTAATTATTTGATCTTCAACTTTTTAGGGATTATAGTTTAGTGAAAATTTTTAAGAAGCTTTGGATAATCATATCATAGAATCATGGTCTAGGTTAGCTCACCTTAACTTTAGTCATAGGATGCTTTATCCACAATCTTAATCACTTTAAAGTAGTTTCAATTAACCTTAGTTTAATAGGTGGACTTAGCCCCTTTAGTAGACTAAGAGTATATCCATCTTGTCCTAAAGAAAACCATAGAATAATTATTATAAAGTTTATTTTAATATGTTATCGATTGATTTAGGCTAAAACCCAATCTTATGCATCCGTATAAAATCTTCACTCTTATCAAAATACTAATAATCTATTAAACGGCCTTAGACTTGTCATTATTGACATAATTTGTTCTTTAGTTATTGGTCAACAACTTCTTCTAAAGGATTTCACCCCTTTTATGGCCTACTTCTTGGTGTCACCTTTCTATTAACACTTCTCTTGATGTTTAAAATCTTTTAGAACCTTTTACTGATTGTTCCATTTAAGGGCCCTCAAGTTAGTGACTAATATTTAGAGTTAGCTCCTCAAAGCTATATTTGAGACTTCTAGATGATATCTCATTTCAATTCTTTTGGTTGATGACTTCTATCTTTATACATTTGCCTTAACACTTGCCATATGGTACTAAATCTTGGTGCCATTTGTACCCTCTCCAAGATGTACTCCCTAACAATTTCTCATAATGATAGTTCTTACTTGCCACTTAATTCCATCTTCTCGATCCCATTTTTTTTCATCATCATTCAGTCAATATCTTGCACCTTATGCTAGTGGCTCCTACTCTTGAATTCAACACATAACACTAACGTCTCAAAATCACCCTCTCACTAGCATTCAACTAACGACACTTTCACCAATTACTACTTTCTTTTAAGTTGAGTTCCTCTCATTTTGCATAATAGCTTATGCTGACCAAAGAAAATGATGCTAGCTTGTGATTAGAAGACCATGATGCTTTTGATATGGTGAGATATTGAGTCCAATAAAATATCAAATTCTAAAAACATAAATGACTTAAGCACTTAATTGGTTGGTTCACTTGATAGCTTTGTAAGATTGGGATTTCATACTACTCACCTAGTGATTGATCATTGCTCACCACTACATATGTGGCAAATTTAAAGTAAATCGGTAAAGTGCTCATCAAAAAAGATATATGAAGGATGAACCTCTAAGCTTATTGACAATAAAGGTGAATAGTTAATGCCCACTATAAACATATGATACTTGAATGGAAATTATACTTATTGACTAACCAATCAAAATCTTAGTTCAAATTCATAAAAAAATGAGCTACATCAAGGTCAATAATATACGAATGCATCTAGGTTGGACTAATACATTGGATTTAGCCAAAAAAACTAAAATTCAAAATTTATTAGTGGAGCTAGTTCTCTATAATCATAAGGGTGTTCATTATTTACTTATGAATCTCAATTTAGGCTATCTTAACCAAGTCTAAGCCAATAAAACCTGAATAGATAAGTCTCTTATATACTCAACCTCAACCATCAAAAATTAAAAGTTCAAATCATAAATGGTGTTTCTCGCTCCCCCACCAATACTTCTGAAAAATTCAATTCTAAGTTTATAAGTGATGTATCATTAGGGTGGTATAATTAAATGCCACATATCTTTAATAATTTAAAAATATGATTATTTAATATAAATTATTACTCGCGATCAAATGTTAGTGCAGTGCTTATAGTCAATAATTTGACAAACCACCTGCCGATCCCTAACCAAACACTACAAATATCCCGATGTCCTGCTCCGCCGCCGCCGGAACCAGTGATCTCAGCTCAGCTTTCCTCCTTTGAACCATCGCCGGAGCTCATCCTTCGAGATGGACTCATCCCCCCTTCTTTCTTCTTCCTCTTCTCCCTCCTCACCTTCCATTGCCGCCGTCGCCTTGGTCGGCGTCGTCGACTACCGCGGCCAACCAGCCTCTCGATCCTCCTCGGGCCAGTGGACTGCCGCTCTCTTCATCATCGGTAAGAGATATCTTCTCCATTTCCCTTCATCTTCCCGTTCCAATCGCAACCGTCCATCCATTCGGTTTCTAATCTTTGATCGTGTATTAACCTTGTCGCAGGAGTGGAAATTGCGGAGCGGTTTGCGTATTGTGGGATTTCTTCCAACCTCATTTCTTATCTCACTGGCCCGCTCCAAGAGTCAACGGCGGCGGCCGCAGCCGGTGTGAATACTTGGTTGGGAGTGGCGATGATGTCGCCGCTTGCCGGCGCATTCCTTGCCGATTCGTATCTCGGGCGTTACAGGACAATTCTGTTAGCTTCTCTGCTCTACATTTTGGTCGGCTCTTTTCTTTCTTATCTTACTCTCTTCCCCCCTTTTTATCTCCTGTTTGTTTTATTAAACCACTAATGAGTAACAGGTCTTTCACCTTTATTTATTTTTGCATTTTATGCACTTTTTCCAAAGGAAATATGATGATAATTCAGTTGGCGTGATTGAATTTGTTGCCAAACTATTGAAGAGTTCTAATTTGGGAAATGATGAACAATTAGTTTTCTGAGTTTCAAGTGAACAAGTTTATCACAATGGAATAAGTATAATTTTTTGCAGTAGAGGAGTATTCTTTTCATCACACTACTTTGACTGTTTAGATTCACATAATTTCATCCAACGATTCTCTTTGATATTTGGTTCATAATAGATGGTGGAAGCATTGCTATTACAAATATTTGTTACTGCCAACATTTATAATTTTAAAATGGTTGCTATGTTCTTTGTCGTCCATGATTAAGGCATTAGGGAGTAGCTAGCCAAGTTACATGAAACATTGAAGAATATGGTTTGCGCATACAAAAATTCAAGAGCAGAAGTTTACATTGACTATTATGTAAATATGAAATCATTGACATATGAAAAAGAACATGATCATTAATATAACCATTTTATTTCCCTGAAAAAGAACTATAATTACCATATTTAGAACTATAATTACTCATCCCAACTTCAGTGCTTGTTTTTGAGTCAGTCTCTACGCTACAATTCTTTTGATTTGGCACATAATTTATATGCTCAAGACATTTTTGTTTACTAATACCTTTTCGATTGAATTTTATTTATATTTCTTTTTAATTGTCTAAATTTTATCCCATTATAAAATTATATTACACAAATTCTTTTTTTGGGATTAAAATTCTTAACTTCTAGATTTCTTTATTCTTAAATATTTTATTTTCTTAAAAACTAAATTCATGCTTAAGTAATTGCTTATCTTAACAATTATATAGATATATACAAATCTCAATAATTTTTTCTTCTAAGTCTATTTTTTCTATAGCTCTTAAATTCTAATATAAAATTATTTTGACTATTGAACATAAATCTAAGATCTACTAATATAAAATTCTAAACTCTAAATTATTTTATCTAATTTCACCAAAATAAAAATTTTCATGTCATATATGTATTTTGATCTTCTATAACTTTTCATTAGAATTTTATCTTATTTTACTTTGATAGATATAAGAAAGAAAAAATTTCTTACCTGAAATTTGTTATTTGCATAATTTGTATCCTAACTTTAATTGTTTATCTTCTTCTTTGATCTTTCGACTCTGTAAAATCAGTTTATCAATTAGTCGTCTTTCCAAAATGATTTTCCAATCTATCATCTTCTTTCTCTTTTTTTTTATCTTCATCTCTGTCTCCCTCTTGTTCCTCTCCTTCTTCTTTGCTATCTTTTTTTTTCTGGCTGGCCCATCTCCTCTCTCTCTCTCTCTCTCTCTCTCTCTCTCTCTCTCTCTCTCTCTCTCTTTTCCTTTTGGACCAGCCCGCTGTCCCCGCGTCCCGTGTTTGCCTTCTGCTAGAGAACTGTGGTGTCGGTTCTCTAAACTGGTGCTACAGCTCAGTTCCTTTTTTCTTAACTGCTGTTACAATACATGCATTCTTCTTGCTATCAGATATGCAAAAATCCAGTATAGGAACTATTTTCCATCAGATTTTGTATAAACTTTAATCACTACCTCGCTTGTGCATTTAGTTTATAGGCTGTTAGAAGCATACAAAAATTTATGTTCGTGCCACATTCACACCAGGGCATAGTTTGTCACGTCATAACATATTTGAATTACAATAGTCCCCTTGATATGCACCATGACCCCATTGCAGCATAGCATTTTATGATGAAAGGAACATCATCAATTTAAAACCAATATTGTGTTTGGCAAATTATTTATGAATATTTAATAGAAAAAAAAATTGCACTTTAGATACTATCTCAATGTATTGCATTCAACCAACTAAAATGAATGGAGTTTCAGGGCTTAGGTTTGCTGACTCTGTCATCTATGTTGCCTAGTCTTCGCCCGCCCAAGTGTTCCATCGATGATGACAAGGCATGCAGGCCAAATCATTTTCAAACGGGCTTCTTCAACTTTGCTTTATACCTTGTTGCACTCGCTCAAGGTGGCCATAAGCCTTGCACACAAGCATTTGGTGCTGATCAGTTCGATGAGAAGGACCCTGAAGAGAGCCTCTCAAGGAGCTCATTTTTTAACTGGTGGTATTGTGGCTTATGCCTGAGCACAGCAGTGACGATTATATTCTTGAATTACGTCCAAGATAATATTAGCTGGACCCTTGGATTTGGGATACCGTTTATTTCCATGGGACTTGCTCTCATCTTGTTCTTGCTTGGGACCAAGAGATATCGTTTCTACCAATTGGAAGGTGAAAGCCCATTCATTAGAATTGGGAAATCATTGGTTGCTCTAGTTGAAAATCGGATGGTAGCTTCTCATGCATTAACAGGGAGCTCGACCCCTACGTCTGATGAAGGTGCAGGAATTGATCGTACCATGTAAGGGAAATTCTGTTGAAATGGCTTACATATCATTTTTATATTAGCTTTTTCTCACTTCCTTTACATCCGTGGAAGCTTTGGATTGCCTCAATTCATGTTCAATTGGATCTCTTCTTAAAATCATAAGATGAAAACTGTGAAATCAGTCTTCCCCTGCCTAACTTCGGATGTCAATCATGTAATTTTTTATGTCAGTTACTGGTTTTTCTAGTTCTTTTGTTTTTGACAGATGATTGCCTGAACTTCTGCATCATAATTTCATGTAATATTGCTAATATGCTTCTTAACATCCTATAGCACCACAATTTCTGCTCCTCTTTTCAAATAAAAAGCTTTTATGAATCCATGTTGTACAGGTTTGTGAAAGATGAAACGCCGGATGGAATCCAAATAGAAGAAGCGAAGAGAGTGCTTCGATTAGTACCAATATGGGCCACATGTTTAATATATGCTGTAGTAGTTGCACAGTCATCAACCCTTTTCACCAAGCAAGGGAGCACCCTGGACAGGAGAATCGGATCAAACTTCCAGGTTCCACCTGCAGCCTTGCAGAGCTTCATCAACATCTCCATTGTTATTTTCATTCCAATCTATGATCGAATCCTAGTTCCTCTGTCCAGAAAAATTTCCAGGATGCCTACAGGAATGACACAACTCCAAAGGATCGGCATCGGAATGATCATCTCGCTGATATCCATAGCCATATCAGCACTAGTTGAGGTCAAGAGATTGAAAACAGCTAAAGATTATGGGCTGATCGATCAACCAAAGACAACAATTCCAATGAGTCTGTTGTGGTTAGCTCCTCAGTACATTTTCTACGGCATTGCAGAGGTGTTTATCGTTGTAGGCTTGCAAGAGTTCTTCTACGACCAGGTACCTGACGCACTGAGGAGCCTTGGGCTTGCTCTCTACCTCAGCATTTTTGGTATTGGAAATTTCATCAGTAGCCTCCTCATTGCTGCCATCAACCAGGCAACTAGTAAGAGTGGAGATAGCTGGTTCTCTGATAATCTGAACCGTGCTCATCTTGATTATTTCTACTGGCTTCTTACTGGTCTCAGTACTGCAGGGCTGATCATCTATCTCTACTTTGCACGATGTTATGTATACAAGAAGAAAGAATATTTCTTGACAAGAATTTCAACGTCATCCAGTGATGCTATATAAGATGTAAAGCATGTAAGTTATTATTTTGGTTTCAGCTCTGTATTTGTATTAAGTTTTGCGTATTAACAGTTCTAAAGCCTATAAATCTGATGGCTGTATTCATGATATTCAGTGTTAATTATGGAAATGTTACATAGTCCTAAGGTCAACATTTGATGCCTGCCATCAGACATTTGTTTGCGTTTAAGCTCCTGATGCAGACCGTATCCTCTACTATTGCTAGTTACTCATTGCTTGTATGCCACCATCAAGCCCAGAACTACCTCAAGCCGAAGCACACCAATGAAACATACTCGAACCATATTATTTTTGTTAGATCTAATTTATGGCAATGGACTATCCAATAAAAGAGATTCAACACAAAAGCTGATTCATGTTAAAGGATTTTACTTGGATTCCGTTTATTTACTTTTGAGGATTCCTATTTTACCATGTTTGGAGAAGATGGACCAAGATTTTGGAGAAGCTTGCATGAAGGCCATTATTATAGGATCTAATAAAGTTTAAAGTATCCAATAAAAGTTCGTATTATTATATAATCATTTGATCAATAATAGGAATGAATAATGCATCAATAATAATCATTTAATAATGCATCATAATATTTATATTACTTTTGAATTTATATCTATTGTATTATAGATCTTTTATTATTTCCTAAATTGCACATTATGTTATGTCAATTGTGATCTCTCTTAAAATGCAATCTATTATGTTATAAATATTGTACTATATTTCTTATAATTTATTGTATTATAGCCATTGCGTTTGCACTAAATTTGTTGCATTATAATCTATATTTGAACCTTATTCGAACTTTGTTTGATCCAAATTTAAACTTTGCTTGAGCCTTATTTGAACCTTGTTTGCACAAATTTAATCACAGTGGACTTCAAATAAATATTATGTTATAAAAAATGGAGTTCATTTAATAGCATGCATATTTTCTAAAGAATATAAATAGTAAACATGTTTCTTCAATTTTTATTTTTTTGGGGCGTGTAAAGCCAAATTTTCCTTTCTAAATGGTTTTAGATGATTTCTTATAAAAACCTAGTTTGCATTTTTCATGTTCCTTCTCTCCAGCCAGAAATCTAAAATTGCAAAAACCTAAGGTTATATTTTCATCTCATACCACAGTTGCAAAACTATGGTGATTTAGGATATATTTATGATAGTTTTTTATTTTTTTTCAAAAAAAAAAAGAAAGTAGTTGTTGACTATCGATTTTTTTTTGATTTTAAAAACTTTACAAAATGTTATTTTGGTGAACTAGAGTGATTAGAATGAATTTACATGTTATTTTGAATTTTTCAAAAAGAAAAATATTTATAACACATAATAATTTTTTTAAAAAACAGATTTTCCACAGTAACTTTACAAACAACTTTTTAAAAAGTTATAGCTACCACAAACAAATTCTTAATCTTCATCACAAATCAATTTGATTTAAAAGTTTCTCATCTTCTTTTGTTGTTCATTGGTTCCTCCAAATTCTTTTGTTGTTGCAAAACATTTCTTCATAAAAATTAAATCGATTTTTCGGTCTTTCCATAGCGTCTTTTGCAATACATTTCGAACTAATACTTGATTTCTTCATTTTGCAAGACTTTCAAAGCAAAGGCTCTATTACAGGTACTATAAATTCCGAGATATAGATT
Source organism: Cymbidium sinense (assembly GCA_021442155.1). Lineage (NCBI taxonomy): Eukaryota > Viridiplantae > Streptophyta > Magnoliopsida > Asparagales > Orchidaceae > Cymbidium > Cymbidium sinense. Next base: position 62,900,811 of record CM038215.1, read on the forward strand.
TCTCTTTTTCTATAGTTTCCTGAAAAATTTCTCTCAGCGCGTCCATAGGAGAAGTTTTAAACAAAATGACCCACAGTTTCTCCACAGCCTTCCAGAGTTTTTCAAACCTTAATAAAATCTGAGAAACAACTTCGTAAAATTTTTTTTTACGTAATGCAAAATTGATTGCAAAGCAAAAGATTTGCGAACGTGTAAGTAACCTTGTTTTACACTGCTTTTATAAATCATTATGAGTTTTCTATTAAGTTGCCCTTAACATAATTGAATATGTTTTTAATAGTGCAATATATTGTAAATTATTTTTCTTTTTTGTTCTCAGTCAAGAAAGATCGAGTTGGTGAGTCGAGCTTAAATTCTAGAATATTTTCTTATTCGTACTAGTTTTATTAGTTTCATGTGTATTAATGCATTCAGTACTTATCTATTCATTATTTATGTTTAATAATTAATGTGGTGAATATAATAATCATTAAAATCCAAAATTTGTGCAGTGCTAATTATTTTATCGTTTGAAAGCTTTTTCACTTATATTTGACATTACATTTACTTAACCATAAATTATATTGTGTTTAGGCGTGTACTTAGTAATAGTAAAATTATCCCTCTATCTTGTATTGTTTGAGTTCATCATTATCATACTGTTTGTTCTTCATTGACTCACTCAGAAAGCTTTATTTATCATTGTTGACCTCACTTTTGAAGCGAGTTCTCAACTTTTTTATCATAGATCTAGGACTCTTATAGACACTAAGAGCTTCTTAGTCATAAGACACTTCTAGTGATTAGGTGAATACTTAACCTAAGCCTAGAGACTTAGAAGAATTAGCCATGAAATAGGTCATGTCTCAGGGACTTAGGAAAACTTGCCTACCCTATAGCTCAAACCCAATCCATGCTTCCTTCCTCAAACCAAAACTCAAATATCAAATTTAAATCCAAATTTCAAATCAAATGATTGAAACTCATGATCAAATTCAAATTCAAAATCCAAAACCCTTCTTAAGTCCTTTGATTTTGTCTTATGGACAGCCTTAACCAAATTCAATCAATCCCAATTCAATTGATTTTCTCAAATATCAATTCAATCCAAATCATAAATCAATCATAAATCAAATGATTGAAACCCAAAATCAAATTCAAATTTTAAAATTCCTTTCTAAGCCATATGAACCACCTTCATGTGCTTAGCCAAAACCCCCTTTTAAACCAAATCAAACTTGGTTGATTTCTTTATAAATTAATCATTTCTTCACTTATATTCACAAAAATAAAATCCAAATTCAAATGAGCCAAATCAAATCAAACTAAATGAATTCTAATTTTGGCCTTTTTTATATCCTTAAGATTGGTCAAATTTGCTTCCAAATTATTCAAACTCAAGTGATTTTCTCATGAATCATTTATATCTTCATTTATATTTACAAATATAAATGAAATATAAACCAAATAGCCAAAACCAAACCCAAATCAAATCAAATTTCCAATTTTAGCCTTTTTACCCATTTCTTTGAACTTAATCAAATGACATCCAAATCAACTCAAAACTCATGAATTTCTACATAATTAAATCATTCCATCAAACATTTAGCTAAATATAAATACAAACTATAATTATCAAACCAAACCCAAGTCAATTCAAGTCAAGCCCATGTTAACCCCTTTCGACTTGAAATTGTCATATGAACTAAAATCCATTTGACTCTAAACCAATTGCAATTGGATTTATATTTTATCCTAAATCCATGCATAAATGAAACTAAACTTGAATCAAGCCATGATCAAGCCATTTGACCCATTTAGATCCACTTGACCCAAAGTGACCTAAAGAACCCTTTTTGAACCAAGTTCTAATCCAACCCAAATTGGATTGAACCAAGGCCATCCAAATCTCATAACATGATCAACAATCACCCTAGGATGATTATCATCTCAATTGGGTCAAACCAAGCCAACTTGGTCCTTTGACCAAGTCAACCCTTAGCCCAAAGGAAACCTAAAAAAGCTAAAACCCACAATATACTAAATTTATTAAAACCATTTATTCAAACCAACTCATAATCAATGATTGAACATAATCAAACCCTCAATTGAGCCAAACCAAGTCCAATTGGCCATTTGACCCAAGTTGACCCAAATTTTCCTAAATAGCCAAAATGGGTCAAATCATGATTTAACCCAAATTGATTACAACCAATGGCTCAAGCTCACTCCAAATTGATTATTGAACTTGACCAAAGCCATGATTAAGCCCAATTTGACCTAATCTAGCCCAAAATGAGCTAAAAGGTCAAATTTGCCAAAATCCAAATTAAACACAAATTAAACCAAACCAAAGCCTACAATCAATTTCAATCAACCAATTGAACATGAACCAACACCTATCCCAAATAATTTGGTCAAATTGGTCAAATTGGTCAACTTGACCCATTTGACCCATTTGAATCCAAATGAGCCAAAACCAAACCTAAGCCAAACCAATACAAATCAATTAAATCAAAAACACTCCAAATAGTCATGTGAACTTGACTTAACCCTTAGTTCGACCCAACCCAATTTGACCTAAATAGGTCAAATCAAGCCAAATCAAACCAAAGGAACTCCAAATCACTTGAAATTAAGGCTAACCCACTTTTGACCCATTTCAAATGTGCCCAAATCAAATCCATTGCTAAATTACCAAGATACCCTTAGGCTAAGGCCATCACATGAGGTATATCACATTTCTCTTCCTTGGCCACTTAGCACCAATCCTTTGATCCACTTAGGCACTAAGGACAATGGTTAACGACCCAAGGGTGGTTGGGTCGGCCATGACTCATGGGGAGGTAAAATCACCTCCCCATTCCTATTAAAACACTTGGAAGGCCATAGGACACCCACTACTCCCATGGAAGCCGCTCTCACATCCTCTTCCACTCAAAGGAAGCCAACTATCATGATTCTCTGCCCAAATCGAGCTCCCCTTGATGGCCATTTGATCAAAATGACCAATTAAGGCTAGTCATCCAATCCAAAGAATGGGGGAGTATACCTCCCACATTCTCACTCAAACCAAGACACACACACTCGATTTAACCCTAGCAGCCAAGAATGAACATCCCATAGCATTTTCCAGGGCTCCCTGAGTGCCCAACTTCTCCTCTCTCATTTTACGAAAAATCAAAATAGGGGACCCTCAATCCGATTGTCATTTGCTCAAACCTCCACCCGAGTGCAATTAACTTTGCACACACCATCCTTGGAGCCAAACGAGCGAGAATGAATCATCTCCCAAGCTTCCCGATGACCATAGGGTGGAGTTCGATCGGTGCCGACCACTTCTGTTCCATGTTTTGGTCTTTTGAGCAATCCACCTCAAATCAAAGCTCGTGCCACTAAACAGGGCTTTGTTTCTACCAAACGAAGCTTCCTCAATTGTTGGAACCGCCGATCATAAGCTCCGGTGAGGTATGCCATTAAAACTGATCCTTAAGCTTAAAATATGTTTGTCTTTTGTGTAGGAAAGTTCCATGTCAAGATATTTTCATCGTTAGATGTGCTCGTCTCCTCCTTTAGATGGTGTGGGATCAATTTATTCTCCATTCGAGCTCGGGTGAGCTCGGATCAAGTGACGAACGGTCTCTATTTCTCGTTCGGGAGGAGACAACTCATAGACCGTCCATCCCGTGTGATTGGAATGGACAGCCCTGATCAAATCACACATAGAATCCTTTAATTTTTCTTCGAAACTGCGGATCTAATCATGGTCATCTGATCTTAGATCGGATGATCCACGGGAAAGCGCGTCCATCATAATCTGAGTCAGCATCCCGATTTGATAACTTAAATAACCAATTCTATCACGCCACGTGGAAAGCGCCCCGCGTCAGTAGCCACGTGGCGCCAATAGGATTAGGGTGTTAATTAGGTTAATTAATCTATTTTTAAGGCTGAAACTTTTAAAATTTATAACTAATTGTAGAAAAATTCAAAAAAATACAAATGAGGGCTCGTTTTAAAGGTATTTCAAAGTGAAATCCATTAAAATTATTATTATTTAATTTTGAATATTAATTACTTCTTAATTAAGATTTAATTAATAATTTACTTAGCATAATTACTCTTTGATTAATTATTCAATTATTTTCAAACTTTTCAGAGATGTTTAGGGGGATGACCTCTACCACTCCTAATTTTCTTAGAATTTATTGTATAGTTAATTAGGGAGATCAATAGATTAAGCCTTAATTACTCTCCTACCTCAATTAATGATAATTAAGTGAATGAATAGCAGATTAATTAATTAATTAAGCTTATTGCCATCTGTTAATAGTGAAAAGTCTTAGGGAAGTGGTTTGCATTTATTCCTTGACCATTTCATTAAGCCTCTTCATATATTTCAAATTAATTAAAGCTTAAGTAATTAATTCAACACTTAATTAATCAATTAAAAGGGAAGAGAATCTAATTATTTTAGAGCCCAATTGATTGTTTGAAATGACTTAGAGATTGGGATTGAGGCCTCCTTTTTGATCTCTTTCCCTAAGTTAATTTCATCATCCTAATTAAAACATAATCAAAGGATTTAATTAACCAATTAAGGGCTTAATTAAATTAATTTAAAATCTAAATCATTCTTAACTTTGATTAATCAACTTTGGGTAGTTCTTTAGATGTTTAATAGTAAAAAAGAATTTAATGAAATTATGATTAGCTTATATGTGTGAGAAAATCATAAAAGTAATTAATCAAATTCCTTAAGCTTAATTAATTATTAATTATGAGCCAATTGCATTAGGCCCCTTTCATTCCTTAAGAGTATTGCTGATTTACTTTTCATGTGGTTGCATATCATGTTGGCTCATCATTAATTAATTAGTTAACTTAAGGTGATATAGGTAAGGGTTTAATTAATTGATTTAATTCATATCTCCACCTAATTAATCCATAAAATCAATTTAATTATTTTTCATTAAATCAAATTGACTCACACATGGTGAATGAGTTTAGAGTCAGCAAACCTCTTTCACATCTAGTAAATTAAATCAAACATAAAATCAAAATGACTTTAAGAAACTTTGGTTTATTTTACTAAGCTTATTTAATTTGATTATTCTTAGGAATTAATTGGATTGAATGAGATTATATGCTTGTATTTTTTATTTCTTTTCAATTATATCAAAATGTTGTATGCCACTTGATTCATGCATTCATCTCTTTCAAAACTTAATTAAATAAAATGATTTCCTTTATATCAAATTTGCATGTGTTGACTTAATTAGAAATATGTGTGGCTATTATCACTATTAAATCTCAAATGTATTTTCAAAAGCTTATTAATGAATGATGAAATATATTATGACTTTAGTTATATATATATATATATATATGAGGTATATATGAATATAAACTTAGTGTATGAAGTGAAGTCTCTTTCTTACATTCATATGTTGATTTGCATAAGTTTGAATGTTAATGGGTATATTAGTCTAAACATCCCAAGGACGTATGACTTTAAGTAGCCCCAAGAGGTTCTTACTTCACTCTCCTAGTGTGGAACAATGACGATGTACCTGTTTGATTTCATTCTTATGTATTTTGACATTAAAATTGGATAGAGCTTTGATTCATTTACACAAATAAATCAAATAAATCAAACTATACTTTTGCATGGGTTTCTATTCTTATAATTATTTATACATCCATATGTATTTAAGAATAGCGGGTATATTAGTTTGGACATTTCGGGGATGCACGGATTTAAGTAGCCCCAAGGAGGTTCCTACTTAACTCCCCTGGTGCAGAACAATGGCGATGTACTTGCTTAAAACTTTCATACATTTGAGTGTGTATTTAGCTAATGAATGAAAACCCCCTTTTTATATTAAAAAGACATACATCCATATTTTGTTCAAGTGGTTGGGTTGATTAGTCATATGATTTAGAGTTCTTTTCTTATGCTTTTGTGTAAGAATTTAGATAGATCTTTACATTAATATGACAAAAAAATTCAACCAAATGAAACATCAATTTCAAGTACATTTGCTTACATTCATCATTTAAGTGTGCTAAGATATAAATTGCATGTATAAGTATATTTATGACTTAATCACATGCATGCTATATATGATGGAAAGAAATGAACAAACATGTGTTATGTGATGGTAATTCATTCCAATTAATCTTAAGATGCCTTTCTTATTGAATGAGTTTATTTGAAATAAACCTAAACTTAGGGTTAATTTAAAATATGTAATAAGCCATTCACTAAAGAGAATTGTTTAATTAATTAGCTTTAGATGTGACTTAAGGTAGGGATAAGAGAGAGTGACCCTCTCTTTTATTCTCTTTATAACACTTAGTTGTTTAGTGTAGGTCAAATGAAACAAAATAAAATACTAAATAAAATTTACAAATCAATTAAACCACTTAAAGTGAAACCACCCTTTATAATTAAATGTCCTTCACACTTAGAGAATGATAACTCTAAAGCCTAGTTAGAACATACCACACAAGCCTTAATACACACACATTAGATTAAGTCACTACTTTCAATTTTATGTTAGGGCGATGCGTGATTTGATGTATATTTATTTTATGATGTATTATTGTAGACTGGATGTTAGGATATATGCTTCATAGACTAGATGTTAGGCCATGATTAGTCTAATTATATTATCAGCAGGAGGTTGTGCTAAAGGGGTGCTTAAAATAAATATAAATGCTCTCTTTTGCAGGTTGCTTAACTCTAAGCATAATCTAACTTAGGACAGGTGGACTTGGTTACCCATGCTAAGTCCAAATCATATATATAACTGCTTGGGTTATATGGTGTGTTTAGCTAACACTTATTTTGCTAGGTGTAGTTAGATTTACTCTTTCCATTTAAATTAATTTTGCCATTAAGAATTAGGATTATGGGGGATTAGGATGAGCAGTGGCTAGAAGGCTTTATCTTGGAAGGCCCTATGATGCCTTTAAAGTAAGCAAACCCAAATGAAGTAATGGAGGAGGTATGAAAAAAGAAGATGAAGACCTCCATAGCATGTATTCATCCTTAATTGTAATTAAATTTTTGTAATCCGGGTTGTATAAGGGTAGAGCTCGGCTACCCATTTTTCTTTTCGGGTTGTACGAAAATACTCGACCGTACTGGGCTTTTATTCTTTTGTGTTAGCTATAAAATATTTGATGTTTTTTGCATTAGAAATGACATGCCTTTTCATAATTTCTTTATGATTTATGTTTGTTGTATGACCTGGATGTGATTAGGCTCTCATGGAATAATAAATTTTCTACCCAACTATAATGTGTAGTTCAATTTCTAAATAACTCATAATCTCACCATAAAGCCTAGGCATTAAATCAAGATAATTAAAAGATTTAGCAACCCCTTAGCTGAATGTTGTATGCCAAATATCATACATACATCTTCTACCACTCTTGTAAAATGAAGGCCCCCATTCTTGCACGCATGGGAACCATTTAACTTATAAAAGTAACTCCTACTGACAAGGCTTCACCCTCTTCTTTCTTGATTTGGCCCATAACCTACTTCATCATGCATTTAGGCATATAAAAATCCTATGACCTATGTCAAAATGAAGTGTAAAATACAAATAAAATTTAAAAGGATTTGCATTAGACTAAGTCATTACTCATACCACTCATGCTCTAGTCTCTTTAGGGAGTGGGTTTAAAGACTTTAGTCTCTTTCTAAATGATAACAACCTAACTATCTTGCAAAACATATGACTTGACCACATATTTTTAAAGCGTAGGAGGAGTTAGGTCCACTCTAAAGGTAAGTCCAATGGGTGGTTTGTTCTCTCTTATAGAGGTAAACTATATACCCATCTTCGCTTAGATTTAGGACACATTTTGGTTCTTTCCAAAGCTCCCTAGATTTAGGATATGAGGTAGCTATTTCCTTCGAGTCATAAGCTTAAATCCTCACCTCTTAAGCATTTTCACAACCTTGTGTTGTGGGATTATAAGTCATAGCCTTCTAATAAATTTTAACTCAAATACATAATTCTCTTTAATTTCAACTATATGATACGTTGGAATGCTCACTAGGTTTCCTAGTATCATGAGCATTCCCTACTAATCTCCCTTTATCTTTGATAATAAGTCTCTCCTTTTGATCTATCCCAATTGATTTTCCAAACACAACCAATTTATTGATAGTTCTATCTTTGAAATCTTTGGAAACAATATTTGCCTACTTTAATCGAGAGTATTCTTAAGGAACTCACCTTCCTTAGGATGTAATGAACTATGGGGGCTTTCCCCAATAGGAAACTTTAGATCCCGGTTTAAATAAACCCTGCTTTATTTATCCATATAAAGTAGGGGGAAAATCTCTGGTATATTCGAAGACCCATCTTGCCTTAGGAGTCTTTATTAGGTGATTAAGTCCATTGTAGGGTGGTGATTTCTATTTTTTCTAGATAGTACACAATTCCTTAATGTCATACCCGATCACATCAATAAGTACACTCTCAAATCTATGTGGTGTCCCCCATACGCATAATCGAAAATAAAAACCACATATTTTTTTGGAGACTTCATTGGGGATGATTCCTCTCTCATCTCTAATAGACAATTATTGTCTCCAAGCATCAATAGTGGACTTGTATTTCATATGAGTCCAAGACTATCTTTCCTTCTATTGGCAATTAGCTTATTTCATTCTTAAGCAAAGCTAGCCATCATCCTCTAGGTTTTAGGACCTAACTCCTTGAAGGTCTTAAAACCCCTATTATCTCCCAATAGGTAAAAGATAAAATTAACTAATAAAAAGAGATGACTAAAATTTAGAATCTCTTTACCACTAGCTTGGTGAGGCAAGGTTCATCTTATATTTAAGTAAATACACTCTTTCTCAAAATGTCACTTTCCAAAAACACTTATTAAAATTCACATAACAAAAGATCTTGCACAAAATTTATAAGAAACTTTCAAAAAGAACAAAACTCATATAACCAAATCTCATATAATAATCCCCATGATTATTACATGGAGGTTCTTCTCAAAATCAAAATCAAAATCAATTTTTTCAAAAAGCAACTTTTTGAAAATAGTTATCTCTATTCAACATACCCAAGTTTGTTAAATGAAGATCCTATCTTCAAATAAAATCATAACATAAAATTGAAACTCTGCTTAACATATTTCACATATGTTAGAGTTAGATTTTCTCTCTTTTTCAAAAGCACTTTTTTGAAAATAGTTAACTCCATTCAGCATACTCAAATTTGTTGAATGAAGATTCTATTTTCAAATAAAATCATAGCATAAAATTGAAACTCCGCTTAATATATTTCACATATGCTAGAGTTAGAGTTTCCCTAATTTTAAAAAGCACATTTTTGAAAATAGTTATTTCCATTCAACATACTCAAATTTGTTGAATGAAGATTCTATTTTCGAATGAAATCATAGCATAAAATTAAAACTCCACTTAACATATTTCACATATGCTAAGGTTGGAATTTCCCTCTTTTCCAAAAGCACACTTCTAAAAATGACCACCTCCATTCAACATTTATAAGAAACTTTCAAAAAGTAAAAAACTCATATAACCAAATCTCATATAATAATCCCCATGATTGTTACATGGAGGTTCTTCTCAAAATCAAAATCAAAATCAATTTTTTCAAAAAGTAACTTTTTGAAAATAGTTATCTCTATTCAACATACCCAAGTTTGTTGAATGAAGATCCTATCTTCAAATAAAATCATAGCATAAAATTGAAACTCCGCTTAACATATTTCACATATGTTAGAGTTGGATTTTCCCTCTTTTTCAAAAGCACTTTTTTTGAAAATAGTTAACTCCATTCAACATACTCAAATTTGTTGAATGAAGATTCTATTTTCAAATAAAATCATAGCATAAAATTGAAACTCCGCTTAATATATTTCACATATGCTAGAGTTAGAGTTTCCCTCTTTTTCAAAAGCACATTTCTGAAAATAGTTATCTCCATTCAACATACTCAAATTTGTTGAATGAAGATTCTATTTTCAAATGAAATCATATCATAGAATTAAAACTCCACTTAACATATTTCACATATGCTAAGGTTGGAATTTCCCTCTTTTCCAAAAGCACACTTCTGAAAAGGACCACCTCCATTCAACATGCTCAAATTTGTTGAATGAAGATTCTATTTTCAAATAAAATTATAGCATAAAATTGAAATTCCACTTAACATATTTTAGATATGCTAAAGTTGGAGTTTCCCTCTTTTTTAAAAGCATGCTTTTGAAAATGACCACCTCCATTTAACATACTCAAATTTGTTGAATGAAGATCCTATCTTTAAATATAACCATAGCATAAAATTGAAACTCCATTTAACATATTTCACATATACTAGAGTTGGAGTTTCTTTCTTTTTCAAAAGCACACTTTTGAAGATAACCACCTCCATTCAACATACTCAAATTTGTTGAATGAAGATCCTATCTTCAAATAAAATCATAGCATGAAATTGAAACTCCACTTAACATATTTCACATATGCTAGAGTTGAATTATCTCTCTTTTCAAAAGTAAGAAATCGTACACATAAAATCAAGAAATATTTTGTACTCTATTTGATGTACCCAAATTTGTCAAATGAGAGTCCCATTTTCGAAATTCACAAAATACAAATTGAACTCTATTTAACATACCCAAATTTGTTAAATAGATTTTCCCTCTTCCAAACAAATCATACTCACATTCGATTCCTATCAACATGCCAAATTTGTTAAGTAAGAATCTTATTTTCAAATCATATCACATTTGGCTCCCACTTAACATACCAAATTTGTTAAGTGAGAGTCTCATTTTCAAAACACAAATTATAATCACACTTGGTTCCTACTTAATATACCAAATTTGTTAACTAAGAGTCTCATTTTCAAAAATCATGTCACATTTGATTCTTACTTAACATACCAAATTTTTTAAGTAAGAGTCTCATTTTCAAAAAAAATCATATCATATTTGATTCCCACTTAACATACCAAATTTGTTAAGTGTCCCACTTTCAAAATAATAAATCAAAACATATTTGGCTTCCACTTAACATACCAAATTTGTTAAGTGGGAGTCTCATTTTCAAAAATAAACAAACATAAATCATAATCACAATTGGCTCCCACTTAACATACCAAATTTGTTAAGTGAGAGCCTTATTTTTAAACACATATCAAACAAATTTGGCCTCTGCTTAACATACCAAATTTTTTAAGTAAGAAGCCTTATTCTCAAATCAACATATATCACAAGCAAAGATACTTTAACAAAATCCTTAAACATATAATCAAAACCTCTTCTTAGCATACCTAAATTTGCTAAGTAAAGGTTCTTTCAAATCAAAATTTTTAAATAAGATACATGACACAAACATCTTTAAAAAGTCTCTCCAAAATTTTGAACCCCACCCAACCTACTTAAATAGGTTGAGTGTGGGTTCTAAATCAAAATCATATGGCAAAGTCTCCCCTCAAAATACCAAAAATCTCTCCAAAATTCAATGAACCCCATTTAGCATATTGTGGGTGAAAAAATTTATAAGGGAATTCACCATCAATCAATCAATCTCCTCCCTCTTCCTCCTTTTTATTCATTCTTCTTGTCTTCATCCCTCTCGGAAAGAAAGATGAAGACAAAAAGAAAGAAAAGGTCAAGAAGAGAGGGAAAATTCAATATGATGATGATTGCTTCTTTCTTTAGATGGACACCACATATAATCGCAAGTGTAATTTTTATGGTGATCAGGTATGTCATCGAGGGAAGGGTGTACTATCTTGAAGGATAGAAGTCACCACCCTACAATGGACCTAATCACCTAAATAAGGACTCTTAAGGACTTATGGGTTTGCAGGATGATGTACTAGAGATTCTTTCCCTACTTTATATGAAAAAGTAAAGCATGGTTTATTTTTTTTATCAGGTTCGTTAAGTTTCCTATGATGGCAAGCCCCCATAATTAATTACATTCTAAGGAATGAGGATTCTTAGATACTCTTAATTAAGGTAAATGATAGTTATCACCAAAGATTTTAATAGGTAGTACTATCAATTGATTAGTTTATTTTAGAAGATCAAGTGAATTGATCAAAGAGAGAGAGAGTTATTAATTAGGAAATATTTTAAATTTGTCAGATTTATTTATTTAATTGAATTTGTGGCTTATGATTCCACAACACAAGATTATGGAAATCCCTAAGAGGTGAGGATTTATACTTAGGGCCCATAAAAGGGGAAAAGCAACCACCGAACCTAAATCTAGAGGGCTTTGGTGAGGGCCGAAAGCACCTAAATATAAGGTAAAAAATGGATATTTTATTTGCCTCCATAAGAGAGGATGAACCACCCGACTGCTTGGACTTACAATTGCCTGGGGGTGGCGGCCAACTAACTCCTCCTACAGTTTTAAATTCATGTAGGCAAGTCTTATGCTTTATGCAAGATAGCAAGATTTTTATTTATTTAGAAAGAGTCTAAGTCCTTAAACTCACTCCCTAAGAGACTAGATCATGTAAGGGCATGAAAAATATCCAAGATCTAATGTAAATCATATTACATTTTAATTTTTGTTCATTTTGGACAATCATTTGACTTAGGCTTATAAGATTTATATGCTTAATGCATGAGAAAGATTATGGGCTAAAATCAGTGAGAAGGGAGGAGGTGTGTTTCCACCATGGCTCTCAAAGGTCAAGTGAAGTTTCTCTGAAAAAGGTGAAAGCCCTCCAATCAAGAGTGAAATAAGATACTTTTTTATGCATGATGTTATAAAAAAATACTCATCCAGCTAAGGGGTTGCTAATTCTTTTATCTTGACTTTTAACCTAAGTTTTAAATGAGGTTATGAGTTCTTTATTTTTAATTTTGAGTTGATTAATTTGGTAAAAGATTTATTTTTTTTCTAAGAGCCTAATCCACGTCCAGGCCATACATAAAGCAAGGAAGAAACTAGGAAAATATGTCATCTTAATGCACAAGCTGAATAAATCATCAATCAATTTATAAAGTTAACACAAAAGAATAAAAGGCCATTTATGGTCAAGCACCATCGTACAAACCTGAGAACAAATTAGGTAGCCGAGCTCTACCCTTATACAACCCGGACTACAAGTGAATTACAAAATGGAATTCATATTATGAGGGTCTTCATTCTTCTTTTTTTCTTTCTTCTTTCGCCTTTTGGTTCCTTCTTTTTGATGGTTAGAATATGGTTGCTCCAAAGGCATCACATGATGCATAAAATAAAATATTATGACAAATGTTCATCCTAATCCCCCATAACAATCATTCCAAAAATTAGAATTTGCCAAATTTACATGAAAAGGAAAAGTAAAGTCTAACTAACACCTACAAAACAGAGATTAGCTAAACCAATAATACAAATCTCAAGCATGTATATTAGACTTAGCACCCCACACATGGGTGACTAAGTCCACCTAGCCTATTATGCTTAGGGGTATAAGCACCTGCACAACAAAAACATTTATGTTTTTATTACAACACCCCTTAAGCATAATCCCCTGTAAAAAATAATGATTAGACTACATCGTCCTACCATTCATTCTACACACATTCACCCTAACATCCAAACTATAATATATATCACAAAATAAAATCGAACATCAAATCATGCACCGCCCTAACCTAAATCTAGAAGTGGAGACTTAATCTAATGTGCGTACTTTAAAAGGTTTATGTGGTATGCTTAACTATAGCTTTAGGGTTTGTTTTTTCTAAGTGTGAAAGTGTTCAACTTAGAGGTTGGTTTCATTTAAGTTATTTTATTGATTTGGGTTGATTTTATTTTGTATTTTTTGATTTGGTTTAAGTGAATCCTACTTAATTACTAAGTTATAAAGAGAAGATGACTTCTCTTTCCTTCCCTACCTTAAGTAACTTCTAAAGTAGATTCAAGTTTAGTTTTATTTAGTAAATATATTATTATATGTTTTAATTAATCCTAAGTTTAGATGGACTCTAAACAAACCTATCCAAAAAGAAAGGCATTTTAAGATTAAGTGAATTAAGATCATAAAACACACATGACTTCATTTCTTCCCCAGCATGTATAACATGCATATGAATAAATCCTAAGCATATCTATACATACAAATGGAAATGTTTAGCATACTTTATGATGAATGCTAGATGAGTTTCTTAAGAAAATTTGAATGCTTTATGATACATGATTTTCATTAAGTAGAAAAGAGATTTTCTTATTTCAATTTCACATGCACACATGTATGTATGAAAGGCATAAGTGAGTACGGTGCCATTATTAACCAGGGGTGTAAGGTATAAAACCTACTTAGGACTACTTAAAGCCTCGCAATCTTAGGATTGTCCAGTCTAATATGCCACTTTCCTTAAATACAAACACACGCACAAAAAAAATGAATGGAAAAGAAAAATGCAAAAAAGTTTGTATTTGTTTATTTGTTTTATTTATGCAATTTATATGTACAAGTGTAGATACCCTTCTTAAGTAATAGCATATGAATGAATAGGAAATGGAATTAGGCAAGTGTTAAGTTCTTTTCAAATGAACCAAACACTTTACCAAATCCTATTCAAAACTATACTAAAAGAGGGGAGAAGGAGAACTACACTAAGCACATCCTTATATTTTACTCACATGCAAGCTTATAAATAAACATATAAGTAGCACACTTTTAGTTTTGATAATTGATTCATATATTTTAAAAATAATTTGAATTTAATAGTGATATTAGCCACTCATACTTCTATTTTAGCCAAAACATGCAATTTGACATAAAAGAAACATTTCATTTTCAATTTGATTTTTTAAAAAAAAATGGTATGAATGCATGAAATCCATATGGCATACATATTTAGCATGTTGGGAAGGAACTAAAATGATAAAAGCATGTAAACACATTCACCCTAATTAATTCCCAAAGACAATCTTATGAAAATAAGAAAGCTTAAAGTAAATCAAATTATTTTTAAAGATGGTTTGATTTTGTCTTGAGTTTGATTTAATTTGAGAAATGTGAGGTGAGTTTGATGTCCTTAATCCATTCCCACATAGGTTTGTTATTTTAGTTTAATTGTTAGATGATTAGATCAATTTTATGGTTTGTTTAGGTTAAGGTATGAATTTAGCATGTTGATTATCCCTTACCTATACCACCTTAGCATAACTAACCAAATAATTATGAGCCAATGAGATGACATAAAATCTCACAAGGAATTTAAATTTTTAATGCATCTAGAAAGAAAGGGGCCTAATGCAATTTGGCTCATGATTAATGATTAATTAAACTAAGGGGTTTACCTTAAGTAATTTCATAACCCCTCTCACACATGTGAGTTGGGTTTTGATTTCCTTAATGTACTTAAGCTCTTGAACACCTAAGCATCTACCTAAGATGGATTAATTAAGTTCTTGAAGGTTTTAGAATTTTATGAAATTAATTAAGGGGGTAATTAGTGAATTAACCCTTAATTAAGGTTGGATTAAGGAAGGAAAAGGGGGTTTAAGAAATATCTTAAAGAGAGTATCCCAAAATTATTCCTTAAACCTTATATTCACTTAATAAAAGCTTAATTGACTCAATGAGAGGGTTAAACCACTAATTATGCTCTTAATTAAGATTAATTACATAAAGGGGGTAATTAGGAATTAATCAAACAATTCCTCTAATTAAACCACCAATAAATCCCAAGAAAATTAGGGGAGGCAGGAGTCATCCCACTAATCATGCTTAAGAAGTTTGGATTTAATCAGTGGTGTAATTAAGAGGTAATTAGCAAATTAACATTCCCAATAAAACCTAAATGCAGAGAAAAGAACTATTCAAAATTAATTAAAATTAATTTTAGAATATTTTATGTTCAATTATCTTTCAAATGCAATTTATTTCATATTTTTTGATTTTTCTACGCTTAGATATGAATTTAGGAAGGTTTGGTTATTAATGAAATCATTTAAAACTCTAATTATATTATTAATCTCGTCAGCGCCACGTGTGCCACTGACGCGACATGCGCTTTCAACATGGCATGGCAGGATTGGATAATAAAGTTATCACATCATAGACCGCATAGTATACGCTTTTCCTTAGATCAAGGATCCACGACTGAGATTAAAGCCGCGGATCAGAGGGGTAATTTTGGGATGCTATGTGTCTTAATCTCGATTGTCCCTCTAAAATGCACGGATGGACGGCCAGAGATTAATCCCTGTAATTCTCTACGGGAAAGAAGGTTCGTCTATGTTCTAGCCCATGATCCGAGGTCGATTGAGCTCGAATTGGGCTAAAATTTAGCCCACACCTTCATCATGCATTGTAGATCTTATCTAATGGCTAAAATCCCATGGGATTAAACTTTCTTTCCCAAAGCTCCACACTATAGCTAGATTAAGCTCGAAAAAATGGTTTACCTTGCCAGAGGTGATCACCGACGCTCGATTCCCTTGGAGAAGCTTCATCTAGTTGAGACGAAGCTTTGCTGAGAGTTTGAGCTCTTGAGATTGAGTGGTTGACCATTAAACTCAATATGGTGTGGAGCTTTGTGAAAGAAATTTTGATCCCATGGAATTTTGACCATTAGATGTGCTTGCCATTAGGTTTAGATGGTGTGGGTTGAGTTTCAATCCAATCTGAGTTCGATCGAGCTCAGACCTTCCCTTTGAAGTGGATGATCTCCATTTCTCCACAGGGATGATCCCTGGCCGTCCATCCATGTGTTTTGGATGGACGGGCAAGATTAAATCACATTTCAGAATTAATTTAATCTACTATGAATGGCGGCTTTAATCGGACGACTGAGGCAAAAGCGCATAGCACCGCCACCACATGGTGCTACGACATGATGTTTAAGTGGCCGCTCAAAGCTTGCCGCATTAGCACATGCATGTCACGCTGTAGGATTAGGGAACTAATTAAGGTTTAAATAATTCCTAATTAATTACCTAAACTTTTAAAATTCATATCTCTACATAGAAACATCAAAAAAATATGAGGTAAATTGCCATTGAAAGATAATTCAACCTAGAATATTCTAAAATTGATTTTGATTGATTTTGAATACTTTTTTTTTTTCTCTGAATTTAGGTTTTAGTAGAAATCTTAATTTGCTGATTACCCTTTAATTAGTCCACTAATTATTCCCAAACCTCTTGAGTATATTTTGGGAGATGACTTCTGCCTCCCCTAATTTTCTTGGGATTTATTGGTAGCTTAATTGGAAAAATTGTGAGTTCATTTCCTAATTACCCCTTTAATGTAATTAAAGTTAATTAAGGGTTTGATTAGTGGTTTAATCCTTTATTGAAGTTGATTAAGGTCTACTTTAATGAATAGGAGGTTTATGGAATAATTTTGGGGCATTTCCCCTAAGCTATTCCTTAAACCCCCTTGCCTTCCTTAATCCTCTCTTAATTAAAGGGTAAATTCACTAATTACCCTTTTAATTAATTTCATAAAATTCTAAAACTTTCTAGAACTCAACTAATATATTTAGGGTAGGTGCTTAGGTGTTCAATAACCTAAGTAGCTTAAGGAAATCCAAATCCAACTCACATGTGTGAGAGGGTACATTAACCCCTTAGCTTAATTAATCCTTAATCATGAGCTAATTGCATTAGGTTCCTTTCT
Organism: Cymbidium sinense; assembly: GCA_021442155.1. Taxonomy (NCBI): domain Eukaryota; kingdom Viridiplantae; phylum Streptophyta; class Magnoliopsida; order Asparagales; family Orchidaceae; genus Cymbidium; species Cymbidium sinense. The sequence continues at coordinate 62,918,444 of CM038215.1, forward strand.
TTCCTAGGTGCATTGTTAATTTAAATTCCTGGTATGGTTTTATGTCATCTCATTGGCTCATCTCATATTATTATTCTAAGGTGGTGGTGTGTAAGGGTAATTAATACATTTAATTATGCCTTAACCTAACCAAAATATAAAAATAGATCTAATCACTTAAAAATTGAACAAAAATAATAAACACATGTGGAAATGGGTTAGGAATAGCAACTCACCTCACATTTCTCAAATTGAAATCAAACATAAAAGTAAACCAAAATGAAACAAAAATCACATTAAAATAAACTTTGATTTATTTTAAACATGCGAATTTCATAAGATTGTCTTTAGAAATTAATTAAGATGAATGTGTTCCAATGCTTTCATTACTTTAGTTCTTTCCCAACATGCTAAATATGTGTGTCATGTTATTTCATACATTCATGCTTTTCTAAAAAAAATGAATTAAAAATAAAAATATTTTCTTTATGTCAAATTGCATGTGTTGGCTAAAGTAAGAATATGAATGGCTATTATCACTATTAAATCCAAATTATTTTCAAAATCTATGAATCAATTATCAAAACTGAAAGTGTATTACATATGTCTTACTTATAAGCTTGCATGTGAGTAGAATATGAAGATGTGCTTAGTATAGTTTTCCTTCTTCTCTCCTTTGGTATAGTCTTGAATAGGATTTGGCAAAGTGTATAGTTCATTTAAAAAAGAACACAACACTTGCCTAAATTCCATTTCTTATTCATTCCTATGGAATGACTCAAGAAGGATATCTATACTTACACATATAAATTTCATAAACAAACCAACATAAAACAAATACAAATTTTTGCATCTTTATTTTCCTTTCTTTTCTTTTGTACACATGTTTGCATTTAAGGAAAGTGGTATATTAGTCTGGACAACCCCGGAGTTGTGAGGCTTTAAGTAGCCCTAAGTAGGTCTTCTACCTTACACTTATGCCTTTCTTACTTTCATGTGTGGATGTAAAAATTGGATAATAAACTCCTTTTCTACTTATTGAAAATCATGCATCATAAGCATTTAAATTTTCTTAAGTAAACATTACTTAGCATTCATCATAAATTGTGTTAAACATTCCCATTTGCATGTATAGATATACTTAGGACTCAGTCATACGCATGTTATATATGTTGGGAAGGAAATGAAGTGATGTGTGTTTTATGAATTTGGTTCACTTTATTTAATCTTAAAAATGTCTTTATTTTTGAATAGATTTGATTAAAGTTCATCTAAACTTAAGATTAATTAGAACATATAATAAGACATCCACTAAATGAAGCTAAGCTTTAACCTACTTTAGAAATTACTTAGGTTAGGGAAGGAAAGAGAAGTTCTCTTCTCTTCCCCTCTCTTTATAACTTAGTAATTAATTCTAGGATTCACTTGAACCCAACCAAAATATAAAATAAAATCAACCCAGAACAACAAAACCACTTAAATGAAACCACCTTCTAAGTTGAACATCTTCACACTTTTTGTTTTGTGATATATGTTTTAGTCTGGATGTTAGGGTGTATAATCATAGAATGAATGGTAGGATGATTTAGTCTAATATTATTTTCTGCAAGGGATTGTGCTTAAGGGGAGTTGTCATAAATAAAAATATAACTGCTTTTGCTGTGCATATGCTTATACCCCTAAGCATAATCCAGTAGGCCAGGTGGACTTAGTCACCCACGTGTTGGTGTTAAGTCCAATATACATGCTTGAGATTGTATGATTTATTTTAACTAATATCTATTTTGTAGGTGTTAGTTAGATTTCCATTTTTCTTTTTCATGTAAATTTTGTAATTAGGATTTTGGAATGATTGTTGTGGGGGATTAGGATAAGCATTGGTCATAAGATCTTATCTTATGTACCATGTGAAGCCTTGGAGCAACCACCTTTCAACCATCCAAAAGAAGGAACCAAAAGAAGAAAGAAGATAGAAGAAAAAAGAAAAAAGAAAGAAGAAAGAAGAAAAGAAGAATGAAGACCCTCATAACTGAATTCCTTACTTAATTGTATTTAATTCATTTGTAATCCAGGTTGTATAAGGGTAGAGCTCGGTTACTCAATTTCTTTTCGAATTTGTGCGGTGGTGCCCGACCATAATCAGCCTCTTATTCTTTTGTGATTAGCTTTATAAATTGATTGATGATTTGTTTAGCTTGTGTATTAAGGGGCATCCTTTTTCTAGTATATTCTTTGCTTTATGTATGGCATGGATGCGGATTAGGCTCTTAAGAAAAAATAAATGTTTTACAAAATTTAACAATTCAAAATTAAAATAAAGAACTCATAACCTCACTAAAAGCTTAGGCTAAAATCAATATAAAATAATTAGAAACCCCTTAGCTGGATGAGTATTTCTTTTACATGATGCACAAATGCATATTATTTTCACTCTTGATTGGAGGGCTTCCACCTTTGCCAAAGAAACTTGGCTTGACTTTTGAGAGCCATGGTGAAAACACACCTCCTCCCTTCTCACTGATTTTGGCCAATAATCTCATTTCTCATGCATTAGCATATGAATCCTATTACCGGAGTCAAAATGATAATCCAAAAATAAAAATAAAATAAAATTTGAATTGCATTAGATTTAGATCATTTGAAGCATACCCTTACATGATCTAGTCTCTTTAGGGAGTGAGGTTAAGGACTTAGTCTCTTTCTAAATAAATAACAGCCTGGTTATCTTGCATAAAACATATGACTTACTTACATGAATTTAAAATTAGGAGGAGTTAGTTGGCAGCCACCCCCAGGTTGTTGTAAGTCCAATGGGTGATTTGTCCTCTTGTGGAGGTAAAACCAAATACCCATTTTCACTTAGATTTAGGTGGCTTTTTTCGCCAAAGCTCCCTAGATTTAGGTTCTCAGGTTACTTCTCCATTTTGTGGGTCACAAGCATAAATCCTCACCTCTTAAGCATTTCCATGACTTTGTATCATGGAATTATAATCCCTAAATTTCTAATGAAAAATCAACTCAAACAAATTAAATCAGTTTCAAAAATATAAAGCCCAATCATAGGGTAGTTTGGGATGCTTACTAGGAAGTATCTTAAGCATCACTTATTTTCCCGATAAGAACTCCTTCTCTTGATTGATCCCACTTGACTTTCTAAAATAAACCAATCGATTGATAGTCCTACCTATTGAAATCTTGGAGACAATGATCATTTAATTAATCAAGAGTTTTCTAAGGAATCACCATTCTTAGGATGTAATTAACTATGGTATAGGGAACTTAATGAACGGTTTTAAAATAAACCCTACTTTACTTTTCCATATAAAGGGAAGAATCTGTACATCATTCAAGACCCATAAGTCCTTAGAGTCCTTATTTAGGTGATTAGGTCCATTGTAGGGTGGTGACTTCTATCTTTGAGATAGTACACATTTCCTCATGCCATACCCGATCACCCTAATAAGAACACTATGATCTATTTGGTGTCCATCTAAAGAAGGAAGCAATTATCATCATATTGAATTTTATCTCTTTCTTTCCTTTTCTGTTTATCTTTCTTTCGAGAGGGATGAAGATAGTGAAGAATTCAAGGAAGGAGAGATTTATTGATGATGGTGAATGCTCAATTCAAAATTTTAATTTTTTTTCACCCACAAATTCTTCTGGCGACTTCGCTGGGGATGGTTCCTCTCTCCATCTTTGGTAAATGATTGTTGTCCCTAAATATTGATAGTGGGTTTGTACTTTGGTATGAATCTGAGACTATCTTTCATTACGTTGGAACTTAGCTTATTTCATTCTTAAGTTAAGCTAGCCAACATCTTTAGGTTTTAGGACCTCACCCTGTGTTGGTCCTAAAACCCATCTTGGTTTCTCCAATGGGTAAAAATAAAAATCTCCAATAAAAAGAAAACGTTTAAATACTTCCTCCTTACCATCCCTATGATAAGGAAAGTTTCATTCTAAAATAATAAAAATAAAATAAAATTTTTCATAAAAAACCTTGCTTTTCAAAAAGTACCTTTTCAAAAATGCACATAATAAAATATTTTCAACAAAAATTTTCTTAAATCACCCTCATCTAACAATTCTAATAATTGATACATGTAGGAATCTTCAAAAATAAAACCATGAAAGTAATTTTACTTTTCAAAATGGTACAAAGATGAAATTCCACTTAATTTTGAATGAAGATTTCATTTCAAATTTGAGTATGCTAAATGAAATTTCAAAATCATTTAAAAAAAATTTTGTGTTTGAATTTGGAGACTTCATTTTAGCAAATTTGAACAATAAATGAAGTTTCAAATGTTTTCAAAATTTTTGAATTTGGAGGCTTCATTCAAATTGAGGATAAATGAAGTTCCAAATGTGTTTGAAAAAATTTTTGGTTTTGAATTTGAGACCCACTTAGCAAATTTGAATATGCTAAATAAAAAAGTACAAAATGTGTTTGAAAAAAATTTGTTTTGATTGGAGACTTCATTTCAAATTTGAGTATGCTAAATGAAGTTCAAATGTGTTTTAATTTTGAAATGTGATGGTTAAGTTTCATTCAGAAGACTCCATCAACAAATTTTATGAAAAAGTCAATCTTTTGTAATGTGAAAATTTTGCTTATGTGTGATTATTCTTTTGAAAAAAATTCAACTTAATCATATATGGAATATTTTAAGATTTTCAAATATTTTTATTTGGGAATAAAATCTTCATTCAATAAATTTGTATATTGAATGGAGATATTTATATTCTTTAAAAAATTATTTTGTTTAGAACTTCCATTCAATAAGTATTATTTGAATGGAAACATATTGCTTTTTTATTATTTTATTTTTTTGAAAATGAGTCTCCACCAATAATTTATATTGAATTTTTCATACTCTTTTATAAAATATGAAGTCCCAAAACACAAAATGTATTAGTGGAAGTTTCAAAGTGATTTTGTTTGAAAAATATCCATTCAAAAAATTGAATGAAACCCATCTTCAAATTTTTGTGCTTTTGAAATTTAGAAATGTTAAATGAAGTTTCATCAAAATGAATTTGAAAGAAATTCAAACTTTTTTTAAAATTTTAAAATTGTAATTTTATTAATCAAAAAAAAAAAAAAAGGAAACACATTAGGATTTCTTTAACATACCCAAATTTGCTAAGGATCCTACTTTTGAAAAAATTGAAATATCCAAAACAAATGAACACTTTGGGATCTTCTTAGCATACTCAAATTTTGTTAAGAATCCTATTTTTAAAAATCAAACAAAACACACTTGGGTTCTTCACTTAGAATACTTAAATTTGCTAAGTGGGAATTCCAATTTTCAAAATCAAACAAAAATTCACAAAAAAAACAATTATTTTCAAATACTTCACTTAGCATACCCAAATTTGCTAAGTAAAATTTTAAAACACCAAATCAAAAAATAATAATTAAATAAATAATTAATTAATTAAAAACCAATTGACCCTTACTTTAACATACCCAAATTTATTAAAGGAAAGGGTCCTCAAATAAAAATCTAAGTTCAAACATGAACCTATGGAAGCATCCTTCTAAAAATATTTGTATCCAACTTTCAACATACCCAAATTTATTGAAGTTGGATTTATATTCAAAAATTCCTATTCCCAATCAAATTTCTAAATCTTCTTTAATCCATTTGAACCGCACTTAACACTTCCAAGATGTTGGATGTGGATTCAAATTCTAAATTCAAAATCAGAAATCAACAAAAATAGAAACCTAATCCAAGCTTATTTTATACATTGCAGATTCTCAACATCAGTCAGAGTTACAGCTACAGTTCAGTCCTTCAATTTTTAGTTGATTAGAAATGACAAGCTCACAGAAGTTTGTGTTCACTTTCCCATACGGCATGGACTTGGCCTTGAATCAAGCCAATCTCTCTCGAGCTGATCATACCCACCTTATCCATTTTATAGGATTTGGGAGTGAGGATCACCGTGAGGGCACTCCCCTCACATGCTAGTAGACTGCGGGTGGCGTAAGCCATCTAGATGACACCCTCATATTCGACATCCTCATTAAAGAGGAAAGTAGGGCGTCACCAGCAAGTGATAAGGATAGTGCATGCCCTATGGTTTCCCATGCTGCCCCAATAAGGGCTAGCACCCACTCTTTGGCACCCTCTAAGGGTAAGGCTCCTCTGATTCTAAAGATTGCCTCCACAGCCTTTAAGGTTGGGTCTAGTTCTTATTGTACTCATCCTACCCGGACATAGAGGAGAAATAAAATTTGCATGATTAAGCGGTATCACACTAGGATTTTCAAGGAGATGGAGGCCGCTACACAGTCAGTAGTAGAGGAGGTACCTACTTTGATCACCCCGTTACAACAACCATTTCATCCTCTCTCGGGATAGAGGATGCTAGGAGGATTCATCACTTCACCTCCACTGGTTCAGACATCTCGCCATCTGTGAAAGGGAGGTCATGCTAGCCTCCAATCAGTCTATGCTGGCGTGAGCTTATGGACGCGAGTCCAGAGCTCAATTTGATTTGAGATCCATCATCCCCAGTGGGGAAACATCTTCACGGTGAGAGGGGACCGCAGATGTTCATATCATCACTAGTAGGGAGAGGGAGGTTCGCCAGCATCGACTCATCATTTTCATGCTACCTATGCTACCATAGACAACATCTTACTTATGGACCAATCATCATGAGAGATAGCTCTCAGAGAGAGTCGATGGTGTCTCCACCACACCGCTCTACCCCTCATTTACCATCACCAGTTCGTGTCACAGCATCTCCAATTCCACTAAAGGTCATGAAGGCCATATCCGAGGAGAAGCGTACCCCATTGGTGATCTGACTACGACTGAGGGATCCTACTCCATCTACACCACCTACTGTGGCGAGGCCGAGCTCTCCTGGTCGACCTTTTGCCCTAGTGGTAGTGTAGAGGGAGTGGCACCTCAACCATAAGGTGGTCATCCCTTCACCTCCACCTCCAGATATGGAGATGGTGACTATTATAGATAGAGAGATGACACCGCACACCATGATAGTAGGAACCTCCTAGGAGTGTCACCCCTTTAGAGTTAATGATAGTAGAGTGCATCTCTTCTAGTGAGTACCTCAGGATTGATTCCAATAGTAGGAGGTCTCTGGCTCCTCAAGCAGATGATCACACCGAAAAATCATTTATTCCTATCCAGATTGATCATTCTCTTGAGGAGATAGTAGCACATTATCTTGTAGAGAAGAGAAAATCTTGGGGTATGACTGGTCAGATGAGGAGAAGATTAGCTTTGATCCCAATGAATATGATTTATTGAGAAGAGTCTGATGGTGATACTGGGATCCTCCTGAGCAGAGCCATGGAAGGTGATGAGGTTGATCGTGAAGACACACCGCCCAACACACTCAATAGTTAAAGAAAGATGAGTAAATAGATATGATGGTAGGCGCTTGAGGACTTGTTAGAGTTTCAGTTTTAAAAATAAAGCTCATCCTACTACAATGATATTCACCGTTAGTGCATGTCTTGGACCCAAGACCTTACCTCCCATTGAGCAAGGTAGCACTAGCATGTATAGAAGGTAGTGGAAAGTACCTCCATACAAGAAAGACATCGATCTATTGAGCAACAAGTGAAGGAAGCATTGCCGGGAGGATCATCAGCCAAAGGGTAGACCTACCGAGAGGAATTTGATGCAATCCAATATCCCAAGGGTTTCATGCCCCTTCCTTCAAGAGCTTTGATGGCAAGGAAACCCAAGGCAACATATTAACATTTTAGAACCGCTTGTTGTAATGCCGGGTAGTGACGCTTTGTTTTTTCTACCTCTTCATTAGTAGCCTAGTATAGCTTTGATTGGTATGAAACTTCCCAATATTTTAGTAAAAAGATATTTGCTGAGTTGGAGCAACTCTTTATCAAGAGGTTTGTTGGAGCTCAGCAAAGGGTTACTATTGGTGATCTCATTGTAGCACAACAACACCCAGGTGAGTCCCTTGTTGATTATATTCTATGAATAACTGAGTATGAAATGCGAGCTATCCGAACAACATGCCAAAGATTCTTTAAAGAATATTCATGGCCCGGTGCCTTCATGCTTAAGGGCTTCACTATCAAAATATTTGAGATGTTAATCAACAAGGTTGCTAGTCTACAAGGAGAGGCCAAACAGTTGCCTTTTCAAGATCAGCCAAAGCAAAGCACATAAGGTCTATGAGAAGAAGCCGAGTGACAAATATAAGGGAAGCAACTAGAGATCTGAGAGACCACGACCGAGCCTCTTCCACCTCTACCACCACCGGTAACCTCCCTACCGCCTCCACAAGAGCCTCCATGGCCGCCTCCTCTACTCACCATACCATTAGCAAAAGTGACACATACCCGCCCGTGTAATTATGGTCCACCTACTTTTAGATAAGCTTAACAAACCTTATTCATTTAAGAGGGAGGTAATCGAAGATCTTTAAGAATCTCTTAAAGAAGCTGATTTTAGCTACCAAACAAGAGACCTGAGGAAGTAGGCAAAAGTCATGATCCTAACTTTTTCCCCTACCACATATGCTAGGTCATGTTTTGAGGATTGCTTCACATTTAAGGACCGGCTTGAACATAGCTTCAAGATCTGTAAGTTATCCCAAAGGAATACCTTATGGAACAACCATCCGCCATTAGGTAATCCTTGGGATACATGTGATCCTTCCAAAACCAAAGAAGGTTGGGATATCTCCATTAAAACCTCTAAAAAAGATCATCATAAGATCAAGAAACTTTCTCTTGAGTCAGCTCAAACCTCCAACATCAAGGAAGGTTTGCAAGTTCTAGTGCCAACTCTGGAAAGGGGAGCCAACAAGAGTAGTAACAAGATGTCTGGATATCCCAATAGAGCAACCACCAGTCCAAGTCCGCCTACCGCTAGCTACCACATCAACGAGCACCTCTTCTACTTCAGTTAGCTCTTCCTCTTCTACTAGTAGAGCTCTTCTATCAATAGATAAGGGCATCAAATCTCTTACCCCACTCACTTTACTTGATTTCTACTTTGTACCTCCTATCAAATCCAAGAAATTGAAGAATAAAACTTGTTTGAATTACATTTTATGTCACTTATGATGGGTTATCTACTTCTATTCTTAATGATAACTCTTCAAGTTAAAATAACTATAACAATTCTAATCATCTTCTTTTTGGTTCAGAGTTAGATTTTCCCACTTTGAATACTACGGGTTCGCTTCTTGAGATAGACTTGGAATCATCCGATTCTGAGGGTTTCATAGGAGAAGCTCGTGAGCCTAATGTGCGTGTGTAGAACCTTCCATTACCTGCCACAAGAGATCACCAAAGTCAACCTCCATAGGGCAAGGTTCTACCTCAGGCACCTCCTCAAGATAGAGGGAAACAAGTCATTGTACAGAGGATCGAGAAGCCCCTCCAAGATGCTCCACCCTTGGATATGCTTGTGAGGATCACCAAGGTGGACTACAATGTCCTCTCATCTAAGAAATTTTCCATCTAAGCTAAGCATATAATGATGCCCTCATCTTATCCAAAGAGAGGGAATCATTAATCAAGGCTCCTTGATCTTGAAATATGCTTAGCTCACCACGCTATAGTGAGGAGGCACATTATACAAAAGCTCGGGATCACCTTCACAGATGAAGACCTTCTCTGGAGCACAACCTCTACATCATGACATGGACAAAGTTCTGACTTCAGAGTTCATTGATCGTGCATCGTGAACATTATGAGTCTAAAGACCTTGCCTATTTGAGGATGACATCTCCACACTGAGGAGATCGGATGATGTTGAGAGGATTCAATGAACAAGGTGAGGCTTTAGGTTCTAGTGTTACCTTTGGAGATAGGTGATTGGAAGACTCCAAGTTTTACATCATTGATTTGAATACTTATTCACTACTTTGTTTGGTAGGCCTTGGATACATCAGAATAAGATAATTCCATCCTCCCTCCATCCATCAAGTTCAAAAGGATGGGATTGAATATAGTGTCAATGGAGATGAAAAGCCATTTTCAGTTAGAGGTTGAGATTTATGAGGATGACCTACTATCTTCCTCAAAACACCCTTTCTCATGAACTTGGACAAAATTCAAATCAAAGTCAAAAGAAAAGAAAATGAAGAAAAGAAAAGAAAAGAAAAGAAAAGAAAAATGAAAATCCAAGTGAACAAGAAAGGGGAATTGAAGAAGAATATTATCACATTCCACACACAGTTCATTCCATCATATGGACATGTGGGTAGGATGACTCAACCTCCACCAGGCAGAGGCAGAGGCAGAAATAGAGGCAGTTCTAGAGGTGGAAGACCCCCTGGTTGGCCATCAGCCAACAGAGGTCATGTTCCAGTTCATAGGAGTACCCCTACTATTCACATAGACTTGGAATTTAACTCAGAGGATGAGTCTAATGTGATTAGTATACAAGCCAACCTCTCTCAGTGGGTTCCATTGGAGGTGACTTTCGATCCAGATGAAGACCAGCCTCCACAAAGCAAAGTATTCAATCAAATGCAAAAATTATTAGAAGAGCTGGAACCTTAGCTCTAACCTCACTTTCATCTCAAAAAGTTGAAGGTTTAGTAGTTAAGGAAGCCCCTAAGTCTTCCACATGAAAGTCAAGAGATTCTTTTGGGATCATCATCCTCAAGTCCAAGTTGATGTAGAACTTGAGGAGGATACATTTAAAGAATTAATGGAATTACCATTTGACTTTATACCTTGTGTTCATAATCTTATACGAAAGGTTTAGTTCCTCATACATGGTCCAGCAATGTCGAAAGTACTTTGAAAAGCTATGGAATAATACGCAGGGAAGCACAATCAAGAGACTAGATTCTGCATAAAGTGGGTCCAATGATGAAGATTACCGCTAGTTGTTACCAATCATTTAGAGTCCGATAGTTCTTTTCACACAACACCAACTCTTATGAGAATGTGTGTTTAGAAACCTCGATGATCGATGATCTCCAAATCAAAGATGCGCAAAATTTGAAGAGGAGATTCATTCAATAATTGACAAGCTTAAAGAAATCAACCTCGATGGAAGAAAATCCACACGCATACATCATCATGAATGAAGAAGAAACCAATGACTTAGTTAGCTATTGATGAAGTTTAAAGATTTCATGGAGTTATGAAGAGATGCTCGATTATCTCCACATAGCCACAAGCTAGCAATAGATCCTATACCCTATTAAGCAAGCTCCTAGATGCATGCGTTTAGAAATTAAATAATAGGTTATTTCAAGTCAAGAAACTAATCGATGCTGGTTTCATCAGGGAAGAAAAATACTCTACCTGGTTAGCCAATGTCATACCAATTAAGAAGAAGAATGATCAAATTCACATATGCGTTGATTTCAGGGACTTAAACAAGGCATGTCCTAAGGATGAGTTTCCTTCCTATACAGAAATTAATGGTGGACATCGCTCATCTCATGCTTTTCTCTTTCATGGATGGGTCATCTAGCTACAACCAAATCAAGATGTCTCAAGATGAAAGAAACACTTTTCAAACCCGATCAAAAATCTTTATATAGGGTCATGCCTTGGCCTTAAAATGCCGGTGCTACATACCAATGGGCCATGACTCGATCTTCAATGAACTCATCCATCATGTTGAGTGTTATGTTGATGATCTAGTAGTCAAGAGAAGAGAAAAGGAAGACCACCTCTTTGACTTGAGAGTAGTTTTTGAATGGTTAAGATAATATAACCTCAAAATGAATCCCCTGAAGTGTGCATTCAGAGTAGCTTCAGGAAATTCCTTGGGTTTGTTACATCGGGAATAGAAATAGATCCTAAAAGATCAAAGCTATCTTAGAAATGCCACCTCCTAAGAGTTTAACTCAACTCAGATCCTTCAAGGATGGTTGGAGTATCTAAGATGCTTTATCTCCAACCTATCGGAGATGCAAGCCATTTTCGCACTTATCAAAAGGATGCCAAGTTCAAGTGGGATGATAAGTGTCGCATGCCTTTGAAGACATCAAGTAGATTTGGTGAAGCCAGGTAGCCCTATGTGCCACTCATCCTCTACATCGCATTGATGACTCTCTTAGTGCCTGTTGGCCCAAGCCAATGAAGGGAAGGAGACACTCTCTACTACCGCCATCCGATCCTAAGCAACTATCCACCTATTGAGAAACATTGCCTAGCTTTGATCTTTGCATCTCAAAAGCTATGGCACTACATGCTTTCATAAGGTGAACTTGATCTCCAATAAATCCACTAGTATCTCATGACACGCCAACACTATCGATGTTTGGCATGATGGTCCATGATTCTCTCAGTTTGATATCACATTCATACTGTATAAAAGGACAAGAACTAAGATTTCTTAGCAACAGACACCCACTTCCGATTCTCCGCTTAGTGATGATCTCCGATGAACAAATCATGAACTTAGGGAGGTTAAACCACCGGAGATGTATTTTGATGGTGCTTCTTTCACAAAGGGAAGCACATGATCTATTCTCCAGGTGGGGTAGAATAGTCCTAACCAGACACATGTGATGAGATTCTCACTATCTTTCCAACCCTGCACCAACAATGAAGCAAGTATGAGGCTTTGATTATCTGAGTTAGCCATCACTAGTGTCAAGAGCATCAACATCTTTGGGATTCTCAATTGGTCATCAACCATTTCGTCTACAAGGTTCTCAAACCCAAGCTTCTCATTACCATGAGTATACCATGAAGTTGGCCCAAATTCAAGTCACCATCTACAAGGTTCCCCGTAGAGAATGCAGTAGATGCCAAACTTGCCAAAGAATTGGCATGTCCAAGATGAGTCCATTTCAATAAGGGTCCAAAATAGACAAGTCTATCCCTTATTGATGTTGAACTCATTTCTCTGAAGGGAGGTTGCCCAAAATGGACAAGGAGTTGATTGGAGGAAACCATTCATAGATTATTTGAACACCGGTAAACTACCTCAAGGAAAGTCACAAGGCCATCAGGTGAAACAGAGAGCTCTCTCCTATGCTCTTATTGATGGCACCTCTACCACGATCCTTTAAATGATGTTACATTAGACAAACATGAAGCTCATGATTATAACGAGGTACATTCGTCTATGAGCACATCAATCCGTCCAAGATGAAGATGAAGATGACTTGGATACTGGCCTCGATGACAGGATGGATGTAGCTAGAGATGCCATCGTGTTAGGTACGTGTGGTCCTCCACCAACCACCCAACATTCTACACTACATTGGCCTCATGGCCATTTGAGTGTTGGGGTACCGACATTGTGTCCAATTGATCCTCCTTCTTCCGGGGCATCGTTCATCTTACCATCGACTACTTTTCCAAGTGGGGAAGCAATCCTAAAAGAGGTCACTCAAAGATGTGCTTTAATTTTTTAGAACCATATCATATAGGTTTGGGTGCCTCAAATTATATCCGATAATGGTACGCATTCAAAAGCACCAAGATCAAGCTTTGAAGACATGGTATAGAGAGATACTCACCATCTACTACCCTAGAGCAAATGGCTTAGCGAAGCATTCAACAAAACTCTCATCCATATATTAAAGAAGACTTGATGACAACAAATGACAAAGGAATGAGTTGGTTGAAGCTTGTGGGCCTACCGCACCACATACCAAACTCCAACTCAATCACCATTTTCTTAGTGTATGGGTCTCAAGCTTCTACCTTTAGAAGTTCAACTCATCACTAAGGATAGCATTGGGTAGCAAGATCACTAGAGAATGCAAAGTTAGAAAGAGCTCAAGGTTTGGAGGAGAGTCGCTGCGTGCAGAATCTTGAGGTACAAGGCCAAAATGATTCAAGCTCACAACAAGCTAGTCCACCCTAGGTCTTTGAGTAGAGAACTTGTGTTAGTCCTAAGGAGACCAATTGTTGCCAAAAGATGGGAGGCAAGTTTGAACCCACTTGGGAAGGCCCCTATGTCATAGAGAAGGCCTACCAAGGAGGATCTTATCACTATTGATTGTAAAGGGGAACACCGATGCTTCCAATTAATGGGCTCTATCTAAAGAAATATTACCCATGAAATAAATCATGTTTGAAAATAATTCTATCAATCAACAAAATTGATTCCATTTCATCAAATCTTTTCTTTTCAAGTTGTTTTTTATCTGAATCTTCCATGACGTGTTTAGGTAGGTGTAAGAGTCCCCGGCATCTATCCCTCTTTCACAACACAAACACAATTTCCTGCTATTAGAATAGGTAAGAACCCAAGAGGCATCCTATTTGATTACAAATTAGGTGTAAGAACCCCAAGATCCTTTCTTAGTGGAAATTCTTTTGCCATCCGTGGCATCATTTCATCAAATCCCCAAGATGTGTAGGTGTAAGAGTCCCCTACATCCTATTCCTTTAACATGCAAAAATAAACACATATCTTTATCTCGAGCTTTGATGGGAGCAAGCCCTGTGGCACTCACTCATTAGTCGCTTTGTCCTGCATACTACCTCTCTAGTATGTCACCCCAGTGGTCATTTGTTAAAAGATGTCAGTCACCGTGCTTTCTTCTTAACTTGACCATTGCAAACCAACGAGCGCCTTGTTAGTATGGTAGACTTCACTACGCAGCCAGTAAGCTACCTCATGTTGATTTTATTTTAGAAGATGTGAGTCCCCATGCTTTTTTCTTGAACTAATCATTATGATCTAACTAGGTCAAGTATATTTGAGGTTTAGGATAAGTCCCCGAGGCCTTTCCTCTTGACTACTTTGATTGATATAAGTCCCCATTCACTCACCCTAGGTCTATGGCACCGTCAAGTAAAGATACTATCCCAACAATTAGTCTATAGAGGATGTGAGTCCCCAGCTTTCTTCCTTGATTGTTGCAAACCAGGCACCTTAGTTGATTTTCTCTATGTCGACATACTCACCCTGGTATACCACTCAGCAGATGTGAGTCCCCATTTCTCCTTGAGTTGGACCTAATACCTAGGATATATGACTAGCCATGTCATCTTCTCGTTTTTGGATTAAGCCCTTAGCCCCATCCCTCGCATTCTATTTGGATCACATCTTTGCAACCCCATTTAGACACTACCCGGTTACTTTTGGATTAGTCCCTTTCCTAGTAGCCACCCTGGTTGGAGAATTTTTTAGCTGATGCATTCTCCCTTGGTTCAATAAATTTGAGATAGCTCCTTCTCATCCTCAAAACGGGGTCCATTAAAATAAACTAAATAAAAAAAATATTCATTTGGATTAGAATTCAAGCTCAAAGGGCCCCTTTTCCAAGTAGCTCCTATTTTTAGCAATTATAGGAATTCTAAGATAGATAACAAATGTGTACCCCTTAAGTGGGTTCAATTTACCACAAAACTTAAGATGTACTATGATGCATTCTTTCTAGCATGATAAATCAAGCCTAGTCGATTATCCAAAGAAACCAATCTCCCTAGTGGTCTTTGTAGTGGAAGATGTGAATCCCTGAGTTTTCTTCCCTTAGATTGATCATTGCAAACTGAAAGGCACTACATTGGTCGGATAGTTCTCCCATTGGCCAAGAAGTTATTCCCTTTGGTTCAGTAAATTTGAGATAAATCTAGGCTGATATATGCTCCTTCTCAGTTTGATCCATCATAAACCAACGGAATCCATCAAAACAAATCTAAAAATAAAATTAATCTTATATCTTGAGTTGATTTAACCCCAAAGAATATTCAAGTCATCCCTAGTGGTTTGATTTGTTTTAAAGCAACGATCACCCCAATGGTCATGAAGATGTGAGTCCAGCTTTCCTTAAATTGATCATTGCAAATCAAAAGGCACTCCTTTGGTCAGATATTCCTACTATGTGGTTGGTGGACTACCCCATCGAATTAGTAAATCTGAGCTAGATCAAGGCCACCATGGTCCCTACTTAGTGTAGTCAATCACAAACCAATTGGATCCATCTAAATCAAAATAAACAAAATAAAAAATGAAATCTTGACTATCTTTGGAATCTAAGTCCCCAAAGGCATTCACTCAATAGTCGCCTAGTCTTTGATTCATTGCCTGTCAACTCCATCCCTACTTTGAAGGATAAGTCTACTATCCTTTCTTCCAGTTCTTGCACACCAAAAGGCATTCCTTTGGATAGTTCTATTTTGACTAGACTACCCCTTGATTATTAACTGAGATCAAGGCCATGGTCCTACTTAGTGCAACCCATCATAAACCAAGGATCCATCAAATCAAAAAAAATATAAAAAAACAAATCAACCAACCTCTGAGTCAAACAAATGAAACAAATTAAACCATCTTCCCCAATAACCATTAAGTAAAATGTGCAAACTCAATAATCAATCAATCTACAAATTTGTTTCTGCTTCTCCCGGAGATGCAAATCTTTCTAATCCCCGGATCTGTAAATTCTAATCCTCATTTCTAACCTTGGATGACTTGAACTGCTCCTAGTGGAGAGTTCATTTCTATCCTAGAGTAAAAAAACATCTCAATCATAATAACAAATTGAAACAACAAATTCAACCCTCTTCCGAAAACTTAATTAAACAAATTTCTCTCTCTCAGTGAGAAATCAAATCAAACCTCTCATCCCTTGTGGATGACTTGAACTCGCTTCCCAATGGAAGGTTCACACTTATCCTAGTGGATTTCTCCCTCTTATGAACATAAGTAGAGTCACATTGCACTAAGCTGGATTCTTCTACACCTTGGGGTTAGATAGATTGTTTTAGTGCTTGTGATCACATTGTTGATCATTTGTCAACAATACATGTTGTCACCACACCACACCTATTGCCCTTTGTTGACCTCATTAGAATGAGCTCTCAACCCCTCCATCTTAGACATAGGACCTCTTAGACTTTAAGAGATCCTTAGTCTTAAGACACATCTAGTGATTAGGTGGACACTCAACCTATCCCTAGAGACTTAGAGTTAGCCATAGGAATAGGTCATTGGGTGTTAGGAAAATTTTTCTACCCTTAGCTTGAACCACTCTCACCTTCCTTCCTTCAAATCAAACTCAAATCAATCTTATTTGATTTTCTCAAACTCAAATCAATATGATTGAAATCCATGATTGAAACCCATGATCACCCAAATTCAAATTCAAAATCTTTCCTAAGTCCTTTGATCTTCTCTTAAGGACTTAGCTTCAAATCAAATCAAAATTCAAACTCATGAGATTTTCTCATAACTCATTTATATTCACATATATAAATGAAATATAAATTCAAATCATTCAAATCAAAATCCAAAATTCAAATTCAATTCAAAATCCTTCTAAGTCCTTAATTTCTCTTAAGGACTTAGCCTAAATCAAATCAAATCAAATTCATGAAATTTTTCATAACTCATTTATATTCTCATTTATATTCACATATATAAATGAAATATAAATTCAAATCAATCAAACCAAATTCAAAAAAATCAAATTAAATCCAAAATTTTCCTAAGTCCTTTAATTCCTTTTAAGGACTTAATAAATCATCAAATCAAATCACTTCAAATCCTTGAAATTTTCTCATAATCTATTTATATTCTCATTTATATTCATATATAAATGAAATATAAATTCAAACAATCAAAACCAATTTCAAAAAAAAACTCAAACTCAATCAAAATCCAACCTAAGCCTTTCAAGTCAAAATCTTGAACTTAGCCAACTTCAAATCAAGCCAAACTTGATTTTCTTCATGATTCAATCAATCCTACAATCATGAATCCAAATATAAATACAAACTTCAATCACAATCAAAACTCTCAAAAAATCAAACCCCAAATCCATTCATGTTCTTCCTTTGAATATGAAATTGTCAAATGGGTCAAACCCAAGTGGCTTCAAACCACTTCTAAATGGATTTATATTTCAATCATAAGTCCATATACAAGTTCAATCAAACTCAGATCAAGCTTTGACCAAGCCATTTGACCCACTTAGGCTCACTTGACCCAAAGTGACCTAAAGTACCCTTATGAGCCAAATTCTAATCCTAACCAAATTGGATTGAATCAAACTCACCTATGCCTCTCATCATCAACAATCATCATGATATGATCAATCAATCAAATTGGGTCAAACTAAGTCAAACCTAAGGGCTGACCAAGTCAACACTTAACCAAAATGAAACCCAACATAGCCAAAATCCACCATAGGCCAAATTGATTGAAACCATTGATCTAAGTTCATTCATGACCTATGTTTGAACTTGACCAAGTCAACATTTGAGCCTAACCTAGCCCAATTGGCCACTTGACCCAAGTTGACCCAACTTGACAAAAAAGTCAAAATGTGTCAAAACTTGATCTAAGCCAAATTGATTGAAATCAATGGATCAAGTTCATTCCAAATCACTTGTTGAACTTGACCAAAGCCTCAATTGGCCAACTAGACCTAACCTAGCCCAATTGAAATTGAACCCAAGGTCATGTGGAGCTAAATTCAAACTTAACCAAAATTATTTGAAAAAAAAAGATACCAATCCACTTCATATGACTACCAAACCTAAACCTACCCATGACCTAGCTCAAATGGGTCAAATTGGTCAACTTGACCCATTTGACCTAAATGAAGTCATATGAACCAAATTCAAACCAAAACCAAATTGAATCAAACCAAAGCCACCAAAACATTTCAAATGGTCATATGAACTTGACCCAACCCTTGGTTTGACCCAATTTGACCAATTGGTCAACTTGACCTAAGTTGACCCATTTTGACCTAAATGGGTCAACATGAGCCAAACCATACCAAATGAACTCCAAATCCAATGAAACTTGGCCAAACCTATTTTCTCAACATACCAACATATCCAATTCAAAAAATTATCCAAATGACCATTCTACCTAGGCCATAGAACAAATTTTGGTCAAATCCATGGAATTTGGTCAAAACCTCTTCATACTTGATACTCTCTAATAAAGTAAACCCTATGGAGGGTGGTGCACCCAACCCAATGGGTTTGGGTCCCCAACTTGACCCAACAACCAGCACATCAAAATGGCACATGGAATCATGTCCACACAATTTGAGCACATGGAGTTACCATCCACTCCTCTAGCCAAACCATGTGCTCTAACAGATCAAACAACCCTCAATCTAAATTGATCAAAATGGCATGCTCTCGTCTGCCAAGGGGGAGATATACTCCCTAATTCATTTGAATTCATTTCTCACAATGAAGAGAGTGAGAGGAGCCACAGAAGATTCCAAGCTTCTAGAGGAGATTAAATTCCATTTTCTTTTTAAAAAAATGGGGAGCTCCATGATTTCCAACTTCACCACTCAAATTCAACCAAATTCCTTCACTCAAGCTCATCGAGCCAAGCCCAACTTTTCCCAAGCTCCAAAGGCAGGAGGATTCACTAGATCAAAGTGAAGCTCAAAGGAGGGGTTGGTCCATAGAGCATCCACTCAACCTCAAGAGCAAAAAACTTTCACCAAAGCTTATCAACCAAACGAAGCTCCAAGAGAATCAGTGGATCACCTCCAATGAGGTATGACATTTTTCCATTATTAAACTCAATGTGGTGTGGAGCTTTGTGAAAGAAATTTTGATCACATGGAATTTTGACCGCGATGTTCTGCCATTAGTTAGATGGGGTTGATTTCAATCCAATCCAAGCTGATCGAAGCTCTTCCCTTTGAAAGTGCCATCCCACAAAGATGATCTTCATCCATCTGCATTTTGGATGGATCCAAGATTAAATCATTTTTAGAATTAATTTAATCCTTTTAATCTTATCAATCTGATCCTTGATCAGGTGAGAAAGATGTAGCGCCACCACGATGCTATGATGGATGTTTATTTAAATGCGTAAAGGCGTCAAAGTCGCATGTCACAAGGATTAAAATTAATTTTTTAAATAATTCTAATTAATTAATAAACTTCTAATTCATATCTCACATAGAAAAATCAAAAAATATGAGGTAATAAATTGAAAGATAATTCAACCTAGAATTTTAATGATTTTGAATTCTTCTTTTCTGAATTGGTTTTATTAGAAATCTTAATTTGATAATTACCCTTTAATTAATCCACATTATTCCCAAACTCTTGAGTATATTGGGATGACTTCCCCTCTAATTTTCTTGGGATTTATTAATTGAGGAAATTGCTAATTCATTTCCTAATTACCCCCTTAATGTAATTAAAGTTAATTAAGGGTTTGATTAGTGGTTTAATCCTTTGTTAAAGTTGATTAAGGTCTATTGAATAGAGGATTAGAATAATTTTGGGGCATTTCCCAAGCTATTCCTTAAACCCCCCTTTTCTTTCTTAATCCTCTTTTTAATTAAGGGCTAATTTATTAATTACCCTCTTAATTAATTTCTAAAATTCTAAAAGAACTTTTCAAAACTTAATTAATCTACTTTGGGTAGATGCTTAGGTGTTCAATAAGAAAAAATCAAAATTCAACTCATATGTGTGAGGTGTTTTGAAATTACTTAAATTAAACCCCTTAGCTTAATTAATCATTAATCATGAGCTAATTGCATTAGGTTCCTTTCTTTCCTAGGTGCATTGTTAATTTAAATTCCTGGTATGGTTTTATGTCATCTCATTGGCTCATAATTATTAGATTAACTATTCTAAGGTGGTGTAGGTAAGGGTAATTAATACATTTAATTATGCCTTAACCTAACCAAAATATAAAATGAATCTAATCATTAAAAATTGAACAAAAATATCAAACACATGTGGGAATGGGTTAGGAACAAAAACTCACCTCACATTTTCAAATTAAATCAATCAAATTCAAAATAAAAAAATCATATTAAATAAACTTTGATTTATTTTAAGCTTATTTCATAAGATTGTCTTTAGAATTAATTAGTGAATGTGTTTACATGCTTTCATTGCTTTAGTTCTTCCCCAACATGCTAAATATGTGTGTCACATGATTTCATGCATTCATGCTTTTCAAAAAAAGTCAAATTTAAAATGAAAATGTTTCCTTTATGACAAATTGCATGTGTTGGCTAAAGTAAGAATATGAGTGGCTATTATCACTATTAAATGCCAAATTATTTTCAAAATATATGAATCAATTATCAAAGTTGAAAGTGTGTTACTTATATCTACTTATAAGTTTGCATGTGAGTATATAAATATTTCTTTAGTATAATTTTGAATAGATTTGGCAAAAGTGTATGGTTCATTTGAAAAGAACACAACACTTGCCTAATATATCCTATTCATTCCTATGCTATTACTTAAGAAGGACATCTATACTTACACATATAAATTGCATAAACAAAAATAAAATAATACAACTTTTGCATCTTTCTTTTCCATTCATTTCTTTTGTACACATGCTTGTATTTAAGAAAGTGGTATATTAGTCTGGACAACCCATGGGTTGTGAGGCTTTAAGTAGCCCTAAGTAGGTCTTGTACCTTACACCTGGTTAACAATGCAATCACTATGCCTTATGCCTTTCATATTCATGTGTGCATGTGAAAATTGGATAAGAAACTCCTTTTCTACTTAATGAAACTCATGCATTATAAGCATTCAAATTTTCTAAAGTAAACATTACTTTGCATGCATCATAAAGCATGCTAAACATTCCCATTTGTATGTATAGATATGCTTAGGACTCAGTCATATGCATGTTATACATGCTAGGAAAGAAATGGAGTGATGTGTGTTTTGTGAATTTGGTTCACTTTATTTAATCTTAAAAATGCCTTTCTTTTTGAATAGGTTTTTTTAGAGTTCATCTAAACTTAGGATTAATTAAAACACATAAAACATTCACTAAAAAACTAAATATGAATCCACTTTTAGAAATTACTTAGGTTAGGGAAGGAAAGAGAAGTTCTCTTCTCTTTCCCTCTCTTTATAACTTAGTAATTAATTAGGATTCACTTGAACCCAATCAAAACATAAATAAAATCAACCCAATTAAACCACTTAAATGAAACCTAAGTTGAACATCTTCACACTTAGAAAATTCTAACTTAAAGCCATAGCTAACATACATAAAAAACACACACATTAGGCTAAGGTACCACTTCTAGATTGAGGTTAGGGTGGTGCATGGTTTGATGCTTTCTTTTTATTTTGTGATATATGTTTTAGTCTGGATGTTAGGGTGTATGATCATAGAATGAATGGTAGGACGATTTAGTCTAATCATTATTTTCTATATGGGATTATGCTTAAGGGACACTGTCATAAATAAAAATATAACTATTTTTGCAGGTGTTTATACCCCTAAGCATAATCCAGTAGGCTAGGTGGACTTAGTCACCCATGTGTGAGGTGTTAAGTCCAATATACATGCTTAGGGTTGTATGGTTTTTTTAGCTAATCTATTTTGCAAGTGTTAGTTAGATTTCCATTTTTTCCTTTTCATGTAAATCTTGCAATTAGGATTTTGGAATGATTGTTATGGGGATTAGGATAAGCATTGATCATAAGATCTTATCTTATGTACCATGTGAAGCCTTGGTGCAACCACCTTTCAACCATCCAAAAGAAGGAACCAAAAGAAGAAAGAAGAAAAGAAAAATAAATTCCCCCACAACAATGAATTTCTTGCTTAATTGTATTTAATTTATTTGTAATCCAGGTTGTATAAGGGTAGAGCTCGGCTACCCAATTTCTTTACAGGTTTGTGCGGTGGTGCCCGACCACAATCAGCCTCTTATTCTTTTATGATTAGCTTTATAAATTTATTGATGATTTGTTTAGCTTGTGCATTAAGGGGCATCCTTTTCCTAGTTTATTCCTTGCTTTATGTATGGCCTGGATATGGATTAGGCTCTTAGGGAAAAATAATTTTTTTTTACCAAATTTAACAATTTAAAATTAAAATAAAGAACTCATAACCTCACTAAAATTTTAGGCTAAAATCAAGATAAAAGAATTAGAAACCCCTTAGCTGGATGAATATTTCTTTTATAACATCATGCATAAATGCATATTATTTTCACTCTTGATTGGAGGGCTTCCACCTTTGCTAGAGAAACTTGGCTTGACCTTTGAGAGCCATAGTGGAAACACACTGCCTCCCTTCTCGCTGATTTTGGCCAATAATCTCATTTCTCATGGATTAGGCATATGAATCATATTATCCTGAGTCAAAATGATTGTCCAAAAATAAAAATAAAATGAAATTTGAATTGCATTAGATTTAGGTCATTTGAAGCATACCCTTATATGATCTAGTCTCTTTAGGGAGTGAGTTTAAGGACTTAGTCTCTTTCTAAATAAATAACAGCCTAGCTATCTTGCATAAAGCATATGGCTTGCCTATATGAATTTAAAATCATAGGAAGAGTTAGTTGGTGGCCACCCCTAGGCGGTTGTAAGTCCAAGCAGTCGAGTGGTTTGTCCTCTCTTATGGAGGCAAACTAAATACCCATTTTTCGCTTTAAATTTAGGTCATGCTTTTGGCACTCGCCAAAGCTCCCTTGATTTAGGTTCCAAGGTTGCTTCTCCCTTTTTTGGGTCACAAGCATAAATCCTCACCTCTTAAGCATTTCCATGACCTTGTATCATAGAATTATAAGCCCTAAATTTCCAGGAAAAATCAACTCAAACAAATTAAATCAATTTCAAAAAAATGTAAAGTCCAATCATAGGGTAGTTTGGGATGCTTACTAGGCTTCCTAGTATCTTAAGCATCCCCTACTTATTTTCATTTAGCTTCGAAAAGAACTCCTTCCTCTTGATCGATCTCACTTGACTTTCTAAAAATGATCCAATCGATTGATAGTCCTACCTATTAAAATCCTAGGAGACAATGATCATTTGCCTTAATCGAGAGTTTTCCTAAGGAATCCACATTCCTTATGATGTAATTAACTATGAGGGTTTGCCCCTGTAAGGAACTTAATGAACCCGATTTAAAATAAACCCTACTTTACTTTTTCATGTAAAGTAGGGGAAGAATCTCTGGTACATCATCCCATAGACCCATAAGTCCTTAGGAGTCCTTATTTAGGTGATTAGGTCTATTGTAGGGTGGTGACTTCTATCTTTCAAGATAGTACACCTTTCCCTCGATTTCGTACCTGATCACCCTAATAAGTATACTTGTGATTCTATGTGGTTTCCATTTAAAGAAGGAAACAATCATCATCATATTGAATTTTCTCTCTCTTCTTTCCTTTCTTTTCTTTTTTTATCTTCATCTTTCTTTCTGAGAGGGATGAAGATAGAGAAGGAAAGAATTCAATGAGAAAGAAGGGTGGAGATTGATTGATGATGGTGAATGCCCAATTCAAATTTTAAATTTTTTTTCACCCACATTGTGCTACAACGAGATCATCCACAGTGACCCTTTGCTGAGCTCCAGCAAACCTCTTGATGAAGAGTTGCTCCAACTCAGTAAATATCTTCACTGAACTATTGGAAAGTTTAGCGTACCAGTCCAATGCTATACCTGCTAAGCTACTGATGAAGAGACAGAATAGTAAAGCATCACTGCCACTAGCGTTGCAGCAACTAGCTCTGAAATGAGCAATGTGCTGCCTCGGGTTTCCACTATCATCAAAACTCTTGAAGAAATGTGGCATGAAACTCTTGCGATACTAGATTGCATCAAATTTCTCTGGGTAGAGTCTATCCTTTGGAACTGATGATCCTCCCTGGGCTTGAGCCAATGCTTCCTTCACCTACTACACAACCATAGACTTGATGTCTTTTTCTTGTATGGAGGTACTATCCACTACCTTCCTATACATGCTGGTGCTACCTTGCTCTACTAGAGGTAGGGTCTTGGCTGGTCCAAGACATGCACCAACTCTGGTTGACTAGTCTCAGCATTTGTAGGATGAACCTGGCTTGATTCTGTAATGCTAAGATACCTGCTAACAGAACTTCTAACCTCTTCTCCATCCTATCTATCTTTTCATCCTTCTACTTGATTTGTGCTAGGAGGTGTTGGGTAAGTGGCATGTGTCTTCCTGCTTGGCCTCATCACCTTCCATACCCTCCTGCTCTCTGAGGAGGGATCCTCTAGTATCTATCATGCAAACCCCTACTGAGTCTCCCAACAAATCATCTTCATTGAGATCAAAGTTAATCTTCTCCTCATCAGACCAATCGAATCCTATGATTTCCTTCTTTTCTATGAGATAGTTGGCTACTATATCATCTAAAGAATGATCAATCTAAATAAGCAAAAATGTTTTTAGCTGACCGGTGTGATCACTATCATGTACTGAGAGGCACCGAACCTCCTCTACTACTGGAGAATGAATTCTATGAGGGCTGTACTCACTAGAAGAAATACACTCCTAACTATCATTAACTCTGAAAGGGGTAACACTCCTAGGAGGTTCTATGATCATGTGAGCAACTGGGTTGCCACCTTGTCCTTCTACAACTGTTGTAACCATCTCTAGATCCTGCTGTGGTGGTGTTGATGAAGATGACCACTACTATGCGTGGTCTATTCCTTCCACATAACCAGGCGTAAGGTCAAGCAGGAGAGCTCAACCTCCCTACAGTAGGTGGTGTAGATGGAATAGGATCCCTTGGCCATAGCCGGATCACCAATGAGGTCCTCTTCTCCCCAGATGTGGCCTTCATGGCCTTGCAGATCTGACATGAACAGTGATGGTGGATGGTAGACGGTGTGGTGGAGACACCACCACTCTCTCGAATAGGGTCCTCCTTCCGTGATGGGTAGTCCCTGTAGAATCGTGATGATCGGCGGGTAGCGCCGATCAAAAAATCAATGATGCGAGGCAGCCGACCAAACCTCTACCTCTGCCATGCATGAGCGCGGATGGGCCTCCCTGGCCCTCTCCCACCGTAGATGTTTCCCCACACTGAAGGGGATAACAGATCTCAAGTCAAATTAAGCTCCAAACTCAGAATATTCGTAAGCTCCACCAACCAAGCGTAGAACTGAATGGAAGCCAGCATACGACCTCTTACTCTGGCTAATTGCAAGCTGGTACTAAACCGCTGGTGGAGGTGAAGTATGGATTCTCCTAGAATCCTCTTTATCAGATCCAAAGAGAGGATGAAATGGGTTAGTTGTAACCAGTAGGGAAGTCAAAACAGGCAACTCCTCAACAACTGATAGTGTAGCGGCCTCCATCTCCCTGGCACAATGCGTGTATGGTATCACTTTATCATGAAGTTTTTGTTCCTACTCTGAGTCCTGGTGGGGTGAGTGGAGTAAGAGCTAGACCCAACCTCAAAAGCTAGAGAGACAATCTCTAGGATCAGAGGAGCCTTACTCTTCGAGGATGCTAATGAGTGGGTGCTAGCCCTCACTGGGGCAGCACGAGAAACCACAGGATGCACTGAGACTGGTGCTGATGTTGGTACTATTACTAGCACTACTGTAGAAACTATCACTGCTTTCCTCTTTAATGAGGAGATATTAGAGTCTAATTATAAATCGAACTGAATAATGGACTTCTGCCCGGCCACTATGGTCCTGCTAATAGTTGTGAGCAGAGTGGCCTCATAGGTAATCCTCAACCCCTCAAAACCTCATCAAAAATGAATGAGGTGGGCATAATCATAATGGGGTAGGCTAGCCTGATCTAGAGCCAAGTCCATGCCGTAAGAGAAGGTAAACACTTACTTATGAGAAGCCATAACAATCAACTGAAAACTGATAAATCAAACTTTATCGAGACTAATCGAGAATCTATAATGTTGGAAAAACAAAGATTTCTATTTTGTTGACTTCTGAATTTGAATTTAAAATTTGAACCCACATCCAACATCTTGGAAGTGTTAAGTGGGGTTCAAATGGATTTAGAGATTTGATTGGAAAGAGGAATTTTAAATATAGAATCCACTTTCAACAAATTTGGGTATGTTGAAAATCGGATTAAATATTTTTAGAAAGATGCTTTCATAGGTTCGTGTTTGAAATTAGATTTTGATTTGAGGACCCTTTCCTTTAGCAAATTTGAGTATGTTAAAGTAAGGGTCAATTGGTTTTGTTTTTGATTTGATATTTCGGAATTCACTCACTTAGCAAATTTAGGTATGTAAGTGAGGTGTTTGAAAATCAATTGTTTCTTTTTGCTTGATTGCTTTATCTTGTGAAGTATTGGCGATTTTGAAAATTGGAATTCCCATTTAGTAAATTTGGGTATGCTAAATGGAGAACCCAAGTGTGTCTTATTTTTTTAAAAAATTTTGAAATTAGGATCCTTAGAAATTTGAGTATGCTAAGAAAATCCTAATGTGTTTCAGTTATTTTAGATGTCTCGATTTTGAAAAATAGGATCCTTAGCAAATTTGGGTATGCTAAGGAAATCCTAATGTGTTTTCTTTTGTTTTGGATTTTGTTTTGAAAAATAGGATACTTAGCAAATTTGGGTATGCTAAGGAAATCCTAAATGTGTTTCTTTTATTTTTTTTAGATTTTGGAGACTTCACTTTAACAAATGGGGTATGCCAAAATGAGGTTCAGAAAGTGTTTTGAAATTTTTTGTGAAATGGAGATTTCACTTAGCAAATTTGAGTATGCTAAATGAAATTCCAAAATGTGTTTCAAATTTTTGCTTTAGCTTCACTTTAGCAAATGGGGTATGTCAAAATGAAGTTCCAAAAGAATTTTTGAAATTTTTTGTGAAATGGAGATTTCACTTACAAATTTGAATATGTTAAATGAAATTCCAAAATGTGTTTCATTTTTTTTTTTGCTTTAGATTTTGTTTTGAATATTTTGTTGTGTTTTGTTGATTTTGGAAAGGAAGATTTCCATTTAACAAATTTGGGTATGTAAGATGAAAATCAATTATGTTTCATCTTTCATGTGTGATTATTGCTTTTTGAAAGAGGAAATTCACACTTAAGCATATATGGAATATGTTAAGTGGCATTTGAAAATAGTGTCATTTTATTTAGAAATGAAATTTCATTTAATAAATTTGGAAAAATTGAATGGAGATATTCATATTTGCTTTTTGAAAAATTTATTTTTGATTTTGATTGAAAAATGAAACCTCCGTCCAATAAATGTGGGTATATTGAATGGAGAGGTTCTATATGTGCGTTCTTTTGAAAATTTGCAAAATCTAACAACACATGTGGAATGTGTTGAGTGAAATTTCAAAGTTATGATTTTGTATTGAAGATGTAACTTCCATTCAACATGTTTGAATATATTGAATGGAAATGCCCATCTTCAAATTTTTGTGCTTTTTGAAAGTTTATGAATGTTGGAATTTTATTATTGAAAATGAAGTCTTCATCAAAAATGTATTGAGTGAAGAAGTTCATTTGTGCTTTTAGAAAATTATGATTGTTGGAATTTTATTTTTGTAAAGACAATCCTACATATAACAATTATGAAGATTATTAGATGAAGGTGATTTAGGAAAATTTTGCTCAAAACATTTTATTATGTCTATTTTGGAAGAGTGCTTTTTGAAAAGCAAAATTTTTTTGAAAGGTTTATTTTGTGTTAATTATTATTATTTTTAGAATCCTTACCATTAAAAATGGTAAGGAGGAAGTCTTTGATCATTTTATTTTTATTAAATGTTTATTTTTACCCATTCGGGAACCCAACGGGGGTTTTAAGACCAACACAGGGTGAGGTCCTAAAACCTAAAGATGTTGGCTAGCTTAACTTAAGGATGAAATAAGTTAAGTGCCAATGAAAAGAATGATAGTCTTGGATTCATACAAAAGTACAAACCCATTATCGATGCTTGGAGACAATGATCATTTACTAAAGATTGAGAGAGGAACCATCCCCAGCGGAGTCGCTAGAAGAATCTGTGGGTGAAAAAATTTATAAAGGCATTCACCATCAATCAATCAATCTCCTCCCTCTTCCTCCTTTTTATTCTCTCTTCTTATCTTCATCCCTCTCAGAAAGAATGATGAAGACAAAAAGAAAGAAAAGGTAGGAAGAGAGGTAAAATTCAATATGATGATGATTGCTTCTTTCTTTAGATAGACACCACATAGAATCGCAAGTGTACTTATTAGGGTGATCAGGTATAGCATCGAGGGAAGGGTGTACTATCTTGAAGCATAGAAGTCACCACCCTACAATGGACCTAATCACCTAAATAAGGACTCCTAAGGACTTATGGGTCTACGGGATGATGTACTAGAGATTCTTCCCCTACTTTATATGGAAAAGTAAAACAAGAATTATTTTTTTACTAGGTTTGTTAAGTTCCTTATGAAGGCAAGCCCCATAGTTAATTACATCCTAAGGAATGAGATTCCTTAGGAATACTCTTGATTAAGGTAAATGATTATTGTCTCCAAAGATTTCAATAGGTAGGACTATCAATCAATTAGTTTATTTTAAAAGATCAAGTGGAATTGATCAAAGAGCAAGGGTTATTATCAAAGCCAAAGGAAGACATATAAGAGATGCTCACGATGCTAGGAATCTGAGTGAGCATCTCAAATTATCTTATAGTTGGGCTTTATATTTTTGAAATTAATTTAATTATTTGAGTTGACATTTTATTAGAATTCTAGGGCTTATGATTCCATAACACAAGATTGTGGAAATGCCTAAGAGGTGAGGATTTATGCTTAGGGCCCACAAAAAGGGGAAAAGTAACCTCTGAATCTAAATCTAGGGAGCTTTGGCGAGGGCCAAAAGTACGACCTAAATCTAAGGTGAAAAATGGGTATTTGGTTTGCCTCCACAAGAGAGGATAAACCACTCGACTGCTTGGACTTACAATTGCTTGGGGGTAGCTGCCAACTAACTCCTCCTATGGTTTTAAATTCATGTATGAAAGTCTTATGCTTTATGCAAGATAGCAAGGTTATTATTTATTTAGAAAGAGACTAAGTTCTTAAACTCACTCCCTAAGAGACTAGATCATGTAAGGGCATGAAAAATGTCCTAGATCAAATGCAAATCATATTACATTTTATTTTTTTCTTTTGGACAATCATTTGACTCAGGCTTATAGGATTAATATGCCTAATTCATGAGAAATGAGATTATAAGACAAAATCAGTGAGAAGGGAGGAGGTGTGTTTCCACCTTGGCTCTCAAAGGCCAAGCCAAGTTTCTCTAGCAAAGGTGGAAGCCCTCCAATCAAGAGCGAAATAAGATGCTTTTTTATGCATGATGTTATAAAAGATATACTCATCTAACTAAGGGGTTGCTAATTCTTTTATCTTAATTTTAACCTAGGCTTTAAATGAGGTTATGAGTTCTTTATTTTTAATTTTGAGTTGATTAATTTGGTAAAAGATTTATTTTTTTCTAAGAGTCTAATCCACGTCCAGGCCATACATAAAGTAAGAAAGAAACTAGAAAAATATGTCATATTAATGCACAAGCTGAACAAATCATCAATCAATTTATAAAGCTAACTGAAAGAATAAAAGGCCATTTGTAGTCGGGCACCACCGTACAAACCCAAAAACAAATTAGGTAGCTGAGCTCTACCCTTATACAACCCGGATTATAAATGAATTACAAAAAAGGAATTCATGTTATGAGAGTCTTTATTCTTCTTTTCTTCTTTCTGCTTTCTTCTTTTGGTTCCTTCTTTTGAATGGTTGGAATATGGTTGCTCCACAGGCTTCACATGGTGCATAAGATGAAATCTTATGGCCAATTTTCATCCTAATCCCCCATAACAATCATTCTAAAAATCCTAATTTACCAAATTTACATGAAAAGAAAAAGTAAAGTCTAACTAACACCTACAAAATAAAGATTAGCTAAACAAATCATACAAATCCCAAGCATGTATATAGACTTAGCACCCCACACATAGGTGACTAAGTCCACTTGGCCTATTGGATTATGCTTAGGGGTATAAGCACCTGCACAATAAAAACATTTATATTTTTATTATAGTGCCCTTTAAGCATAATCCCCTGCAAAAAATAATGATTAGACTAAATCATCCTACTATTCATTCTATGCACATTCACCCTAACATCCAGACTAAAACACATATCACAAAACAAAAAAAATATCAAACCATGCACCGCCCTAACCTAAAATTAGAAGTTGTGACTTAATCTAATGTGTGTGCTTTAAAAGGTTTGTATGGTATGCTTAACTATGGCTTTAGGGTTTGTATTTTCTAAGTGTGAAAGTGTTCAACTTAGAGGATAGTTTCATTTAAGTTATTTTACTAATCTGGGTTGATTTTATTTTGTATTTTTTATTTTGGTTTAAGTGAATCCTACTTAATTACTAAGTTGTAAAGAGAAGGGAAAAGAGAAGATGACATCTCTTTCCTTCCCTACCTTAAGTAACTTCTAAAGTAAATTCAAGTTTAATTTTGTTTAGGGAATGTCTTATTATGTATTTTAATTAATCTTAAGTTTAGATGGACTCTAAACAAACCTATCCAAAAATAGGCATTTTAAGATTACGTAAAGTGAGTTAAGATCACAAAACACACATCACTTCATTTCTTTCCCAACATGTATAATATGCATATGAATACATCCTGAGCATATCTATACATATAAATGAGAATGTTTAGCACACTTTATGATGAATTCTAGATGAGTTACTTAAGAAAATTTGAATGCTTTATGATGCATGATTTTCATTAAGTAGAAAGAGGTTTTCTTACCTATTTTCACATGCACACATGTATGTATTGAAGACATAAGTGAGTGAATCATTGTTAACCAGTGTAAGGTATAAAACCTACTTAAGGCTACTTAAAACTCTTTGTTACTAATATAACACTTTCCTTAAATGAAAACACATGTATAAAAGAAATGAATGGAAAGAAAAATGCAAAAGTTTGTATTTGTTTGTTTATGTAATTTATATGTACAAGTGTAGATACTCTTCTTAAGTAATAGCATAGGAATGAATAGGAAATGGAATTAGGCAAGTGTTAAGTTCTTTTCAAATGAACCAAACACTTTACCAAATCTATTCAAACTATACTAAAGAGAGGGAGAAACACTAAGCACATCCTTATATTTTACTGCATGCAAGCTTGTAAATAAAAAAATATACACACTTTCAGTTTTGATAATTGATTCATATATTTTGAAAATAATTTGTATTTATAGTGATAATAGCTACTCATATTTCTATTTTAGCCAAAATATTTTGACATAAAGAAACATTTCATTTTCAATTTGATTTTTTTTCAAAAGGTATGAATGTATGAAATCCATGGCATACATATATTTAGCATGTTGGGAATAAACTAAAATGATGAAAGCATGTAAACACATTCACCCTAATTAATTCCTAAAGACAATCTTATGAAAATAAGAAAGCTTAAAGAAAATCAAATTATTTTAAAGAAGGTTTGATTTTGTTTTGAGTTTGATTTAATTTGAGAAATGTGAGGTGAGTTTGTTGTCCTTAATTCATTCCCACATAGGTTTGTTATTTGTTTAATTTTAGATGATTAGATCAATTTTATGGTTTGGTTAGGTCAAGGTATGAAGTAAGCATGTTAATTATCCCTTTATACCACCTTAGCATACTAACCAAATAATTATGAGCCAATGAGATGGCATAAAATCTCACAAAGAATTAAAATTTGCAATGCACCTAGGAAGAAATGGGCCTAATACAATTTGGCTCATGATTAATTAAACTAAGGGGTTTAACTTATGTAATTTCATAACCCCTCTCACACATGTGAGTTGGGTTTTGATTTTCTTAATTTATTTAGGCTCTTGAACACCTAAACATCTACCCAAGATGGGTTAATTAAGTTTGGGAAGGTTTTAGAATTTTACGAAATTAATTAAGGGGATAATTAGTGAATTAACCCTTAATTAAGGTTTGATTAAAGAAGGAAAATGGGGTTTAAGGAATATCTTAAGGAGAGTATCCCAAAATTATTCTCTAAACCTCATATTCACTTAATCAAAGCTTAATTGACTCAATCAGAGGGTTAAACCACTAATTATGCTCTTAATTAAGCTTAATTATATAAAGAGGGTAATTAAGAAATAATCAAGAAATTTTTATAATTAAATCACCAATAAATCCCAAGAAAATTAGGGGAGATAGAAGTCATCCCACCAATCATGCTCAAGAAGTTTGGAATTAATCGGTGTGTAATTAGGGGATTAGCAAATTAACATTCCCAATAAAATCAAGAAAATAACTATTCAAAATTAATTAAAATTAATTAAAATTAATTTTAGAATATTCTATGCTCAATTATCTTTCAAATGCAATTGATTTCATAATTTTTCTAATTTTCCTACACTTAGATAAAAATTTAGGAAGGTTTGGTGATTAATTAATTCATTTAAAACCCTAATTATATTATTAATCCCATCTACACCACCTGTGCCACTAACGCGGCATGCGCTATCCACATGGTGCGGCAGGATTATATAATAAAGTTGTCACATCATACTTGTCGGGTGCATGCTTTCTCCTCACCGCCGTCCGATCAAGGATGGACGGAGGTAAAACCGCAGATCAAAGGGGTAAATCATGGGATGCTACATGTCTTAATCTTGGTCGTCCATCTAAAACATGTAGATGAATGACCAGAGATTCATCCTTGCAATTCTCTACGGGAAAGGAGGTCCATCCATGTTCTAGGCCATGATCCGAGCTCGATTGAGCTCAGATTGGGCTAAAATTTAGCCCACACCTTCGTCATGCATTGTAAATCATATCTAAAGGCTAAAATCCCATGTGATTAAATTTTCTTTCACAAATCTCCATACTATGGCTCGATTAAGCTCAAAAAAATGGTTTACCTCGTCGGAGGTGATCACCGACACTCGATTCCCTTGGAGAAGCTTCGTCTAGTTGAAATGAAGCTTTGCTAAGAGTTTGAGCTCTTGAGATTGAGTGGTTGCTTCTATGGGTCAACTCCTCTTTGCCTTGAGCTCGGCCTTGATCAAGATGACTCCTCCCCTACCTTAGGTACTTATGAAAGAGCTTGGATGAGTTCGATTGAGCTTACTGATGGAGCTTGCAAAAGGAATTACAGCTTTTGAGTGTGGAGTAAATTGGCTCTTCAATGGAGGTCCCTAGTTGTCAAGCTCAAAATTGAGAAATGTAGATTTCAAAACCTCTATGATGCTTCTAGGGCTTGCTCTAAGTTCCTATGCTTGTCGAGAGGAGAGTGAAAATTAAATTGAATTAGGGATATCTCCCCATTGAAGTGTCGAGCGACCATGCCTTTACTTATCATTTTGATCCAATTGAGCTTATGCCATGGGTTTGTTAGCTTTGGGATGTCCCCATTCAATTTTGGGGAAGGGTGGGTGGGTGGCCATGTGCTTGAATTTAGCTGAAGGAGGATTCCATGTGCTCCATTTCAATGCATGTGGTCGATTTGGCCATTGGGCTAGGTTGGGATGACCCAAACCCATTGGGTTTGGGTGCACCACACTCCCTAGTGTTCACTTGATCCATTAAGAGAGTGCCAAGTGGTAATGGAAAGGATTTGACCAAATTCCATATGAATTTAGTCAAATTTTACCCTATTGGGGTAAAAGGGTTCATTTGACCTTGATTTTAATTTGGGTATATTTGGTATGATGAGAAAATATGTTTGACCTAGTTTCATTGAATTTGGAGTTAGTTTCATGTGATTTGGCTCATGTTGACCCATTTAGGTCAAAATGGGTCAACTTGGGTCAAGTTGACCAAATGGTCAAATTGGGTCAAGTTCATATGACCATTTGAAATGTTTTGGTGGCTTTGGTTTGATTCAATTTGGTTTATGTTTGAATTTGGTTCAATTTAGTTCATTTAGGTCAAATGGGTCAAGTTGACCAATTTGACCCATTTGACCTATTTGGGTTAGGTCATGGGTTGGTTCATGTTTGGTTGGTCATATGAAATAGGCTGGTATCTTTGTTTTCAATCAATTTTAGTTAAGTTTGAGTTTAGCTCAATTTGACCCTTTAGGTCAAGTTGGGTTCATGGTCAATTGGGCTAGGTTGGGTCTAGTTGGCCAGGTAGCAAGTTCAACAAGTGATTTGGAATGACTTGACCCATTGGTTTCAATCAATTTGACTTAGATCAAGTTTTGACACATTTTGACCTTTTAGGTCAAGTTGGGTCAAGTGGCCAATTATGTTAAGTTAGGCTCAATGTTGACTTGATCAAGTTCAAACATTGATCATGAATGAACTTAGATCAATAGTTTCAATCAATTTGGCCTATGGTGGATTTTGGCTATATTGGGTTTCATTTTGGCTAAGTATTGACTTAGTCAACCCGGTTTGACTTGGTTTGACCTAATTTGGGTAATCGATCATCTCATGATGATTGTTGATAATGATGAGAGGTTTAGGTGGGCTTAGTTCAATCTAATTTGGTTAGGATTAGAATTTGGCTCATAAGGGGTACTTTAGGTCACTTTGGGTCAAGTGAGCTTAAGTAGGTCAAATGGCTTGGTCAAAGCTTGATTTGAGTTTGATTGAACTCACATATGGACTTATGATTGAATTATAAATCCATTTGCAAGTGGTTTGAAGTCAAATGAGTTTTGGTTCATTTGACAAATTTAAGTTCAAGTGAACATGAGTTTGAGTTGGGTTTGATTTTGAGTTGAGTTTTGATTTGGTGATTGAAGTTTGTATTTATATTTGAATTCATGATTGTAGAATTGATTGAATCAAGAAGAGAAATTGAGGATTTAGCTTGATTAGAAATTGATTTGGCTAAGTTCAAGATTTAGACTTGAAAGGCTTAGGTTGAATTCTGATTGATTTTGAGTTTGATTTTTAGAGTTGATTTTGGTTGTTTGAATTTATATTTCATTTATATTTGTGAATATAAATGAGAATATAAATAGGTTATGAGAAAATTTTGAGGATTTGAAGTGATTTGATTTGATCTAGGCTAAGTCCTTAAGAGAAAATCAAAGTGACTTAGGAAAGATTTTTGAACTTTGGATTTGATTTTTGTATTTAGTTTGATTGATTTGAATTAATATTTTATTTATATATGTGAATATAAATGAGAATATAAATGAGTTGTGGAAAAATTTATGAATTTGAAGTGATTTGATTTGATCTAGGCTAAGTCCTTAAGAGAAAATCAAAGTGACTTAGGAAAGATTTTTGAACTTGGAATTTCAATCATGGGTTTCAATCATGGATTTCAATCATAAGTTTTAATCATGTAGAATTGATTTGAATTTGGAGGGAATCAATTTAGTTGAAATTGATTTGGGCTTGACTTGAAGGAAGTCAGGATTTTTGGTTCAAGCTATAGGGAAGGCAAAGTTTCCTAACACCTCTAAGGCAAAACCTATTTCTATGGTTAACTCTTCTAAGTCTCTAAGGCTAGGTTGAGTGTCCACCTAATCACTAGATGTGTCTTAGGACTAAAAAACTCTTAAAATCTAAGAGAAATGCTATGCCTAAGATGGAGGAGTTGAGAGCTCATCCTAAAAATGAGGTCAACACATACCTAAATTTGTTAAGTGCGGGTTCAAATTCCAAATTAAATATACAAATCAATGATTAAAGGCAAACATCAAGGCAAGGCTCTGACTCAATCTTATTTCAACAAATGTAGCAATTTTACAATTAGTCCCCTTCCGGTCGATTAGGATCATGGCTCCTAGTAAGTTTGTCTTTAGTTTCCCCTTGGGTATAGATCTGACCTTGGATCAGCCAATCTTACCACTAATCTTGCGATTGATCCATTTTTCCATGGCTTTGAGTGGTCCGTTTTACTGAGGGAAGTCCTTGCCACTATCAGTAGGGATGAGGTGGCGGGATAGACTCCACTCATCCACCTAGATATCCCATATGACTCTGAGTTTCCTCCACGAAGAGGAAGGTCGCGGTGGTTCCTACACCCGTCGGTGTCGATTAGCTTATTTTAGTACCGTCCTGTCAGCCCGCCATAGCTCCCGGAACTACTACCTCCTCATTGGTCACCCCAAAGGGGAAGGCTATCTTAGCCTCTAAGATAGTCTCCTCCACTTTCAGGTAGGTACTAGTTCCTTTCTTGCTCACTTATACTCGTAAAAAATTGAAAGATTAAGTGGGAGCATGAGCGGACTAGAGCTTGATGATGCTTCCTATGTAGGCAGGAGGGTTCTCCCCTGAGACCTCTCCACTTACATGGCAGGTTCCACCCCTTTTCTCGGTTGGAGGAAGATTCGGAGGATTGCTACTTCTCCTCCACCACCAAGATACCATGAGACACCAGCTAGAGAGCACAGGAGGCCCTACACCGGACTTAGGGATATCCTGCATCAGGTTGATAGAGCATACAGACGCTCAGAGTCTGGTACCTTGTTTGACTTACGATTGGTGGTCCCTAGGAGTGTTAGGGGTTAGATCCATAAAGAGAGAGCCATTGATGCTAGAGTATCTGCTCAGGTAGGCAAGAGAGAGCGACGAAGGTAAGTCAGGCAGTCGGTAGCCTCCACTCTGATGAATTTTTTTGATCGTCGCCCAGTCAAGGCCGATCATTCAAATAGGATTGTTCTTATCAGTGCAACCTACCACAAACAGAGATCCCCATTTAAGAAGAAGATGGCGTTTCCATCACATCGTTCCCCTCATCGTCCACCATCACCCATTCAGCTCGCAGCATCCACCACTTCTAAGATTGAAGCCCCGGAGGAGAGACCACCCTCGGTGATCCCAGTGGGATCTGCTCCATCCATTCCACTTGTTGAGGTGAGATCGAGCTCCCACTGCTCTACACTCTACCTCAGCTATGGATAGGCAAGAGTAGTGACCCAAGAGCGTCGTCGTTGCACCACCACTACCACCGTAGCATACAAAGATAGAGAGTGGAGGAGATATAGATACGGTCCCCATCATAGTTGATCCTTCCAGTGAGGAAGTATTGATAGTAGGCAATGTCCATTGCATTCAAGTAGAGGAGCACAATCTTGTAACTAGCAGTCAACATGTATTTGTCTCAGCCCAGCCAAGCATAGTAGATCAGTCACTAGATGACATATTAGCCGATTACTTTGTTGAGAAGAGACAATTTTTTGGGAGTGACTACTCCGATCAGGATGAGGATAGGGTCAGCTTCGATCCCGATGAGGATGATGTGTTGGATGATACAGTCGAGGTCCACATGGTTAACACTCGGGGATCCTTACAATAGGATCAGATTAGCCAGGAAGGTGCCGTGCTTGAGGAGGGTGACACTTCTCACTCAACTTAGCACCTCCTCCACCAGCTTGGATAGAGAGATAATAATATTGACAAGATGGGGAAGAAGATTGAGGAGTTGATGGTAGTAGTTCCAACATTGCAGAACTCAGCCCCAGTTTCATAACCTTCTCCTGCGACAGTCGATCATCCAGAGTTGGTACATAGCCTAGAATGTCCTAGGTGCATTCCCACAGAGGATGATGTTGGTAGTTTGCATATGAAGGTTATATATGACACCTTCATACATGAGAGAGATATCAAGCACATGGTAGAGCAGCAGGTGAAGGAAGCGATGATGCAAGCACGAGGAGCTCATCTATTCCAAAGGTTAAACAATACTCGGAGGAATTTGATGTTGTTCAATAACCCAAGGGTTTTGTGCCACCTTCCTTCAAAATCTTTGATGGTAGTGGGAACCCGCATCAGCATATTGCACATTTCAGAGTCAGTTATTGCAACATCGGTGGTAGTGACACACTTTTGTTTAAACTTTTTGTTAGCAGCCTAGCAGGGTTGCATTTGACTGGTATGCAGAGCTACCCAATAGTTTGGTAGGAACATTTGCTGAGTTGGAGCACCTTTTCATCAAGAGGTTTGCTGGAGCTCATTAAAGAGTAACTGTAGGCAATCTTATTGTAGCAACACAAGCTCTAATGACCCTTATTTATTATATTCACAAGTGGCGAATTTGAGCATGAAATACGAGATGCGACTGTTTGAACAACATGCCATTGAGATTCTCCTCAAGAATATTCATGGCCCCGTTGCCTTCATGATTAAGGGCTTTACCATATGGACATTTGAGAAACTAATTAACAAGGTGGCTAGCCTACAATAAGAGGAAAAGCTTTTCCGACTATCATCTCTGGCCATAAAAGGTGTTCGAGAAAAGCTGGACGTTGTGTCGATGGATAAAGAAGCGAAGCGAGTCTAATATGAGATACCTTGAGCTCAACAACCTCCTTTCCCACCTCTTCTGCTACCACCTTGATCATCATATCAGTCATCGTAGCTGCCACAATGGCCATTCCCACCATATCAACAAAACCCAAAGTGGGGTATTCTACCCCATGTTAGGTAGCTATTATCCATCTACTCTTGCCGATAGATTGAATAAGCCATATTCTATCAAGAGGGAGGTAGTTAAAAAATCTTTAAGAATCTCTTAAAGAAACGACTTTCGCACTGAGCCCAAGAGGTGAGGATGTGGGCAAGAGTGATGATAATAACTATTGCCCCTACCACCGCATGGTTAATCATGTCTTAGAGGATTGTATTACATTTAAAAATTGGCTTGAGCATAGTTACAGCTCAGGCACCATGGTTATCCCCAAGGAATACTTATTAGAACAACCTTCAAGTTCTATTAGGGTAATTCTTGGGAAAACTTGCAATCCTCTTAAGATAAAGGAAGGTTGGGATATTGTCTTATCCCAAACCTCTAAAAAAGTAGTTTTTAAAATTAAGAAACTCTATCTACAGGTGCTTGAGGCAGCTAAAACCTCCAACACCAAGGAAGGCTTGCAAGTTGCCAAAGACAACTTGAAGAAGGTGATAGCCCAACAAGATAGACAACCCACCTTACTGGATAGTCTAGTAGAAACCACCATCTGAGTCCAGCACTCCATTTGTCGTTGCAGCTACTACTTCCACTAGCTCCTCTTCTATTAGCAGGAGCATTGTATCAACAAAAAAGGGCATTAAATCCCTTACTTCGCTTACTTTATTAAATTTCTATCATGTACCTTCACTTAAGAAGAAATCAATGAAGGAAGCTTTCACTTACATCTTGTCCACTTTTGATACTTTAGATTTTATTCCTCTTGAAAACTCTCCAAGTCTACAAAATATTAATGGTAACTCAAGTCATTCTGATCCACTCAATTCTGATTTAGAATCATACTTTCCTTTTCTGAATCAATCGAGTTCACCTCTTGAGATTGACTTGGAGTCAACTGACTCTGAGGATCCCATAGGAAAAGCTATAGGTCTACCTGATGAGAAGGTAGAACTTTCCACAAGTTCATCATTTTAAGAAGTCACTAAAGTCAACCTACGCAGTGGCAAAGTTCTACCTCCTAGGATAGCACCTCTCAATAAGGGTAAACATGTCATTGGTTCTAATGAGCCTCCACAAGATTCTCCACCCATAGATATGCCCGTGGAGGCCCAAGTCAAAGTTGATTACAATATTTAGCACATCTTAAAAAATTACCAACTAAATTAAGAAAATAAGATGCCCTTATCTTATCCAAATATATGAGGGAATCTCTAGTCAAGGATCTTCTTGACCCAAAGATATGCTTAGCTCAGTTGGACATTACTAAAGAGAAGGCACACAACTCAAAGGACATCTTAGGAGTTACATTTAGTGATGAAGACTTGCTTCTAGGAACGACCAAGCATAACCACCCTCTCTACATTATAGTGGACGTTGGCAGATGCAAGATATCAAGAGTTTTGGTTGACCAAGGTGCATCAGTCAACATTATGAGCTTAAGAAATCTTGCCTACTTGATTATTGACATCTCCAAACTCCAAAAAGAGAGGATAATGTTAGGAGGATTCAATGAACAAGGCGAGAGGGTCTTAGGCTACATAGTGTTGCCATTAGAGATAGATGACTAGAAGACTGAAGCCAATTTATATCATAGACTCGGATATATATATTTCAATGCTTTACTTGGGAGATCATGGATACATTGGAATAACATAGTTCCATCCTCTCTACATCAGTGCATGAAGTTCAAGAGAGGAAAAATTGAGTATTATGTCAAAGGAGATCTCAAGCCCTTCACAATTCATGAGGTTGGGATATATGAGGATGCAGCCTATTTCCTTCCCCAAAATCAATAAGCCCATTCTCGTGAATCTATTCAAGATCCCCAAGAGGGAAAAAAGAAAGAAAATAAAAAGAAAAAGAATTAGAAAATGAAAAGAAAAAAGAAATAGAAAAAGAAAATAAAAGAGAGAGAGAGACATGGACTTAGGGGAAGATATAGAGCCTAACATTAGATTCCACCCACAGTTTGTTACTCCATTCAAACATATGGGTAGGATGACCCGACGTCCATAAGGTAGAGGTAGAGGACAATTCAGTTCCCAGGTGGAAAGCCTTCCCATCTACCACCCAATAGAAGTATTTCCCACCAACAAAGTACACCGCTATCCACATAGACTTAGAATCTAGTTCGGAGGATGAGTCTTATATCATTAAGACACCGCCTCTTCTCGATCAAATCCCTTTGAGGTGACATTGAACCATGATAGTAATGAAGACCGGGCTCCAAAGCAAAGCATAAATGTATCCAAGTGCATATGAGACAGAGGTTGGGAACCTTAGCTCTAAAACCACTTTTCTCTCAAAAAAGTTTGGTAGTTAAGCCCCTAAGTCATCCAAAATGGAAAGATTTAGAGGTTCTTTTAAAGAGCGTCATCCTCAAGTCAAGAAGCTGATGTAGAACTTAAAGATGATTCATATAAATATTTAATACAATTGTCTTTTGATTGGTATTCTCCTTGCGTTCTTAATTTAGTAAAAAATGGATTAATCCCACATACTTGGTCTAAACACAGGTCAGACTACTTTGAAAGGTTATGGGATAATCAAAATAGACATCCTCAATCAAGACCAGGACTAGGATTTGATACAGTAGGTCTAATCGATGATGACAACCATTGCTTAGTCATCACCAATCATTTAAAATCTGATAGGTTCATTTCAAATCATGCTAACTCATATAGGGAGGTGTGTTTAGAAACTTCAGATAATCCAAATGACTTTAAAGTCAAGGATGCACCACTAGAGTTTGAAGAGGACATCAGATCAATCATTGATGAACTTAAAGAGATCAACTTAGGAACTGAAGATAAATAACGTTCGACATATATCAGCTCTTTATTAAGTGATACTAAAACCAATGACTTAATT
Organism: Cymbidium sinense; assembly: GCA_021442155.1. NCBI lineage: Eukaryota > Viridiplantae > Streptophyta > Magnoliopsida > Asparagales > Orchidaceae > Cymbidium > Cymbidium sinense. The sequence continues at coordinate 62,960,332 of CM038215.1, forward strand.
AGGCTGTTTATTGAGTTTAAGGACTGCTTCACATGGAGTTATGAAGAAATGCTTGGTTTGTTTTCACGATGTAGCAATCCATAAACTAGCAATAACCTAATGCTAATCTCTAACCATTAGAAGCATGCGACAGATTAGGTCATTTCAAAGTTAAAAAACTGATCGATGTTGAATTCATCAGGGAAAAAAATATTCACGTTAGCAGTCATCCAAGAAAAAAAGATTGGTCAAATTCTTATACCATTTGATCTAAATAAGGCAGGCATGCTCGTAAGAAGAATTTTAGTACCAATCTCAAACTGATGGATACATTGCCTCATCTCATGCATTCTTCTCATGGATGGCTCATCCGGTTATAACCAAATTAAGATGGCCCATGAAGATGAAAGAAACACCGATTTCAAACCCGACCCGAATCTTTACTATAGGATCATGCCTTTCATTTTAAAATGACATAGTCATGACTGATCTTCAACTAACCATTCATTCATCAGATGTTACTTGATGATCAAATAAAAAAGAAAAGACCACCTTTGACTTAAGAGTAGTTTTCAAATAGCAATTTAACCTTAAGATGAATAGCAAGTGTATTCGAGTAGCTTCAAGGAAATTCCTTGGGTTTGTTGTCCCAGAATTGGAAATCAATCCAGAAGATTACGATATTAGAAATGCCACCCCCAAAATCTAACTCAACTGCATTCCAAGAACAGGCATAACTAAGATGCTTCATATCTAACTTATCAGAGATGCCAAAATGACTTGTCAAAGTGGATGAAAATTGTGTCAAATTACACTAGCTGCAAGACCTATCCGGATCATCTTTCCATGATGACTTTGGTGTTTAGCCCAAACCAAGAAGAAAATGCACTGCACTCATTCCTACTATCCCTCTACCCATTATTGAAAATGCTTTATCTTTAATCTTTGCTTCCAAAATCTATGACATGCTTTCATAAAGTGAACTAATCTCTAAGATTAATCTAATTTCTCATGACACATCGATGCTATCTAGATGGTTGGCACATTGGTCCATGATTTATCATAGTTGATATTATTTTTTTGCACCAAAAGGATGTGTACTGATTTTTTTAGAAAGACACACCACTTCTTGCTAATGGCTTAGTGAGGACATCTCATGAACGTGATCATGAACTTAGGGACACTAGCATTCACCATTGGGAGATGTATTTTGATGTCTTCCTTCAAAGAGAGAAGAATCGCATCTACTCTTCCAGAATGGCGGGTAGAATAGTTCTCTAACGACCATGTGAGATTCTCATATCATTTGTCCAATCCATGCACCAACAATGTTCAATATGAGGCTCGACACGGTCCTGAGTTAGCCATTATACTATGCATCCGAATATCAACATCTTTGGGGATTCTCACATCAACCAAATTGCTGTCTTGCAAAGTCTCAAAATTAATCCCAAGATCCATCATTACCAAGTACACCATGGAGTTGTTGGTTCAAATCCCAAAGGTTACAATATATAAGATTTCTTAAGGAGAGAACACAATAGATGTATCAGCCAAGCTTGCCAAAAGAGTTGGAATGTCAGAAGATGAGTCCATACCAATATCCAAAATAGACAAGTCTTATCCCTTGGAGACAATGTCATTGCCAAAAAAATGATGAGGAGTTGGATTTAGGCAACCATTCATAGATTATTTGAAAACTACCTCAAGAAGTCACTAGCACATCAGAGAAGGAGAGATCTCTGCTTGTATGACATTTGGTAATGTATTCCAATCTGATCATATGTGGTTACATTGTCTGGAAAAATGAAGCTCATGATATATGAGGGTGCATCCAAGTTATAAGCAATTAACAAGATGAAATCCAAGTTCAAGATACAGATAACCGGCCTCGATGATCACAAATTGCATGTGTAGCTGGAGATACTAATGTCGGTGCATGATGGTCCCATATCAACCACCCAACATAACATATTAGCCTCATGGCCATTTGAGTGTGTATACATAGTTGGTCCAATCCATCCCATCACATTAGTACAAATCTTTTTCTTTTCCAAGTGGAGGAGGCATACATAGAAGGCCCATATGACTTAAAGTGTGGGTTTTAGAACCACAAGCTACCAGAGCATAGTCACTGACCGAGACCATCATATTAGAGAATTCCACCATCATAAAAGAACAAAAATCATCCAAATATTTAAAAGAAAAAGACATGATAACAAGCAAAAGTCATTTTGAAGCCTTGATCACTGTAAACCCACAAACTCCAACTTATATTCTCCTTGGTCACAAAGCCTCCACATCAAAATAATCAAGATACAAGTGAAGCAAAAGTGGATTGGGACAAAGCACAACTGCCAAATCTCAGAGTTCAAAAAGCAAGACACTCCCGAGAGCTTATTTTAGTTATGAGACAATTCCCAATGGGAGGGAACCCACACTTTCCAGATAGTCCTACCAAGGATAAGTTTAGGAGATCTAATAGATTTTCACCTCATGAAATTCTCCACTATCCAAAGATCATTGGTTTAGAACCCTGTTGTAACCAAGTTTCCTGGCACCGACAAGGTTTGTCATCGCATGCCCACATTAAACCATATGCACACATATATAAATATTTATCTTTTCTCAGTTATTTTGAGATAAAACCCCCATCACACATTGGTATCTATATTTGGAATCTCCATGAAGTTTAACTAAAAGCTGGTTCACGACTGTATAGTCGATAAGATCCCATGGTATGAGCAAATCCCCAGGCATTTAATCAGGGATCAAAAACCCAATTCTTTTGATTACAAGCAATATATTATATCTCCAGATGGAGAACCACTTGTATGCACACGCAAGTAACAGATATATTCGAATTCTCCATATCTATTCATTTATCATAGTTACTTTTGATTAGCCTCCTTCCTATGTGTTAGCCACCATCAAGGATTTCGAGAATTTATCTCAGTATAGTTTGAGATTGATCATGTGCACACCAAAGCCATGACTATTATATATTTTTCTTATTAGAAAACCTAAGACAAGCTTTTCCCGCATCCCTTATAGAGGTAATCCCTTTTTATTCATAAGACTATATCCTTATCTTTAATTTGTATCTAGAAGATCTAATTATCAATATCGGAGGTCTAAAATTTTGATTATTAGCTATCGCACCCTGATTTCTTATTAGAAGCTAAAATACCTAGTGGTTTCTTATTTAGTTGTAAATCACAAACTTTCTCCGACTTGACACCCCTTAGGTTTCTTAGCTCGGTGTAGACTATTTGTCGTAAATATAAGATAGGTCAAGGCTAATATTAGCTCTTCTTAGTAGATTCATTGCACACTGTGGTCCATCTAAAATTAAATTGATTATGACTATTCTTGACTCGATATGAGTCCACAGTGACATTCACTCAATAGTCGCCCTAATCAAGTTTGATTTATTGTGCTATCAACCAATCACTCTAGTGGTTTCTTGTTTAAGAAGATGTAAGTATACAAGCTTTCCAACTTGAATTGACCATTGCACCAGGTAACCCTTAGGTTGGTTAGTTCTTCCTCATGGTGATAGACTTTCCTTTGGATTTGTAAATCGAGATATAACAAGGTTGATATAGCCCTAGATCCATCCAGGACAAGGTCCATTTTATTAAATCCACCATCCTTCCTTGGTGGAGTCTAAATTAAATCCATCCAATATTATCCCTAGTGGATACTTCCCTTAATAAACCAAACAAAGCCATAAATTAAATCCACCTTATCCCTAATAGAGCCGAGCTCATATCTCTAACAGATGTGCCCTCAAAACCAAATCATAACCTCTCCCCAGTGGAGCCTTGAATCATGCTCAAACCAAATTCTCATCCCCAGTGGATGCATACCAATTTACTCAAATCAAAATTCTCCTCGGTGAGGTGCAAATCACCATCCTCTCTCTAGTGGAACCATCATAAAATCAAGCCAAGTCAATCCTCTATCCCTAGTGGATAACCTAAACCTACTTCCCCAATAGAAGGTTCATGCACTCATCCCCAGTAGATCTTTTCTCCCCAAATCATGTCAAAATAACTCAAACCCTTATCCTCTATATGAACGTTCTTCCCTAGTGGAAGGTTCACATACTTGATCCCTTAGTGGATTCCTCCTTCTTCTCTTATGCCCAGTTGTTGCATTACCTAAGATATTAATTCCTTCCACATCTTGGATTTAGCCATAGATCATTTCTGTTAGCGCTTGCAATCCTTCTGACGTTGTTGATCATCTCGGTCAACGCCAATACGTGCGGTGTGCCTTGTAAATAACACCAAACCTATTGGGGGACCTTTTATTGATCTTACTTTTGGAGTGAGTTCTCAACTTCCTCATCATAGATCTAGGACTCTTATAGACACTAAGAGCTCCTTAGTCTTAAGACACTTCTAGTGATTAGGTGAACACTTAACCTAAGCCTAGAGACTTAGAAGGATTAGCTATGGAAATATGTCATGCCTCAGGGACTTAAGAAAACTTGCCTACCTTATAGCTGAAACTCAATCCATGCTTTCTTCCTCAAACCAAAACTCAAAAACCAAATCTTTAAATCCAAATTTCAAATCAAATGATTGATACTCATGTTCAAATTCAAATTCAAATTCTAAAACCCTTCCTAAGCCTTTTGATTTTGTCTTATGGACTTAGCCTTAATCAAATTCAAATCAACCCCAATTCAATTGATTTTCTCAAATATCAATTCAACCTAAATCATAAATCAATTCCAAATCAAATGATTAAAACCCAAAATCAAATTCAAATTCTAAAATCCCTTCCTAAGCCATATGAACCACCTTCATGTGCTTAGCCAAAACCCCATTTTAAACCAAATCAAACTTGGTTGATTTCCTTATAAAGCAATCATTCCTTCACTTAAATTCACAAATATAAATGAAATCCAAATTCAAATGAGCTAAATCAAATCAAACTAAATCACTCTAATTTAAGCTTGGCCTACATCCTTAAGATTGGTCAAATTTGCTTCCAAATCATTCCAAACTCAAGTAATTTTCTCATGAATCATTTATATCTTCATTTATATTCACAAATATAAATCCAAATTGCCAAACCCAAATCAAATCAAATTTCCAATTTTAGCTTTTTTTAGCCATTTCCTTGAACTTAACTAAATGACATCCAAATCAACTCAAAACTAATGGATTTCTTCATGATTCAATCATTCCTTTAATCATTTAGCCACATATAAATACAAATTACAATTATCAAACCAAACCCAAGTCAACTCAAGTGAAGCTCATGTTGACCCCTTTTGACTTGAAATTATCATATGAACCAAAATCCATTAAAATCCAAAACAATTGCAATTGGATTTATATTTTCATCTTAAATCCATGCATAAACCAAACTAAACTTGAATCAGGCCATGATCAATCCATTTGACCCATTTAGGTCCACTTGACCCAAAGTGACCTAAAGAATCCTTTTTGAACCAAGTTCAAATCCAACCCAAATTAGATTGAACCAAGGCCATCCAAACCTCATAACATGATCAACAATCACCTTAGGATAATCAATCATCTCAATCAAACTAAGCCATGGTCCTTTGATTAAGTCAACCTTTAGCCCAAATGAAACCTAAAATGTTAAAACCCACCATATACCAAATTGATTAAAACCATTGATTCAAACCAACTCATAATCAATGATTGAATATGATAAAACCCTCAATTAAGCCAAACCAAGTCTAATTGATTTGACCCAAGTTGACCCAAATTGGCCTAAATAGCCAAAATGGGTCAAATCATGATTTACCCAAATTGATTGCAACCAATGGCTCAAGTTCACTCCAAATTGATTATTAAACTTGACCAAAGCCATGATTAAGCCCAATTTTGACTAACTTGACCCAACCTAGCTCAAATTGACCTAAAAGGTCAAATTGGCCAAAATCCAAATTAAACTCAAATTAAACCAAACCAAAGCCTACAATCAATTTCAATCAACCAATTAAACATGAACAACACCTAACCCAACCCAATTTGTTCAAATTGGTCAACTCGACCCATTTGAATCCAAATGAGACAAAACCTAACCTAAGCCAAACCAATAGAAATCAATTAAATCAAAATACTCCAAATGGTCATGTGAACTTGACTCAACTCTTTGACCCAATTTGACCTAAATAAGTTGAATCAAGTCAAATCAAACCAAATGAACTCTAAATCACTTGAAATTAAGGCTAACCCACTGACCCATTTCAAATTTGCCCAAATCAAATCCATTACCAAATGATCAAGATATCCTTAGACTAAGGACATCACATGAAGTAAATCACTTGGAGGAATTGTCATTTCTCTTCCTTGGCCATCCATCCATTGGTCCACTTAGGCACCAAGGACACGGTTAACCCAGTGGGTGGGGATGACTCATGGGGAGGTGAAATCACCTCCCCATTCCTATTGGAACACTCGGAAGGCCATAGGACATCCACTACTCCCATGGAAGCAACTCTCACATCTTTCTCAAAGGAAGCCAATTAACATGATTCTCTACCCAAATTGAGCTCCACTTGATGACCATTTGATCAAATTGGCCAAATAAAGCTAATTGTCCAATCCAAAGAATGGGGAGTATACCCCCTCATTCTCACTCAAAACAATACACACACACTCGATTCAACCATAACAGCTAAGAACACACATCCTAGAGCATTTTTTAAGGCTTCCAGAGCTCCCCAACTTTTGCTCTCTCATTTTACGAAAAACCAAAATAAGAGAGCCTCAATCTGATTATCATTTACTCAAACCTCCACCAAAGTGCAATTAACTTTGCACACACCATCCTTGGAGCCAAACGAGTGAGAACAAATCATCCCCCAAGCTTCTCGATGATCATAGGGTAGAGTTCAATCGAAGTCAAGCACTTCTGTTCAATGCTTTGGTCTTCCGAGCAATCCACCTCAAATCAAAGCTCATACCGCTCAACAGAGCTTCGTTTCTACCAATTGAAGCTTCCTCAATCGTTGGAATCGCTAGTCATAAGCTCCGGTGAGGTATGCCCTTGAAACATATCATTAAGCTTAAAATAGTTGGTCGTTTATGAAGGAAAGTTCCATGTCATGAGATTTCCACCGTTTGATGTTTTTGTCTCTTCCTCTTGATGGTGTGAGATCAATTTGATCTCCATCTGAGCTGGGTGAGCGGATCTGCGACAAACGATGGACGTCGCTCTACCGCTTGGGAGGAGACAGATCATGGATCGTTCATTCCGCATGATCGGAATGGACAACCTTGATTAAATCACACTTAGAATTCTTTCATTTTCCTTCAAAATCGTGGATCAAATCATAGCCGTCAGCGTCCCGATTTGATAACTTATATAACTAATCCTATCACACTGCATGGAAAGTGCGCTGCATCAGCAGCCACGTGGCGTCGACAGGATTAGGGTGTTAATTAGGTTAGTTAATCCATTTTTAAGGCTAAAACTACCAAAATTGATAACTAATTATAGAAAAGTCTAAAATATATAAATGAGAGCTCATTTTAAAGGTATTTCAAAGAAGAATCCATTAAAATTAATATTAATTAATTTTAATATTAATTTCTACTTAATTCAAGTTTAATTAAGAATTTAATTAGCCTAATTACTCTATGATTAATTATCCAATTATTTTCAAACTTTCCAGAGATGTTTAGGGGGATGACCTCTACCTCCGCTATTTTTCTTAGAATTTATTGGATAGTTAATTAGGGAGATCAATAGATTAAGACTTAATTACTCTCATATCTTAATTAATGATAAGTGAATGAACGGATTATTAATTAATTAAGCTTATTTTCATAGTGAAAAGTCTTAGGGAAGTGGTTTAGTTATGACCATTTCATTAAGCCTCTTCATTTGTTTCAAATTAATTAAAGCTTAAGTAATTAATATTCCACTTAATTAATCAATTTAAAGAGAAGGGAATCTAATTATTTTAGAGCCCAATTGATCATTTGAAATGACTTAGGGATTGAGATTGAGGCCTTCTCTTTGATCTCTTTCCCTAAGTTAATTTCATCATAATTAAAACATAATCAAAGGATTTAATTAACTAATTAAGGGCTTAATTAAATTAATTTTAAATCCCAATCATTCTCAACTTTGATTAATCATTTTTGGGTAGTTATTTAGATGTTTAATAGTCTAAAAGAATTTAATGAAATTATCATTAGCTTACATGTGTGAAAAATCATAAAAGTAATTAATCAAATCCCTTAAGCTTAATTAATTATTAGTTATGATCCAATTGCATTAAGCCCATTTCATTCCTTAGGAGCATTGTTGATTTACTTTCTATGTGGTTGCATACCATGTTGGCTCATCATTAATTAGTTAGTAAACTTAAGGATTAATTGATTTAATTCACATCTCCACCTAATTAAGCCATAAAATTAATTTAATTATTTTTTATTAAACAAATTAAATCACCCAAGGGGAATGAGTTTAGGGTTAGCAAACCTCTTTCACACCTCTTAAATTAAATCAAACATGAAATCAAAATGACTTTAAGAAACTTTGGTTTATTTTAGTTAAGCTTATTTAATTTGATTGCCCTTAGGAATTAGTTGGATTGAATGAGATTCTATGGTTGTGTTTCTTTATTTCTTTCCAATCATAATAAAATGTAGTATGACACTTGATTCATGCATTCATCTCTTTCAAAAAATTAAATAAAATGATTTCTTTTATGTCAAATTTGCTTGTGTTGACTTAATTAGAAATATGTGGCTATTATCACTATTAAATCTCAAATATATTTTCAAAAGCTTATTAATGAATGATAAAATATATTGTGACTTTAGTTATGTATACATAAGATGCATATATGAATATAAGCTTAGTGTATGAAGTGAAGTCTCTTTCTTACATTCATATGTTGATATGCATAAGTTTGAATGTTAAGGTATATATTAGTGGGCATCCAGGATGCACTTTATATCCCAAGGAGGTTCCTACCTTACTCCCCAGTGCGGAACAATGGCGATGTACCTATTTGATTTCATTCTTATGCATTTTGACATTATAATTGGGATAGAGCTTCGATTCATATACATAAATAAATCAAATAAATCAAACTCTACTTTTGCATAATTTTCTATTCTTATATTTGCTTATACATCCATATATTTAAGAATAGCGGGTATATTAGTTTGGACATTCTGAGGATGCATGACTTTAAGTAGCCTGAAGGAGGTTCATACCTCAATCCCTAGTCAGAACAATGGCAACGCATTACTTGCTTAAAACTTTCATACATTTGAATGTGTATTTAGCTAATGAATAAAAACTCCATTTTTCTATTAAAAAGACATGCATCCATATTTTTTTCAAGTGGTTAGGTTGATTAGTCATATGATTTAGAGTTCTTTTCTTATGCTTTTATATAAAAATTTAGATAAAGCTTTAAATTAATATGACAAAATAATTTAACCAACTAAAAAATCAATTCTAAATACATTTTCTTATTGTGGTGTTTATTTTTATTTGTTGGGTTTGCTTAGTTTATGGGATACCATGCAGATCTGGTGTACTTATTGAGGTGATCAGTACTACATTGAGGAATAGTATACTATCTCAAAAGATAGAAGTCACTACCCTACTGGACCTAATCACTTAATAAGGACTCTGATGGGTCTTCAAATATACCTGAGATTTTTCCCCTACTTTATATAAATGAATAAAGTAAGATTTAGTTAAACCAGGTTTTAAAGTACCCTATGAGGGCACACCCCCATAGTTAACTCCATCTTAAAGAAAGTGAATCCCTTAAGAATACTCTCGATTAAAGTAGGAGATTATTATCTCCAAAGAATTTAAAGATAGGACTATCAATAAATTGGTTGTATTTTAGAAAATCAAGTGGGATGGATCATAAGGAGAGAGTTATTATTGAAACCAAAGGAGATGAGTAGGGAGTGCTCATGATACTAGAAAGCCTAGTGAGCAACCCAATCTATCCTATGGTTGGGCTTTATATATTGGGTTGAAGAGATTTTATATGTTTGAGTGGATATTTCATTAGAAAGCTATGACTTATATTCTAAAAACACAAGATTATTAGGATGCCTAAGAGGTGAGTTTTAATGCTCATAGCCCAATGAGAAATGGTAACCTCATATCTTACATCTAGGGAGCTTTAGCGAGGGCCAAAGTATAATCTAAATCTAAGGCGAAAGTGGGTATATGATTTACCTCCACAAGAGAGAGTAAATCACTCAACTGCTGGACTTATTATCGCCTGGAGTACCAGCCAGCTAACTCTTCCTACACTTTAAATCCATGTAAGAGAATCATATGCTTTTGCAAGATGGCTAGGTTGTTATTATTTAAAAAAGAAACTAAATCCTTAAACCCACTCCCTAAGAGACTAGAACATGAGGGGTATGAATAATGACTTAATATAATGTAAATTTTTATCAAATTTTATTTAATTTGGGACTCCTTATTTTGACACTACTGTAGGATTTTGTATGCCTAAATGCATGAGAAGTTGATTATGGGCCAAATAGAAAGGGAAAGAGGTGTTCTTCTATCAAAGGCTCTTAAAGGTTAAGCCCTTACTATTTGGCAAAGATGGAAGCCCTCCCTTAACAAGAGTGAAATAAGATGATTATGTATGATATTAAGCATACAACATCTAGTTAAGGGGTTGCTAAATATTTTATTATCTTGATTTACTTAGGCTTTCATATGAGGTTATGAGTTATTTTAAAGGTTTATGTATGAGTTGTCAGTTTGGGTAGAAAAATTAATTTTTATCCTAGGAGCCTAATTGCATCCAAGCCATACAACAATCATCAATCATAAATAAACTATGAAAAGGCATGCTTTTTCTAATGCACAAGCTAAATAAAATATCAAGTAATTTTATAAAGCTATCGAAAAAAATAAAAGGCGATCTTGGTGTTAGATAACCTAAAAGAAATGTGGGTTGAGCTCTACCTTTATACAACCCATATTACAATAGAATAATTACAATTACAAATGATGAATGTTATGGAGGTCTCAATTCTTCATTCTTTATTCTTCATCTCTTCATCTATCATTTTTTCATCTGATTTACTCCATTTCTTTCTTCCTTTTAGCTTGATTTAGATGTGCTTACTCCAAAGGCATCACATGGTACATAAGACTTAGTCTTACAACCAATGCTCATCCTAATCCCCTATAACACTTATCTTACTCCTAATGCAAAATTACATTAAAAGAAGGAAAGTAAATATAGCTACACCTGTAAAATAAATGTTAGCCAAACACACTATGCAACCCAAGCAGTTATATGAATAATTTGGACTTAGCACCCCACATGGGTAACCAAGCTCACCTATCCTAACTTGGATTATTCTTAGGGGCTAAGCAATTTGCACAACAAAATTGTTTATATTTTTATTATAGTGGCCCCTTAAGCACAACCCTCTGTAGAAAGCATGATTAGGCTAATATCTAACATCCGGACCTACACCAAGGGTAAGGTAAAAGACCTACTTGCCTGCCCTAGGATGTCCACACTAATATACCACTTTTCTTATATACATATGAATGTATAAAAGAACCACAAGAATAAGGAGTCATGCAAAAGTCATATTTGATTTAATTATATGATTTACATATGTGATATAAAATTCTTTCTAAATCTTAGCATGGAGATGCATAGGAGTAGATTTAGATAAATGTTATGTTCTTTTCAAATGAACTATACATTTGTAAATCCCATTCAAATCCATATACGATAAGAAAAGAGAACTTCATATTACATAACTTATATTATCAACACATGCAAACTTATAGATATTTGTAATTAACATCACTCCATATATTATAATTGATTTATGGGCTTTTAAAAATAACCTTTGATTTAATAGTAATAATAGCCACACATATTTTTACTTTAAATCAACACATGCAATTTGACATAAAAGAAATCATTTCATTTAGTTAATTTTAAAAGAAATGAATGGATGATTACACATGGCAAGCAATATTTAATATGATTGGAAAGAAATAAAAGAACATAAGCACATAATCTCATTCATTCCAATTAATTCCTAAGGACAATCATACTAAATAATGCTATTTAAAATAAACCAAAGTTCTTTAATGATATTTTTAATTTTGAGTTCGATTTGATTTAGGAAATGAAAGATGTTTGCTAATCCTAATCTCATTCCCCATGTGTGAGTTAATTTGATTCAATGAAGAAGTAATTAAGTTGATTTTATGGTTTAATTAGGTTGAGGTATAAATTAAGTGAATTAATTAACCCTTTCCTACATCACCTCAAGTTAATTAACTAATTAATAATGAGCCAATATTATCTCCCACTTTGGGTTATTGAACACCTAAAGAACTACCCAAGATTAATCAAAGGTTGCTTAGGTGTGAAGTGAACTTTAGATTGAGTTAATCAAGCTTATTAATTAATTGATTGAATTCTTTGATTATATTTTAATTATAATGATAAAATTAACTTAGGGAAAGGGATAAAGGACAAGGCCTCAATCCTGACCCCTAAGTCATTTCAAACACTCAATTAGGCTTTGATTTTTATCTTGGAGATTAATTAATTAATTAAGCAATTAATTACTTCATTAATCATTAACTAATCAAGTTCCAAAAATAAAGAAAACTTAGGAAATGAATTAGGAAAACTATCCCAACCACATTCTCTAAGCTCCCTTACTGTTCAATAGAGATAATTAGGCTTAAAAAATTAATTAAACTACTATTCATTCACTAATTATCACTAATTGAATTAAGAAAGTGATTAAGATTTAATCAAAATATTTCCTAAATTAAGCAACCAATAATATCCTAAAAAAATGGGGAGGAGTCAAACATCCACAGAAAGTTGGAGATCAATTGGGTGATTAATTAAGAAATAATTAAGCTAATTATATTTCTAATTAAACCTTAATTAAGCCAAAATTACTGCTCAAAATTAATTAATAATAATTTTCCTAGATTCTACTCTGAAATATATTTAAAATGAGCCCAAGTTTGTATTTTTTTGGATATTTCTAGGATTAGTTATGATTTTAGAAGTTTTAGGCTTAAAAATGGATTGATTAGGCCTAATTAAAGCCTTAATATCGTCAGGCCACGTGGTGGTTGATGCAGCGCACTTTCTACATGGAACGATGGGAGTGGCTATTTAAATTGTCACATCCAAAGGCTGACTCGGATGGTAGCGGACGTGATAACTTCGTGGACCGTCTGATCCAAGATCGGACGACCACAATTCGATCCATAGTTTCGAAGGGTTAATCAGAGGATCTAACATGATTTAATCACAATTGTCCATTCCGATCATGCGAAATGGATGGCCTGTGATCATTCTCCTTCGAGAGCAACGAAAGACGAATGTCACCCTTCTTTCCAGATTCGATCTGAGCTCCCACACCTTGAGAAGAAGGAGAGGAACACATATAATGGTCAAAAATGCATGACATTCGAATTTATTTTTACAAAATACCAACTATTTTTTATATAAGGTTTAGTTTCACAAAATTACCTCACCGGAGCTAATGTCCAGTGGTGGATCGTTGGAGGTAGCTTCGCCTAGTTGAGGTGAGGCCCTATTGAGAAGCTTTGAGCTTGATTTGGGGTGGAGTGCTCAGTTGACCGATCCACACATGCAAAGGCCTGGGCTCTGATAGAACTCCTATTTTGGTGCTCGAGAAGGCTTGGAGATGATTTGGTTGGCTTCGATGGAGTAAGAGGATGGTGTGGGTGCAAGGAATTTGGATTTAATCAAGTAGGGGAGGAGTATTGCTCGAAGGAGTGGTTTCCTATTTTGGCTTTGCTCGGGGAGGAGAAATGCCGATCAAGAAGGGCTTGGGAACACTTGGAATCGCTATGAGAGAATTTGAAATGCCTTAGGAAACTCAGAGAGTGTGAATTGTCTCCAATCCCTCTTGAATTGAGGGAGTATACCCCTTAATTGCCTTGGATGGATGGACAGGATTGGCTCTCAAAAATTCATCGATTGGCTGCTGTCAGCACTGGAGGGGTCTCCATTAGCTCCACGTGGCTCGCCCTGGTTGGAGGAAGTGGTGTAGGAGTCTCAAGGCTTGATATGGGGAGATTGTGTGTTGTTGGTTCTTTGCTTTTGCCCATGGGGTTCGACCAAGAGGGGGAATTATTTGGCTTGAGTTTCTTGGTCCATAGGAAGAGCTAGAGGTGTAGAGTGGGCTAAGGTGTCCTAGGAATACCTCATTTGGCACTTTGATGGCTGTCATGGAGATGGCAAAGTGGACCTTGCCACTTAAGGCAAGATCTAATGAAAAGTGGGGTGTCCATTGTTTAATCCCCTTGGAATGGGTCCCACATGGACTTGGACTAGTTTGGAGCTGACTTAAGGTCCATTTGGGTCGGGTTAGGTCAGCCACCAAGGCTCCACAAAGGTGGTTTTGAGTAATTTGGCTTCATATGGTCAAAATAGGCTCATTTGGTTAGGTTAGGTTGGGTTGACTAATTAATCGAATTAGCTCAAACCAAGACTTGGGTTAGGTTCATATGATAATTTGGGATATTTTAGTTCAAGTGGTTTTAATTAATTTGACTTAGATTTGAATTTGACTCATTTGGGTTCAAAAGGGTCAATGGGTCAAGTTGACCAATTTGACCAAATTTGGTTAGGTTAGGTGTTGAGTCAAGTTCAATTGGTTGATTGAAAATGATTGTAGGCTTTGGTTTGGTTTAATTTAGATTTAATTTAGATTTTGGCCAATTTGACCATTTAGGTCAATTTGGGCTAGGTTGGGTCAAGTTGACCAATTGGTTAAATTGGGATCAATTATGTCTTTGGTCAAGTTCAATAATCAATTTGGGGTGAACTTGAGCCATTGGTTGCAATCAATTTAGATTAAATCATGATTTGACCCATTTTGGTTTTTTAGGCCAATTTGGGTCAACTTGGGTCAAATGGCCAGTTAGGCTTGGTTTGGCTCAAGTGAAGGTTTGGTCATGTTCAATCATTGATTATGAGTGAGTTTGAATTAATGGTTTCAATCAATTTAGCATATGATAGATTTTGGCTAGTTTGGATTTCATTTGGGCTAAATGTTGACTTGGTTTGACCTAATTCAAGGTGGTTGATCACCCTAGGATGATTGTTAGTTATATTGTGAGGTTTAGTTTGGCTTAGTTTAATCTAATTTGGGTTGGATTGGAGCTTGGCTCAAGGTCTTTTAGGTTACTTTAGGTCAAGTGAACCTAAATGGGTCAATTGGCTTGATCATGGCTTAATTAAGTTTAGTTGAACTCATATATGAGCTTAGGATTGAAATATAAATCCAATTACAAGTGGTTTGGAGCCAAATGGGTTTTGGTTCATATGATAACTCCAAGCCAAAAGGGTCAACATGGACTTGACTTGGGTTGACTTGGGTTTGGTTTGATAATTATGGTTTATGTTTATATTTGGGTTAATAATTGTAGGAATGATTGAATCATGAAGAAATTCATGAGTTTTGAGTTGATTTGGATATCATTTAGCCAACTTCAAGAATTTATCTAAAAGGGATAAAATTAAGAATTTGATTTTATTTAGGTCATTTGGTTTATATTTCATTTATATTTATGAATATAAATGAAGGTTTAAATGTTTGAGAAAATCATTTGGGTTTGAGTGATTTGGAAAATTGACCAAATCTAGGGATGTGGTCAAAAAAACTTGGATTTTGAATTGGTTTGAAGGGTTTGAACCTAGATTTCATTTATATTTGTGAATATAAATGAATGAATAATTGATTTATAAAGAAACCAACCAAGTTTGAGTTAGTTTGAAAGAGTTTTGACTAAGCATATGAAGGTGGTTCTTATGGCTTAGGAAGAGAATTTATAATTTGGACTTAATCATGGGTTTCAATCATTTGGAGTTAATTTAGAATTTGGATTGGGATTTGATTTGAGATTGAATTTGATAATTGATAAAATCAATTGGATTGAGGTTGGTGTGAATTTGGTTAAGTCCATAAGATAAAATTAAAGGCTCATGAAGGGATTTGGAATTTAAATTTAATGATGGATTTCAATCATTGAATTTGGAATTGATTTGAAATTTGGATTGGGATTTGATTTGAGATTGAATTTGATAATTGAGAAAATCAGTTGGATTGGGGTTGATTTGAATTTGGTTAAGGCTAAGTCCATAAGATAAAATTAAAGGGCTTAGGAAGGGATTTAGAATTTGAATTTAATGATGAATTTCAATCATTTGATAGTTGGATTTGATTTCGGAATTTGAATTTGAATTTGAATTTGAGGTTTGGTTTGAAAGAAGGAAGCAAGGATTGGGTTTAGGTTATAGGGTAGGCAAGTCTTCTTAAATTCCTAAGGCACAACCTATTCCTATGGCTAACTCTTCTAAGTCACTAGGGTTAGGTTAAGTGTCCACTAAACCATTAGAAGTGTCTTAAGACCAAGGAACTTTTAATGTCTATAAGAGTCCTAGATCTATGTCGAGGAAGATGAGAGCTCACTCCAAAAGTGAGGTCAACACTTACATTCATCATTTAAGTGTGTTAAGATATAAATTGCATGAAAAAGGTATATTTAAGACTTAATCACATGCATGATATATATGATGGAAAGAAATGAACAAACATGTGTTATGTGAGGTAATTCATTCCAATTAATCTTAAGATGTCTTTCTTATTGAATGAGTTTATTTAAAATAAACCTAAACATAGGGTTAATTTAAAATAAGTAATACACCATTCTAAAGAGAATTGTTTAATTAATTGGCTTTAGATGTGACTTAAGGTGGGGATAAGAGAGAGTGACTCTCTCTTTTATTCTCTTTATAACACTTAGTTGTTTAGTGTAGGTCAAATGAAATAAAAGAAAACACGAAATAAAATTTATAAATCAATTAAACCACTTAAAGTGAAACCACCTTTATAATTAAATGTCCTTCATACTTAGAGAATGATAACTCTAAAGCATAATTAGACCATACCACACAAGCCTTAATACACACACATGTTAAGTCACTTGATGTTATGTGCATGATTTGATGTATGTTATGATTATTGTAGACTAGATGTTAGTGTATGCTTTAGGATAAGTTGACTTGGTTACCCATAATAGGTGCTAAGTCCAAATCATACATATAACTGCTTGGGTTATATGGTGTGTTTAGCTAACACTTATTTTTTAGGTGTAGTTAGATTTACTCTTTCCATTTAAATGTAATTTTACAATTAGGAATTAGGATTAGTGTTATGAGGGATTAAGATGAACTGTGGCTAGAAGGCTTTGTCCTCAGAGACCCTGTGATGCCTTTGAAGTAAGCAAACCCAAATTAGCTATAAAAGATTGGATGTACGACAGTACCCGACCGCACCAGCCTTTTATTCTTTTACATTAGCTATAAAAGATTGGATGTTTTATTTAGCTCGTGCATTAGAAATGGCATGCCTTTTCATAGTTTCTTTATGATTGGTGTTTTTTGTATGGTCTGGATGTGATTAGGCTCTTAGGAAAAAATAAATTTTTTACCCAACTACAATGCATAATTAAAATTCTAAATAACTCATAACCTCACCATAAAGCCTAGGCATTAAATCAAGATAATTAAAAGATTTAGCAACACCTTAGCTAAATATTGTATGTCTAATATTATACATGCATCTTCTACCACTCTTGTAAAATGAAGGTCCCGTTCTTTGCATGGGAACCGCTTGACCTATGAGCAACTCCCTACGATGGGGCTTCACCCTCTTCTTTCTTGATTTGGCCCATAACCTACTTCATCATGAATTTAGGAAAATAAAAATCCTATGGCCTATGTCAAAATGAAGTGTCAAATATAAATAAAATTTGAAAAGATTTGCATTAGACTAAGTCATTACTCATATCACTCATGCTCTAGTCTCTTTAGGGAGTGGGTTTAAGGATTTTAGTCTCTTTCTAAATAATAACAACCTAACTATCTTACAAATCATATGACTTGACCACATATTTTTAAAGCGTATGAGGAGTTAGCTAGCTACCACTCCAGGCGGTTATAAGTCCAGTAGTTGGGTGATTTATCCTCTCTTGTGGAGGTAAACTATATTCCCATCTTTGCTTAGATTTAGAACGCATTTTGGTTCTTGCCAAAGCTCCCTAGATTTAGGATCTGAGGTAGTTGTTTCCTTTAGGCTACAAGCATAAATCCTCACCTCTTAGGCATTTCCACAACCTTGTGTTATGAGATTATAAGTCTTAGCCTTCTAATAAATTTCAACTCAAATATATAATTCTCTTCAATTTCAAACATATAAAGCCAACCATAGGATGGGTGGAATGTTCCACTAGGTTTCCTAGTATCATGAGCATTCACTACTCATCCCCCTTTAGTTTTGATAATAAGTCTCTCCTTTTGATTTAACCCGATTGATTTTCCAAACACAACCAATTTATTGATAGTCCTATCTTTGAAATCTTTGGAGACAATAATTGCCTACTTTAATCGATAGTATTCCTAAGGAACTCTCCTTCCTTAGGATGTAATTAACTATGGGGCTTACCACCATAGGAAACTTTAGAACCTGTTTTAAATAAACCCTCTTTATTCATCCATGTAAAGTAGGAAAAAAATTTCTGGTATATTCGAAGACCTATCATGCCTTAGGGGTATTTAATAAGCGATTAGGTCCATTGTAGGGTGGTGATTTTTATCTTTCGAGATAGTGCACAATTTCTTGATGTTGTACCCAATCACCTCAATAAGTACATCCTCAGATCTGCGTGGTGTCCCTCATGCACATAATCGAAAATAAACACCACAACCATATAGTTTTTTGGACTTGCATTGTATGTTGTGTTGGATTCAATATCAAATTCTTTGTTGTCTTATTATCTTATATGGAATTGATTCTTTTAAATTATTATATTATGTATGCAGTTATCCAAGCTAATTATACTTATGGAGAGATGTTACATTACTCGTGTCACATATAGAGCTAGGCCATGATAAATAAAGTTATTAGATAGTTTGACTTTTAATCTTAATAAAAATTATTTATAGTAAAGAATGTGAATGTATGTGATACAATATGCTATCTACCTAACTTCAAAGAGAGATCTTCTGAAAGTTTCAACTAATTATATGTCAATCTATAGAAATCAACTATGAATAGATTTATTTTACAAAATATAAATTATAAGTCAATACATAGATAACATGAAATATTGCATTGTTAAATTGGGTCCATAACAAATGTTATATATTTATTTATTTTTTATTTTTGAAATTGGTTCTATATATAATGTAAATTCAATTTTATTATGTTTTAATTATTATGAGCATACTATATATATTTAAGTTATAATCTATTGTATTATAATTATTGTGATATGATTACACTTGATGCATCAAAGTTATAATTTATTGATTTTAGCTATAATGATTGTGTTATATTATATCAAAATTATAGTAATGTCTATTATAATTTATTTGAATCTTATTCGAATTGATTAAAAGCTTTTTTAAACATTGTATGAAACTCCATTGATCATGTTTAAAGCTGATTTCAACTTTGCTTGATTATATTTTAAGCTGGTTTGAATAAGAAAAGGGGAGGTAAGATGGAGATTAGAGGAATAAGAAAAGAAAGAAAGGGAAGAAAGAAAAGGAAAGGAGGAGAAAGGAAGAAGGAGAATGAGGAAAGAAGAAAAAGAAGAAAGAAAATGTAGAAGGAGAAAGAGAAGGAGAAGGACAAGGAAAAGAGGAAGAGAAAAGAAGAATAGAAAGAGATGAAGAAGAGAAAGAAGAAGAAGAAGAGAAATAAAAGAGAGAAAGAGAGAGGAAAGGAGAAGATAGAGAATGCATTCTATGATATTTTATGCATTAATTGTGAGGAAAAAGGAGTAAATGAGAGAAAAAGAAAGAGAGGAGAGAGTCTTTGGTTTCTATCATGATTTGTAAATGAGAGAAAAAGATCATTTTCATGAGGCAGAGTTAAAAAATTGATTAATTTGAGGTAGACTCATGATTTTATGGAATGGCATACAATCAATTAAAATTTTTAGAAGATCTCTCTTTGAAGTTTGGTAGATAACATATTGTATCGCATTCAATCACATTCTTTACTATAATAACTTTTATTAAGATTAATAGTATAAAATATTTAATAACTCTATTTACCATAGCCTAGCTCTATATGTGGCATGAGTTATATAATGTCTCTCCATAGGTATAATTAGCTTGGATAACTACATTCATAGTAAAATAGTTTAAATGAATCAATTTCATATAAGATAAAAAAACAACAATGAATTTGAATCATGTTTGAACCTCATTCAATGGTATTCACACTAATTTCATAAAACAATTTAAACATAATTCAATTATTATGTAACAAGATTCAAAATTTTTATTTTAACCTCATAATCTAATTCAAATAGTTTTCAAACCTACTTTTATATTTAGAAATTGAACCTTATGTTTGAATAGATGTTCATATTTTGTCTAAACAACGATTTAACATTGATTATAGAATTCCATCTTTATTTTTTAAAATTTACTCCTTCAACCCCTTCATATTGTACTTTAAATTTATGATGATAAATACATTCAAGCTAAAATCCTAAAGTATAATATAACTAATCTTGAAAACTTATTATAAATAAAGAAGATGCCGAAAACATGAAAGTTAGAATGATTGAGGATAATGTAGATCCTTTGTTTGAATGTTCTCGAGTTATAATTATGATAATTATCGCACATATTTTATATAATAAAAATATTTTTATTTCAAAATTTGAAACATAATTTCTTTAAATAAAAAGTAAAATAATTATGTATTGTGAAATCATAATTCTTAAAAAATAGCATACATAATTTGTCAATTATGTTTATCATTGGAGATTATGTTAATATGTTTTTTAAAAATTTAAGATTTCACAATATGTTTGATATTATATACCAATTATGTTTATCATTTTGTATGTAAGTGCTAAATAATTTGATTGATAAGGATCTTACAAATTATTACTAAAATATTGATTTTGAATATTATCTTATTATAATGATATCTCACTTCACACACTAGTAAAAAAAAAAGCGTTTATCACGTTGCATATCTAACTAAAATACCTAACAAAATGAAACGCTGGAGACCCTGCTTCTGCTTCGGACTCCTAATTCAATACGCCGTACACAAATGGCGCACGTTTTTTGTGCCTGGCTGTCTGCGTGTCCTGCTCCGCCACCACAAGCAGTGAGCTCAGCCCAGCTTGCCTCCTCAGAGCCATCGCCAGAGCATATCCTTCGAGATGGACTCATCCCATCTTCTTCCCTTATCCTCAGCTCCCTCCCCTTCCGCCGCCGTCGCCTTGGTAGGCGTCGTCGATTTCCGCAGCTGCCCCGCCTCCCGATCCTCCTCCGGCGGATGGACCGCTGCTCTCATCATCATCGGTTAGAGATATTCAATCCATTTCCCTACCTTCTTCTTCGGCCCTCATCGCGGTTACTGCTCTCTTATTCTTGTAACCTTGTCACAGGGGTTCAGATTGCGGAGAGGTTTGCGTATTACGGGATTTCTTCCAACCTTATTACCTATCTCATCGGGCCGCTCCAGGAGTCGACGGCGGCGGCGGCGAGCAGTGTGAATACTTGGTCGGGAGTGGCGTTGATGATGCCGCTTGCAGGCGCTTTCGTCGCCGATTCGTATATTGGACGTTATAGGACCATTCTTTTCGCTTCTCTGCTCTACATTTTGGTCGGCTCTCCTCTTTCCCTAATATTGGTCCTTTTTTTATTTTCTCCATTATTAAACGATTAATGAGTAATGTGTCTTTCGCTTTATTATTACTATTATTACATCTAATGCAGCTTTTTCTATGGTAATATGAAGAGAATTTGGTTCCGTAATTGAATTTTTTGCCAAACTATTGAAGACTATTGTTTTGGAAAATGATGGACCGTTAGATTTCAAACACCCAATTTTATCACAATGGAATAAGCGAAATTTTATGTTGTTGAGTATTCTTGTCATTAGACTGATTCGACTGTTTAGATTCACATAATTTGATTATCCATTGACACTCTTTGCCATTTGGTGCATAATGCATGATGGAAGCATTGCTATTACAAGTAGTTATTTTGTCATCATTTATAATTTAAAAATAATTGTTATGTTTTTTATTCTCCAAGATTAGGATATTTAGGGAGGAGTAGCCAATTACATGAAGAATTGAAGAAAGTGAAGGAGTCTAGAATTCATACAACAACAACAACAACAAGCCTTAATCCCACTAGGTGGGGTCGGCTACATGAATCCTTCGTCTCCATTGTGTCCTATTATGTGCCAAATTCTCATTTAAATCAAGTATAATAAGATCATTTTTTTATACATCTTAACCAAATCTTTTTTTGGGTCCTTCTACCTCTCTTAATATAAGGCAAATCTAATGCATCTACTCTCCTAATCGGGTCATGGACTACGATGCTTTATGTGGCCAAATCATCTAAGGCGACTCTCCCTAATCTTATCTACCACAGGAACTACTCCAACTTTTTCCCGAATATACTCATTTTGCATTCTATCTCTAAGAGTAAAGCCACTCATCCACCTAAGCATCCTCATCTCTGTAACACTTAGTCTTATGCTTCTCTTTTATTGGCCAACATTCGCATAAGTCATTGCAGTCTTACCACCATCTTATAAAATTTTCCTTAAGTTTAAGTGGAACTTTTCTATCACATAATAGGATGCATTCCTCCACTTCAACCATCCAACTTGAATTCTACTAATAACATCTCCATCTATTTCACCATCATTTTGAACAATAGAGCCTAAATATCTGAAACGCTCACTCTTATTAATGACTTGTTCACCTAATGTCACAACACTATCACTAGAACTTCTATAACTAAAATTACACTCCATATATTCGCTTTAGATCTACTTAAATGAAAACCTTTAGACTCTAAGTTGACCTCCATAATTCAAGTTTCTATTGGACTCCCTCTAGTCTTATCAACAAGAAGAATGTTATCGACAAAAGCATACACCAAGGTATGTCTTGTAAATGCTAGTAAGAACATCCATAACTAAAGTAAAAAGATAAGGGCTTAAAGTGATCCTTGATGTAATCCAAGCGAAATAGAAAATATTTTGTCAATCTTTTTTTATGTTTGGACACAAGTACTCTAGTATACATATCCTTAATGACTTGAATATAACCAATATTAGCTCCTCGTTCTAGAACTCTCCAAAGAACATCTCTTGAAACTTTATCATAAGCTTTCTAAATCAATAAATATCATATGTAGATCCTCCTTACTTTCTCTATGCTTCTCCATCAAACCCTTAACAAATGTATATCATCCATAGTAGATCTACGGCATGAATCAAAGCGATTGTGAGAAACGTATCACATCGTAACATGCTTTCAATTACTCTCTCCCATAATTTTAATGTATGACACATTAACTTAATTCCTCATAATTTGCACACTCTTGTGCATCACCTTTATTCTTAAATATAGGAACCAACAAACTCTTTCTCCACTCATTTGACATCTTTTAGTCTTTAAAATGACATTAAAAGATTTGTAAGCCAAGAAATTCCTTGATCTCCTAAACATTTCCACACTTCTTTGAATATTATCGGTCTCTCTTTTCCACATTTTATTTTCTTTCAAACTTAACTTCATATTTACTAATCGACGATAAAATGAAATTATCTATTTTTTTGTTTAGGGTATTAAGGTTCTAAAATCAATTGTACTTTCGGATCCTTCATT
Organism: Cymbidium sinense; assembly: GCA_021442155.1. Lineage (NCBI taxonomy): Eukaryota > Viridiplantae > Streptophyta > Magnoliopsida > Asparagales > Orchidaceae > Cymbidium > Cymbidium sinense. Next base: position 62,984,077 of record CM038215.1, read on the forward strand.
GAAAAGTTTATCAAAATACCTCATCCACTATTTTCAATATCATTTTCTAAAAAAAATATATTATTGTTTTCATCCTTAATATCCTCACTTATCTTTACTTCTCATCTCTTTGGTTGGCTAACTTATACATACATTTTTACTTTCTTTGGTATCTAATCTATTGTATAAATCACTAAAATTTAAATTTTTTGCGTCATTATCTTTCTCTTAGAATCTACACTTTATATCTTTTCCTTCTCCGGTTTTTACATCTAAACCAAGTTTTATAACAATACTTCTTATTTTTTATCTTTTCTTGCACACTCGCTCCACCACCAACTTTCTTATTAAAAGAAGGTTTTCTTTTGATTCTCCAAGCACATCTTTAACAACTTAATTTCACTTATTTTTTCCCTAATATTAAATCCCATGAACATCCCAAATCTAATCTCTTGTAGCTTGCTCTTAAAATATTTTTATTTGTGTTCTTTAAGTGTCATTCCCCAGGATGATAATTTGGTTTATTTTTCTCTTCTCCTTTCATCTTAAAATCTAAAACTAACAATCGATGTTGTCTTAGATTTTCACTGAATACTTCTGATCTTTACAATCTAAGCGATCTATTTTTTCTTATCAAAATAATCAATCTATGTTTTCTTAGATCCATTTTATAAGTAATAATATATTCATCTCTTTTCTTAAATAAGTGTTGCATTTATAAAATCGTAAAATTTAAAGCAAAATCTAATATAGTCTACTTTCTTCATTCGCTCATCAATCCTTGAATCTTTAAAATCTTCTACTCTCCTGTCCAAATCTCCTCCGATAAATATTTTTTTTTTCTTGAGATCTTTTGTATTAATCCTCTAATTCATTAAAATTTTCTTTTACTCAAAACCTGAGCGTAGACATAACATTGATAATCTTGGTATCAATGATAATCTTTAAAGTTATAATTATCTCTCATTAATATTTATAACATTATCCTTCAAATATTTATCTATAATCACTTTTCTGGCATTTTTACTTTTAATCTACCAAAGTTTAAAACTATCAATCTCCGCCTTCTCCCAACCCATTTAGTTTCTTGAACACATAAAATATTTATCTTCTATGAACCATAATATCATTAATTTTACCGTAAGATTACCTATATTCCAAGATCCTAATTAGTTTAGGTGGACTAACTTCTTTGCGCATCCATAATGTGGGAACCCTTGCTTATTTAACACCGCATCGTGACTCAGCACATTTTTCAAGTATTCCATCATAGCATGTCAGGGGCCTCTAACATTCACAATGATTTAAAGGATTCATGTCATGATTATTTCGACAAGTTTATCTTTGTTTGTCGACTACCTAGCATAACCCTCCACTTTTCACATCGGGACTTGGGATCGCAATGGTAGTGTTAGAGTCTCATTCATGAACTGAAAATTAAAGGAATTGAGCGGTTGAGCAATTTAATGTTAGTTGGGGCATACAAATGAATTGTATATAATTGTTTAAATATTCTAGAAATCTTGCAGCAAGTTATGAAATATTCTATAAAACTCAACAAACTAATTAAATTATGTCTATGTATAAAATAGAACATCATTCTTTCAATCCCATGAACTTTTTTTCTTGACCTCTTGTAGACTTACGAAGAATGAAAGATAATAGTCTAAGTGAAACTTTTAATCATAATTGCATATTGGAGATTGAGACATGAATCCTTTAAAATTTGTCTACATAATCATGACATGAATCCTTTAAAACATTGATGTGAAAAGTGAAGGGTTGTGAGAGGCAATCGACAAATAAAACTTTCGAAATAATCATGACATGAATCCTTCAAAACATTATGTTAATCTTATGGCGTCACGGAAAACGCGTCTTTGTAGCGAATCTGATGAAAAGTGTGCAAAGGCGTTACATCGGCTCTGCGGTGTTAAATAAGCAAGGGTTCTCACATTTTGACGGATGTGCAAAGTTAATTTAGAATTAAGTTATGAACTTGGAATATATGTACTCTTATAGGTAAATTAATGAAATTAATAGATATTATGGTTCATAGGAAGATAAATATTTTATGTGTTTAAGAAACTAAATGGGTTGGGGAGAAGGCCAAGGAGATTGATAGTTTTAGTTTTAAACTTTGGTATTCATGTAGAAGTCAAATTAGAAATGACGTATGTGTGATTATAGATAAAAGTTTGAAGGATAATGTTATAAATATTAATAGATGTGGAGATAGAATTATATCTTTAAAGATTATTATCGTCTAAGATTATCAATGTTATAAGTATTTATGCTCCTCAGTAGGTTTGGATGTAAGCTCAAAGAAAATTTTAGAATAAATTAGAGGGATTAATGAAAGACCTCTTGAATAAAAGTATTTATTGGAGGAGATTTAAATGACATGTTGGTAGAGTGGTAGAAGATTTTAAAGTATTCACTGATTATGGATTTGGGTGGTAATGAAGAAAGTAAGGTTAAATTTTATTATACTTATGATTTTGTAGTTGCTAATACTTTATTTATGAAATGAGATGAGCATATTATTATTTATAAAAATGGATCTAGTAAAATACAGATTGATTATTTTTTGATAACAAAAATAGATCGTTTAGATTGTAAAGATTGTAAGGTTATTCCAAATGAAACTTTAAATATCCAACATCAATTGTTAGTTTTAGATTTTAAGATGAAAGATTTGAAGATAAAAATCAAATTATTGTCCTAGGATTAGATGTGAGCACTTAAAGAACATTAATAAAAAATATTTTTAAGAGAAAGCTATAAGAGCTTAGAATTTGTGATGTTCATGAAAATTTAATGTTATGTGAAAAAGTAAGTTAAATTAAGCAAGTTGCAAAATTGTGCTTGGAGAATTAAAAGAAAAGCTTTTTTAATAAAAATAATGTGGTTATGATATTTATTTTAATATGTGTATGGAGACACCATTAGATCCGAGGGTATGCTTATTGAGGTGATGATCGACGAATGATGCACTATCTCGAAAGGAATGGTGCTATCTCTTAAAATGTGATTCTTGAATATACCAGAAAATTTTCTTCTACTTTACATGGATGAATAAAGCAGGGTTTATCTAAACTGGATTCTAAAATTTCCTATGGAAGCAAGCCCTCATAGTTAATTATATCCTAAAGAAAGTGAATAGGAATACTCTCGATTAAAGTAGGCAATTATTGTCCCCAAAGATTTCAAAAATAGGACTATCAGTAAATTAGTTATACTTGAAAAATCAATCGGGGTAGATCAAAAAGAGTGACTTACTATCAAAGCCAAAAGAGATGAGTAGAGAATGCTCATGATACTAGAAAACCTAGTGAGCATTTCAACCTATCCTATTGTTGGGATTTATATGTTTGAAATTGAGGAGAATTATGTATTTGAGTTGGAATTTTATTAGAAGGCTAGGGCTTATAATTCAACAATACAAGGTTGTGAAAATGCATAAGAGGTGAGGATATATACTTGTAGCCCGAAGGAAACAACAACATCAGATCCTAAATCTAGGGAGCTTTAGCAAGGGCCAAAAGCCCCATCTAAGCGAAGATGTGTATATGATTTACCTTCACAAGAGGGTAAAACCACATTTATTGACTTATAAGCGCAGGGTAATGCCTAACTCGTCCTACGCTTTAAAACCATGTGGTCAAGTCATATGATTTTGCAAGATAGTTGAGTTATTATTATTTAAAAAGAAATTAAAGTCCTTAAACCCACTCCCTAAAAGACTAAAACATGAGTGGTATAAGTAATGACTTAATCTAATGCAAATCTTTACAAATTTTATTTGATTTTTGGACTCTTCATTTTCACAAAGGCCATAGGATTTTTTTATATGCCTAAATGCATGATGAAATGAGGTTATTAGCTAAATCAGAGATAAATAGGTGTTTTCCACTACAGAGGAGACCCTCAAAGGTCAAGTCTTCCCCTATCATGCAAGGATGAAAACTCTCTCTTAGTAAAAGTGAAACAATATAGATGCATGATATTAAACATACAACATTCAGCTAATAGGTTGCTAAATCTTTTAATTATCTTGATTTAATGCCTAGATTTTATGTGAGGTTATAAATTGCTTAGCAAATTTAGTTATGAGTTGTAGTTGGGGTAGAAAGTTTTTTTTTTCCTAAGAGCCTAATCGGATCTAGGCCACACATTAAATTATCATATAAGTAAGAAACTAAGAAGAGACATGTTTCTATTGTGCAATTATAAATAAAACATCAAATAATTTATAAATCCAACGTAAAAGAATAACAGACCTGGCGGTCGGGTACCGCCGTACAACTCGAAAAGAGAAAATGGATAACCGAGCTCTACCCTTATACAACCCGATATATGAAAGAATAATTATAATTTTTACAAATGAATAAATGCTATGGGGGGTCTTCTTATCTTCATGTCTTCATGTCTCCACTTCTTTCCTCCTTTGATCTGATTTGGATGCGCTTGCTTCAAAAGCATCACACCTCCCAGAAAAAACCTTTTGCTTTTTCTAATCCCCATAATACTAATCTTAATTCCTAATGAAAAACTACATTAAAAATAAGAAAAGTAAATTTAACTACACCTGCAAGACAAGTGTTAGCTAAACACACCATACAACCAAAGCAGTTATGTGAATGATTTGGACTTAACACCCTACACATAGGTAATCAAGCCTACCTGGCTTAATTTGGATTATGCTTAGGAGTTAAGGAACCTACAAAAGAGAGCATTTATATTTATTTTAAGCACCTCTTAAGCATAATCCTCTACAAAAAATATGATTAGGCTAATAATGGCCTAACATCTAGTCTATGAACATCTTTCACATCAAAATAATACATCATAAAAATGAGATATTCATCACACCATGCACGCTTAATATAAAGTAAGTGATGACTTAATTCTAAAGTGTGTATATTAAGACTTGTGTGATATACTTTAACTAAGCTTTGTTGTAATTTTCTAAGTATGAAAGGATTTAATTATAAATGATGGTTTTATTTTAAGTGACTTAATTGATTTGCAAGTTTTACTTAATGTTTTCTTTTGTTCCATTTAGTTTACACTTAGTAACTAAGTATTATAAAGAGAAAGAAAGAGAAGATTACTCTCTTTTATCCCTACTTTAAGCCATATCTAAAACATATTAATTAATCAATTCTTTTTAATGAATGACTTATTACATATTTTAATTAATCCTAGGTTTAAGTTCACTTTAAATTGTAATAACTGGAAAAAAAAGCAACCGTTCTGCGGTTAATATGAAAGAATCAGTCGATTTGACAAAGCGAAAATAGAATCCCCAAAAAAATCAAACGAGAGGAAACGGAGAAAGAAAGAGAGAAAGAGGAAAGTTTTTGGCGTGACTGGTGTGCGTAATCCTTGTAGGAGAAGAGGAAAGCGTGTCGACGAGGAGGAAGGAGGAGTGCGTGAACCCTTCGTGTGTCGTCAAGAAGAAGAAGAGGAAGCCCTTTTGCGTGACCTTGCGTCGAGTCGGGAAGAAGGACCACAGCGTCGTGACTCCATACGGGAGCTGTGTACGTGATTTTAGGGCAACCCGAGAAGACATCTAAAGAGGTATGAAAATAATGTATATATATTTAATTAAAATCTAATTTTGTTAATATCATTGATCTTAATGTTAATTCAAGTTCTAACTTAGGGTTTAAAATTCTAATTTAGGGTTTATCGATTTCAACAATGAGTTAATTTAGAAATAAGTAATATAAGTTAGATGCAAGTTAAAATATTATTTTAAAATATTATTTCAAGAATCATTTTAAGAAAAATAATAAAGAAAAGTATTAAATTTAGGAGAATCTATAAATGAAATGCAAACATTTGAAACTCATGAATGAAATGAATGTAGTAAAAGTACGATTAGTTGTAGGATTAGATTGAGAGTTAAATTTTACATTTCCTCAGGTATAAAGAAATTAAACTTAATTATTTAAATTTTACATGCTACATGTAAAATATAACTTAAGTGTTGACTTGATTTAGAGATGACAATGAATAATTATGAATATGAGAATCAAATAATAAAAACTATATGTAAGTATCACATAAATAAAATAAGATAAATTACATCCCAATATTGATTCAATTAATATTTGATTATAGAATTTCATTTAAGGAAGGCGTTAAAAGAAAGGAGGTTCAGAGGAAGCGTAAATTAAAGTGGGTAATTATGTTACATTTATGGTAAAATATCTTTAATTTCTTGTGATGAAATATATGTTCATATGATTATGACTTTTTTTATCGCAGTTGTGATGATTTTCGCTTTTTTAAATGATAGTTCTTGTTTCTTTGTTGGATAATAACTTAAATCTATATCATATTGTCGCATATTATCTATAAAGTTAATTGATTTCGTTAGTTATGAATTAATGTCATATGCGTAATTATATCTTTAATGCGTGTTGAAAGTGGAGTTCATTCCATAGATCTATGATGTACGTATATGTAATGATGAAAAAAGGCCAATGATTTGATAAATGGTAATAGAATGACTACTTGTCCTGGATGAGTATTGGTAAAGGTTTTTGACGGTGACTCAAGACGTGATAAATGTAAAGTAAAGTTCATATGAAAAGTTTATGTAAACCTACCTCACATATGTTTGATTGTTTGAACAAATTTCTTATGTATATGTAAACAAAATTCATACATCTTATCTTTCTTCTTGTTTATTATGTGTAATAGATAATTGGGAATTATATTCATTTGTTAGTTTTAAATTTTTTTCGCGAAACCATCCTAACTAAATGGTGAAAGGAAACTCATGTTTACCGTCATTAGAGACGCGAGATAGGTATTTATGTCGATTATGTTGAGTTATGTTTAAAGAGTATTTTCTCGACTATGTTAGAATATTTGCATGAACAATTATTAAATCATTTGTTGGATTGTAGTAGCTGTATGATTGGAGATTTTATTTATGATTGGAAATGTTAAGAAATGTTTTCGTCCAAAGCCGTCTCGATTATTCAAGCTCTCATCATCAGAGTAGTATCGAGTTATGGTGGAGTAAAGAATTATAGATTATGATGTTAAGCATCTGAATAGAGAAATTCCATTTATTATGTCTTGTGGAAACATGGATCGGATCGAAGCGGCGTGGAGAAGAATGTGAGAACTTTATCCTCATTTGTTTAATTAAAGGTATGTGTATTTATTATTATCATTTAATTTTGAGACGAATTTTATAAGAGGGAGATTGTAATAAGAAAAAAAAAACAACCATGACAGTTAAGAAAGAAAAATCAGGGGAGTCGATTTGACAACGAAAATAGAATCCCAAAAAAAATCAAACGAGAGAAACGGAGAAAGAGGAAAGTTCGTGACTGATGCGTGCCAAACCGAATCCTCCGTGTCAGTCGGTGAAAGGAGAAGAGGAAAGCGTACATCGGCAGAGGAGGAAGGAGGAGTCGTGAACCCTTCGTGTGTCGTCACAAAGAAGAAGAAGAGGAAGCCCTTTGCGTGACCACGCATGCTAGAGGAAGAAGGGGGACCGGCGTCGTCGCGTGACTACTGAAACGGGAGTGTGTATATGATTTTAGACAACGAGAGGACATCTAAAGAGGTAAGCAAATAATGTATATAGTTATATATTTAATTAAAATCTAATTTTGTTAATATCATTGATCTTAATGTTAATTCAAGTTCTAACATAGGGTTTATCGATTTCAATAATGAGTTAATTTAGAAATAAGTAATATAAGTTAGATGCAAGTTAAAATATTATTTTAAAATATTATTTCAAGAATCATTTCAAGAAAATAATAAAGAAAAGTATTAAATTTAGGAGAATCTATAAATGAAATGCAAACATTTGAAACTCATGATTGAAATGAATGTAGTAAAAGTACGATTAGTTGTAGGATTAGATTGAGAGTTAAATTTTACATTTCCTCAGGTATAAAAGAAATTAAACTTAATTATTTAAATTTTACATGCTACATGTAAAATATAACTTAAGTGTTGACTTGATTTAGGAGATAGACAATGAATAATAATAAAAACTATATGTAAGTATCACATAAATAAAATAAGATAAATTACTTTACAATATTGATTCAATTAATATTTGATTCTATAGGAATTTCATTTAAGGAAGGAAGTGTTAAAAGAGGAGGTTAAGAAACTACAAATTAAAGTGGGTAATTATGTTCTTCATTTATGGTAAAATATCTTTAATTTCTTGTGATGAAATGCGTATTCTATGATTATGACTTTTCCTGCTATGAGTTGTGATGATTTTTTTCCGTAAATTGTGATAGTTTCTTGTTTAATATTGGATAATAACTTGAATGTTATATCATATTTTACGCCATCAGTTATAAAGTTAATTGATTCTTGTTAGTTATGAATTAATGCGTAACGCGTAATTGTATCTTATGAATGTGTGTATGTTGAAAGTGGAGTTCATTATAGTGCTTGGTGCCGATAATACCCGTAATAATGATAAGGACCATGATTTGGCAAATGATAATGGTAATGACTTCTGTCCTTTAGAAAGTATTGGTAAAGGTTTTACCTGACTCACGTGATAAATGTAAAGTAAAGTTCATATGAAAAGTTTATATACCTCACATATATGTTTGATTGTTTGAAAAATTTCTTTTATATGTGCGTATGATAAAAGCGTATTGTTCTTTCTTCATATTCTTATAGTGTAATAGCATAATTCATTTGAATTATATTCATTTGTTAGTTAAATTTTTTTGAGAAACCATCCTAACTAAATGGTAGAAGAAAATCATTTCTCGTCATAGAGCGCAAGAGATAGGTATTTATGTCAATTATGTTGAGTTATGTTTAAAGTGTATTTTCTCCTATGTTAGAATATTTATGTATGGACAATTGTTAAATCATTTGTTAGATTGTAGTGGCTCTTGTATGATTAGAGATTTTATTTATGATTGGAAATGTTAAGAAATGTTTTCTTTTATCCGTACCGTCATTCCTTTGGATTCCAAGCTCTGGTAGTCTGACATAAATAATCTCTTTCAATAAGAAAGATATCTTAAGATTAATTGAAGTTAATTACTATCACATAATATATGTCTATTCATTTCTTTCCATCATATGTAGCATGCATATGATCAAGTCTAAATATATCTATATACAATGTTGGCTAAACGATGAATATGAATATGTACATTTAAAATTTATATATATATTTGATTGAATTATTTTATTATATTAATTTAAAACTCTATCTAGATTCTTATGTAAAAATACATAGAATGAAATTAAGCAGTGCATGTCATGTTAACAGAGTGAGATAATCAAATGACCTCTTTAGCTAAAGCCCTTATTCTGGGATGTAATATCATTTGTATTCAAACACAGGTAAGTTTGCATACATGAATGTAAGAAAGAGAGCTTTTGATCACATGATTAATTAATTCTATCACTTAAATAATTGCAAATGCATGTGTTTTGGTAAAAGAGAGGAGTTTTGACTCCATAATTAAGTACACACACATGTATGAGAGACATAAGCTAGTACATGTCATTATTAACCAGCGAAGTGAGGTAATTAAATGACCTTTTGGGGCTACTTAAAGCCTCGTATTCCCGGGATGTTTAGATTAAATATTTGCTTTTATCAAATACATATGAATGTATACATAACTAAAGGAGTGGAAATCATGCAAAAGTTGTACTTTATTTGATTGAAAAGATTTATGTACATAGAGTAAAGTCTTATTTAAATTATAATATTGAAATATGTAAGAATGAAATCAAATGGAGTACATGCCATTGTTAAACCAAGGAAGTGAGGTAAAATGACCTCTTTGGGGTTAGCTAAAGTCTCGTATTCTCGGGATGTTCAGACTAAATACCCATTAACATTCTTACTTCTATAAATCAATATATGTGAATGAAAGAAAAGAACTTTACTTCATACACTTAAGTTATAATCATTTGCATTTCATATGTACTTATAACTAGCATTTATAGCATATATAATCACTTGTTTATAAGATTTGAAAAATAGATTTGGATTTAATAGTAATAATAGTCACACATATATTAATTTAAATCAACACTTGCAAGCTTCACATAAAGAAAATCATTTATGTTTAATTAATTTTTGAAGAAATGAAGGCATGATTCAAGTGACATATAATATTTCTATATGATTGGAAAGAAATAAAGAGACACGAGCATGTAATTTCATTCAATCCAACTAATTTCTAAGGACAATCATATTAAATAAGCTTATTTAAAAGAAATCAAAGCTTTTTAATGTTACTCTTAATTTTATGTTTAACTTGATTTAAGAGATGTGAAAAAGATTTGCTAATCCTAGTCCCATTCTCCATATGTATGAGTTAATTTGATTTAATAAGAAGCAATTAGATTGATTAAATTAAGCATGAATTAAATCAATTAATTAAACCCTTACCTATGTTACCTTAAGGTAATTGATTAAATGATTATGAGCTAATGTAATATGCAAATAAATTGAAAAATGAATAATAATGCTCCTATGAAATGAAAGGGGCCTAATGCAATTAGCTCATAATCATTTATTAATTAAGCTTAAGGAACCATTTTAATTGCTTTCATGATTTTCTCATACATGTGAGCTAATCATAATTTCATTAAGCCTGTTTAGGTTCTTGAACACCTAAAGCTCTACCCAAGATAAATTAAGGGAAAGCATATTTAATTAGATTTTTGTTGACCTCCATGCATGCACCGTGAGTCGAGTCGAGCTCACAATGCAAATTTGACAAGCTTCGGATGTAGTAATGCGCAAATCAGAGATGAAATACACTTGATGAATGAAAATGCGTTGAGAATTAATCAAATATACTTCTTGCTTCGATGGTTGGGTCGAAGGAAGGCCGTCACAGGAGTGAGGCGGCGATGATGTCCATTCATTTATTGTGTTAAGCGTGAAATGTCGAAACCTTTCAAATGAGACTGTCCGCCCTCAATTTGGACGAGTCTGAGCGAATATCGAGCGGTCGGAAGTGACAACGTGCAAATCAGAGCTGAAATGCATCGACATCACCGAAATCAGTAGAAATGACCTCCGATCGACGAAAAAATTTTGTCATCGCGTTCGGAACGTCGAAATTAATCAGAATATACATCCCGCGATCGGTGATCGATCGATCAGAAGGAGAATCAGCGCTATCGCATCGGTCGGGAAATACGGCGTTACCCAAACGACCTTCGTTCCCGAAATTGATCGCGCCGTTAGCGTCGAAACGTCGAAATCTATCAAATGAGACTATTCGCGCTCGATTTGGGTGAGTCTGCGCGAATATCGAGCGATCGGAAGCGACGACACGCAAATTTGAATTGAAATTGACACAAATTCTACGCCAGCTTGAACCAAACGACCTCCGATCGCGAAACGGACTGCATCGTTGCGTTTGGAACATCAGAGTAACCTACAATCGACATATATAATGCATACGTAATAATATCGACATGAAAATCCGGATTAGGGCTAATAAAGTAATTAAATAATAATTCTTATAAATACCTCCTCTTATTACCCTAACCCTAATTTTTCTATTCTCCCTCTTGCACGACCCGAGCAGCCGTCTCTCTCCCTCTCTCGTGTTCGTCCCTCTCTCTCCCTCGGTTAGTCTTTCACTCTCTCTCTCTCTCTCCCCACAGTGCTGTCTCTCTCTCTGTCTATCTTCTGGTCTTTGGAAGCCCTCTCGCAAAATAATCCCGGCCGTAGCAAAATCAGCATGGCGGGGTCATTGTCAGAACGACACTATTCATCTTTGCGTGCTGCGTGCTCACAGTGCCGTGAGCACCAGCGCACACAGGCGCCTATGAGCACTTCAGTGCTTGCTACGTCGAACCTGACGCCTACCGATCGCCCTCGGTGGCTCCCGCGTGCCGTGCCTCAAGCCTTTATTGACCATAAGTACCCGTACACGCCTTTCTTGGTATGACGGGGAAATCTGTACTTGCTTGTGAGTGTATAAGTACCCGTACACGCCTTTCTTGGCGTGGCGGAGAAATCTGTGTTTGCTTTGCAGGTACCTTAGAGCCCCATGCATGCCTTTCTTGGCATGATGAGATGGCGCATTCAGATCGTGATTTATATTAGGGGTGTCAAATCGGGTTGTCTTGGTCGAGTCCAACCCGACTTCGACCCTTTCAAAGTAGTTGAAAATTTTAACCCGAACTCTTCGACTGAACTTGAGTAACCCGAACACGACTCGATTATTGCTCGGGTTCAAATTTATAACCGAACCCGACAACTCGAACCCGACTGGAATATTAAACGGGTTCAAAATCAACTCGAACCCACCAACTCAACCCGACCCAAAACCCGAACTCGACCCATATAAGCTTAATAATGATAAAAATCTAAAATAATTTATTTAACCAAATAGAGAAAAAATTTAACATTAAATATTATTACTTAATTTTATGATATCCTATAATATTTTTATGAGATAGTTCTAAATTCTAAATTAAAAGTTTAAATCTCTCTCAAGACTTTACTCTTGATATTATAAACAAATAATATTACAAATAATTAAAATAAAATAACATTTAATTAATTAAAATTACATTCACAACTAACCCATACAATAATCAAATTTACACCCACAACTATTCAATACACTCTAAAACAAAAACAAAAAACTTCAAGTCTCCAACTCCAAGCTCAAAGAGTCAAAGTGAACTTTGACCCTTAAGTCACAACATGTGAAAAATTCCAAAACATCTTAAAAGAATAACAATAATATTACAAATAATTAAAATAAAATAATATTTTATTAATTAAAATTTCATTCACAGCACTTACCGATATAATAATCAAATTTACACCCACAACTCTTCAATACACTCTAAAAATAAAAAAACAAAACTTCAAGTCTCCAACTCAAGCAAGCTCAAAGAGTCAAAGTGAACTTCAAGACCCTTAAGTCACAACATGTAAAAATTCCGCAAAACATCTTAAGAAGAATAACATATATACATAGAATGAGAGAGTAGCAAAAAAAATCAAAAGAAAGATCACAAGAGATACCGGTGGCTAAACATACATCACCGGCGACTTCCAATGGGCAAAAAAAATGCAAAGATGTAGAATGATAAAAATTAGCACAGTTAAAGTAATACAAACAAAGTGAAGGATAAAAGCATCATAAACAAAGAAAATTAGATAGAATATGTAAGAGAAGGCTCAAGCTCAGCTCAATCACACCAAAATGGGGCAGATGCAAATATGAACATCCAAACTTCAGCTGAAGGGTTATATCACAAGAGCTACTACCAAAAGAGTGAAATCATCACATCTATCATTTCCTAAACGTTGAAAGATAGCTTTTGTTGAAAGTCCTATGAGCTTTAGTACACGAAACCTAATTAAAGCCAAAGTGCGAGAATGGGAAATTATCCCATTACCCATACGACCCGATCCATGAGTCTGACCAGATACAACCATCCATGAATCTGACCGACGATCTGACCACGAAACAACACAAATACAACAACAAATACAATAGGAAAACCGAATAGTTGGTCGAATAGTCAGTCTGACAACAGGATCTGACCACCGAAAACAACACAGAATACAACAAATATACAGGAAAACCGATACAGTTCGGTCAAGAATAGTCCAGAATCTGACCTACCACGATCTGACGACCCGAAACAACCAAATACACAGCAAATACAACGGTAGGAAAATCGACCACAGTTCAGTCAAGAATAGTCCAGGAATACTGACCGAGATACAAGTAAACAACACAAAGAATACACAAAGAAATATAATTTTCAGATAATCTAAATAAGAAAATTACTTCACACTACAAGTTAACAACATAGATCACTAGTTGGGTTAGGAGGCTAGAAAATAAAAGCAAATCCAGAATAGTGTGCAAATTATGCAAATCCACCAACAAGTTCACACTTCACAACCACCGGTCCACCATAGAAAGGCATTAGTAATTGTTTGAATTTCATTCTCACCAATATCTCCATAAAAAAAAACTTCATTTTCTTGAGCATTAGTAATAGTATTGGAATCCTCCATCTAAATTAAAAAAATTGATGATAAGAAATTTATAAATAATACATTATATATGTATTACACTTTCATGAAACCATAAAATATCCAGAAGAGCTTTGAAATCACACAGGACTCGACTTGGTTGCAAAGAAAAGGAATGGTGGCATTTTCAATATGATAGAATAAATGAGAGAAACCCTCACCTCGATGTGTTCAATAATGAAACAACTAAGATCGACATAAAATATCCCCAAACAATGTGTTCAATAATGAAACAAGTAAGATCGATAAACCTCAACCTCATACAAACAGCGACTAACTAGGTCTTTGTGACATTAACAATCTACAAAAGAGTAGAGACATAAAATATGCTAATTTACGATCCTAATCAGTGCACCAGAAATACAATATCCTTTTTCCATACAGCTAATTTCACGCATGACAGACAGACAGAGCACAACTGAAAGTCTGAAACAACACTGCCATCCATATTCCATAGTCCATACAATAAAAAAGAAACGATCACCAAACACGAATGACAGAGAAGGATTGATTTTCAGATTACCTCAGACGCGAAATGAGAGAAAGATTGAAAGAAGAAGAAGGGTGTGAGTCGAGAGAAAGAAGATGCCTGTAGAGATGGCAGCGTCGGAAAGGGATTGACTTTTCGGAAATCGGAATCGAGAAGAGGTAAGTCATGAGCCGTGCCATGTATGAAGGAAAGGAAGTCAGACTCAGTGAAGCGAAGCGAGAGGAGAAATTAGGGCTTACCCAGATACTAACTTGGATTTACATATTTGACTTCCCCCATTCTGAACAATCGGGTCGAAAAAATCGGATGGTTCGGCGGCTTGACAAAGCAGCGGTCGGCCGGAATGGCGGAATCGAGTTATTGGGTCAATTCAGTGCCGGGTTTTGGGTTCAACCCAGGACTCGAAAATACATTCGTGTCATATATTACGACAACTTGGGCAGAAAATCATTTCTTGACCCAAACACGGATTTTTAGTGGTTCGTTAATGGTTGTCGGTCGGGTCATTTTTTGACACTCCTAATTTATATCACCCATACACGTCTTTCTTGGCATGGTGGGTAGGCCCAACATACCCGAAGTAGCTCCCTATATGGGGATGACGCCGGGATGCTTCCAAAAAGTTGTCAAACTTTACACTAATAGGGGGACCTACACAACTTGACACAAAGCCATGCCACAATATAAAATTATTGTTTAAACTAACATTGCTATTGTATAAGTACTCTACACGTCTTTCTTGGCATGACGGGAAAATCTATTTTAAGAAAATTCATACCATACATGCCTTTCTTAGCTGAGATGGCATTCGCCGCGTGGTTTATACCCACTTCACGCTTTCGTGTGCTCAAGATACTCAAGCCTTATCTGGGACGACGCCAGATGCTACCAAATCCGCTAAACTTTTATACCGAGATATATAAAGATAATAAAAGTCAACTATAAAGTTTAAAATTAGCGAACTTAACAGTATATAAGTTGTAAGCATAGATATACATTTCTTTTTCTTGACATGGTGGATTGTATCTATTCTTATATTCCTCTATGGGACAATGCGGAGGTCACCAAATGATGTCAAAATTTTATCTAAAGTTATAAACTTGTAATGAAACCCAATCAGAATAAGCAATATTATTCAAATCTCGGAAGTTAAATCAATTTTAAATTAAATAACCCGACAAGTCGATACTATGAATGCTTAAACTTAGTGAAGATTTTGCGCTTCTTTGGGTTTTATGGGGTTCTTAACAAAACTTAAAATTCTAATAGTAATATTATAAGAATATTAACTTATTAAAACATCGGCTTTAATTATGTCATATGGACCGATCCCTATTATTAAATTAATAGATCCAAATAAATAAACAATAAACTACCTCGATGATGGTTGTGTTGAACGAAGATTTCAACTGGAGGGGATACTACTATTAATATATGTTTAAAATTTCAAGTCAAGTTAATATAAATTAAGTATCAATTCAAATGTAAAATCCAACATGTTATTAAGTGTTAAATGCTTAAATGAAATTCAATTTTTAAAGAACTTAAAGCTAAAACTCAATCCATCTTTCACAATTGTTTGTTGAATGTGACAAATTAAAAACTTCCACAGAGCCAATGTCAAATCAGTGATTTTTTATATTCACTCTCAATTAATCTGCCGCCAGCGACGCAGGATCTGGGCCAAGAGGCTCCACATATGATATTATGACCAAAGTGACTGATGATGGTCGCCAAATGACGCCATTATATTACTTGGCCATGATCAGAGTCTATGCTTCCCCAAGAGCTCCAATATGATATTTACAGAAGTCCTTGATAGAATTGTCAAATGATGCCATTATATCACTATGCATCAGAATTTCAGATGCTTAATTCTTTTTGAACCAACCATGTAACTTGATAACAAAAGCTTTGTTCTATAGACTTAATCATGTCTCCTTAGAACACCACCCGCCTATAGGATTTTTACAACGCAACTGCCGACAATGATCCTTCGTGTACACCTCCTCGACTAAGAGACAGTGATCGCGACAGTCGGATGATGGAACCATGGATTTAGATCGCCATCGCTCAACCATCCGCTTTAAGTTAAAATAATGAATTTCATAAATCCCAAATTTTAAATTCCATATGTGCTACTATACGCCACATGCAATTTTAACGACTAGCCTAATCGAAAGTTCTCTCATTGAGAGAGGTAATTAATATAGCTTTTATGGGAAACCCAAATGTGATCTAAAGTCCTCACAAAATGATAAATCTAGTGTCTTATCTACTATTCCATCTGCCTTTTGAAAATTTCATCGACATTTAATCTACTCTCTTAATCGAGAGGTCAGTGGCGAATTTTCGGAGCCCACAATTTTTAATTCAACTAATTAAATCATTAATCCTTCAATTCATCTCTCTTTAATTAATTATCAAAGTTAATAATTATCTTTTGAAATGAGATGAGCTTAAGATAAAAGGTAAGTAAAAAGGTACCAACCTAATTCCATAAGCCATCCACTTGATCAAGCATGATTTTATGTGATTTGAATTTTAACTTAACTAATTAAGTTATTAATTAGTTAATTAATCATTAATTAGCACTTTGGTTGAAAAGATAGTAAAAGTTAGGAAAAAGGATTAGGAGGGAGGCTCCAATCTACTTCCCTAAGTCTCTTTATTGTTCAATAGTGATTAGAGAGTCCAGATAATTAATTAATTATTGTTTATATGCTTAATTAATCAATCCTCCTAATTTAACAAGTAATAAAGTCCCAGAAAATTAGAGGAGTCAGAGGTCATCCTCTCAAATAGTCTCAAAAATTTTTGGATCAATACTTAAGAGATTAGAGAGTAATTAAGCTAATTAAGTTTTTAATTAAACCTTAATTAAGCTCTATGTACTATTTAAAATCAATTGGAAATATTTTTATTAAGTTCTCCACTTAAATACCTTTAACATGAGCCATTATTTGTACTATTTAGATTATTCTATAATTAGTTATGAATTATGAAAGTTTCAGCCTTAAAATCAAATTAATTAACCTTAATTAAACCTAATCTGGCAGGCGCCACGTGGCGCGCTTTCCATGTGGTGCTGTGGGATTGGTCATTTAAGTTTACATGTCCGCACACTGAGTCAACTGGCTGCGGATGCGACATTGATCTCCACCGTCCGATCTTGGATCGAACGACGCAGATCAAACCCGCGACGTAAAGGGGAGAATTAAGGGAGATCTAGCGTGATCTGATCAGAGCCGTTTGTTCCAATCACGCAGAACGGACGACCCGCGTGATCCTCTATGAATGACGATCCGTCATGGATCGCCGATCCGAGCTCGATCCACTTCAAACTCAACCCACACCTCGCTGGGATCCACAAGATCCAAAGTGATGAGCTCAAATGTAAATTTCCTTCACAAAGGACCAACCAAAATTTTCAATATCTACGGTTTTGAAGAATTACCTCACCGGAGCCCAAGATCGGCGATGGGATGCTGAGGTAGCTTGTCTAAAGACAGGCTTGAGAATACTAAGCTAATTCCACTTGTTCTTCATGGATCAAGAATGGAGGTTTGAGCTTCTCTTGATCGAAGCCCGGTGGAAGTTTGGAAACGAAGTTGGAATAAAGGAATTTACTGAGAGAGAATTTGGACGGTGAATTGATTTCAATCCCGCTCAAGGGGTATACCCACGATTCCGAAGTTGGTCAACGGATGGCTCGCTTTCGCCAAATTGCCGCCGAGCTTGAGGGTCACCGGGTCCACGTCAGGGTCAAGGAACTGGGAGGTGGCTTAAGGCTTGAGGATGATTTGGTTTCGATCCTGCTTTCGTGCATGGGAGGTGAATTGCTCACCTCCCTTGGTCCATGGTTGACTCCAAGATGGGTCTAGTGGGTTTAAACTAATTGAAGTTGGATGGTCGCCAAGGTGATGGAGAATGGACTTTGCCATTTATGGGTGGAATCATGTGAAGAGGTCTTAACCAATGGATTATGGCTTGAATGGATCCCACTTGGCTTTGAGACTTTGACCTAGGTCAGTTTGGTGGTTTGGTCGATCAAAGTCCCATGTTGGTTTTATGGGTTTTGGCTTCATTTGGTCAAATGGGTTCATATGGGTTCATGTTTTCAAATGATGATTTGAAGAGTTTTGGTTCAAGTGGTTTCAATCAATTTGGCCTAGGTTTGATTTTTGTTCACTTGGATTCAAATAGATCAAATGGGCCAAGTTGACCAATTTGACCAATTTGGGTTGGGTTAGTAATTGATTCAAGTTCAATTAGCCAATTAAAAATGATTGTAGGCTTTGGTTTAAATCAATTAGGATTTAATTTGGATTTTGACCAATTTAACCCTTTAAGTTAATTTGGGCTAGGTTGGGTCAAGTCGACCAATTAGTCAAATTGGACTCAATTATGACTTTTGTCATGTTCAATAATCAATTTGGAATGAACTTGAGTCATTGGTTGCAATCAATTTGATGATTTGATTCATTTTTTTGGGTTTTAATTTGGGTCACTTGGGTCAAATGATCAATTAGATTTGATTTGACTCAATTGAGGGTCAAGTCATGTTCAATGATTGATCATGAGTTGATTTGAATCAATGGTTTCTATCAATTTGGTGTATGGTGGGTTTGGCTAGTTTAGGTTTCATTTGGGCTAAAGGTTGACTTGGTCAAAGGATCAAGTTGACTTGGTTTGACACAATTCAAGGTGATTGATCATCTTAATGTGATTGTCGATCATGATATGAGGCTTGGATGAGATTGGTTCAATCCAATTTGGGTTGAATTAGAACTTGGCTCAAAAAAGTCCTTTAGGCCACTTTGGGTTAAGTGTACCTAAATGGGTCAATTGGCTTGGTTTTGGCTTGATTCAAGTTTAGTTGAACTTGTATATGAGCCTAGGATTGAAATATAAATCCAACTGCAATCAATCTGAAGTCCAATGGATTTTGACTCATTTGAAGTTTTCAAGCTAAAAGAGCTAATTTGGGCTTGACTTGAGTTGACTTGAGTTTGGTTTGATAATTGTAGGTTTTATTTATATTTGGCTGGATGATTGAAAGAATGATTGATTCAAGAGGAAATCCATTAGTTTTTGCTTGATTTAGATAGGATTTAGCCAAGTCTAAGGAAATGGCTTAAAAGGCTTGAATTGGGTTCTGGTTTGATTTTGGACTTGGTTTTTGTCATGTAAATTTATATTTTATTTATATTTGAGAATATAAATGAAGATATAAATGATTCATGAGAAAATCACTTGAGATTGGAGTGATTTGGAAGCAAATTTGACCAAACTTAAGGATGTAGGTCATTCTGGCTAAGGAGGGAACCAATTAAGTTTGACTTATTTTTAGTCAATGGAGGGTGAGTTTCATTTAGATTTATGAATATAAATGAAAGAGTAATTGGTTTATAAAGAAATCAATTGATTTTGAGTTGATTTTTATGAGATTTGGCTAAGTTCATGGAGGTAGGTCCATATGGCTTAAGAAGGATTTTGATTGGATTCAGATTTAGTTTGATTTAGTTTTGGCTATTTGAGTTTATATCTCATTTATATTTGTGAATATAAATGAAGAGATCAATCAAATTTAGGTTGAATTAGGTGGAGATTTGGCTAAGTTTATGGAATTCAACCATAAGGCTTTAAGGGGGATTTTGATCTTGGATTTGATTATGGGTTTTAATTATTTGGTTTGGAATTTGGATTTGATAAAATGATTGAGGATTGAATTGATCTTAGAAAGTCAATTGAATTTGGATTGATTTGGATTTAAGGCTAAGTCCATAAGATGAAATTAAAGGGTTTAGAAGAATTTTGATTTTGGATTTAATTATGGGTTTCAATCATTTGGTTTGGAATTTGGATTTGGATTTGGATTTGGATTTGATATTTGAGTTGAATTTGAGGTTTGGTTTGAGAATGTAAACATAGGTTGGGTTTAGGCCATAGGATGGACAAGTCTCCCTAAATCCTTAAGGCACAAACTAACCCCTATGGTTAACCCTTCTAAGTCTCTAGGCTTAGGTTACGTGTTCACCTAATCCTTAGAAGTATCTTAGGACTAAAGAGCTTTAAGTGTCTATAAGAGCCCTAAATTTATGATGAGGAAGTTGAGAACTCTCCTCAAAAGTGAGGTCAATAGTAGTGGAGTCAGAATATGCAAGAAAAGATAAAAAAATAAGAATCATTGTTATAAAATTTGGTTTAGGTGTAAAAACTTGGATAATTGGGAAAGATATAAAATAAAGATTCTAAGAAAGCAATATATGATGCAGAAAAATTAGTTTTTAGTGATTTGTACAATATATTAGATACCAAACAAGGTGAAAGATGTATGTATAAGAGAAATCGCGATTTCAATTTTTATTTCGACGCGACCTCTCCTGCTGGGTTTTTCTCGCTGCTTTGCGCGGCCTTTCGCCATTTTGCTACCGGGTTTGCTTTCAAATGTTCATCCCAAGATTCGGCTTGATGGCGAAAATCACCTTTCCGCTAACCTAAACTCCGCTCCTGGGATGGATCCGACGGCGTGATGCCCCTCTGTAAGTTCGCTCTTCATCCAATACTCCCCGCCAGAAATCCTTCAAGGACGCTTTATCGGTAACAATCATTCCCCTCAATCGGTTAACTTAATTGCTACCGCTGAGGAATGCCACCGTGATGTGTTGACATGGATGTAGAAAAATTAGCTAAACCATTCAATATTCACGATTGGGAAATTTAATTTACTGAGACCTACCGTTGATAAGATTCGCTTTCTTTCATAGTCTAAAACTTTCGGTTCCTTTCGGTAGGTGATTGACCCTCGATGTGCTTATCCAACTAACTAATGATCTGGACTATTCGAGAGTGTTTGCACGCGCTCTTACTTAGTTTATAATTGTCAAATGCCTCCTTAAGTGGTTCTAGTTTTGATGTTAAGGAAGAGTCCCATTGTCCCAATTTGGCTATCTTTCCCTAACATGCGATTCATTTTGTTACACATCAAGTGCTATTTGCCGTGGGGCTATATTTCGCCATTACAAATAGATCAGCCACGTGAAATCCCGCCTTCTTCTGGGTTTTAGTTGAAATAGATATTACCAAAAGCACCCAAAGAAGTTTGGATAGCTAAAAACTAGGCTATAACCAAAAGTTGAATTTGAAAACTTTCCGCTTCGCTCCCATTGCAAAATTCATGGGCATGAAAACTCGATTGTTTTATTCTCCATCCTCACTAAAAAAAGAATAAGTTATCGGACTCTAACTCCTCCTTACCAAAAGATCAACCTACTAAAATGGCCTATGTTCCCAAAATCAACCACACACACAACCAATAAACTTATCGCTTTACACCTACCGACTGCAAAAGGGCTTCATAATGAATTAGTGGAATATCATGATGATAAGTCTGTGAGGGGAAAGGGTTAACCCATTGAAATTGTACCTAAAGACAACTTATTGCCCCAACCCAATCTTGACATTTACCCTATGACCTAGCTCAAAGAAACAATGGTGATGACCTTGTTAAGAAAATAAGAGATACTCATGGCTCTTGACATCCCAACAAAACAAACGGATTGAGGAACCTAGTTTTAGAAAACATCCAACTCATAATCCTCAAATGGAGATTGGAAAAATCACCACCTCCACTATCGCCATATATACTCGGGCTAACCTATCCTCTCAACAAATTTCAGACACCGAAGAAGGGGAAATCTCTATCACCATTCCATTAATTGCCACTGAAGCTAACATGAATTTTTAAATTATTCTCTTCGATGGAGATACACGAGAGAAAGACCTTTCCAAACAGCTTCCTACAAAAGAAGTCAACAAATCCTAGAAGCTCCACTAGATCTACGATCCGCCTCCACATCTCTTAAAAAAATGCAATTAGGTTTTCTTTTGCACTTTCCTTATCCATATTCCTTATTATGCTCTTCAAATTTCTTTCGCATCATCGCTATGATTAGGTCTATTATTTGGAATATTCGTGGTATTGGGACCCCTAATGTCCATAGGGTTAGAAGCCTGTCGCACTCACAACGCCTCACCCTTATTATTATAGAACCTCTTATTCATTCTTCCAAGATTGCTAATGTTGCTCAGAAATCGGTTTCCAAAATTTTTTCACAACATTAGCAATAAAATTTGGTGCTTCGGAAACCATCAATCACTATCACCATCCTAGAAGATCATAATCAATTGATTAATGTTCTCATCTCTTTAGGGATTTCTCCGCTCGCTCTTTTATTTATGCCAGTAATGTAGGGGGTGAACATCCTCTGGAATAGCTTAAGATCCTTTGCCTCATCTCACTTTACCTTGGCTTGTTGGAGGTGATTTCAACACTATTCTTACGATCCGAAAGAAGGGGGCTCCCTAACACCCACTCCATGGAAGATTTGCTAATATGATCCTTGATTGTAACTTAACCGACATCGGTTTTTCGTGTTCTAACTTCACTTGGAACAACTCTTTTGGCAACGCCGATCGATCCTATTTAACTCACTCGATTGACCAATGGCCAAACACCAAGGGAACATTTGAGTAGAACACTTTCGGATCACGCTCCACTTATTTCTCATATGAACCCCACCTCTGGCATCTCCTTCCCCTTTAGATTTCAAAACATGTGGACGCAACATAATGACTTTTTGAATGTTGTCTCTATGAAGGATGGCTATTCACCGACAACTCATAAAGGTATGATCCTTTTTTGGCTCAAACTTAAACGACTCAAACAAATTCTAAATTGGTGGAACAAACATCATTTTAAAAACATTTTTGCTAATTTAAAAAGTATGGAAAATTTGGTTTGTTCTCTTGAAGAAGCAGTCATCACGGACTCGAGCAAACATGACCAACTTAAGGAAGCTAAGGATAAGTTTAAATTTCAAAATATGGAAGAAACTTATTGGCCAAAAGTGCTAGTAAACAAATAACGGACGGCGACAAATACAAAATATTTTCACTTCTTTTCAAAAAGAAAAGTTCTAAACTCTATTAAAAAAATTTAAAATGAGAATGTTGGATCAGCGAAAGAATTACAAGACTGGCCGGTAACCATTTTAAAATTTACTTAATACCAACCTCAACTTATTGATATCTCCAATCCTCACTTGATTCCCTCCTTGATCACCTCTGAGCAAAACAATTTACTCACATTGCGCCCCACGGAAGCTGAGATTGGTGATACCCTTAATAGCATGAACTCGGACTCTATCGCTGGCCCTGATGGGTTTACTACCCATTTCTTCCAACATTGCTGGTCCACTATTAAAACTGATTTGATTAATGCGGTTTTTGATTTTTTTGAGGGAAACCCCCTTCCTAGAGCCTTCGCTAGTACCTCCATCATTCTTATCCCTAAAAATTCAAACCCGGAATCCTGGGGTGATTTTAGACCTATCAGTCTTTGCACCTTTTTCAATAAATTAATTGCTAAACTAATCTCTAATCAAGGCCGCTTCCCAATATTATCTCTCCTAATCAGATTTATGAAAGGTAGAGCTATTTCGATAACATCCTCCTTGCCCAAGAATTAATCCATGACATCGAATGCTCCCACCAGGTGGAAACATTATCTTCAAACTTGATATATCTAAAGCTTTTGACAATCTATCTTGGGACTTTTTATTTAAGATTCTTCGCCTTTTGGGTTCTCTAAGATTATTCATCTTATTAAAATTGTGCCATAATGCTTGGTTTTCTGATCATCAATAGTGAGTCACGTTTTTCACATCTACCCATGGCTTGAGACAAGGAGACCCTCTTTCTCCTACTCTTTTATCATTGTGACTACCTATCCGTGTTTGAATGATATTTTCTTTATAAACCTAACTTGCTTTATAAAACTCGTGGTATTCTCGCTTTCTCATCTTAGTTTTGCGATGACTTTATCATCTTCGCAATGCTTCTATCCCACATATAAAACAATCTTGAAATTGCTTAATAATTTTGGAAGGGAAAGTGGATTATTTCTTAACAAGACAAAATGCTGCTTTATTCCTTCATCCAAAATTGCCATCAATAGATTAACCATATTCACAATCACTAATTTTAAGCAACATCGTGGCCTCTTAAATACCTTGGTGCTCTTTTCAAAGGACATAAAAGGTCACATCATTTCGATGATATAATCCAAAAGATCTCTAATCGTATTTCTTCTTGGGAATATAACTTTCTCTCTTTGGCGTAGTTTACCGATTAAGAGCACCCTCAATTCCTTACCTATTTATCTCATTCAATCTATCACTACAAATTCTATCATCAACAGGATTGAGAGGCTTATAAATAAATTTTTTGGGGCTCTAACACTTCTACCAAAAAAATGCATTGGTCCATTGGCAAAATGTTGTGGCTCCTTCGAGGAAGGCGGTCTTGGTCGTAAGACTATTAAAGATACAATCACCGCATTTTCATACAAACTTTGGTGGAACTTTAGATGCAATAATAACCTTTGGGCTAACTTCATGAATGTTAAATATTGCCAAGGGAAGCACCCTATAACTTGTTCCTACAATTCTAGAGACTCACTTTGAGAAGATTATGTAGCATTAAATGGATGGTCAGTCACAAATTACTTGGGGCATAAATTCCGCAACTCTTATTTTTGGCAAGATAACTGGATTGGTACCGGGTCCATTGACAATTACTTTCTTAGATTCTACCGATACCATTAGAGTTAACTCATCGCATAATAATAAGTGGAATATGTCTAAACTCCTTGAATACATCCCTCCTCTATAATAGATAAGCTTAATTTCATTCGATCTCCTCGCCCAACAAGGATCGATCCTATTTAAACTATCACGTAATGGTGAATTTAATTTAAAAATGTTTGGATATATAATAAAAGAAATGTTGAAATCTCTAATGTCTATGACAAAATATGGCATAACAATATTCCTACTACTTACTCCATTCTTGTTTGGCGATTCTTAAGAACTTTATCCCGGTTGATTCCTTAATGTGGAACAAAGGCTTCCACTTACCCTCTAAATGTTATTGTTGTTTCACATCAAGAGGTTAATCATCTTTTGTTAATGGGGCCATTAAGCCGTGGTCGTGGTATGATGATCTTTTAACAATGACCTTTTCAATGGTTCCTTATCCATATACCAACTCCTTGATATTTATTTTAAAACATCCCTAAAGGTCACATCAAAATTACAACCGCTAGTATTATTATTTGGTTTATATGGATGGCCGTAAACTAAGCCAAACACAAGATATATGAATCACAAAAAAAATTATGGCTAGAATAAAATACAAAATTAGTGAGCTATTTAATGCCAACATAATTAAGCGTAAACACTTCAAAGGTTGTATTATTGTGGCTGCCAAATTAGGTCTTCATCTACCTATTCGAACTATATGTCATTACGAAAAGGTAGTTTATTGGGTTAAACCCAAAAACAATCTTATTAAAATTAATACGGATGGTTCGGTGCACCGTAATGGTTACGGTTGTGGTGGTATTTTTAGAAACTACACTGGTAAAGCTCTTTATGCTTTTGCTTTTCCTCTACAAACCTGTTCTGTTCCATATGCTGAACTTATGGTCGTTATCAGAGATTTGCCTTCAACAAGGGTTTAACATCCGGATTGAGGATGATTATGAATTTCTTAACTTCACAAAGCTAGTAATGCTGAATTGTTTTACGTGCTCAAGCATATCCAACCCTCCTTTCTAAATTCGCTATAAGATCTCCCATGTTTGGAGGGGCAATGCGCTACCACTACCTAGCAAACTTAGGTGCTAGATCAACAATAGAGCTATCTTTGATAACTTAACTCTACCTCATCATTTGAAAGGCCTAGTTAACCTTGATCGGACTGGGCTACCCTATTGCAGAGTATAAACAGCATGTCTACTGTTTGGTATTGCTTGGACCTGACGGTCCAACCCCCCTTAATTTATTTTCATGTTGCTGGTTCTATCCACTAATAGATGTTTCTGATTGTTCTTTAATTGTTTTCTGGCTGGTTCCTTTAATTTGGGATTGCGGTTGTTTGGCTGAACCGTGGAGCCTTCTGTTAGAACTTATATGGAATTTTAAATGGGTTGTTGGTGTTGGATTCTCAGATATGCACGTGCAACCTATGGTCAAAGATAAGCTTTTGGTATTGGTTGGTCTGATAATACTCTGTAGGTATTTGTTATCTTGGTTTTGTTGGACTGGGCTATCCTATTTCAGAGTAATGTCTACTGTTGGCATTAATCGCTAGATGTTTCGATTTTCCTTGTTTGTTTTCCCGTCGGTTCCTTTATTTGCGGTTGTTTGGTGATCCGTGGAGCCTTCGATTTTTCATGTTGTCGGTTCTAACCATGCTAGATGTTTCGATTGTTCTTTAATTGGTTTCTCCTTTAATTTGGGCTTGTTGTTTGAACTGTGGAGCCTTCGTTAGACCTTATGGAATTTTAAATGGGTTGTTAGTGTTTGGATTCTATCAGATATGCACGCAACCTTCGGCAAAGATAAGCTTTTGGTGTTGGTTGGTCCGATAATAATCAGTATATATATTATCTTGGTTTTGTTGGACTGGGCTACCCTATTTTAGAGTATAAACTACATGTCTACTGTTGGCCTGGTATTGCTTGGACCTTTCGGTCCAACCCCCTTAAATTTTTTTTTTTTTTTTTCATGTCTCTGGTTTCAGTCCCTGCTAGATGTTTCTGATTTTCTCTGTTTGTTTTCTGGCTGGTTCCTTTAATTGGGGCTTGGTTGTTTGTTTGATCCGGAGCCTTCTGTTTCACCTTATATGGAATTTTAAATGGGTTGTTGGTGTTTGGGATTCTATCAGACCGCAAGTGCAATCTATGGTAGAATTGTTGTTTGGGATTCTACCAGATCCGGTGGCTCTTCGTTAATCCCATATTTCTCGTTAAGTATTTGATTGTGTTGGAATTGAATAACTTTCATTTTCGATTCTCTTATCCTTCGTTGGGGCATTGTCTGTTGTTGATGTCTGCTCCTTATAATCGAAGCTGCTTTTTTTTTTCCTATACACTAAAATTGACCATACCTTCATTGTTGAATTTGTCCTTCCGACAAAGATATATTATGTCTCAAATGACAATCACCAATATTTCCTATAGTGTGGGATAGGATGGTCGTGAGGATTTCACTTCACTAGGTTGCATTTCGTGGTATCCTTCCATGTTTGGATGCTCATATTTGCAATTGCCCCAAATTGTGGAATGAGCCGAGCCTTTTATCCCTCTTCTTCACTAACAATTTCAAATTATCCCGCATTGACATTTTGTCCGACTATCTAATTGGCTCAAACTTGTCTTTTGATTTTAAACTTGCGTTTAGCCTTTTTTTGTAGGTTGCTTCAGCAGTGTCATGGACTCTTTCTCCTTCCGTTACTTCGACCTTAATTCGCTCATTGCCTTCAAATGGTTTGCTCGAGTTACTATTTTACTCTTAATAGTTTTATGCTCTCTTGATTTTGGATGTATTTAGCTTGGGGTTTTTCTCCTTAGTTGATTGTAGCTCTTTGAGTGAGTTCTGAGTGTAACCCCTTTAAGGATCTTGTAACCTTGGTTTTGGCAATAAAATACCCCGATAATGGGGTTTAAAAAAAAAAAAAAAAAAAAAAAGAGATAGAGAAATAAAGATCTATGTGTAATGAAAATTATAAAATGTTTTTCTTAAAAAAAGATATTGATAATTAGGTATTTTGATAAACTTTTAATGAAGGATTTGAAAATACGATTGATTTTAGTAATATTAATACCCTAAACAAAAATAGAGAATTTTATTTTTATCGTCAGATAGTAAATTTGAAGGAGAAGCTTTAAAGAAAATGAAATGTGAAAACTAGGACTGATGATATTCCCATAAGTGTGAAAATGTTTAGAGATCAAGAAATTTCTACTTACAAATCTTTTAATATTATTTTAAAGACTAAAAGATGAAGATGAGTGGAGAAAGAGTTTGTTGGTTCTTATATTTAAGACTAAAGGGGATGCATAAGAGTGTGCAAATTATAGAGGAATTAAGTTAATGTGTCATACATTAAAATTATGGGAGAGAGCAATTGAGCATATGTTATGATGTGATATAAAAGCTCAATCGCTTTGGTTTCATGCCGTGTAGATATACTATGGATGCTACATTTGACACATGATATTTAAGAGGTTTGATGGAGAAGTATAAAGAAAGTAAGGAGGATCTACATATGATATTTATTAATTTAGAGAAAGTTTATGATAAAGTTTCAAGAGATGTTCTTTGGAGAGTTTTAGAAAAGAAAGGAGTTAATATTGGTTTTTTCAAATCATTAAGGATATGTATACTAAAGCTATTACTTGTGTCCAAACACAAGGAGGATTGACAAAATATTTTCCTATTTTAGTTGGATTACATCAAGGATCAGCTTTAAGCCCTTATCCTTTTGCTTTAGTTATGGATGTTCTTACTAGGCATTTACAGGAAGATGTACCTTAGTGTATGCTTTTTGTTGATGACATTCTTCTTGTTGATAAGACTAGAGAGGGAGTCCAAGAGAAACTTGAATTATGGAGGTCAACCTTAGTTTAAAGGTTTTTTGTTTAAGTAGATCTAAACCGAATATATAGAGTGTAATTTTAGTTGTAAGCAGTAGTGTTGTGACAGTGAACAAGTCATTAAAATGAGTGAGCAATTTATATTTAGGCTCTCTTGTTCAAAATGATGGTGAAATAGATAGAGATGTTATTAGTAGAATTCAAGTTGGATGATTGAAGTGGAGGAATGCATCTGGCCTATTGTGTGATAGAAAAATACTGCTTAAACTTAAGGGAAAAATTATAAGATGGTGGTAAGACCTTGTGGTCTCCGAAAATTCGCCACCGACCTCTCAATGAAGAGAATATGATTCAAATATTGAATGTAAGCATGAAATAGTAAAAAATACTACCCAGAGATTTCAATGACTTTAGCTCGATTCCGTTTCCTATAAGCACAAGCATAGTTAATTACCCTTTCAATGCCGAGAGAACTTTTGATTAGGGCTAGTTGTTAGATCGCTAAATGCGTAGGGTATAGTGGCAATATATTAAGCTTTGGAATTTAAATTTATGAAATTTATCATCATTAACTTAAAGGTTTGGTAAATGATGACGCGTCATCAAGATCCTATGGTTCCATCATCCCTGACTATCGGTCCTCTTGTCTACTTAATGAGGAGATAATGAATCAACCCGACCAAGAATTCTTATCGCCATATGGGTTGCGTCTTCAAGAAAAAAATCTTGTAGATCTGTGGTGTTTGTCTAAAGAGAAGTTTAAGTCCACAATGATAAGGCTTTTTTCTATCAAGTGTACCCTATAGTTTACAACTTAAGGTACAGAGATTTCACGACTTTAGTTCTGATTCTAGGTTTCCTATAAGCACAAGTACCTATAGTTAATTACCCCTTCCAATGCTGAGAGAGAACTTTTGATTAGGGCTAGTCGTTAGATCGCTAAATGCGTAGGGTATAGTGGCAATATATTAAGCTTTGGAATTTAAATTTATGAAATTTATCATCATTAACTTAAAGCGGATGGTTTGGTAAATGATGACATGCCCGATCAAGATCCTATGGTTCCATCATCCCTGACCGCCATTCCTACTACTTAGGAGGAGATAATGACCAACCCCTAACTCAAGAATTCTTATCGCAGCCATGTTGCGCCAATAAGAAAATCTTGTAGGGTGGTGTTTGTCTAAAGAGACAAGTTTAAGTCCACCTACCGATGAAGGCTTTTGCTATCAAGTGTTCATAGTTTACAACGATGAGCCATCGGGGAGCATAATGAAACAATGACCATAATATAATGGTGTCATTTTCGAACCACTCGAGGACTCTGTAATCGCATTATATGGAGCTCATGGCCAAACCATGCAGATAGAGGATACAAACTACGTCCTTACTGGCATGAGAATGATTGAGAGTGAATATAAAATACACTTGACTTAACATTGTTTCCTTTGTGAGCTAGAGTTTTCTTAATTTGCCACCTATGATAAATAGTTGCGGAAGGTGGATGGATTGGATTTTACTTTACGTTTTGAATATTAAATTTCATTTAACTATTCAAAACCTAGTGATTTGTTTGATTTTATATTTATATTGATAATTAATTTATATTAATTTGATTTAAGCTTGCAAGCGCTTTTTGATGATAAGTATCCCCTCCGGTTGAAATCTCTATTCTACACAGCCATCATCGGGGTAGATGTATTATTTTGCTATTTCAGATCCTGTTGATTCTATTAATCTAATAGAGGATCATATCTACTCTTATATGACAGAATTAGCTTCTCAGATATTTTACTAAGTTGAAATTCTTATAATATTATTATTAGATTTTTTAGGTTTTGTTAACCTAGACCCGGTCTACACTAACCGAATCAACCCGTGCATCCTCAAACACTAAATTTATGCATTCAGAATAGTGTCAGAGCTCATGCGAGTAATTCAATTCAATATTGATTTAAGTTTATAAGATTTGAATAATGTTATTTATTTTGACTGAGTTTAAAATTTTAGATAAAATTTTGACAAAGATTTCAGTCTCCGTCCCCGATATGCCAACGAGTTTGCCTACCCACCATGCCAAAAAAGGCATATATGGGTGGTGTAAACACCATGGCCAAATGCATCATCTCACCATGCCAAAAAAGCATGTATGGGTCTCTAAAGCACCTGCATGTAACACAGATTTTCCTGCCATGCCAAGAAAGGTATTGTACTTATACACCGAATGTTAGTTTAAACGCCAATTTTATATTTTGACTGACTTATGTCAAGTCGCTAGCCCCGCCGGTGTGTGAAAATTTGTAGGCCGCCGTATGTTTGCCCACCATGCCAAGACATGTATGTGCTCGGCACCAGATGTAACATGATTTTCCGTTACGCCAAAAGGACGTAATGCGTACTTATGTACGCAAACACAACTTTCTCCTCCACGTCAAAAAAGATGCGTGCTAGTACTTAAGATTTGACGGCTTGGTGTCTTCTATCCCCACCGTGCTACAACGAGCACATACAGGGTTTACCAACTGTGGCGCGAGCGATGCCTACCAGTTTCCCCCGCCGTGCTATAAAGAGCGTGTACGGGTTCCACTAGTCGCTCCAAACGCGTCGCATACTGGGTTTCAAGGACATCCATGATTGAGTATTTTTATACTTGTCAGGAGAGAGTCGAATGAATAGACGCTGGCTAGCCGAGAAGGATCTGACGGTCGCGTGGGCTGGCGCCGGGGTTGTTCGCTGCGCTGCGGATTGCGTGGTCGACGCGGTGACGCAGTCGGCGCAAGCGGATTGCGCCGGACGACGGACTGACCGAGAGGGAAGCCGGGTCGGAAGACGGAACGAGAAAAATTAGAGGAGTGGGCTGCGACCGTAAAAGGTGGAGTTAAGTTAGGTAGGGTATTTATACTTTTCTTTGAATGAAAATTAACCCCAATTTTGATCTTTGCGATGATGAAATTGAATAGTTAATATATATGTCAATCTTAGGTTATTCCGATGTTCCGGACGCAACGACGCAGTCCGTTTCATGATCGGAGGCCGTTTGTTCAAGTTAGCGTCGAATCGGGTCAAATATCACTTCAAAATTGCGCGTTATCGTCTCCGATCGCTCGATATTCATGCAAACCAGTCCGAATTGAGTGCGAATAGTCTCAATTAGTAAATTTTGATATTTCGACATTAACAACGTGATCAATTTCGCGAACGGAGATTGTCTGGGCATCATCGTAGTCTCCCGACCTTGATATGCGCGTAGGCACATCGACGGATTTCTTTCTTGATCCGCCGCCCGTCGAATTGTGCAATATATATATTCTAATCAATTTCGACGTTCTGAATGCGATGGCGAAGTCCGTTCATCGATCGGAGGTCATTTCAACAAATTTCAGCGATATCCAGTGCATTTCAGCTTCGATTTGCGCGCTGTTGTACTCGAAGTCCGTCGAATTTGGCTCATGAGCTCGATTTGACTAATGGAGCATGCATTAGACTCAAATTTACCGTCAATTTTACGCTGAGGAATAATTGGTCTTCTCAGCACCAGAACCAATTCCCTTTCTTGAAAAGCTCAAGGACGTACTGTATGATCGAATGCTTTGGACATCCTCGCTTAGTAGACTTCTAAATTTTGCTAAGCTTTGAGTCTAACTTCATCAAGCGCATCAAGCTCTTCCAACCGTAGACGGACATTCTCATCTTGGGTAAGATGGTGTTGAATGGCTACTCGGAGCGAAAGTAGTTCAACTTTGAGTCACAGTACTGCTTCAGCTCCAAATACTAGTGCATAAGGAGTGAATTTTGTGGGAATCTTGTAGGTGGTGCCGTAAGCCCATAAAGCTTCCATAAACCTGTAATGATTTATGGTGCAGAATGTTGGCTAATAAAAGAGAAGCATAAGACTAAGTTAAGTGTTGCAGAAATGAGGATGCTCAGGTGGATGAGTGGCTTTACTCTTAGAGATAAAATCCGAAATGAGTATGTTCGGGAAAAAGTTGGAGTAGCTCCAGTTGCAGATAAGATTAGAGATAGTCGCCTTAGATGATTTGGCCACATAAAGCGTCGACTGTTCGATGACTCGGTTAGGAGAGTAGATGCATTTGATTTGCCTTATGTTAAGAAAGGTAGAGGTAGACCTAAAAAGATTTTGTTAAGATGTATAAAAAAATGATCTTAGTATACTGAATTAAATGAGAATTTGACAACACAATGGAGATGAAGGATTCATGTTGCCGACCCCACTTAGTGGGATAAAGGCTTGTTGTTTTTGTTATTGTTGTATATTGAGACATGAGATAGTAAATCAATGAATTCAAGATGTATTGGAATGGGATAATCTAATTAGGTACTTTTTGCTTGGTACTTTTGGCTTTCCTATATGTATAACACTAGGTTACCACTCTTCCAACATCTTTTTTCAAAGATGATCAATAAAATTTATGCTTTAGTAGGTGTATTGTTTTTAGCTTTTCAAATATCATGCTATATCCCTTGAATGCAATTCAATGATACTGAATGTTTGTAATGAAGTCTTAGGGATGCATAATCTCTTTCTCTTATTAATATATCTATTCATTATACCACTTAAACAGATAAATGATAAATCCTTCTTGATATGCTCTAAATATATCAAATGGTAATTTGGCATACTTGATAATCATCTTTTAAACTTTTTCAAATTCTGGAATTTAAAATTTTTAAGAAGTGATTATCAAAGTGACTCTAGAAAATGCATCTGTATGCTTGTTTTCTATCCCAAGCTTATGTTTAAGAACAAATATGAAGTCCTGATGGTATTCTACTCATTTTTCATGCCTAAAGTTCAACTTTTTTTAGGTATTGATAAATTTTAAAGCATGATGATTAGTGTTAATGATGAACTCTCTATGTAGTCAGTAACATTTACATTACTTTAAAGCCTAAATAATGGCATAAAATGTTCTAACATATGTTGATTAATCTAATATGACTTTGATCTTTGTATTATCTACCTTCAAGCCATTTACAATCACTATGAATCTTACGAAGGTAGCTTCTAGTTGACAAAAGAAGCTTTTTTTGATGTTGATGTAAAGTTTAGCTTTTTCTTAATTTGATCATAGGTAATCTTAAGTAGTCTAAGTGCCCTTTCTCATGATGGCTGAAGATAAGAATGTCATCAAAATAAATTATTACAATTTTTTCAATTAAAGGTTTGTTTGGGATAGTTGCGGAGTATGAAAAGCAATGGAGTACGCTTGTTTGAAGAAACTATGGTGGGTATATAATTTTTTTTTTACACAAAGTCATACAACCAAAGTCCACCATGGTCAGTTAGAAAATAAAGTTTTTTGACGACAAATTCCTCAAAATGCAGCCAAAACATAGCTCCCAAAAGACACAACAGTGCGCTTTCACACCACACTCTTCTCAAAAGCACTCATAGTGTTAGCAATGCTGGAATTGCACAAGGACTTAAGCTCTTCTGAATAAATTCTTTTCTTAGCAGTTCATCTACTTGTCTCTTATGTTTTGTATGTTTTGTAGGATTCATCTTATAATATGATAAAATTGGTAACTAAGAACCCAAAATAAAATCTATGACATATTGAACATCTTTCATGGGTAGCAAATCATTTGATAGGTCATTTGGGTATAGGTCTTGAAGCTCAAATAAGATCAGGAATATGATCTTTCGGTGGCTCTTTTGCATTTTCTCTCACATGAATAGGTAGGATGATGTGGGATCAAAAACTCTCTAAATATGATGTTAAATCCTACGTACTCTACTTTAATGTTTAAAGCAAAGTGTTAAGGGTAGGATTCACTAAATCTAGGTTAGAAGTAATTTCCCTAATAGTAGGGGAGGATAATTTAATCAATTGAAGTTTTACACTCTTCTTCTAACTAGGCTTAGGTTGGATCTTAGAACTACGCTTATGTGGATGAGTTGGTGCTTGTTTTATCTATTACTTTACAAAGAATAATTTTATAAAATTTTCATTATGCTTGAATACATATGTTCTCTTAACCATAATGAATCACATTTATATTATTAAGTTAAGGTTTGTCTAATAAGATGTGTCATGTCCACAAGTAATACATTACACTAAATACGATCTTCATAGCTACCTATTTTTATAGGCACAAGACACCTAAATGTGATGAGTAAGCAGATGCGATTCACACAACCCTCATTAAATGTGTTACAATGGTGTTCTGGCTTAAGGTTCATCATAAAAAGTGTGTGTGTAGAAATAACATTCATAACATTACCTCTATCAATCACCAACTTGAACCTCTGCTCCTTAGAAATCACATACATGATACAGATATTTCTTCTCCTCCAATTTTCATTCTTAGCTACTAACATACACTTAATAACACTCACGTGGCCTCCCACAAGCTCTAAGTCCTCATCTAAAACAAGGGTATTATCATGAATCTCCTCTACTGCATAATTTGCTCCCTCTTCTACTTCCTCAATCTCATCTAAGTACATGATTTTTGCTTTACATATATTTTACATGTATCCCTTTTTATAACATCTAAACACACTACTTCCCTAGTCCTAGAAGATGATTCAATGGCATTCTTATTGGGTTGGGTACTAGAGGAAGATCCAAGTCTAGAAGTAGATCTTTGGCTAGGATAAGAGGATGCTTTGATAAGAGAACTTTGGACCTTTGGATCTAAATGAAGAGGCTGCTTTTTTATGCTTTTCAAGATGTAAAGCATTGTGAAAAATATCCTCAAGTGATTGTGGGTCTCATAACTCCCAACTTTTTTTTCCTAATGTCACTCCTAAGGCTAATGAAAAATTTATTGGCTAACTCACCAAAGTATTCCTGCAGGAAAGATCACTAAATCCTGCCTTCTAGTTGGTTAGCCACCATGGTCCAACCGTGGAGATTTCTCTTCTAATTTTTTGTTCAAACAACACTAAAAACTTCATTGAAACAATAAACAATAGTTTTATACAATGCACACTAATTTGAACTTACAAAAGGAGGGAAAGGATTGAGTGGTGGAGGGGTCGATCACAAGTACTCCCTCCTAGACCACTAGGCCGCCAATCCCTCACTAAAATTAATTAATTATGGTTAATTTAATTAACCATAATTATAATTAAGCCCTTCCCACACTTAATATGACACCATACATGACATTTATACATGATTATGTGAAACATTGTAATAATTGCATAATACACAATAAAACAAAGTACACACATAACAAGTCTTCATTGTTTTCATTGTTTCAAGCTAAGTTCCTTCCCATAATCTTCTTGGTTTTGCTCTTGTGATTGGATCTCTTTATGCTTGTGCTCTTTGTGCTACACTAGATGCATACAAAACTTTATGTAACCTTCTTTACTTTCATATGATAGATGTTTATGATAGAATTAGTTGTTTTTTTCAAAACTTAAATAATTTTGGATCTTAAGTACTTGAGGCTTTTAAATCTAGGCATAATTTCTTCATTTAAATTTGCATGTATAAGAATACATGTGCATAAAACTCAATATTTTGAAGCTAAAAATAACTTTATCAAAAAAGCCTAAACTATCTTTGGAGAGCCTGGACATAAGTGATTTTTATTCCCATCTTTTTGAAAGTTCTTTTAGGATAAGACTCCCTTTATTTTTATATTTATATTTTTACTTCCACTCTAATCATCTATATTCCTTTTTTTTCTCTTTCTTTATTGAAAAAAAATAAAAAATCATATCATGACACCCAAATTAGTTTCTCTAGACCATATTGAAAACTTAATCTAAATAATTGATTTATTAGACCTTAAGATTCATGACAATGAAATTAAGAGTAAAGAATTATTTGAGAAGAGTAAAGTTCAAATGTAAAAACTAAAAGCCTAAATATAAGTTAACCTAATACTTTTGTAAAATAATAAAATCCCTGTTGTACCTCTTGCCCAAAATCTTAATGCACCCTTATAAGTTAATTCTTTCTTAGACCAAGGAGAAGATCAACCTCAAAGGAGGTAGCCCAATCTTATAATTTTTTATATATAGAGACTATCATCATAGGAATGTTGATGACTTTGATGATCTTGCTAGGAGAGTTAAAGTTGAGGCTCCCACCCATGACCTCCAATAAATTCTAGATTGACTAATCCATATGAATGACATTTTATTGTTTTAAGATGGATAATTATTAAAAGAGTTGCCAAAATGAAATTAATTGGGTATGCTAAAATTTGTTGGATTAGTATTTTAGCCAAATAATGGAGATTAGGATGAACCACTTTTACTTGGATTTAAATAAATGAGATGTTAAGAGCCAAATATTATTATAAGCACCAAGGAGAAGATCAATCTGAAAGTAGGCTGCCCAACCTTATAAATTTTGATAAAAAGCGCTATCACGATTGGAATGTTGATGACTTAGATGATCTTTCTAAGAGAGTTAAAATTGAGGTTCTCCCACTTGTGATGGCCCCCCTGACTTCCAATAAGTTCTAGATTGGGGTTGCATTTTTTTAAAAATGAAATTATTTGGGTATGCTAAATTTTAGTGGACTAACATTTTAGCCAAAGAATGATGATTGAAATAAAGATGTTAAAAGCTAAATACTATTATAGGCACCATGTAAAAAATTACATGAGCAATTATTAACTTTAATGCAAGGTAGTCTCTTTGTATCTAAATATTTAAACACTTTGAATATTTAATTACTAGAACTAACTGTGTTGATAATGATTGACAATTCATTAATACATTAGGAATGAAATTGAATTATTTGATCCTCAAATAATAGAATAAGTTTTTCTTTATGCTTTATTGGTAGAATACCAAAATAAATCTGTGACTCTTTTAGGATTAAAAGGACAAACCCCCTCCACTTCATCTCGTAGGTCTTCTGCTTGACTTATTGCACCTATTGGCCTAGCCGATTACCTAAAGCTTCTACTGATGAGAGTTTTGAGAAGACTAAGAAAATAATTTATTTTAAATACCACAAAAGGGATCATATACAGAACCAATGTAAATTCTAAATTTTTTTCTTAGAAGAAATTGAGAATCCTATAAGTGATGACATGAAAGAAGTTTATAACGATACACCCCTTTCTAATGAAGAGTTGGAGTTCTCAAAAGATTATCAAATAAATATAATTCATTATTTTCCTATAACTAAAAATTAAATAGAAGATTGAAGAAGGAATAATATTTTTATTATGTATATTATATGTACTAAAAATAGGTGTAGGTTAGTTATAAATAGAGGAAGTACAATGAATGTTATCTCAACTTATACCATCAGTAGAGCTAATCTTAAAGATTGAACTACACCCATAACTTTTTTTTATCAGTTGGATCAATCATACATCTCTACCCATCACAAATAGTGTCTTATTCCTATAAAAGTTGTAATTACATAGAGAAAATTTGGTGTTATGTCCTTAATATGAATATCACTCATATTTTATTAGAGAGATCTTGTTTATATGAATGTGAATCACTATAGTAAAATAAAAAACTTATATTTTCAAACATCATAATAAGATCATTTAACTCCTTTCAATCAAATCAATGCTGTAGACACCTATCGTAAAACCTTATAAAGTTAGCTCTTGCTTGCAACCCATACCTACATTGAAGAACTGTGCTAATTTTCAATTGATTTTAATAAAAAAATTCTATTATTAATGATAATTTGTCATTTCTTATTTTAATTCTAGCACTTCTATTCCACCTATTTTTATGAATTCAATAATAATGGTTGTCAAATTTAGAGCAATAAAAAAGGAGTTATCTGATTTGTCATTCTTATACTTATTGCATGTGAAAGAAGTAACACTTAATTCTGATGAATCTGTACATCCAGTGTAATCTCTTATCTATCATTTTTGAGCTTAGTGATATTGCGCTTAAAAAAGTACCAAATAGGTTACCCCCTATTATGATCATTTAACATGTTATTGACTTAAACCCTTAGGTTTACAACTCTCTAGCCATTCTCATTATATGATGAATCCCACTGAGCATATAGAGCTTAAAAGACAAGTTGTTAAATTACTTAAGAAGGATTTTATATAAGAAAATTTTAGTTCATGTGCAATTCTAGCTTTATTAACTCCTAAGAAAGATGATATATGGTTGATGTGTATTGATAATCGAGTCATTAATAAAATCAGTGTGTATAGATTGTTGATCTGTTAATGAATGACATGCTAGATTTAGTCTCAAAGGTCAAATTCTTTTCTAAGATGGATTTAGGAAGTGGTTATCATTAGATTTGGATTTGATCAGGAGATGAATGGAAGGCTTCTTTTAAAACTCCTAATGACTCCTATGAGTGGTTCCATTTGAACTTTTCAATGTCCCTATCACATTTATGGGGCTAATGAATAATATCTTGAAACCCTTTATAGGAAAGTTACTTGTTATTTATTTTAACGATATTTTGATTTTAGTCCAAGTGAGATAGATCATCTACAACACCTCCGACTAGTCTTAAAAATTCTTAAGAAAGAACATTTATATATTAGCTTGAAGAAGTGCTTTTTTACAAACTGAGGTTATTTTGTAGGTCCAATTATTTTTAGTGAGGGAATAAATTATGCGCCCACTTTTTTATTTCTTTTGGAATGCCCTTGGCAATCTAAGAGGAGTTTTTTTTTTTTGCAATTATTGGTGGCTTCTTTGCATCGCTCTTTTTTATTTTGAGTTAATTTTGTTTCATAAAAAGTTGAATTTTGGATGTTAAATATTTGATTATTAATAATTGTTGATAGTTTTTTGTTTACACTTTAAATGATTTATTATTCGTTTGTGCAATAAATTCATTAATATTTTTTTTACAGATCAACATAAAGTAAAGAAATCGATCAGACCAAAATTACTTAAATAATTTAGTTTTCATCAAATATAATCAGGACAAAAGTAAAGATTCAATTTAAGAGACATTATTGATCTAATTAGTTTGGATTCCATTGACGAAAGTTGTAAGTGGTTGGTTGAAGAACCTGAAGATATTGGTGAGCAACACTTTGAAATGAAGAATTCACTTGGAGACATATAGAAGAAGCAGCTAGAAAAGTTGATCGAGGTGATCAATAAAATTTGTTATACTAAAACAAAAAGAAGCTTCATCAATTGCAGCATCTGCATCATCCTAATTTGCACCCACTTTTATAGCACAAGAAATAGAAGGTGATTGATTCACAAGAAGCAGTAGAAGAAGAAGAATTTGATAATAAAAAATTTTACTTGAAGGAGAAAAAATAATGTTAATGAAAGAGTGAATGATGAGTGAATTTCTTTATTTTGCTATTTAAAATTTTATAGTTTGTTATTGGTTTTATGCTTTAGAGTTTATCTTTTATTATGAATATTATTTAGGAGGAGTGAATTATGTTAATTTGTTTATGCTTTTAAGTTTATTTTAGGAATTATCATAAATTTTAAGTTGCAGGTTCACTCTCAACACTAATCTTTAAATTAGGCATGTGTTTTTTTTTTATAGTCTACCAAGTTTTACAGTATATAATATAACACAAGTTTAGACTCTATCAAGTATATACTCTACCAAGTTTTGCTTTTATTTTGGAAATTATCATTAAATTCAATTTGCAAGTTCTCCCTCAAATATTTATCATCAAATTAGGTATGTGCTTTACTCTTGTTATCCTTTTCCAAGTTTTACAATATATCATAAATTGCAAGTTTTATAATCTACCTAGTTTATACTCTTAATTTATTTATGCTTTACTTTATTTAAACAATTAGCCAATTAGGTATGTGTTTTACTTTTTTTAAAGTCAATTTGTTACATATTTCTGATTTTATACAAACAATGAGCAATTTTGTATCAAAAGAGCCACTTCGAAGTGAAATTAGGCTCTTGAGCATTGCAATGTGCTCTACGCTTTGAAAACATTGGTACAGATCCATAACTTTTTTTATCCATTAATTTTACCAAAAGACCACCTACTACTATCACCTAGCCAAAGCTTCTATCTAGGCAATAGATTTAATGATTTTTTGCTCATGTTAAGCTT
Organism: Cymbidium sinense; assembly: GCA_021442155.1. Lineage (NCBI taxonomy): Eukaryota > Viridiplantae > Streptophyta > Magnoliopsida > Asparagales > Orchidaceae > Cymbidium > Cymbidium sinense. The sequence continues at coordinate 63,025,115 of CM038215.1, forward strand.
TATAGAAAAATATTATTTACTCAAGTCTGAGTCAACTCAAAAAGTATTTATCTATATGCACATTGTGCTTGGCAATCTATTAGTTCTGAGTTGAGTTGGATGATGATGGATGAAGAAGCAAAAAAATTTCTATTTGCAGATCTGAAACATGGCCATAAATTTCCCGATGGTCATAGGATTACCAAATTGGCACAAGTGAAGTATTTGGATTGAATTTTCTAAGCACCACTTGAAAACCTTCAAGATACTAACTTCCTCTTACGCAATTGAGATAGCCCACTTTTAAAATAATTAATTATGAAACCGAGTTCGCTCTTCCAAAGTTGTTCAACATCTTCCTTTTCTTCTACAATATGAGAGTATAATCTTCCATGATTTTTTATTACATTTAAATTATTTGCATTTTTGCAAGTCGTACGTGTTTTTCGAGAATTTGTTGCCAAGAATTCATGATGTGGTTCAATAGATTGATTTTAATAAATGACACCATTGTTACATTTCAAGAGCGAGAACGAAGGAGGTGAATGTTGGGACTCCAAAAGAAAGAGCCTTAGTCATTTACAACCTTGAGAATGCATAGTTTGTTCTACAACTGTAAAGGTGTCATCACAAAAATCAAAGAGTCTTTGGTCGATCAACCATCCAACGTCATCACATGTCACATTCTATCAAATCACTATCCTTTTTAGTGGCAGTTTAGTCATTGCATTTTGGTTGTTTTATCAGCAATCTATTGAACATTCCTACAATCACTTCAGTTCTCATAAAATCCACTTGATACTATAAGTAATGTGGTGCCCCTCATCACAGAGTTTGTATATTAACAAGATGATTTATGTTCAACTTCAGATTTAATTGTTCAATTTCTTGAATTTATTTGCTTGAATTGCCTTTTTTTTGAAATTGTCTATGAATTCATTTAATGGTCAGTAGTTTGAATCTTATTGAGAGAGCAGGATCAAGTCCTTTTGGCTGAAGTTCACAAATGATTTATTCCATAAAACAATTATCATCATTGAAATAATGAACATAAAAATAGAAGTTGTACAAAATTTTATTCATTTCATCAAGTCTACAATAAAATAAAAAACAACAGAAATTGCTACAGTAATTCTAATGATCTTGACTTGTTGGTCCACTATCCTGGTCGCCCAAATCAATTTTGCAGTCTATTGGATCAATTTATTTACCTTTTAGGATAGTAAACTTGCTTAATACATCTCTATGATGAATAGGATCTTCACCATGTGTTAATCTGATGATTCACGCTTATAAGGGTTTGATCATCTCTTGTAATGGAGTTCAACTATGTTTCTTTTTTGAAAGTATCTGGTATCATGTAATCTGGTCAAGCACAAAAAAAAAAAAAAAAAAAAAAAAAGATCATTCAATATAGTCAATTATAGCCAAGTTTTCTAGTTGTCACCAATCCTAATTTGATTTCATCATTTCTAATTTTTAACTAGTATTCATGAGCTTCAGGGGGTGTTGGATAAGAACTTATTCAGTATAGTGGACTCTTAATGCTTGCTTAATCAGCTGAGGCACCATTTTATGAAGTCTTGTTCTCTTAACATTGATTTGTTTTCACTCTAAGTGGTTGCAGATTTCCTTCATGTCCTCATTCAGATATTGTTGAATGAAATTTCTTAGGATGGAAAGAAATTTTCAGATAGTCATTGCCACACAGTATATTCTTTTCGACCTAAGGAACTGTTTCAATTAAGGAAGTTGCTTTGAGAGCCATTTTAGCTTCTTTTCATCAATTGATTCTTTTTAACTGAAGCATACTTCAAAAACAAAATAAAATGAAGCAACTTCATTGGACATCGCTTCCATGTTGCTCTCCTTTATCTTTAAATGACTCTGTTGATCCATTATTAAGGATGAGATTATCATGATTGAATTTATTAAATTTTCCATTACAAAAGTGTCATTAGCTGGAGTTCTTGAAATTTATCTTTTCTATTAATTTGATTGTATTTTTCGGTCAAACATATTTAACCGATGAAAAAAAAAGACAAAATAAGTGGCTGAAAATATAGATTAATAGTCTAACTTTAATCTTAACGGATTTTATTAGATTCATCTTATGATACAATCGGATATGATATGAATATATGATGATCATCCAACATAAATACATGATTGTTTTCACTCATTTTCATTCATGAAACGAAACATCTATCCATCAAAAATTGTAACTATTTAATCTTTATTTAAGTATTACCTTTGAAATCCCTTATTGAGACTCTATATAGATGGAATGAAATGAAAATAAATCACTTTTTCCAGATCCTCTATTTTATCTAGATCTATCTCTTCTTCTATGTTTTTTTACTTCTTTTAGATCTCTCTTCTTTAGGATCTTCATCTCAATTCTCTCTTTATTTAGGATCCTCTCGGTGTTAGAGACTCCTCACATACTTGTATTCTTTCTCAAATTTAATAAAAATTCACTCATTCATTGTACAATGGACTTACGTCACAAGATTGAACCAATTAAATTTCCATGTGATGCTTTATATAACATGCTAAAATTGTCATTTGTACTTTTGTGTATTAAATTTTTTATCCTTAACTTCATTGGACATCGCTTCCATGTTGCTCTCCTTTATCTTTAAATGACTCTGTTGATCCATTATTAAGGATGAGATTATCATGATTTAAGCTATTAAATTTTCCATTAACAAAAATGTCATTAGTTGGAGTTCTTGAAATTTATCTTTTCTCTTAATTTGATTGTATTTTTTTGGCCAAACATATTTAACCGATGAAAAAAAAAAGACAAATAAGTGGCTGAAAATATAGATTAATAGTCTAACTTTAATCTTAACGAATTTTATTAGATTCATCTTATGATACAATCGGATATGATATGAATACATGATGATCATCCAACATAAATACATGATTGTTTTCACTCATTGTTATTCATGAAACGAGACATCTATCCATCAAAAGTTGTAACTATTTAATCTTTATTTAAGGATTACCTATGAAGTCCCTTATCTAGACTCTATATAGATGGAATGAAAGGAAAATAAATCACTTTTCCTAGATCTTCTATTTTATCTAGTTCTATCTCTTCTTCTATGTTTTTTACTTCTTTCAGATCTCTCTTCTTTAGGATCTTTATCTCAATTCTCTCTTTATTTAGGATCCTCTCGGTGTTAGAGACTCCTCACATACTTGTATTCTTTCTCAAAATTTAATAAAAATTCACTCATTCATTGTACAATGGACTTACGTCACAAGATTGAACCAATTAAATTTCCATGTGATGCTTTATATAACATGGTAAAATGTTCATCTGTACTTTTGTGTATTAAATTTTTTATCCTTAACCTTGTTGGACATCACTTCCATGTTGCTATCGTTTATCTTTAAATGTCTCTGTTGATCCATTATTAAGGATGAGATTATCATGATTTAAGCTATTAAATTTTCCATTAACAAAAATGTCATTAGCTGGAGTTCTTGAAATTTATCTTCTCTTAATTTGATTGTATTTTTTTGGCCTAACATATTTAACCGATAAAAATAAAAGACAAAATAAGTGGCTGAAAATATAGATTAATAGTCTAACTGTAATCTTAACGAATTTTATTAGATTCATCTTATGATACAATTGGATATGATATGAATACATGATGATCAGCCAACATAAATACATGATTGTTTTCACTCATTGCCATTCATGAAACGAAACATCTATCCATCAAAGGTTGTAACTATTTAATCTTTATTTAAGGATTACCTATGAAGTCCCTTATTGAAACTCTATATAGATGGAATGAAAGGAAAATAAATCACTTTTCCTATATCTTCTATTTTAACCAGATCTATCTCTTCTTCTATGTTTTTTACTTCTTTCTGATCTCTCTTCTTTAGGAACTTCATCTCAATTCTCTTTTTATTTAGGATCCTCTCGGTGTTAGAGACTCCTCACATACTTGTATTCTTTCTTAAAATTTAATAAAAATTCACTCATTCATTGTACAATGGACTTACGTCACAAGATTGAACCAATTAAATTTCCATGTGATGCTTTATATAACATGCTCAATTGTTCATCTGTACTTTTGTGTATTAAATTTTTTATCCTTAATTTCTTTCTAAATTTTGAATAGGCATTTGATATCATTTAGTGGCCTCATTGTAGATATATTCTTAACTTAGAGTCTCTTAGAGACTTGGCGATGTAGTGTGAAAAGCGATTGATGGAGTTGAGGAAGAAGCGTCAAAAAATTATGGTGGATATACAATTTTTTTTTAATTTTACAGAAGTAAAACCATAGCTTTCGAATTGTTATCGTAAGTAGCTAGGTCAGGTTGGAATACGTAGCTTTACCAACACAGATTCTTCAGTCGAAATACGGCCAGAACACAGTTTATCAAACTGTGTTGCGGTGCGATGCAGACCACACTGCACTACCACTGCCGCCTTAAATGGGGCCTTAGAATCTATCAAAAGCGAAGATGATTTATAATATTCAAAGTTTAAAATGATTTAGAAACTCAATGTGGGTTATTATTTATAGCTAGAATGAGGATGAGTTTTAAGTAATAATATTTGGAGTTGTAGGAGTGTACAGCGTGTTGAAAGTAGTTATGCTATGTTAGCCTGATCATTGAGCTAAGAGTGAGTTGATTGACATAACCCCCATATTTTTGTGATTATGTTATGGTTTTATTTTCTGTAATAATGCTGATACAGTGAGGCTTGAGCGATTTAATCTGTTCTGGTTTTGAATTACGGCTCTGTTTGAGTTCCTTTCCCTGGATTGGGTCGGTTCTGGCTTGGTTTAGGCTTAATGCAGTGAGTTAACTCACTGAGTGACTCTGAACCCGGCTGAGTCGTGGGAGGAGAAAGGGTTTTCGGGTGCTAGCTGATCCGTTGGATCTAGCATCTTTTAGCTCAGCCGTTGGATTGGAGCACTTGGATCGAGTCCCTCTTTGCTTCTTGCTTGAGTCGTCAGATTGCCGTGTTTTCTGCTCTGCCCTTGGATCTGATCTTGGATCAATCGGTTTTGAATTGCTGTGAAGTTAGTGGATTACAGATGTTGTAATGTGCGCGGCTTGATCTGGGAAATGGATCTGATCCGTGGATTGAAAACAGCGCGGCTATTCTTGGTCGTTGGATGAGGTTTTTGAATTAACCTAACCTTTGCTTGCCTTGTTCTTTTCGATCGAACTGTCGAGGAGCTGAAGGAAGAACGGGAGAACTGGATCGGAGGAGAAACGGCGGTTTCTCCGGTGGAGTGCGGTGGTTTCCGGTGAGGTAAACCGAGAAGAAGATAAGCAGGGGGAAGAGAAGAAAGGGGGGAAGACTGAAGAGCTAAGTTCTTTTCTTAAAATCTTGATTACCTTCACTGGTTGGCTGTCTTCCTCTATTTATAGTTCTCGGCTTGCTCTTCTAGAACGTTCCTCTGTTATATCTCTGGTAACTGATTTCTGTTATAGACCTTGCCTCAGTCGTGTATTCAGTTGGGTGGTTATTCTGTTAGCTGAGCCATTCCTATTTCTTCTTATTTTCTTGATTTTCTTGTTGTCGGCTGTTGTAATAAGTTTGATCTATTCTGTGCAGGGTTTCTCCTGAAAGGCTACCATTTCTGTTGTTGTAATTAATCTTCCCTTCGTTTTGGGTTTCTTTTCTTCTCATTTGTAACTGGCATGCCTCTGCTCTGGTTTTATTTTCTTCTCTTGTAACCGGACATGTCTTTGTATCCATATCATATGAACTTGGTGGTGTGTTGCTTTCTTGTTCTATACGGAGTTTGTTATTTATGGTAATTGTTCATGTTGTATTATTTACTTTGGCCTTGTATGAATTGGATTCATAACAGATTATATACTATGCCCTCTTTATCTAATAATGGTGGGAAGCACATGTTGCCTTTAGCATATTGGAGGTGAGCTACCACGTCTTTTACTTAAATAAGTGCGTTAAGCTTCTTCACATCGTTGGTTTTGTGCGGCACTAATCTTATGATAGTTGATAAGATGGCAGCAGGGAGTCACCACTGCGCTTTAGCACTAGTTCCCCATATGAACTGACAATAACTTTCAATCTTTCTCTCATTCTTTGTTTAATTCATGTTAGCCGGTCTCTTCTGTCTAATAGTGTATATGTACAGAGTTTGAGTGGGACAAACTAGTAGACTAGTATGGACAAGAGACATTAGGAGGAAAAAATTATCGCATTGAATGGCCCCTTTTTAGTAAAGTCATTATAATTGTAGTTAATGGTTTCTTGGAGTCACTTGGTGATCTATGTATGCTCTAGTTGTGCCTCCTTAAGAATTATATGTGACTTTGGACCTTTGCTATTTTGACAGGAGCTTTTGTTCAATCTGTCATATCTTAGAAGGAGAATTTTATTTTATTTTTATTTATTTTTTGGTTTATTTCTATTCCTAACTCGAAATTTTTATTGTGCAATGAAAATATTATTCAGGTTTTTGGCGAACTTTAATTGTTTTTGTACCAAAATGCAAGTGACAGAATATAATAGCTCGTGGAAGTCTACTTTCCATTTGTTTAGAAGAAATTGATCATCCAAAGTTATGAGTAGTAATTGTGCATTTGAAATTGTAGAAGTATTTCATAAGAAATGTTTTTTTTGTCTTTGGAAATAATAAAAAAAAACTTAAGCATCTTTTGACATGTGAATATATGAATCACTAACATATTTCCTTGATGAAACTAGTATTATTTATTGTTGATTAATTTATGCTAATGGTTAATAGGAAATCTAACGACCTTATGTAGTCTCAATGTACTGAATTCAACCAACTAAAATGAATGGAATTTCAGGGCTTAGGTGTGCTGACCCTATCCTCTATGCTGCCAAGCCTTCATCCACCCAACTGTTCCATTAATGATGGCAAGGTGTGTAGTCCAAATAATTTCCAAAAGGGTTTATTCTACTTTTCTTTGTATCTTGTTGCACTTGGTCAAGGTTGCCACAAGCCTTGCACCCAGGCATTTGGTGCAGATCAATTTGATGAGAAGGACCCTGAAGAGAGCATCTCAAGGAGCTCATTTTTTAACTGGTCGTATTGTGGCTCATGCCTTGGCGCAACAACAACAACAATTATAATCTTAAATTATGTACAAGATAATATTAACTGGGCCCTTGGGTTTGGGATACTGTTTATCGCCATGGGACTTTCTCTCATCTTGTTCTTGGTCGGAACCAAGACATATCGGTTCTACCAATTGGAAGGTGAAACTCCATTCCTTACAATTGGGAAATCATTGGTTGCTCTTGTTAAAAGTTGGATTGTGTCTTCTCATGCATCATTTAACGAAGAAGCAGGACTTGATCATAACAAGGGAGATTGTGTTGAAATTGTTTCTTCAGACCTCATTTTTTCAATAGCTTCTCATCATTCCTTTCTAATTATTATTATTGTTTTTTGTTGGAAGATGCTTACCTTAACTTGTGTATCATTATTTCATGTGATATCATATGGCATCGCAATTCAGATATAAATCCATTTTGTATAGGCTTGTGATTAATGAAGCAGCGGATGGTATCCAAATAGAAGAAGCCAAGGGATTGCTTCAATTGGTACCAATATGGGCAACATGCTTAATCTATGCCGTAGTATTTGCTCAGTCATCAACCTTTTTCACCAAACAAGGGAACACACTGGATCGCAGAATCGGTGCAACCTTCCAAGTTCCACCTGGTGCTTTGCAGAGCTTTATCAGCATCTCCATTGTTGCCTTCATTCCAATCTATATGATCGAATCCTAGTTCCCGTCTCCAGAAGTTTTTCCAAGATTCCCACAGGAATTACTCTGCTACAAAGGATAGGCATTGGAATGATTCTCTCAATAATATCCATGGCAATAGCTGCAGCAGTTGAGGTCAAACGATTGAAAACTGCAAAAGAATATGGATTAATCGATCAACCAGATACAACTATTCCAATGAATCTGTGGTGGTTGGTTCCTCAATACATTCTCTACGGCAGCACGGAGGTGTTCTTAATGGTTGGCTTACAGGAGTTCTTCTACGATCAGGTTCCTAACGCATTGAGCAGCCTTGGGCTTGCGCTCTTCATGAGCATCTTTGGTATTGGATGTTTCATCAGTAGCTTCCTCATTGCTGTCATTGACAAGGAAACTAGTAAGAATGGAGAGAGCTGGTTCTCTGATAATCTGAACCGTGCTCATCTTGATTATTTCTACTGGCTTCTCGCTGCTCTCGGCACTGTAGGATTGATCATCTACCTATACTTTGCACAATCTTATGCATACAAGAAACAAAATGTTGCCTTGTAGCATTCATGCTGTAATACGGTGCATTGCTGGGGTAGTTGATATTCCCTCTGATAAGGTCTGTCAACTTCGATGAACTCTTTATGGGCTCAAATAAGCTCCTCAAACAAAGCTCATAAAATTCAACAGCATTATTCAAAATTTCAACTAATCATCCATTCGTAACTGTTTTTCTCTCTCTGTCACTTATGCTATAGTAATATTTCACTTATTCTCCATATTCATAACATGATTGTCACTGACAACGGTTATGATGATATCTCTACTCTTAAAAAATAGTTCCTATGTCTTGAAATCTTCTCCAACTTTTTATTCTCTACCACTTGCTTGTATAGGCCTTACGAACTTGAAGACTACCTCCTGCAGTTTAAGCTGTGTTTCGTGGAATATCTGAGAACTTCAGCTTTCTCCGCTCGGAAATCATCGCTGCAGTGTGATGCAGTTAAGAGATCGGCAGATGAGCTAAAATTTGGAACCAAGGTGAAGTCTACCAGTCGAGTGAAAACAAATAAAACTGAAGCCACAAGAACAGATAAGGCTAACAGAACATTTTCATATCATAATTAATATGCATCTATTACATTACTTACAAATAGCCCAAAACACTGTAGTCTGATACATTCAATCCAAAGCCAAGCCTGACGTTGCTTTGCAAAATAGATTACAATTACATTCCGAAGGTCTGAAACAAAACTCGTTATATCCTACCTCCAAACTAGCCCGTCAAATCCATATGTTTTTTTTTTTGAAGGGTATCCACCCAACACCCCACCCATCTTGGGGATGCGCTAATTAATTGAGCTTCATTATCATCACCCACACGCATTCCCCTGATATCCCTCAAGAAAAGCCTCCTCCCTGGAGAGGAATCGAACGCGTCGGTTCGTCAGCCGCTTCACCACCAACCGAGCTAAGACGGTGGGTAAATCCATATGTTTAGTACCTCTCTGCAAAAGTATTCCTTTATCCTCTGCCTCATTTGACCACTACTCTCACCTTTTTCATTCCCATTTTGGATAGTTTTTGCTTGCACATGATTCATCTCAGCTTGAAGATCATAAATTTTAGATCTGTATACCTGCAAAAACTCATGTAGATCCAAATGTATATTGAAAGGATGGCTCAAGGGAAAAACAAGTTAAAATCCTTAGAATTTTACAGGTAGCTTTTGCCTTGTATGAGTTGAACCCAATGCGCTTTCTCATGAAACATATAATTTCAGCTAACATATGATTCTCAGATCGAGGACATTCAACCAGTGTCTCATTTTACACCACAGCCTCAACTTGCTATGTTAAAATAGCTGGCAATTTATTGGGGAAGAAATTTTTAAAATAAGTATAGTTTAAAATATAATTAGTAATTTAAGTATTTTAAAAATAAAATTTAAATATAGGTATAGTCGCCCGTTTAATGGTCGACTTATCTACCACTTATATGGAAGTCGTCCATTAAACGGACGACTTACATGTAATTTACATACACAATAATTTAAAATAATAGTTACATATAAGTTGCATATTTAATCTGACCATTGTAGAAAGTCCCAATAAATAATTACACTTATATATATAAATTTTATTTTTAAGATACTTAAATTATTAGTTATGTTTTAAATTATACTTATTTTAAAAATTTCTTCTTTATTGAGATAAATTTTATTGTGTTTTTATTTTTATGTATTTTTTAAATATATTTATTTAGTATATTTTTATTGGGTGTTTATAAAAATAATCATTATTATCAAATATATTTTTTAAAATTAAAAAAATAAAGAAATAAATAAATAAAAATATAAAATATAAAACAAAAATAAAAAAGTAATGATGTCATGTTATTTTTTATACCTTTCATCAATCTCATACTGCTCATTCTTTTGTCTTTGCATATTCTTTTGCTTCCACCTCTCATAACCAATTTGTCTAATTTTTTTTAGAAGATTTATGTACGTATCATATTATTCTTATGTATTTACATATTTAACACTCAAAATTAAATATTTATTTATCTAATTCATTTTTATACTTGAAAAATGTATTTCATTTTAAAAGAAGTGAGTAATGATATTTTAATGTGACTAAAGATTATATTTATATATATATATATATATATATATATATATATATATTTCAGAACTAGATATGCAATTATATAAAAATTATGTAATATGTATGTAAATGCTCTTTATTTTTTTTTTTTTCAGTCTCTAGGTTTTTCATCGGAGTCCTTTCTTCTCGGCCAGGGTGTCCTTCTGGGCTTCTTGTATATAGGGAACTAAGATTGGCATTATGATACAATTTTTTTATAAATGAAATAAATTTGAATAAAATTTCAAAAGTTCATTAAAAAATAAACAAGTTTCAACATTGAGTTATTTGGGATTATTTTATTTATTTTATTTTATTTAATTTATGTTTTGATTTGAAATGAAATATTTTTGGCATCTTAGAAATATTTTATTTTTATAAATATTTTATTTTTATGTGATTGTAATGATAATATTCCACAGTGATAATGATGATAATAGTCAGTGATTAATATATGGCTATTACAATTGACTTAAAACATATAATGTTTTTTTTGAGTTTTTTAAAATAAGAAATAAATATACTTAAAAATATATTACATAAAGTATTTTTAAAAATAGCAAAAAACTCAAATAAAAATAAAAAATAAAATTGATCACAAATTGATCTTAATAAATATTTTTATTTATTGTTTGCCAAATAGTTCCTTTAAAATGCCCATGTCATGAGCTCGCAACAAAAATTGATGAGAATTGGAAGTTTAAATTTAATTTCCAAATTTATTAATTGCACATGGTTTAAATAAATAAAATTTACAATAAACACAAAAAAAAAGATAACAAATGATTAACCATGAAAAAAAAGCATGAGAATAACTTCCACTTGAATACTCCTATTAATTAAAAAAAGTCAGAATAATAAGCGACAAATCATAATTAGGAATAAAAGGTGGTTGTTTACTTATTAAATGAAGCAAATTGACGATTCATTCAGAATCTAATAATTTAAAATTTCTTATTTTGCTTAAAAAAAAATCTTCTAGTGAATTCTAATTTTTTTTAAATTCAAATACATAAATAAAAATACATATGGTGATTTTATTATTGGATTAGGTTCGATATTAATATATGAAAGATTAGTCGAGATAAGATGAGGTGATGATTATTGTTGGTATCTACATTTTGATCTTCTCTAATGTAAGTCTAATATTTCATCCATTCTATTTTGACAACCATGAATGCTAGCAAAAATAGATTATTGTTTGCATTGATTTCCATTGAGGGTGTAAAGGTGTTGAGCTTGAGCAAGATGACTGTTTGTTTCGTCATTCAAAAATTTATTTGCTCAAATTTGACTCGTGTTTGAAATTGTTTGATAATTTATTGTTCATGTTTGGGTTGTATGGATCATAATGAGCTTCTTCGGCTTGTTTAGATTCGAATTAGCTTGAAGTATTAAAAATTAATAAATTTAACTTCTATTTTAGCTAAAATTTCTTGTAAGTTATAACTTAATAAATTTTATTTAATTAAACAGAAGGTTGCTCGTGTTCGACTCATTTATAAATTATACTAAAAATATTTATTTGTGTTCATCTTATTTGCTTAATGAATGATTTAAATGCAAGCTATTTAACAAGTCAAATACAAGTGTTCTCAAATAATAAACTTTTTTTGATGCCCTAAGCATATATGCTCCATTAATCTATTGATTAAATAGTATAATTCCACCTAGCTATCAAATGTAGTCTTAATTATTTTATGTATAACATCTCAGGCCTTTTTATATGACACTGATATTACATTTACATTTAGCTTATCCTAAATTAACTTGAATCTTAACAAATCATACTTATGAGGTATCAGAATTCATTTTAATTATTTTGAATGTTGTCTACCATAGAATTTATATTGGACAATTTTTCTCCAATATATGTTTGAGCAAAATATTCATTCATGCTTAATTAGCTACGAATGCTAGTGAAAGTCTTTGAGAGTTTTATTATAAATGCTTTGTGTAAATAAAATATTTTTGAGTTAAGGGTGTGTAATTCCTTTTACAATTTTAGACCTCTTAATTATAGATTTAGGTCAACATAAAACTGCTTACATATTTATATTACTGTCATTGATAAAAATAAAATGTTCAAGTCTTGGATTAAATATTGGATGGCTATATACCAAATAAATGAATGTCTGATGGCTAAATTTTAAATTTATGCTTAATTAAAATCTTAATTAGGTAATTTAGCGCATTAAAAATAATAATAGAAATAGGCCTAGTCATCCATTGAACGGGCACCTAGCGCCTATCCATGTCAACGCTAGTCGCCCATTCAATGGGCTTACTGCGAGTCTAAACCGCCCGGGGCCCTCCCGATATGCTATTTTGTTTCTCCTCCTCCCCACCCCCGAACCCCCATCCCCGACCCCATCTGGATTTCGACGAGCCAAATCCGCCGACGCCGATGAAGCCATTGATGCCACCGCCATAGGAGGTCCCATCGCCGTGACCGTCGTGATTGCAGTGTTTAGGTGGGTGTTTAGTTTAATTTATGTTTAGGTGTTAGATTTATAAAGTTGGATGCTACATTTGAGATCAATGTGAAAAATAAATTTTTAAAGAAATTTGAGATGTTTATAATTGTAAGTTTAATATCCGGATTAGTAAGTTTATGCTATTTTAAAATTTTTATAAGTATAATTAAATGTTTGTTAATTATAGATGAAGGTATGCTAAAAAATTAAGCTAAATAACCACGTAAGTGTAGATGTTTGGGTGATTAATCCATATAATGTAAGATGTTTGATTAGGGCTAACCTTAAGGTCTCCTAATATATTGTATGTTTAATATCCTGATTATTAGCATTTTTCTATTTGTATCTTAAAATTGCATGTATTGTTGGGACCTAGAGTAAGATGTGGTAACTAAAAACATGAGTTTGTCTGAATTTACTTATAGAGTAATTTTTTGATGCGCCACATATAGACAAGTCATTTCATGTAGTTCTTATTGAATTAATTTGTTTGAACAGGTAACATATTTATTCACTGTGTGTCCAATACACATATTAAGATTCAAAAATGAGTTTGGATATAGTTCTTTTTTCAAATTTGTAGTTTATACTAAGTCATGTTACAATGATGTATTTTGACATCTATACTTTGTGGTAAATTATTTTTTGTTGGACATGCCATGATTTATATTGATTTTGATGTGTTTGTAGCCTCTAGAGAGAAATTACTTATTTTTCTTAAGTTTTCAAGCTTCACAGGTTAGACATGTTTATATAGCTGATCTTTGATTTTGCAATTATCATATATTCAATGTACAATATATTGTGCTTGCCAATTGCCTGTCACGAATGAAATCAGAAATGTGCACATTGAAATGCCAAACAAACATCAGAATTGTGGCTTATCAAGTTAGAATCATAGAATATTGTCAATATGAAAGTCTTGGGGAATTTCATTATGTTTCCAATGATACTAAGCTCGCTCAATTATGACATCGAATGAATCTGATACGGGCAAAATACAGCTATTGTGCATAAGGTTTCAATTTGACGGCAAAAGTGCTCGAAAAAATTGTGACATACCGAGCTGAAATCGTAGGTTCTTGTGAATATAAAAGTCGTAGGAAATTTAATATTACATTTTGAACGATACCATGCTTGCTCAATTTTAACATCGGATGAATCCTCTATATGGGCAAAATCGTTTGTATAATAATATTTCAATTTCGCTCAAAAGCGCGTTTACAAAAAACGCATGGCATACCAATCTAGAATTATAGATTCTTGTCAACATAAAAGTCGTGGAGAATTTTGTTACATTTCCAATGATACTAAGATTGCTCAATTATGACACCGGATGAGTTCGATACGGCAAAATACTATGGATGTACATAAGGTTTCAATTTCCCACGGTGCAAAAGTGAGCATTCGCAAAAATTGTGGCGTACCGAGCTAGAATCACAAATTGTTGTGAACATAAAATTCATGGGGAATTTGTTAAGTTTCCAATGATACTGAGCTCGCTCAATTCCGATACCGGATGAGACTGATACAGACAAAATACTGTAGCTTTGCATAAGGTTTCAATTTTGCAAAAAGCGAAGTCAAAAAATTTTTGGCATCGAGCTGGAATCACATATTATTTTCAACATAAAAGTCATGGAGAATTTTGTTATGTTTCCAAAGATATCAAGGTTGCTCAAACGATGGATGAGTTCTATGGGCAAAATATTACGCGTGCATAAGGTTTCAATTTGACCGAGGAAAGTTGAGCGTCATAAAAGCGTCTTAATGAATTAGATTCTTTGAAGGTTGTCAACATAAAAGTCATGGAAAATTTTATTGCATTTCCAATGATACCAAGCTTGTTCAAACCCTACATTGGATGAGTCCAATACGGCAAAATACTGCGATTGCGGTAGTGCATAAGGTTTCAATAACTGGAAAAGTGAGCGTCAAAAAATTATGGCGCACTGCTAGAATCTCATTGTTGTCAACATGAAATTCATGAAAATTTTGTTCATTTCTAATGATTCTAAGCTTGCTCAATTCGATATCGAATGAGTTCACACGGGCAAAATCTGCAGTGCATAAGGTTTTAATTTCGCACCTTGGAAAGCCGAGAGTTCACAAAAACTGTGGCTTAACAAGAGAGATTCGTTGAAGGTTATTAACATGAAAGTCATGGAGAAATTTGTTAAATTTCTAACGATACCAAGTTTGCTCAAACCCGACATCATATGACTTTGATACAGCAAAAAACTACAGTTGTGTTAAAATTTTTTTTAAAAAAATTTAACTTCGAGCGCAAGCGGCAATCGCAGACGTGGAATCCAGGGTGTCCCTGCTCAATGGGTGACTATGCCTATTTCAAATTTTTTTTTAACGATCTTAATTACCTAATTAATATTTTAATTAAGCCTAATTATAAAATTTAGCCATGTCTGATTGACTTGATTGACTAAATTTTAAAATTTGATTTTGAACAAAATCTTTTAAGAGTGCTTAGCTTTGATTTGAGTGGTATTTTCCTATACTTATTTTGTTTCCCAATTATCTTATAACTTTAAAGGTTTAATGTGAGAAGAATAAGAAAATTAAATAATTCATCTAAAAGATTAGTAATGCTAAATTGATTATAATATTAATATCAATTATCCATGTTAACAAGTTCCATGTATATAAATATAAGAATAAATGCTCTTATCTACATGACCTCTCTTTGTCATTCTTGGATCTCTTCTTCTATTAGAGTTTTCTATTTCATGAGAAACAATCATGGAAGTCTTGAAGGATAAGATCGACATTTCTAATGAGGACATCATCGCTCAGCTTTTTGGCAAGCCTAAAGAGAAACCCATAGAAAAAAGAAGAAGAGGAAGAGATCCAATTTGGATAAACGAGAATGAAAAACTTGGGTGAAATTGAAGTGACCCTAGATTGCCCCATCCATTCTTAGCCATTGGCTCGAAAAGGAATAAATGTTTAGGAAGGCTCTAAAACACTAGATAATGTAAAAGTAAGTTTTTGTTTGATGTTATACATTTATAAAAATGATTTGCTCATGGATTCCATAAAAAATATTTTATGTTTATTACTTATTATACTATGAGAGAGCTCCTTGCCACATAACCTCAAATTAAGTTGATCAATTAGCTTGAGGTAGGAGCCACTTCGCAAGAAAGAAGAATTGAAGTCAAGAAGACTATGATGCTATTAGATATGGAGATTGTCGGAAGAGAATGAAGAGAACCCTTTGCATTCTGTTAATCACCAAAGATTTTCACATCTTGTTGTAGATTAGGTAGGCATCGATTTGTAGATTGTAGAAGAATGAAGAGTAGACACCAAGGTGAATCCACCTAAGTGTATGAGATCTTTTTCTTCCTAGAAAAAGTGCTTTCTTGATATTATCAAGGAATATTCTTTACTTATAATCTTCTCTCATCACTCCTTCATTGTTGCTTTGAGTACAAGGATGAAGCCCTAAAGTCCATCATCACTAAATAATCATTTGAAGGACTTAATGAAGAATGGAAGAACTAAATTAAAAGACACTGACTTCATCCTTAAGAAAACCAAACTAAAAGCCACATGCGATAACTTCTTTTATTCCTAGGGATGTTATAACGTGTCTTGGATGAAGTGGATGGTGATTCTAAAAGGTAATTATTAGAGTTTAAGGGTTGAATATAAGAGCGTCAAAAGAATTTTAATTTTTTAAATGCTCAAGCTTTCTCTAGTTAGAGGTGATTAGAGTTAGTTGGGTCATGTCAATTCATAGCTAGTGAGAAGTTTATATTAACATATTTAATTGAGAGTAACAAGATTTCTCTTGAAGTTGTTCTGATATGAAATTTTAGTTATTTTCTAGTTTTTTATTTTAAATTTGTAATAATACATTTTATTTAGTGCAATTTATATCTAGGAATTTTTGTGAGTCATTTGTTGCTCTTATTTTCTTTTATTATATTATATTTTCAAGGAGCATGCATGCACGCATGTGCATGCACACACAAAGACAGGATTTGGATTAAAATTTTCTATCTCCTTAATCAATTCTCCATTACTCTATGTCTATAGTTCTTTTTCTTCACAAATGACAAATATGTCTTGTGTAGCCTTTTGAAGAATTGCAACATCACCTTTTGTTGGCTACACTAAATTCTAAATGAAAGATGTATATAGTAAACAAAATTGCAATTCAGTATAAGTGCATCTTTGATTTTATGCATAGTCTTAAGAGGCAAAGGAAGGTGAACCACCAAATAGTCTTCATGAGTTTGAGCTCCGCTGCAACTAAGATCAATTTTGAATGGATCTTCATTTACTTTTGTGGAGCTTGTGGAGATTTTCAATTTCTATGGGATCATTTTAGCTCAAGAGATGTCAAACAACTTCAAAAGCATCATGTTTTTGATGAACTTTATGAAGAAGAATAATATATAGTATTCCCTTGCTCAATGTCATCATTTATTTTTTTAGTTAGGGTTTATAGAGATGGTATGTATAGTTTACATGTACTATCTTAAAATGACTTATCTAGTTAATAAATTCCATAGCTAGAAATATTGGTATTATTTTATTAAATCTACAAAAGGTTCACCAATTCCCATCAATCTTGGACCATTCATCGTAATAAGTCATGTCTTCTCACTCTTAATGATCAATAATACATGAATTTTTATGCATTGAAGAGTATATTGCTCAAAGTAAAGCCTATTTTGACTATGGGTTCTTCCAAAAACTTTTAGCTCATAAGTTTTCTTATTCACACTCACTCTTTTATGAATTCTTTAAGTTTTTTCTTATCCATTTTATGTTTGTAGTATTACAAACAAAGTTTCTCCTTTAGTCATAGAAGTTATTTCATGTATGGAGGCTACTATAAGGGAGGTGGAAGAAGAAGTTTCTTATGAAGAAGAAGAAGAAGAAAGAGGAGGAGGAGGACGAGGAGAATGTGAACCTTCAATGAAAAGGGTGAGTAGAAGAGTCTAAATATTCCCTATAAATTTTACTAATAATAAGAGATTCTTTAATAGAAATTAATAATTAGTAAGAAGATGAAAAGAAATCGAAGGAAGCTTCTAAGTCAGTTGAACTAGAGGTGAAAGGAGAAGAAAGAAAGATGAAGAAGGATAAGGGTGATGATGAAGTGGAGTTGATCACCATGGCATATTCCAGTGGTAATCGTCTCCCTTATACTCGACAATTGAAGAAGGTAGAGGTGAATAAAACTAACAAGTAAGCTCCTTCTCGAGAGCAAGGTGGAATATAAGATGCTCCATTTGGCATTCCTATAGAGGTTATGGAGAAGGCTCTTGAGGTGAAGAATTCAAGGTGTAGTATTCCTTCTCAGAGAGTAATTTATATCTACGAGAAAGATGCTAAACAAAAAGTAAAGGAGCAATTGTGTCAAATTGTTGTATTGGTGGAAGGGAAAGGGAAGGCAGTGGTGGCTGCACCTCCTCCATAAAAAAGAATGATAACTATGGTTGCATCTAAGAGTCCAGATGATCCTCCAGTAGAATCTCTCCCAATCCATCACATTCAAAAGCTTAGTTAGAATAAGTCTATTATAATTATCGATATGACCATGGACCCATATTCATCTCAAGGCATGAATTGGACAATTGCCTATGAACTTAGCTCATTCATCCATTCGTAATATGTATTGGAAGATAAGGATAGATTTTTCCCAACTTATTTCATTTTAATTTTATGAGAATAAATGTCATTAGCTAATAATATATTTGCTTTTTAGTAGATAGATATAGAAGAATGGCTAAGAAATAAATGTCCATACATATAAGATAAAAGAATTGGAAAAGGAATTGCCTAATTTGAAGAAAACTAAAATTAATAATGAATTGATGATGGAATATCAACAAAACATTTTAGAGGATTTATATGAGAAGATTATTAATGGAGGTGGGTGTCCTTTTTGTGATAATAAGAGAATTAAATAGTCATGAATCTTTAGATTAATATCTAAAGATATATTTTGGAGTTTTGGTGAGATAATGAAGGGTGTAGGATAATATGATAGTAGGAATACCTAAACTAGTCCAATTTAGTCTAAATTATGTTGATTTAAAATATAACTTTAAGGAATGAGATTTATAAGAGATAAATGACTAAAAATATTTGTGAAAGTTTAAGTTAGGATATGTATTTATGATCTGGAGTAGTTGATTGAGAATTATAGGGTTTAAGTGGTTATTTGGTGTAAGGACTATAACTAAGTCATAATCAATGAAGTAGTGGTATTATTGAGTAAAAGAAAGATGTAGGCTTATGGAGGAGAGTAGAAGGCTTAGTGAATGGTTGCAGATGATGTTAAGAGGTATGGGAAATATAAAATAAATTACATTGGGTATTGAAGATGAGAAAAGTAAGATATGTTGGATAACTAGTGCTCCCACCAAGGATTGTCAAGGTTTGGCCACCAAGCACTTGAACCACAAGAACAACTCAAATAATTTGTAATTACCAAAAGATATTCTTTCATTTTAGTAAGAGGGTCTATTTATAGCCATTACAA
Source organism: Cymbidium sinense (assembly GCA_021442155.1). Taxonomy (NCBI): domain Eukaryota; kingdom Viridiplantae; phylum Streptophyta; class Magnoliopsida; order Asparagales; family Orchidaceae; genus Cymbidium; species Cymbidium sinense. The sequence continues at coordinate 63,044,497 of CM038215.1, forward strand.
CCATCTTTCAAAAGAAAAAAATTCAAATCATAGAGGGAAAGGGTGGCCACATTAATGTTAAGCAATTATTTTATATAACTCATCCATTTCACATGCTATTATTTTATGTGGATTCAACTACCTCACATGTCATACTTTGAATTTTTAAATTCAAAGTTTCAAACCTAGAGTTTCTATAATGAAATTAAAATTATATAATTAAATAAAAGATGAAATTATAAAATGGGCCTTCATAGGCTAATGGGATAAACATTCTTCTTTCTTGAATTTTCTTGGGCTTTTGCTTGAGATCTAGTAAATGGACCTTGAGCCCTAATTTCTTGATTCACATGATATTCTACATCAATTCTGGAGAAGGATATTAGTATTTCCATGATTACAATTATAGCGAAAAGCATGATGCAAGAGCTATAAATAATTATAAGTCAAATACTATGCTAAGAGATGAGTTGAAGGATATGTAGGAGAGGATAAATGGTTTAAAATATAAGGACTTAACAAATATTGAAGAATATCAAAAATGTTTCTTGCCATGTTTTTTGATGGTGTTCAATATTGCTTATCAAAGTTAACAGAGAGAAGTAGGAAGTGATGAACATAGTGCGATCTAGTTCATCTATAATTTCAGGATAAACCTTTTTTTTTTAACAAATGAATATATTTATCTTATTAATCTTTATTTGTCTTGTACTTATTAATATCTTGATAATGAATGATGAATGATAAATAATGAATATAATATAAATATTTACTCATTAAATCTTTATGCATGTTGGATATACATTTGTTTGATATAAAGCTTTTTTTAATATGTATATTGACATATATAAGCACTATAAATTCTTTAACCATTCAAAACTAAAAAAATTAGTATTTCTTTATTTCAAGATGCATACATTCATTTTCACTTTTAAAAAATACTTATTGATAAAGTTGTTGCCTTTAATGACCTTCTTTTTCATGAGATCTTCAATATCATAGTGAATTACGATTTTGGCTTGTCAAAATATGGGACTCACACTCTACTCAATTCATGAAATTCATCGCGAAGGAGAGAGTCAAGATCTTTGACTTGAGTTGTGGTTTAATAGGATCAGTATCTTAGAAATTATAAATGTATTGGTGCTTCAAAAAATACACTCATAATTTTTAGATTTTATTTTAGTAGATTCTTATTTTATTCAATAAAATGGATATTACTTAAAACTAAGCATATTCCAAATGTAATGGATTTAGTAAATTTTCTAAGGGTTGATTGTCTATTTTCTTGGGAGCATTTTGAGCTCACTTATAGGGAGTAGTCTCACTCCTTTTTAGTTTGGCTTATTCTTCTGTTAATTGTCTGATATTATTGATTCTCTCAATATTTTGATGAATTACTTATAAAATGTGGTTCAATGTGTACCTTTTGTATCCATATATAGTATTCAAATAATAATATTCATATGACATATGTTGATGTTGTTAAACCATTAGAATATGATTTTGATAAGACATGCAAAGTATAAATAATGATTATTAATTACATGTATCTTTATATGAAAATACAAAGTTTCATAAGTTTCAAAATTACAAATAGAATATTTCTAAGTCATTTCCACACCATGTCCTAGTAACTTTCTTGCCTAAGTTTGTTTATAGTAGGTGGGAGTTAGGACCAACTTGTTCTTTTCATAAATGTTTAAATTTACTTAATACTAATTGATGAGTTATAGCATTTTTTTCTTCAGTTCGTAGTCCCTTGCTTTAAATACTGCCAAGTCTTGTATGAGAGAAGTGGATGATCATGTTAGATAGTCAATAGCCACATAAATTTTGTCAAAAATTCTTGATATAAATCATTCAATACATTGTGTTAATGAATGGGTGTTCCTTACAAGCGACATGTTGTATGGCTTAAATACATTGAAAATTGAATAAGGGACACTACATAGTGCTCGAATATAGAGTAAAATAAGCAAGGGTTCCTACATTATTGATGGATATGGGCAAAGAAGCTAGTCCATGAAATTAAAATTAGGATTAGAAGTTAAAATATAGGCACTCTTATAGATAAATTAATAAAATTAGTAGATTTTATGATTCATAGGAAGATAAATATCTTATGTATTCAAGAAACTAAATGGGTTTGGGAGAAGGCAAAGGAGATTGATAGCTTAGTTTTTAAATTTGGTATTCGGTAGAGTCATACTAGAAATGATGCAGGTGTAATTATAAAGATAAATTTGAACAACCTTGGAGTAACCTAGAAGAATTAATACAAAAGGTACTTCTTGAAGAAGAAGTATTTATTAAAGAAGATTTAATTGAACATGTTGGTAGAGTAGTAGAAGATTTTAAAGCATTCATAGTTCATTCATTACTTTCACTTGCCCATTTATCTTGTGATGATGTGCAAATGTGAATTTGAGTTTTGTGGTCTATTTAACAAAATTATATTATTATTTTTATCTAAAAAATGGTGGTTCATTGCTAGTGATTTTGATCTTTGGTAGCCCATATTTGTCTATAATGTCTATCTAATGAAATCCAAACTCATTTAAGTGTTTATTTATGCAAGTGGTGGCTTTTATTCACTTGAAAATGTAATTTATCATAAAATTATGAATTTCTTTTATTTTTAAGTAAGAGGAAGTCGTCTAATTAGATTCATTCCCTTAACAATGAAAGACTACAAACTAGTTATAGGCTGTAATTTATGAGATGGTTGAAGCTATATTAGTGCAAATTTATGGCACTATAAATATTTCTTAGAGAAATTTTATGTGTTTTTATAGAGAGCAGACTGAAGTATCCATACCTCAATATTTTATTTGCTAAGGTTCATTTGTCTTACTGACTTCCACATTGAACTAAGTTTATCTCCTTGAAGATGTCTTTAACCTCATTAACTTTTACACATTTGAAATGGATCATAGAAATAGATTTTATGAATAATTCTCTATCTATTAAGGTGTATTAAGCTACTCTTATTCATAATTTCTTAGAGTCTTTTACTGATGGTACAATTTGAGATATTCAACAATAGAATCAATTTAACAAAATATTGATTGATATTCATCTTCCATCACTTCAGCTTCATTAGTTGCAAGGCAGGTAAGTTCAAATGATATTTCTCCATCAAATTTCCCCACTTTGGAAAGTAAACCTATGAGTTTTTTTATTATTTGGGTATGTATTTAACCAAAAATCAAATGAGATATAGTGATTCATGATAGGTGCTTTGATAACACACTAATACCAACTCCTTATTTCCTAGTGACTCCATCTACATGTAGGGTCCATAGTGATTTTGTTATTATGATTTTGCTTTGTTTGGCTTCATCAATTAAGTCGATGAAGAAGTTTGCTATGGTTTACACTTTGATTGATGTTCAATGGGCATATGTGATATTAAATTCACTTAGTTTGATTGCCCATTTTAGCAAATGTCCTAAATGATTGAGTTTTACAAGTATTAAATTCAATGGACAATCGATCATGAATTATACTAAATGCATTTGGAAATAAGTTCTAAGCCTTCTAATTGTTGTAATTCAGGCCCAAACTATTTTTTTATGATCATATACCACAATTAGCATCTCACAATACTTTGTTAATAAAGAATATTAGTCATTGTTTCTTCCCTTCTTCTCTGATTAGTATTGAACTAACAACTTATTCTCTTATTCCTAAATGAAATAGTAGGTTTTCTTTTAGTATCAAATTTTATAATATTTGAGCTAAAGATAACAATATTTTGAGTTTCTCAAATGGTTCTTCACATTCATAGTTACAAGTGAAACATTTTGCATTTCTTAGGATTTTAATGAACACTAAGCATCTGTCACCTAACTTGGATTTGAAGTTATTCAATAAAGCAAGTCAACATGTCATGTTTTATAGCTCTTTTTGATTTCTTGGTGATGGCTTTTTCAAAACTGCTTTTACTTTCTCAAGTTTCATTTTAGTGCCCATTGAGTTTATTGAAAAACTCAAATTTTTTTGATATGCATTTCAATAAGCTTAATCTCATATTTTGCTTTTTAAATATTTTAAATGTATCTTTTATGTTGATTATGTGTTGTTAAGGTGTTTTGGTTTTAATTAGCACATTGATGTACACCTTACCTTTTGCCTTTTGAAATTTACATCCATCATATGCTAGTGGGTGGCTCCATCATTCTTTAAGCTAAAAGCATCACATTTAATAATATATTCCATTATGTATACTTGAATATTATTTTTTTATTCATGGAGCATTTTGATATAATGGTTCTAAAAAATGCTTCTAAGAAAGTCATAATCGGTGATCGACTACTAAACCAACCAATGTGTTAATTCATGGTAGAGAGTATCTATCTTTTGGGCAAGTCAAATTGAGGTTTATGAAGTCAATGCACATCCTTCATTTATCATTTGACTTCCACATTATTATGACATTTGTGGTCTAATCCAAGCACTACACCTCTCATATGAATCCAACATCAAGTAGGTGTGGACTTCATTGAGATTTAGCTCTTCCAATGTTGTAGCCACGAGCCTTATCTTCTATTTGATTGACCTTGCTTCCAGATCCATGTTCAACCTGCAATAAATAATGCTAATATCAATACCTGCATTTTGTCAATTGACCAAGTGAATACGTATTTGTATTCTCTAAGGGTTACCATCAGTTCATCTTTTTTTTTCCGCATTGAATGCAATATTTATTTAACAAGTATGAGTTGTTCCTACTTATCCTCCTTTTTTAATACTTCTTCAATTAATTGCACGGTGGATAGTTAATCCTTCTCTCCACTGTATCTCCAAATTTAAAATTCCATCTTGCACATTTCTGCAACTTTTAGATAACATGACCTAGATTGTAATATGTTTCCTTTCATGGTAATTACTTGTCCTCCTATTGGAAATTCACAAGTACATGATAAGTCAACACTATGGCATGAAAAGTGGTTAACAAGGGCAAATCAAATATGGCATTGTAGGTATTCAACACCTTAACCAAGATGAAATCAACCATAATAGTGAATCACTCATCTTATTCTCCAAGTAATCATAGGGTGATAACTCTTTATGTTTTCTTCTTTCTCTAGAGAATTTTAAATAGAGGTCCTGAAGTTGGTGTAAGGAGCTTCACTCATTGTTCACCTCTTTTTCTAGATTAAGGTTGGAAAGTTATCTTGGATTATAAATTTGTAAACCCAATAAATCAAATGTAACCAAATTTATGTCAACTTAAGTGATATACTAGTTTAATCCTAACCCATTGAGGATCGTTTTAAAAAATGAACTAAAAAAAAATAATAATTTAAATAATTCACTTACTCAATCACAACTTTTAAGAACATATTGGGTTAAATTCTTTTAAAGCACAAAATAATTGAAAACCCAAATCAAATTAAATTTAAAATTAAGTTTCCTTAATTTGAATTTAAAATCTTCATTAACACATCACAACTTATTAGGTTGATGCCTAATTGAAATCAACTAAGTCAATCTCAATTTTCATTAAGCTTGAATAAAATATTTCACAAAGGCTCAAATCTTTCGTTTAAATTAATGACAGAATAAATTAACTAATAGTCATCAACATTTTGTTCAAGTTATGTAATAATTAAATAGAACTTCAATTTCAAATAAGATAATTAAAATCAGCATCATTAGTTAAAAAAATATATGTGAAATGGTGAATGAAATGAAACAAAACTCAAATTAAATTAATTAATTAAATTCATATTGTCAGCTTACTTAAACCAACTTCTTTCTTATAAAATATCTTATTTTTCCCTATTGCAACTTCAAGACTCCTAATTGCCCATCGCTGACCATGTTTTCTCATTTCAAAACAAAGAAAAAAAAGCTTAACACCAAAATGGATTCCATCGACATTCCCACATAAAAAAACTCAACAGGTTCTTTTTTCCCATTAATGTAGAGAAATTATCACATGCCATGCAAATACATCCAAATACATCAAATTAATGTATACAATAGTGTATGCACCCATTTTAAAAAAAGTTTAGAAATATTTTGAGCACTTTGAATGCTAGTATTGTGGTGATTAATTTTGGATTGGGGGTGGCACCACGCAGATCTAGGGTACTTATTGAAGTGATTAGGTACAACATTGAGATATGATGTACTATCCCGAAAGATAGAGGCATCACCCTTCAATGGACCTAATCTCTTAAAAAGGACACCTAAGACATGATGGGTCTTTGAATATACCAGAGATTTTTTCCTGCTTTATATAGATTAATTAAATAGGGTTTATATTAAATTGGGTTTTAAAGTTCTCTATGGGGTGAGCCTCCATAGTTAATTACTTTCTAGAAATGAAATTCTCAAGAATACTCTGATTAAAGTAGACAATTATCATATCCAAAGATTTCAAGGCTAGACTATCAAAGAATTAGTTATGTTTGAAAAATCAATTGGGAAATTTCAAGGAGAAGACATATTTTTGGAATACAAGGGGAGGAAGAAGGAAATGCTTATGATACTAGGAAGCCTAATGAGCATTCCAATCTAGCTTATGGTTGGGCTTTATATATTTGAAGGTAAAAAAGATTATTTATTTGTGTCAAATTTTATTAGATTACTAGGGCTTATAATCCATCAACATAAGGTTATTGAAATGACTAAGAGATTAGGATTTATGCTTGTAGCCTAAAGAAAAATAACTACCTCAGATCCTAAAACTAAGGAGCTTTAGTATGAGCTAAAGTATGATCTAAATGACAGTGGACATAAAGGTTCACCACCACAAGAGAGGATGAATCGTCTGACTTTTGGACTTATAACTACCTAGAGTGGTCGCTAGCTAACACCTCCTTCGATTTTAAAACCACGTAGTCCGGTCTTATGAATTTCAAGATAGCTAAGGTAATTATTTATTTAGAAAGAAACTAAAGTCCTAAACACGCTCCCTAAGAGACTAGAGCATGAGTGGTATGAGCATATGACTTAATCTATAAATGCAAAATCATTTCAAATTTTATTTCTTTATTTGGCCACATCATTTAGACAAAGGCCTTTGAATTTTTATGCCTAAATGCAAGATGAAATATGATTATTGGCCAAATCAAAAGAAGAGGGTGTTCTCCACCACAAGTCAAGCATTCCCTTATCATGCAAGGATAGAGATCCCTCATATTCAAGAAAGAATAAATATCCATGCATGATGCGAGACATATGACCATACAACTAAGGGGTTACTAAATATTTTAATTATCTTATTTAATGCCTAAGCTTTATGGCAAGGTTATGAGATGTTTAAAATTTAGTTATGAGTGATTTGTTCGAGAGAAAATTTATTTTATCCTAAGAGCCTAACACATCCAGGCCACACATTAAAGCATCAATCATTAAGAAACTAAGAAAAGTATGTCATTTCTAATGTGCAATCTAAACAAATCATCACTCAATTTTACAAACTATCATAAAAGAGTAAAAGGTATATGGGTAGTACCGCATAAACCCAAAAAAAGAAAAGATGGAATATGAAAGAATAATTATAATTATAATTAATTAAATGCTATGGGTCTTCATTATTCATTCTTCCATTTCCCATTCTTCTTTTTTTGATTTAGATGTGCTTGCTTCAAATGCTCATGGCACCCCAAGATAAATCCTTCTGGTCATTGCTCATCATAATCCCCCATAACATTAATCCTAATTTCTATTGCAAAAATTACATTTATATAGGAAAGAGTAAATCTAACTATACTTGCAAGGAGAGGTTAGCTAAACACACATACAATCCCAAGCAGTTAGATGTATAATTTGGACTTAGCTCCCTACACATAGGTAACCAAGCCCGCCTGCCCCAACTTAGATTATGCTTAGGGGTTTAAGCAACCTACAAAGAGAGCATTCATATTTATTTTTAAGCATCCCCTTAAGCACAATCCCCTATAGAGAACATGATTAGGCTAAGAGCGCCTAACATCCAGATACGAAGCATACACCCTAACATCTAGTCTAAAATAAAATATACATCACATCATGCACCATCCTAACATAAAGCTTGAAGTTGAAACTTAGTTCTAATGTGTGTGTTAAGGCTTATGTGGTACATCTTAAATAGGCATTAGAGTTAAAATTTTCTAATGTTTGAAAAATATTCAAGATAACATGATGGTGGGTTTCATTTGAAGTTGTTTAATGGATTTATGAATTTTAATTTGTATTTTGCTTTATTTCATGTGAATTATTACACTTAGAAACTAAGTGTTGTAGAGAGAAGGAAGAGGACCACCCTCTTTCATCCCTACCCTAAGCTACTTTCTAAAGTATATTAATTTGATTTAATTCTCTTTAGTGAATGGCTTATTAAATGATTTAGTTAATCCTAAGTTTTAACTTTAAATGACTTTATTCAATATGAAATCCTTCTTAAGATTAATTTAATTGAATTACTACCATATGATATATATTAAATCATTCCATTCCATCACATGAATCATGCATATGATTTAATACCTAACATATCTATACATACAACATGTTTTAGCACACTTGAATGATGAATGTATATGTTTAAAATTTATTTTCTTCATTGAATTATATGAACATATAAATTAAGGCTCTATCCAAATTCTAATGCCAAAATATATAAGAATGGAATCACATAAGTATGTGTCATTATTAATTAGGGAAGTGAGGTAATCAAATGACCTCCTTAGGGCTAATTAAAGGCTCATATTCTCGGGATGTCCAGACTATATACTTATTAACATTCCAAGCCTATGTAGATCTATACATTAATAAATAAAAGAGGGAACTAATTTATATGACTTAGGTGGATATGAATGCACATATTTTTAGTAATAAAAGGGGATCTTCATCTTTTAATTAAGCACACATACACATATATAAAAGATGTGAGGAAGTACGTGCCATTGTTAACTAGGAAGAGAGGTAATCAAATAACCTCCTTGGGGATAACTAAAGCATCGTATTCCCATGATGTCCATACTAAACACTTTCTATCTTAAATACATATGAATGTATACACAACTATAAAGATCAAAATCATGCAAATATTGTATTTTCTTTAAATAAATCATTTATGCATATGAATTAAAGCTCTACCTAAATTCTAATATCAAAATACATAAGAATGAAAACAAAAGAGTACTTTCATTTGTTAAACCAGGAGGTGGGTAATCAAATGACCTCCTTAGGGCTACTTAAAACCTTGTATTCTCGGGATGTCCAGACTATATAATCATTATTGTTCAAACTCATGTAAATCTATATATGATTTATAAGAAAGAGAGCTTTATTTAATATTATTAAGATATAAACAAATACAAATCTTATGTGTATTCATAACATTCAACACTCTAAGTATTATAATTGATTCATAAGTTTTGGCAAATAGTTTTGAATTTATTAATGATAGTGGCCACACATATATTTAATTAAGCCAACACATGCAAGCTTACATAAAGAAAATTTATTTTATTTATTAAATTTGAAAGCATGAATGCATGAAACCAAATGACATAGAACATTTAATATGCTTGGAAAGGAATAATTAAATATCAACACATGGTTCATTCAATTAAATTACTTCTTAAGGACAATGACATTAAATAAACCCATTTAAAGAAAACCAAAGTTCCTTAATCAATTTAGTTTTGAATCTTTGATTTGATTTAAAGAGTAAGAGGAGTACTCATTTGTTATCTAATCCCCCACTCCCACATTGGTAATTTCATTTGATTTAAGAGAAGGTAATTAAGTAAATTTTATGAATTAATTAAGTTGGATCCTTAATTAAATCAATTAATTACATCCATGTCACACATTAATGTAATTAAAAAAAATTATGAGCCAACGTGATATGCATATGAATGGAAAGTAAATTTGTAATGATCCTAGAGAATAAAGGGGACTAATGCAATTGGCTCACATTTGATAGTTAGTTAGATTAATGAACTTAATTAAGTACTCTTATGGTTTCCCCACACATGTGAGGTAACCATAATTTTCCTAAGTACCTTTAGGTTATTAAGCACCTAAAGATCTACCCATGATTTAATTAATCAAGATATGATGTTATTATGATTTTAAATTTATTAATTAAACCATCCAATTAATTGATTAAAACCTTTAATTAATCTCATTTCAACCAATTTCCTTTCAAGTGAAATGGACTTGGGAAAAAGATTAGGAAAGAGGTCCTCATCCCATTTCCTTTGCCCATTCACTATTCAATAGTGATTGACAAGCTTAATTAATTAATTTGTTGCATGATTAGAGGGTTACTTAACAATTTAATTAATTAAGAGAGTAATTAATACTTAAATGAGCAATTTCCCTAATTACCTGCAATAAATCACAAGAAAATTATGGGAGGCAGATGTCATCTTATTAAACCACCACAAAAGTTTGGAATTAATAACTTTAATATTTAAGGAGTAATTAAGCTAATTAAGTTTTTAATTAAACTTAAATTAAGCCTTAATTATTATTCAAATTTAATTAGAATTAATTTTAAATAAATCTCCTTTGAAATACCTTTAAAGTCAATATTTATTTGTTTTTTCTAATTTTTTCTACAATTTGTTATGAATTTTGAAAGTTTTAGCCATTAAATATATTAATTATCCCTTAATTAAGCCTAATCCCGTCGGTGCCATGTGGACCGTTGACTTAGTGTGTTTTCCACGTGGCACCACGTGATTGGTCACTTAACATGTTTGACTCAGTGTTGACGTGGCTGGTGGTAAAGGTGCTTTCATCTCCACCATTTGATCTAAGATCAGACAACACAGATCAAACTAGCAGCATCTTTAGGGATAAAATCAGATTAAATATAGTGAGCAATCATGACCATCCGTTCCAATCACATAGACGGCGGTGATCCATCATCTCGAGCGAGAGGTGAACGCCCTCCTTATCGCTGATATGAGCTCACCAGAGCTCAAATTGACTCCAAATGGATCCCACGCTTCACACGAAGGATCCGAAGGGATCCAACAACCAAGATCACGAGAGATGCAAGTTTACTTCACAAAGCTCAAATAAAAGTCCACAAAATCTTAGTTTTAATTAAATTACCTCACCAGAGCTCAAGATCGGTGGTGAAATCGAAAAGTAAGCTTGCCTAAGACGAAGCCCCTGCAAAGACATGTGTTGATTTCTTACGCTTTCTGTGAGGCTAGGAAGCATCGTGGAGATCGTTGATTGAATTCATATGGTCAGAAGCTCGTGAGATGATTCTTCTTGCTCGATGAAGTGTGGGGATGGTGTATATGAAGTTTATTTGGATTTAATGAAGGTTTGAAGGAGTTTGGTCAAGTGGAGGGTGTCCTATTTTGACAATGGGAAAGCTTGGGATGCTCTGAGTAAGCTCTGGGGGGTTTTAAAATTGCCTTTGGGAGCTTGTCGAGGGTGTGTGTGATGGATTCAAATCAAAATGAGTATAACCCCTTAGATTAGACGGATGGGATTATCTCTTGAATTTTGGCCATTCAACTGCCATCAGGGTGGCGGAGTGGTCGGTGTCACCTCCACATGGCTCGATTGGGTTGGTGAGATGCTTGACGGGCCCAAGGTGGTTGCCCTTTATGGATCCATTGGGTTCGATTAGTGAGGGAAGTGAACTCACCTCCCTTTGATCTAAGGTTGACCTAACCCACATGGGTTGGGCTAAGTGACTAGGTTAGATCCCTCATTTGGGTGCTTGATGGCTGCCATGGGGAAAAAAGAGGGTGAACTTTGCTAATTTAGGCAAAATCCCATGTGGGGAGAATAATCCAAGGGAGATTTGCTTTGGGTTGAGCCCAATTCAAGTTGGGCTAATTTGGGGCTGATACAAGGTGGTTTTGGGATGTGATGGGTCAGGATTCAATGGGTTTTGGCTTAGTTCAAATGGGTTTGACTCAATTTGACCCTTATAGGTCAAATTAGGCTAGGTTAGGTTAGGTTGACCAATTGGTCAAATTGTGTCAAACTAAGGCTTGGGTCAAGTTCAAATGATGATTTGAAGTATTTTGGTTTAATTGGTTTGAATCAATTTGGCTTAGATTTGATTTTGGATCATTTGAAATCAATTGGGTTAAATGGGTCAAGATGACCAATTTGACCAAATTGGCCAAATTAGCTTGGGTTAGGAGTTGATTCATGTTCAATTGGTTAATTAAAGATGATTGTAGGTTTTGGGTTGAATCAATTTGGATTTGATTTGGATTTAGGCCAATTTGACCCTTTAGGTCAATTTGGGCTAAATGGGTTAGGTTGACCAATTGGTCAAATGGGTTCAATTATGACTTTGGTTAAGTTCAAAAACCAATTTGGAATGAACTTGAGCCATTAGTTGCAATCAATTTGGGTTAAATCATGATTTGACCCAATTTGATCTTTTAGGTCAAATTGGGTCAACTTGGGTCAAAGGGCCAATTGGGTTAGGTTTGGCTCAATTGATGGCTAAGTCATGTTCAAATATTGATTTTAGGTTGGTATGAATCATTGGTTTTAATTAATTTGACTTAGGATAAATTTGGCTAGTTTGGTTAAGGGTGTTGACTTGGTCAAATGACCAAGTTGACTTAGTTTGACCCAATTGATGACAATTGATCAACCTAGGGTGATCAACAATCATCATAGTAGGTTTTGGTTAAGTTGATTCAATCCAATTTGGGTTGGATTGGATTTTGGCTCAAATAGGTCTTTTAGGTCACTTAGGGTCAAGTGAGCCTATTGTGTTTAGTTGGATTGATTTTGGGTTGATTTGAGTTTAGTTGAATTTATATATAGATCTAAGATTGATATATAACTTTGATTGCAACTAGTTTGGGTTCAAATGGGTTTTGATTCATTTGGATATTTCAAGTCAAATGGGTTAAGTTAGGTTTGATTGATTGATTTTGGTTTGGCTTGATGATTGTAGATTTGATTTATATTTGGAATGATAATTGAAGATATAATTGACTCATTAGAAAATTAATTGATTTTTATTTTAATTTGGATGGAATTTGGCTAAGTCCATGGAATTGGTTGATATTGCTTAGGCTTGGGTTTAGTATTTGATTTGATATTAATGATTTAGCATGTGATCAATTGAATGTATATTTGATCTATATTTGGAAAGATGATTGAAGATATGAATTGATCATGAGAAAATTAATTGAATTTGGCTTGATTAGATTGAAATTTGGCCAAGTCCATGGAATAAATCATGTGGCTTAAGCTTTGGTTTTGATTTGATATGATATTTGGATTTAGTTGATAGATTGATTTGTTAGATTGAGTTTGAGAAAATCAATTGAATTTGGCATGAATTTTGGTTAGAGATTTTGGCTAATTTCAAGATAAAATCATAGAACTTAGGCTAAGATTGATTTGGTTTGGGATTTGGTATTGATATTTGGATCTGAATTAAATTTGACAAATTGATTGAAAGGTTGAATTGGTCTTTGAGAAAATCAATTGAACCTGGATTGGTTTGGAAGGAGATTTGGCTAAGTTCATAAGATAAAATCTTAGGGTTTAGGAAGGATTTTGAATTTATATTTGACTTGAATTTTATTTTGGATTTGGGATTGATATGAATTGAATTTAGTTGTGTCTTAAGAAGGTGAAGATAAGTTGGGTTTGAGTGGGCCATCCTAATCCCTAATCCTATGGTTAACCCTTCTTGGTCTCTAGGTTTAGGTCAAGTGTTCACCTAATTTCTAGAAGTTTCTTATGATTAAGGAAGTCTTAGTGTCTAGAAGACTACTAAATCTAAGATGGGAAGATTAGCTCACCCAAAAGTGAGGTCAACAAAAGGCCCCAATGTGTGTGTATGAATCGACAAAATAAATTGCACATATTAGAGTTGATCGAGACGATCAATCACATCCAAAATATTTCAAGCACTTAATGAAAACCATCTAAACCCAAACCCGAGAAGTAGATAGAATCGCGATCTTAGTGCAATTCAACTCTTCTTATGCTAAGGGAATAAATGAGGTAAGAGGGTTTGATGGGAATATCAAGTACATGAAGGAGGACTCACTGGGGAATCAGACATGAATTGGATATGACATGTGAGGGGTTTATGCCAAGGGCATAGAAGAAGAAAATTCGCTAGGGATTGGGTACATGAACCTTCCACTAGGGAAGCAGGTTTGAGCTATCTACTGGTGATATGGACTTGAGTTTGACTGAATTTGTTTGATAGACATCCGTTGGGGATGGATATTTGATTCATCGAGAGGAGATCCATTAGGGATATGTGGTGAAATTTTATAATTTCTAAAGAATAATGTTTACTTCCATCTTCACTCTATGCGAGATAAAATGAAAATAGAAATATGCTTCTTCTTTTTATGCATTTTTGACACCACATAGATCCTCAGATATTCTTATTGAGGGTGATCAGATACGACATTGAGCAGAGGTGTACTATCTCAAAAGATAAAAGTCACCACCCTACAATGGACCTAATCACCTCAACAAAGACTCCGAAGGATAATGGTACTGCATGTGTACCAAAGATTCTTCCCCTACTTTACATGAAAAAGTAAAGTAAGTTATTTTAAATTAAGTTCATTAAGTTCCCTACAACGGCATGCCCCCATAGTTAATTACATCCTAAGGAATGAAATCCCTTAGAATACTCATTAAGGTAAATGATCATTGTCTCCAAATATTTCAATAGGTAGGACTATCAATCAATTAATTTATTTTAGAAGATCAAATGAGATTGATCAAAGAAAGAGATTTATTAATAAAGCCAAAGAAAGATAAGTAGGAGATGCTCATGATGCTAAGAAACCTAGCAAACATCTCAAACTATCCTATAGTTGGGCTTTACATTTTTGAAATTGAATTATTTATTTGAGTTGAAATTTTTATTAGAAGTTTAGGGCTTATAATTCCTTAATACAAGGTTATGGGAATGTTTAAGAGGTGAGGATTTATGCTTATGGCCCATAGAAGGGAGAAGCAACCTCAAACCTAAATCTAGGGAGCTTTGGTGAGGGCTAGAAGCACGACCTAAATCTAAAAAAAATGGTATTTGGTTTGCCTCCATAAGAGAGGACAAACTACCTGACTGTTTGGACTTATAACTGCTTGGGGGTGGCCGCCAACTAACTCCTCGTACAATTTTAAATTCATATAGGCAAGTCATATGATTTATGCAAGATAGCTAGGCTATTATTTATTTAGAAAGAGACTAAGTCCTTAAACTCACTCCCTAAGAGACTAGATCATATAAGGGCATGATAAATGACCTAGATCTAATGAAATTCACATTACATTTTTTTATTATTTTTGGACAATTATTTGACTCAAGCTTATAGGATTCATATGCCTAATGCATGAGAAGTAAGATTATTGGCCAAAATCAGTGAGAAGGGAGGAGGTGTGTTTCCACCATGGCTCTCAAAGGTCAAGCCAAGTTCCTCTAGCAAAGGTGGAAGCCCTCTAATCAAGAGTGAAATAATATGCTTTTTATGCATGATGTTATAAAAGGAATACTCATCCAGCTAAGGAGTTGATAATTCTTTTATTTTGATTTTAACTTAAGCTTTAAGTGAGGTTAGGAGTTATTTATTTTAATTTTGAATTGATTAACTTGGTAGAAAATTTATTTTTCCCTAAGAGCCTAATCATCATCCAAGCCATACATTAAATCAAGGAAGAAACTAGAAAACATGCTATCTTAGTGCACAAGCTAAACAAAGCATCGAACATTTTATAAAGCTAACAAAAAAGATTAAAAGGCCATTTGTCGTTAGGCACCACCACAAAACAAATTGGGTAGCCAAGATCTACCTTTATACAACCTGGATTACAAATGAATTAATTTACAATTAAGCAAGGAAATTCATGTTATGGGGGTCTTCTTTTTTCTTTCCTTATTTCTTCTTTCTCCTTTTTTCTTTAGTTTCTTCTTTTGGATGGTTGGAATGTGGATGCTCCAAAGGCTTCACATGGTACATAAGATGTAACTTATGACCAATGCTCATCCTAATCTCCCATAAAATTCATTCCAAAATCCTAATTGCAAAAATTACATGAAAAAAAAGTAAATCTAACTAACACCTGCAAAATAGAGATTAGCTAAAAAAATCATATAAATCTCAAGCATATATATTGGACTTAGCACCCCACACATGAGTAACCAAGTCCACCTGGCCTATTGGATTATGCTTAGGGGTATAAACACCTGCACAACAAAAGCATTTATATTTTTTACTACAGCACCCATTAAGCAGAATCCCATGAAGAAAATAATGATTGGACTTAATCATCCTATCATTCATTCTATGCACATTCACCCTAACATCCAGACTAAAACAAAATATCATAAAACAAAAGTAAACATCAAGCCATGCATCGCCCTAACCTAAAGCTAGAAGTAGTGACTTAGCCTAATGTGTGTGCTTTAGAAGGTTTGTGTGGTATGCTTAGCTATGGTTTTAAGGTTTGGATTTTCTAAGTGTGAAGATGTTCAACTTAGATGGGTGGTTTCATTTGAGTGTTTAGTAGATCTGGGTTGATTTTACTTTGTATTTTGATTTGGTTTAAGTGAACCCTACAATTAATTACTAGGTTTTAAAGAGAGGGGAAAGAGAAGATGACTTCTCTTTCCTTCCCTACCTTAAGTGATTTCTAAAGTGGTTTTATGTTTAGGTTTATTTAGTTAATGTTTTATTATGCATTTTAGTTAATCCTAAGTTTAGATTTTTTCTAAACAAACCTATTCAAAAAGAAAGGCATTTCAAGATTAAGTAAAGTGAACTAAATTCATAAAACACACATCACTTCATTTCTTTCCCAACATATATAACATGCATATGGATGCATCCTAAGCATATTTATACATTCAAATGAGAATGTTTAGCACACTTTATGATGAATGCTAAGTGAGTTACTTAAGAAAATTTGAATGTTTTATGATGCATGATTTTCATTAAGTAGAAAAGAGGTTTTCTTATCCATTTTTCACATGTACACATGCATGTATGAAAGGCATAAGTGAGTACGACGCCATTATTAACCAAGGGTGTAAGGTACAAGACCTACTTAGGGCTACTTAAAGCCTCACAACCCCGGGGTTGTCCAGACTAATATATCACTTTCTTTAAACACAAGCATATGTACAAAAGAAATGAAGGGAAAGAAAGATGTGAAAGTTTGTACTTATGTTTGGACTTGGTTATGCAAGTTATATGTGTAAGTGTAAGGATCTTTCTTAAGTCATAACATGGAAGAGGATAAGAATAAATTTAAGCAAGTGTTATGTTCTTTTAAAAGAACTATACACTTTGCAAACCTTATTCAAATCCATATTAAGAGAAAATAAAGGAAGTAAACATAAGACACATGTTTATATTCACATCCAAGCTTAAAAATAAACTATAAGTAGCACACTTTCAATTTTAGGTATTTGATTTATATATTTTGAAAATAGTTTTGAATATAATAGTGATAATAGCCATTCATATTTTTACTTTAGCCAAAACATGCAATTTGACATAAAGAAAATATTTCACTTTCATTTTGATTTTTGAAAGAATGAATGCATGAAATTCATATGACATACACATTTAGCATGTTAGGAATGAACTAAAGTGATGAAATCATGTAAACACATTCACCCTAATTAATTTCTAAAGATAATATCATGAAATAAGAAAGTTTAAAATAAATCAAATTATTTTTAAGAAGGTTTTATTTTGTCTTGAGTTTGATTTAATTTGAGAAATGTGAGGTAAGTTTGTTGTTCCTAACCCATTCCCACATATTTTTATTAATTTAATTTAATTTTTAGGTGATTAGATCAATTTTATGCTTTGGTTAGGTTAAGGCATGAATTAAATGTGTTAATTACCCCTTACCTATACCACATTAGCAAACTTAATCAAATAATTATGAGATAATGAGATGACATAAAACCACACAAGGAATTTAAATCAGTAATTCATCTAGGAAGAAAAGGGCCTAATTTATTTGGCTCATGATTAATGATTAATTAAACTAAGGGTTTAATTTTAAGTAATTTCATAACACCTCACACATGTGAGTTGAGTTTTGATTTTAATGTACTTAGGCTCTTGAACACCTAAGCATCTACCCAAGATAGATTAATTGAGTGAAAGTTTTAAAATTTTATGAAATTAATTAAGGGGGTAATTAGTGAATTAACTCTTAATTAAGAATGGATTAAGGAAGCAAAAGTGGGTTACAAAATATCTCAAGGAAATTATCCCAAAATTATTCCCTAAACTTCATACTCACTCATTCAAAACTTAATTGACTCAATCAGGGTTAAACCACTAATTATGCCCCCTTAAGTTTAATTACATTAAGGGATTGATTAAGGAATGAACTAGAAATTCCTCTAATTAAACCACCAATAAATCCCAAGAAAATTAGGGGGAGGCAGAAGTCATCCCACTAATTAAGCACAAAATTTTGGGATTAATCAGTGGAATAATTTGAGTATATTTAGCAAAATAACATTCTAAATAAACCCAAATTTAGAGAAAAATACTATTCAAAATTCATTGAAATTAATTTTAGAATATTCTATATTCAATTATCTATCCAATGCAATTTATTTCATATTTTTTCTAATTTTTCTAGGATTAGATATGAATTTAGGAAGTTTCCATAATTAATTAGAATATTTAAATTGACTAATTAAGTATTTAATCGGCCACGCCATATGACGCATGCTTTCCACGTGGTGTGATGGGATTAGGTCTATAACTTATCACATCATAGTGCCACATCAGCGGCGGCACTACGAGCTTTCACCTCAACCATCCGATCAAAGATCAGACGATTGAGATTAAAGCTGCAATTCTAAAGGGTAAATCTATGGGTGCTACGTGTTTTAATCTCGGCCGTCCATCCAAAGCACATGGATGGACAGCCAGAGATTCATCCGTGTAATTCCCTATGGGCAATGGAGATCATCGATATTCTAGGGCAAGATTCGAGCTCAGTTGAGCTCAGATTAGGCTAAAATTTAGCCCACACCTTCATCATACAATGGATATCAGATCTAACGGCTAGTTTATCATGCAATGAAAATTTATTTCATAAAGCTCCACACTATGGCTAGATTAAGCTTGGAAAAATGGTTTACCTCAGGTGATCACAGACCGATTCCTTGGAAAAGCTTCTCTAGTGAAGATGAAGCTCAGAGTTTGTGGTCTTGATTGGGTGGTTGTTTCTGAGGCCAACTCCACCTTAAACTTTTTGCAGCTTTGATCGAACTAGCACTGCTCTTGCCTTTGGAGCTTTGGAAAGAGCTTGGGCAAGTTCGATTGGGGTCCATGAGGGAGCTTGCAAAAAGAATTGGCTTGATTTTAGGTGTGGAGTAAATTGGATTTTGAGTGGAACTCCCCTATTTTCAAGTTATGAAAACCAAGAAGATGAGATTTCAAACTCTCTCTAAGAAGCTTGGGAAGAGTAGCTAAGGCTTGCTCTGAGTTCCCATGCTTCAATCGAATTAGGGAGAGTGAAGATTCAGTTAAATTAGGGGGAGTATATCTCCCCCTTGAAGGATCGAACGCCGTAAGCCTCCTTTCCATTTTTATCCAATTGAGCTTATGCCATGAGTTTGTTGTTTTGGATGTCCTTGCATTCGGTTTGGCCTAAGGAGTGGAATCATGAACTTCCTATGTGCTTAATTCAAGTGGAAAGAGGATCCCATGTGCTCCATTTCAAGGCATTTAGTTTTGGGTTTGGGTTGGGTTTGACTGACCTAAACCCATTGGGTCATGTGCACTAGGTCCATTAGTGACCATTTGGTCCACTAAGAGGATGTCAAGTGTCCATGAGAAGGAATTGACCAAATTCTAAGTGGTTTTGATTTTGTGTTAC